>BLBF01000022.1:37962374-38133574 GCA_015471245.1 Laticauda colubrina | reverse complement strand
AGAAGAAGAAGAAGAAGAAGAAGAAGAAGAAGAAGAAGAAGAAGAAGTAGTTGTTTTGTCATATGAGGCAATGTCCAAACTGGTTCCCTTTTGAGTTTTGCCTACAGAAAACATCTGATCACAAACCTAAAATTTTAATGACAGTAAGTTAATTCAGGAATGCAGGACAGATAATAAGGAATATATATAGATATTTTGGGTATGAAAACCACCATGGATCTTAGGAATATATTTTGAGAAGTGGCTGCCATTTCCCATATGCTTCTAGAGGTAGCTGTCTCACTTTGTTCAATGGGAGGACTAATTGTGACACCTAGCACCCACTGAAAATAAAGGGAAGGTTATTGTTTGGAAAATGTAAAGTTATCCTGTGATTTTCCAACTAAAAATCAAAGGCAAATTTTTATTGCAACATTCAAAAAAGATACAATAGAAAGAACAGATATGTCTATGTATATTTTCAATTATACGTAACATGATGGATAAGAAAACACCACAGGAAGAATGTTGCTAAATCTGAAGTAAATAGCAGTGTGTGGGGGGGGTGGGGGTGGCATTTAGCATTAAAATGACTTAAACCCTGGTTGTTGATTTATTTCTCTGTCATTGCTTTCCTGATAAAGTATAGATTTTTTTTCACCCCATCTAGTAATTTAATTAGCTTTGTTAAATTGAATTCAATATATTCACAGAATTGGATATTGATAATCATTGCAACAAAGCTAATTGCTGAGGTCCTGCTTTAGTTATAAACCAAATTGCTGCTCCCTTGCAAAAGAATCTAACATTTGTCCAGGCCATCCCCATCGCTATACAGCCTTAACTTGTATTTAAAATTGCAATGAACACTTTTGCTCTTGCAGTGGTCATTTGGTCTAATAAAATCTGTACAATTGCATTCATGATGAGTAAAATAACAACTCTCTCTTAATGCCATCCATTAAAAATATGGGAGATATTCCAATTGTTTAGTGGCATATAATTTGAAACCAAGACAATACCTTGGTAACTGAGAAGATTAAGACGACGTTTTCTAATATTTTCAATTTAAATCCTTGTGGTATTTTCCTTTCTTAATTACTTTATTTTATTGCAGCAAGGAACTTGATATTCAAATATCCAAAACTAAATTGACAGTGTCAGGATAGTTTTTTAAAAAAGCAGATACAGACAAAAAAATTGTTAAAGGACAATCTTAAATCAAATTATGCTAAAGGGGTTGCTCAAGATACACATATACAATAGGAAGAAAATGTTAGGTGCAAGAAATCAGCAGCTGAGATAGAGTTCAAAAGCACTGTAAATTTATTCCATGAAGCCTATACACAAGAATCTGATCTACTAATTTTCAAAGGCAAATTGGCTCTGGATAAATGTCGATGGACTTCAAGAGTAGCTAGACTTAGGTCTCTTTCAGAGGTGTATGGACTCCAGACTTATGATGCATTTGACTCCACTATTGGGCTACACCTGGTTATCTACAGAATTAAAATTAGCAATCTGGATAATATAAATTGCAATATAAAATGCAAATATATATACACACATAGACACAAGCATACATATAAATTCATAAATAAAACTATTGAATTTTATAAACTTATCTCAGAAACTCCTGCCAAACCTGACAAAATATACTTCAGTAATAGACATAGCATGTACACCCTAAAGCCAAGGGATAATGCTGAGCCTAAGCCATTTCTGACTATTCCTCTTGGAACAGGTTCAATTTCTCTTGATTATTCTTGATTTTGTATGCTACCTTGAAAAACCTGGCAACTTCGTATGTTATTTTAGGGTTGATATTAGAAAATAGAAATTGCATGTAGCATTAATTGTGGTATCCTGTTTTGGTAGTAAGGAGTAGAGTAATTAGAGCATTTTGTTCTATATAAAATTAGCAATACAGAAGAACATGTTTGACAGTTTCTATTTGTCCTGACCAGCAATGACATTCTTATAATGAGTATCGTATCTTTTTGTATTTTCCAGCCAGAAGTGCTAAAAGAAAGGATTGTATCAAGCTCATGATAGTAAATAAGTAGCCAGAAATCCAAGGAGAGCTTTGTTGTAAAGTGTTTCCATTCACTTTGAAATCTATCTTTTCTTACAGATTTAGAATATTTTTCCTTTCAGATTGGGAGCCTATGTAAAAGTAGATATAAAGGTATTAACATCACCTTAAACAAAAAACTTCTTTTCCTGAGATCATGCTGCAGATACAATACTAGGCGTTTGGGGGGGGGGGGGGGGGGCTTCTTTAATGAATTGCAAATAGTTGCTATAAGAACACCCCTATGTGTTTCAAATGACATTGGGATTTTATCCTTCCAAAACCCTAGATTACATATTAGACTAAGCCACAATAAGGTTTACATATCATACTTTTGATAGATTAGAAACTGGTATGTACCCTGCCATTGAATTAAGAAATCATGCTTTATAACTTGAGAACTTCTGTATTAGTATAGTATTAGTATCATGATTCAAATTGACCAAGTCTTAACTTGATGTGTGAATTAAATTAAGTGCAGATTTGGTTTATTTTTCTTACTGTGTGAATTAGGTGTTAGTGTTGGGTTTTTTTTAATTAGAATTGTTTGAATTCTTTGATGGAAGTTATCATCAAAGAGAATGAGATAATTAAGTTCCCACAAAATTGAAAACACTGCCTTTAATTTCCTAGTAATCCATAGAACAGCTTGGCATGCACTGCTTCCTGAGTTTTAACAAGGGCATTGGTTGCTTTCTTAAAGGAAAATGGATCACAAAATATTTTCTAGAAGAAACTTTAGGCTATGATATCAGATGAGAAGTAAAATCAACAGGCTGGGATTTTTGTAGCAAGTATTAACCTTGGTGTAAATGCAGAGACAAAATGAGCTTCTTTAATTTCCATAATGAAATTGTTTTTGTAGAGTTAAAAATACTGTAATGAGGCCCAAACAGTGTGCTTTCAGGGACTCCCAGGGTGAAGCAAATGAGATTTTTAGCTTCTCTAATTGGGCATATTGCAAACTGGGCTCAATGCTGTCTTCAGCACAGGATGCTCAGTATCCCTAACTAAAAGAGATCCACAGCTGTCAGCAGAATGTAAGGGAGCTTTTTATAAGCCAAACCAACCAGCACAAGACTAGGGCTATGACGGGGACCCCCCAAAGGGACAGATCAAGGGGAGAGCAGCTCTGCTGTGCCTTGATTAAGAAGTTATTCATAAGGTAATTTGTTTACCACTATCAAGGAGAATTTTTAAACCAACTGTTGAGAACTCCCAGAATCCTCGAAAGTATTTCATTTGATTAAGCAATGAATATGGATATTTTATTCTCCCTCTCCTGTGAATTAAACCTCATTAGCTGTCAATGCACATTTTTGGAAAGAATTGTGCTCTGTGCGCACTGCCAAAAGTCTGGTCTTTTGTTTATACTTCTTCTGCCATGTATAAAACTTTGCTAACATCCATCCCATATGAAACAGTACAGGAAATTTTGGATAACAATCATAAAAATTTATGAAACAAAGGGAAAAGATTCATCTGAAAATGAAGAAGCCTAAAGATTTGCAATAAAATGAAAATGCAGCAGCTGAATAACCAAGCATGACACAATTTTGACTAGCATGCCACAACCGACAAAATCCCCAAAATGTGTAAAGTAGTAGTAAAAGAAAAATGGTTGCTTTTCAACTTAGGTAAAAATCCTCAGGCTGTATTAAGATCAGGTTCTGCATATGAGGGGCTGTAAATATACTGTAGCTTGGAATACATTGTTGAAATATATACATTTAAATCTGATTTCAAGTTGTTTAAAAATAATCAATGTTTATATTTTTCAACAATTTTTAATTTGGAAAATGAGATGAAGAGTATAAAGTGAGTCCTGGCAGTTTTTTCATTACAGCTAAATCCTTCCTATTTTTATCAATCACTAGTGGTGACTGGAGCAGATATATACACAGGATGTTGTTGGGCTACTATTGACCATTTGGTTATCTGACTACCAATAGATGAGGTGAGAGAGGCTTTACATAGTATAAGTTTTCCAATTGAACATACCATGTGAAAAGTTTTTTTCTAGGCAAAAAAAAAATGAAGCTATCTACTATGTGGTATTATTTTGAATTTTTATCCTCAAAATGTTGCTGAGAAGATGACATGTCCGGTACTCAAAAAGAGTTGAGAAATACTCAAGAAGGAAATACACCTGTTTGGTTATTTTGTGTACTCTAAAATCAATAAATCAACCCACTATAACATAATTGTGTGTTTTTATATTTATACCAAGCAAGGATGTCCCCTGATATTTTTTTCCAACACAGCTATGTGAGGTAAGTTGAGATGAAGTTAGTACCTGGCCCAATGAATATAGTAGCTCAAATAACTTGATTCTGTTCTTCTTGGTGTCACTATTCAGTAAGATAACTATTATATTACACTGGATATCTTCAGCAAATTCATGAAAGTCCTTGCTATTCCCCCCATCATCATTTATGAATAACACAGTGTTACAAAATGAAGATAAGAACTTGATGTCTTTTTAATAAGAATACATTGTATTTGGGTTGATCTATTGTTTTATTTGGCCTTTCAGAAGGAGTATATTACAAAATATGTTCATAACACATTGAATATTAGCTATTAGCTGTGGAAATAAAGACCAGGATTAACTAACATAGGTTGATGATGATTCTAAAGGATGACACTACCAAATGTTACTCTGGCCTTCCAAGGACACTAAATAAAAAGGGGAAGATTTGGTTGGTGATTTTAGATGCATTCTCTCCTCACTACTTTTGCTGAGTTTCTATATTTTCAACAATAAAATGGGCTCTTTATATCCCGATAGGAAAGTGTCTGTGCTTCAAATTCTAAGGATATACAATAAATGCATGCTGCAGCAAGAAACAAGTCTTGTTATTATTTTCTGTCTGTTATTGCCTTTGTTAACATAGGTCTCTGCCTTAATTTTGATATATAGTATGTCTGAATGAATTCATTACATTCACAAACTACAACAATATTCCCCAAAGTAGAATAACCCATATTGTGCATCCATGTGTGTCCCTGAAAATCTATTCAATTAATGTTTCTGCATAAGTTGAACGACATTGAACTGTTGAGCTAATTCCAAATTTGCCTGGTAACTATCCGAGGATGCCCTTGAGCCAAACTTAATCCATGATTAAATTTATGTTTTTCTGTTTCTTCTTGAGGCTATAAAGTTTTGCATTTTCTTGACAATAAAATGATCGTCTGCCCATATCTTTCAAAGATCTGGATATCCTCAAATAATTTTTCTGGAAGTATGTCCCTCTCTTGGGTGATTTTCAGTGGCATGATGCTTTCTTTGCTCTGATATCCTTATGTCCTTCATATCTTTCAATAATGCAATATCTATCTAGGTTCCCAAACATGTACCTTCCTCCTGTCTCAGATAGCTAGAGTTATGTGCTTATCTGAATCTTGTGCAGAAAAACAGCAAGGAAGAAAATTATTATTACTTTTTGTTTGTGGTTATACAAACAACACTTACTTTACAACAACCAGCTATGTGTGTACACATTCATATCTTGCTCAGGTAAGCAGGAACTACCTGGAAAAGGGGAAAATAAGGGGTTCCACCTATTGGTTAATTTTTGACGAACAAAATTTATGTTTTGTCAGTATCTACCATGTTTCTCCAACAATACAGCCTCCCCCAATAGGAAGTCCCAGCATGTTTTATAGCAGTGGTCCCCAACCTTTTTTGTACCAGAGACCAGTTTCACGCAGAAACACTTTTTCAAGGACCAGCAAAATCAATTCTTCCCCAATAGTAAAGGGCTTCTTTACTATTTTTTTACTAAAAACATATTTTTCTATATATTTTAATCACAATTATTCATTCTTTGCAGCCCCGTACAAAATGATCCACGGACCGGTACCGGTCCGGGGCCCGGTGGTTGGGGACCCCTGTTTTATAGGCATAAAATCATATTGAACCCCTCCCCCCAAATTAAGGCCTATATTAAACATGCGAAATGGGGGAATGGCGGGGGTGGGGCTTGCCATTAGGAAGTACTTTTGTTGCATACACAGATAAGGTGCTGCCTGCATTGACTTCAGTGTTAGTGGGGCACTTCGTATCGGGAGACCCTCTGCCACCGTTGCTTTCCCTTCTCCCTGTGCTGCCTCAGCATTTAGAGCAATGCCACGGCATTTGGTGCAGCCACGCACGGCCAGCCAGGGCTCCTCTCTGCAACCGGAGCCTGGTAGAGACATTCAGCTTCAGGTGCTCCTGTCACCGCCTTCCCTTCGCCTTCGAAGGCAAAGCCAATTCTTTTAAAATTGATGTCCTACTACCGGTATGACAAAGCCTCCCCTGCCTGAGAGGGCAGCCCAACCCCATGTGGGGGGGTGAATCTCTTGGGGCTGCAGCGCAGGATCAGCCCACCCTGGGAGAAGCACCCAGCTGCCATCCCTGCCTGGCACCAGGCAGAGTGTGAAGAGCTTTGCCTAGGGCACCCAGCACAGCTGACAGGCGCGCCCTCCTGCCTGGTGGTGGAGCTCTCACCAAGGCAGCAAGTGCCTCCCTGCTGGGCCCTTCGCTCATCCTGCCAGGGCTGTGCCAGAGCCATGTGGGCTGGGCAGAGTCAGGAAAGTGAGCTGCGGGTGTGCACCCACCAGCCAAGCGAAAGAGTCGGACCGACCCAAGCTTGGCTTCCTTCCTAAGTCCCTCCAGCCTGAAGCCAAAGAGGCCACCGAGAAAGGCCACCTGAGGCAGTGATAGTGCCCACCAGTCCGTGGACAGGGAGGCGAGGCGACGGCAGCGCTGTTTTCCTGGCCAGCGGGTCTGGCAGAGACACCCCAAAGCCGCCCATCCTTTCCACCCCTCACCCAGCCCATCCCTATCCCCATGCATCTCCAAATGCACCAGCAGCTCCAAACACTGCAGTGCCATGGGCATCAGGCAGACGTGCTCACTCGGTGTGGCTCAGCTCGGAGAAGAATGCGGTGCAGGCCGTCGCCTTGCCTCCCTGTCCACAGATGGTGGGCACTATCACTGCCTCGGGTGGCCTCTCCTGGTGGCCCCTCCAGGTTCAGGCTAGAGGGACTTGGGAAAGAAGCCAAGCTTGGGTCGGTCCGGCTCTTTCACTTGGCAGGCGGGCATGCACCCGCAACTCGCTTTCCTGGCTCTGCCCAGCCCACACGGCTCTGGTGCAGCCCTGGTGGGATGAGTGGAGGGCCCGGTGGGGATGCGCTAACTGCCTTTGCGAGAGCTCTGCCGCCAGGCTGGAGGGGCTGCCTGTTAGCTGTGCTGGGCACCCCAAGCAAAGCTCTTCATGCTCTGCCCAGCACCAGGCAGGAATGGTAGCTGGGCGCTTCTCCTGGGGTGGGCCGATCCTGCGCTGCAGCCCCAGGAGATTCGCCTCCCCACATGGGGTTGGGCTGCCCTCTCGGGCAGGGGATGCTTTATCATACCGGTAGTAGGGTGTCATTTTTAAAAGAATTGGCTTTGCCTTCGAAGGCGAAGGGAAGGTGGTGACAGGAGCGCCTGAAGCCCAGTGTGTCTGCCGGGCTCCAGTTGCAGGGAGGAGCCCTGGCTGGCTGTACGTAGCTGTGCCAAACACCATGGCATTGTTCTAAAAGCCGCGGCAGCATGTGGAGAAGGGAAAGCAAGGGTGGCGGGAGGTCTCCCGATACAAAGTATCCCACCAATGCTGAGGTCGACATCCAAGCCATCATTGCTTGCCTGCCCGAGGATGCAAGGGAGGAAATTAAGTCACAAAGACGGCCTAGCTTTTTTGGGGGTCAAAAAAAAAAAAAAGGCCTGGCAGAAGCATGGTACTCAATTGGACAACAAAAAGTGAGAAGCAAATCAGAATGGTAAATGACAAAAAATATTCAAAACTTGTACTTTTAATCTTTAACAAAGCAGACTAACTAAGGCTTGGGAGTATTTGTACCAAAGTCATAATGCTACTTTTGGGGAGTAGCATGCCCCTTCCCTTTCCTTTCCTTTCCTTTCCTTTCCTCTCTGCTTTCCATGTTCCTTTCTTTATGCTTTGGAAATCTGATTTCAGATTTTAGACTAGGACTTTTATGGGTCTTCCTATTTAAAATACAGTATGCATCACTTGAATATTTTCAATATATGGTCAGCATCATTTGACAATCTTCTTGAATATTCTGATAAATAGACAGACTCTGGACCTCTGTCTTACAGTCCTGATAGCAATGCTGAAACCTGCTTTGAACACAGGAACTTCAGTACAAATAAATATGATGTTGAGACTTTCCAAATATCTAAGCAACACAATAACCAGCAGCTGCAGATAATGCTATTAATGGATCAAATCCAAAGGCATATGCTTGTAAATAGAAATACACTGGAGAAACTATTATCTTTTAATATTTGCTAAAAACAGTAAGCCACTTGATAGTTCTGTGGTGGCAGAAATTAACAGTAGGAATCTTTAAATGCTTTTGTAATTTTACTTGCTTTAGCAAAGTTCTTTCCCAGAATCCCACTTCATATAATTGCTTAATTGCTACCTCTATTAAAATTATTCATGATATTGCTAGCAAAATGTTTCTGCAGTATGGCATAACATGAATTTGAAATACATTTTGCACAAAACTACTGAGTATCATGGAGGAGGTATTAGCTAGTATGTCTACATTACAGCTCCTTTAAAAACATGTCAAAATAGTGACAAAATGTGGAACTTTACACTGAAGGGAAATGTAAACACATGCTATTTAATTTGCCATTGGTGCTAGTCTTCAAAATAACTGCAATTAGCTGCTGGTCACTGCTTTCCAAGTATAACAATATTTAAGTTATCAATAGAAGATTGTCATTAATCTGATATAAAGCAATAACATTTCACAAAATAGATCTATATGAACATATCCTTCAAACATATTAAAAGCTTTTTAAAAAGAAAAGAAAATCTCACTAGGCATTTTCAGTTTTGGGTAGTCACTCTGGTTATTCCTAAACCAGTTAGTTTGCATAATTAAATGTAAGCAATTTCTTCTTTATTTTTCTGAGTAATATACAAGCTCATTCATTGGCTGCAGTCTATCTTGATTCAATCATTCACATAGAGCAGCTGCTGAGAGTACATACTGTATATGTTTCAAAACCATGAGTGGTATGCTGATGAGTACAATGAAACATATATCTATATGTTTTCAAATAATGGCAATGAAACATTTCTGCAGTAGATTTTTCTGCTTGTATATTTCTTGGACAGGGTATGATAATAACATGTCGCAAATGCAAGATATTCAAATAAGAAAACTTTTGTTCCTGTCAAGAACAATTGCAACTAATCAGCTGCAGAGTCGATGTATCAATGGAGTTTTTGAAATCATTTACAGCAAGATCACCTCACATGACATCTTGCTTAGTAAAGGCACCCAAAGAACATTCATTCATTAAATGATGGATTTTGCAATCTTTGCTGTTTATTCTTCTTAGTACATCTCTTTCCCATCTCCTGTTTGCAGTCTTTCCTTCCCTCCGTCCCCTTTATAAAGGTTTTAAATAGACTCTCTTAATGTGATTGTTTTAAATTATTTTTATGTAAGAGATTTAACATCAGTTAGGAGGGTATAAAATGAAAAAGATTACATGATTAATATTAACAAGGATCTGGTACACTTGCTACGCTGTGAGCGGTGAATAATGCCATGCAGATGAAAGATTTATTATGACATTAGTCTATTAATGCTTTGTAGAGATGATGCTATTTTACAATAATGTCACACCCATTATTTCCAGCTAGTAGTCATAAATTGCATTACGGAATGTACAAATAGTGGGTGCCATCCCTGAAGTTGTAGTAGAGATAGTGTTCTTTCTGCATCATCTGAAGAGATTAATTGACTCCTGAATCATGTTAATATGTTATTTGGTTTCTCTTAGGCTATATGAAAAGAAATAACTTTTATAAAATGTTTGAGTTTACATCTTAAAATACACATTGATTCTCTGAGTATTTGTGCACTATTGGTACAAGCATATTTGCTTGATATTTAATAGAAGACAATCCTGGAGGGCATACTACAATTGATACGCCAATACTAAAGTTATTCTGAACATAATGAAATAAGTAGATTATATATTTTGACTTCTGGCAAATGTTTCCTGGTTAGTCAGAGATTTTACACATGTTTATGATTTTCTCCTTCCGTAAATCATTATACAAAAGTCAAAGAATGAATAATATAAATGGGAATGGGGAACATTACTTGCTATATTCAGAAACTTTTAAATGTAAATTATAGGAGTAAATTATACAATGATAATTATCAGTGCTACCAGTAGCTTTTTTTTTTTTGCTAAAAGTTCCATCAATGATCATTGCTGCCATCATCATCATTTGAGCCTCTAATTTTTACCCATCCTTTGAAAGACATGAAAACATGCTTTCAATCAATTCAGAACCTCTGCCATTTTAGACTTCTCACAATACAATATCTGGGAAATCTCTACCATAATATTGCCAGAGGAAAATCTCTAAAATGTTCTATAGGTGGCATCTGCCCCTGGTGAGATTGGCTAAAATGTATAAAAATATGTCCCAAACCTGTTGGAAATGTAAACAATCATGTGGTACATATTACCACATGTGGTGGACCTGTATAAAGGAAATTTTGGACTCAAATACATTCATGGCTAGAAAAAAATGACCAAACAACATATACATGTCCAACCAGAATTGTTTTAATAGGTATCACTTCAGAGGGTTATGGCAAAAGGACAATATATTTAATATTACATATTTTGAGTACAGCAAGAATTGTATACACGCAGCAGTGGAAGATTTATAAAAACCATATGATAAAGTAAATGAGCTATGGAATGTTTTGCCTGAATATGGAATTGAAGATTGATTCCTAAAGTTTTAGGGTAGAAATAAGATGCGAGAGAATAAATTGAATGGACAGCAAATTATTAACGTGAACAGAAAATAAGATGAGACTATGTTATTCCACTTGGTTGTTTAATTATGAAGACATATATATGTTTATGGAAATGTTAGAAGAGTGGACTTATTCATTTAAATGTATTTTTATGTATATGATGCTACATTGTTGATTGAGAAATTGGAAAGAATTTATAGAAAAGGAAGTACAGTAAAAAATTTAGTTTATATTCCCATTCAGTGTACCTCTGCATTCTTTCTTACTTTTGAAATTTCTACCTGCTCTATCCAGAACTCCATTCCTCTCCTTTCCTCTCCTTATATACTGTTTCACAGAGCTTTACAGCCCTTTCTATAAGGTTTTCAGAGTCAGCATATTGCCCCCAACAATCTGGATCCTCATTGTACCAACCTCAGAAGGTTGGAAGGCTGAGTCAACCTTTAGCCAATGAAACCTGAACTACCAAACTGGCAGTCACCAGAAGTAGCCTGCAGTATTTCATTTTAATGACTGCTTCACCACAGCTCTTAATACTGTAAAGCTAGCTAGTAAGCAAGCTTTATAGTATTACAGGACCCACAAAAGCCATAATAGAGCAGAAAATGGTAACTGCCAACTAGATGCTTCAAATCATTGGTACAGCAGTCCCAATATTTCAAACTTACATTTCTTTTTTCTACCTGCAAACAAGCCATTTCTCAGTGGAGCAAGGAAACAGTATTTGTTTTTACTTATTGAAATGGGCCAGTCAGATCTGAGATTTTGGGTACCATCCCTGGGCTTTCTAGGACTTACAGTGGTAGCTGGGGGTTCAGTTTCACAATGAATAAAAAAATGTATGCTATCAGCTAATGAAATATACTGTCTATGAGGAACAAGAACCAAGTTTGTGAAAAAAACAATATTTAAGATTTTTAAGTCCATTGACAAAAGATGCAGACAAAGGAGGCAGTAAAGAATAATTAGAAGCTTATCAGCAGGGTCTTTAAATGATTAAGAAGGAGGGCTTAGGAGCCTAGGAGATCAAATGGTATTTTTATCGATCCTTTTAGTCTGTGGAAAAGCAACGAAAAAGGAAAGCTAATACAGCAAGTGTAGGATGGGGTGTGAAAATGCTGTCAATAGGAAAAACTTGGTTTCTGGGAGCATGGCCTGAATAATCTAAGTAAGTGGTTCCTAAAGTGGTCAGTACCACCCCCTGGGGAGTGCTAAGGGAGGTGCTAAGAGGCAAGGGGGACCAACAGGGGGCTCTAAGAGGTGGCAGTGGGGCGCTGGAGGTGGGCCCTCACAGGGCACAATTCAAGGGTGAAAAAAAATCCTGTCACCGCCACATTCAAGGTGACGCCCCTGAGGATCACCAAATTGACTTGCATACTCCGGTGCAAAGGGCTCAATGGGATAAGCCTGTGGGGCCTTGCCCTGAACACCATGTTGGGAAAGGAGAGCAAACCAGAGTGGCCTTGTTCTCCTTTTCAAACATCCTGCCACTGCTGCATTCTAGGCAAGGCCCTGAAGGTCCACCCCATTGAGCCCCTTGCACCGGAGGCACCTGCTCAAGTCTGAATAGAGCAGTGCATGAAGTCAATGGGGTGAGCCTGAGAGAGGGAAAAAGAGAGAAAGAGAGAAGGAAGAAGAGAAAGAGAAAGGGGAAAGAAAGAAAAAGGGACAAAGAAAGAGGGGAGGGGTGGAAGGAAGGGACAGAAAGAAAAAGAAATAAAGAAGGAGGGAGGGAGGGAGGAGAAAGATAATGAGATATCTATTCTAGTCCAATTACCTGCTCCAGCAGTGTTAGAAGGGAGTGTGTGTGTGTTCTCCTTGTAATTTACCAATACATTTTGTTTTGCCTTCTTCAGAATTGGCACTGTAATAGATTGGGGAAAAGTAATTTTTTGGGGTGGATCCAGTGGATCCTGTTTAAAGGATCAGCAAAATGTGAGAGCTTCCTGATAGTCTTGGCCATGTTTCACCCACAAAATCTTTAATTAATAGAAGCCAAAGATGTTTAAATATGCTAGCAAAGATGCTGGCAAAGATGTTTCAATGTGGAAAAGGGCCTCTAAACTTGGCCTCATTTCAATCTGATGCATCAGGTCTCTCTCTCTTTCTCTCTCTCTCTCTTTCCCTCCCTCCTTCCCTTCCTCCCCCCTCTTTCTTTATCCCTTTTTCTTTCTTTCCCTTTTCTCTTTTGTTTCTTCCTTCTCTCTTTCTCTCTTTCTTTTCTCTCTCTCTCTTTCCCTCTCGGCTCATCCCATTTATTTGATGCACCGCTCCACTCGGACTTGCTTGGGCAGGTGCCTCCAGTGCAGCAGGCTCAATGAGATGGACCTGCAGGGCTGGCACCTTGAATGCAGCAGTGCCAGCATGTTTGAAAAGTAGAGCAAAGCCAGAGGTCAGTAATTTTTGCTGCAAAGAATCACAAAAGCTTCTGGACTGTGCACAAGAAGGGACATACATGTGAATGCAATTCAGCAACATAAAATAAAGAAATACAAATAAAACAAATCAACAAGAATCGGCAAAGCATCTCTGATTAGATTTTATTCACTACTAGAATCTAATCAGAGGTGCTTTGCTGATTCTAGTCCAATGCCCTACTCCAGCAGGGTTGGAAGGGAGTGTATGTATATGTGTGTGCATGGCTGTCAAAACTCCAAAAACGTCAAGGTCAAGTAGTTCTGGGGAGGCCAGTCATAAATTAGAACACTTGCTAAGCAACCGGCCATGAAGTGAGGACCACTTGTATTTGGTTTGGCAGTCACCAAACCATACCCATCCAGTCACATGATCAGCAGGCCATGCCCACCCAATCACATGACCAGCAAACCACACCCTCAAATTAGGCCACACCCACAGAATTTGAATCCCGCCCTGGGTGGGGGTCATTGAGGATGAGTTTGTAGCACCAAGGGAGCGGTGGACTGAAAAAGTTTGGGAACCACTGGTCTAAGTGATAAAGGGCTGGAACAACATGGATTACATTTCACAAGGACTGGTCACAATTTCACAAGGACCTTTGAACAGGAATCCTTTAAACTGAATCCAATGGGTTTTGGAAATGAAACCCTAAAAAAAAAACATCAAAAAGTGTACCATGAAAAGTTGGAATGCTGCTGAAATAGGCCCTCTTCCACAACTCAATAAAAAGTGAGAAAGAACACTGGTTCACAATGTTCTTGGCCTTTATACTAATGTTCAAAGTCTGGGAAATAAAGTACAGCAAGCAGATATTTAATGGAGAGTTTTAATGGAAAGCTGTGAGAGAGGGACACATGGCTTCATCTCATTACTGGATTATTGCAAAGTGAGGGACTGTCTTTGAAGACAGTTTGGAAATTGCAGCTAGTGCAGAATAAAGTAGCCTCACAATTCAATTGATTGCAAAATTATATATATCTTGATGTCACAGAACAGATTGACATTTCAAGCTTTTGAGAACAATGATATGTGCTAGTTGTTACGATATACTACTCGGTAGCATAAAAATATATTAGAATTGCATTATCGAACTTAATTTGGCCAACTTTGAAAGACGGTATGCTAAGAATCCTATTCCACAAGTAAGGTAAAAGGAGAGCAGGCTAAGAAGCAAGTCTTTTGCTAGAAGTCCAGACCTTGCAACATACTGCTGGAGGCAGTAGGATTCATTCCAATACTCGTTACATTTCTACATAATGAAACAAAATTATTTCAAGAGTCTTTGGCCCCTAGTTGATTGGATTTAGTGTGGTTATTAGTTGTATTATTACTATTACTATTACTATTATTGTTATTGTTATTGTTGTTATTGTTATTGTTATTGTTATTATGTTTTAATGAGATGTGATTAATAATCTTAGTTGTTTTAGTTTGTACCATCCAGAAGCTTTTCTGATTAAGTTAGCCTTAATTGTAAAATGAGTTATCAGATATGTATCTTGGAATTCAAAAAAAGTTAATTTTAATAAATTTAAACTAATTTAGAATCTATGACAGGAGTAGAAAGGCTTAAGATAGATAGAAATTCCTTTAAAAAGTAGATACTGAAAACACAATTGCAAATAATTTTAATGTGGGTAAAAAGTAAAAGATTGGAGAAGAAACCATGTGGGTATACAAGTAGCTCAATGAAGTTTTGAAAATAAAAAAGATGAAAGGAAGACCAGGTTGATGATGATTTCAGGAAAAACTCTGGGACACATTATTAAGTGTTAAGAAAAGAATACATTATTTGGCATGAGATAGCGTAACAAGAACAAGATTCAGGAGGGGCCTAATGAACTAGAACATTGCACAAAACCTATCAAGCTGAATTTCAGCAGAAACAACTGTGACATTCGTTGGGGTAGGAACAATGAAACAAAGCAGTATAGGTTGGGAGGGACAATAATGAGCAGCAGTACATGCAAAATGATCTAGGTGTCTTAATAATTCATAGGTTAAATATGGACCTCAAGTGTGATACTTCTGCCAAGAAAACCATCCCCACAAATACAAAGTCGATTGGCATCAGACAAAAGGATGGTGTCAGAAAAAATAGGCATAATTTTTCTCTATTATGTTTTAGTCAGACCACTCCTATAATTTATGGACATAGTTGGAGACAGTTGGAATTAATCCTAAATCCAGGAGAAGGAAGAAGAAGATTTGTTAACTAATTAACACTAAGATCTGTCTAATCTGAAAATAGATTTTAAACTTTAGATTTAAGAATTATAGTTAAAAGTTTGCAGGATAGCAATAGATACTTCAGGTTACACTACTTAAATTATTTATGAACCTGGCACAGATACTCTTGTTTAATACTAGTATACATAATGGCATTCCAAGTCCTGAATAGGAATGTAGACTGTGAAGTCTTGGACACTTTCACATCCTAAAGTTGACACAGAATTAACCATGACCTGTGTGAGCATAAATAATGGTCTGCTTGGGACCAGACTTTATCAAAGTTTATTATATTCTGTGTTCTGTATGCTGTAGCACAGAATTTTGCAATGTGCTTAATGCTCAGGTCAGAAAATGATTGGTAAGCAATATTGGTTTGTTCACAACAATTTGCCAGTATTAGAATATTGTGGGCTTGTTGTATATGAAATATACCTTGATTTCAGTGTAGTATTTGACAAATGCATCATGGCATTCTAATTGTAAACTAGTTAAATACAGGTTGATTGATACCACAATTAAATGAATACACAAATAGCTGAATGATAATATACAAGGAGTTGTCATCAAGGAATCTATATAGACTTGAAGAATGATAGTGTGTGATATTACAAAGTTATGGGCCCCCTTCTTTAAAATATTATAATTATTGACTTAGATGAAGAATTGAAAAAATAAGTTGAAAGTAACAAAATTAAACTTAAAAAAACTAAGTACAAAGTTCTTTGCCTAGGAAACAACCTCAGATACACATATATTGAATGGGAGGAGTGAAATGACAGTGCTAGGACTTGAGCAAAAAAAGGTTGAAATTTTGATTGTGCTATAATGGTAATTGGTAGTGTGACTCAACAAAAAAGGCAAATTCAATTTTAGACTTCATTAACCTAAATATACTTTCAAAATCACAGATAATAACAGTCATAGGGATTTTTTTTGGTGAACCATTCCTCTTCCATTATGTCCAATTATGACGCATCATTTTAGAAAGGCTTTGGCAAAATCTGTTCAGAAAAGGACAGAGACAATGGGCAAAGGATCAAAAAATGAATTCCATGGAAACAGATGGAAGGAGATGGATTATTTAGAATTCTTTCTCAAATACCTGAATGATGTCACATAGAGAAATATAAGGATATTCTGTCCTTTCAAGATACAGGAGAACTACAATGAATTTAAATCACAAGAAGATAGAATGTAGCTGATTTTATTAAAAATAGGGGGAGTGGGATTCTAAGAACAATTATCTAGAATGGTGGCATCCACTTTCTACTATAAAATCCACTTTCTACTTAAACAGAATGTAGACAGCCATCTGTTGGGGAAGCTTTAGTTTGGTTCCTGCTTTAAACAAAAGATTAGATTTGATTATCTAGGGGGGCCTGTTTTAACCCCTGATTCTATCATGTTTTCAGGTAGGATCTATAATTGGGTGTAATAATGAGACAGAGGAAACAGGGGTGATCTTGTACACCCAACAACGCTAATGCTATGTGCTTTCTATCAGGCTGGAATCAGTTCTGTGAATTGTTCTGATATATATTTATCCTGCCAGGTTATATGGATCAAAGCACTCACCTGAATGTACCAACTGTTGGGTGCAGTACATGAACAACTTTACAGAATTTTGCACTAGTCATCTTTTCCGAACAAAAATAATCTAGACAGAGATAGTCCTGTAAGATACAGAATACTGTGCCATATATTAAAAATATTTTCATTTGAACATATTTGGAAGTCTTGTGGCAAAAGAAACATACCGTGTAGGAGCAGTTTAGACCACAGTAAGCAGGTAGAAACAGAAAAACTAATTATCCCATCTCTGGTGCAGTGCTTGTTCTTATCCACATCAGTTTTGTCATTTAAGTGTGGTGTTTGTTAAGTCATTTGCATGGCAGAGTTCATGGAATATCCTAGGCAAATCAAACAATCTACATGGCTTAATGTGATGGCTGATTCAATCAGCACACTAAGATCTCATGTATTTAAGCTTAGCCATTTGATTATTAATTTGGTCAATGGTTCAGAGTCTTGTACAAACACTCTCCAGACAATATATGCTTTAGATCTAAATATTTTGAAAACCAAACAAGGGATGCAAAAACAAATTCTATGTCCTTTTTCTCTTCACTTCCTCTTTTTTTATGGGCTTTGAGTTTTGGCTGTAAGGCCATCTGCCATTGCTTTATTTTTCTATCACAATTCCAGTATAATCGAAAGCAATACAATGCATTTTGCAATCCAAACATGGATAAATTATGAAGTACTACCATTTTAAAATGGTATTCAAAATTAAACATGGGTTCTGCATAATTATGCCTGAGCTCACAACAGGTTAAAAAAAAATTTGATCATATGATTATGGGGATGTAGCAGTGGTCTTAAGTGTGAAAAACAATCATAAGTTCTTTTGTTCGACACCATTGTCATTAAATGAACTGTTGTAAATTGGGGACTACCTGTACCAGAAATTAAAGAAAAAGGAACTGTACATATTTCCACTGCAGAAATGTTTTATGTAAGGCCTTTCAAACATTATTCATCATTTTAAATATACACTCTATATATAACATGTTAAATCATGCAATGCCTTAAGAGACACAACCATAATTTACCCATTTTATTCAAATCTTGAAACTGCTGATTTAACTGACCATTATACACAGGCAGTTTAACTTTAGGGATAGTTTTTCCCAATTATTTAACTGTTTTAACTGTTTAAACTCTGACTAACAGCTGACATTCTGTTCTAGTTGATGCAATAGTTGCCTTTAATGAAAACTTTCACATACACATTGTGTAAAAAGAACATTTCCCAATTGTTCAAAGAGAGGTAGAGGCACTGGACTTTCCCTGCTTCATGCATGCTGTCAATTTTATACACACCCTCACCCAGAGGTAAATCAAAGGTAAAGATAGACCTAGAGATGTTATGTTGGTTTCTTATAATGAGGTCTTACATGTCAAATTAAAATGACAAATCTTTTATATGTGATAAGGAAACAAGGTTGAAGGAGGTTTGCTCAGCAAGCATGAGCAAAAAATATCATTTACTTTTACTCAAAAAGAAAACATGCTCATTTCTGCATCTGAATAGGCCCCAAAGCAGAATTTCAGACAATTAGAAGCAAAAGACATGGGATTTTACGGTACTGGAAATTGGGTGACATTGCTACCATCATGGACAAAACCAACCAACCATACTTTTGTTCTTGTATCCCTTTATCTGCTCACATTTTATGCATCTATTTTATTTTTTAATATGATTCCATTCTTTTTGTGCAGGTGGTGGTTTTGTATGCTGATTTAATTTTCAGTACTTTGCAGGTAGCAACTGGGGGAAAGTTATCTGAATGAGTAAAGCCAAATTTCTGTCCCATGATGGTCATCTCAGTACATGAATATCTGAAGGTTCATATCCAATAACAGGGAAAGTAAATCAGCATGGCTCCATGTCTGTAGATCACTTGTGAATTTTATGCATTTAGCTGTTCTTGCTTGCAAGGTAACCTTTAATTTTTAAAGGAAGAATATATTTTATTATATCATAAATTATATACCCTTTCTAATCATCGGTCACGTCAATATTGACAGTCCTTAATTTCTTTTTTCTTTTTAAATCACAAATTAACACAAGTCTATGAAGTTTATCATCTTTGCTCAGAGCAGTGGTTTCCAGTCTTGACAACACTAATATTTTATTTTTATTTATTTGTCAATTGCTTACAAGATAATATGTATAAGTAAAAACATAGTTGGATACATATAAGAAAAATATGTGTGGACACAACTCCAGAATCTGGGAGTTTAAGACAAACATGGGTGCAGAGAAAAGGATCTCCTATCATCCACCAATTTGCTGTTGTTCAATTGCTACAACTCTTTGTGCGTAACTCTTGTACGCAACTCTTCATGACCCCATGGACATAGCATGCCAGGCTCATGCTGTGAGCTTCTACTGTCTCTGGGAGTTCCTTTTCCAATAGACATGGTGAAAATTAATGAAGTGGCTATTCACTCCAGAAAAAAAACTTCTTTAATAATATTCAGCACTTAGATCAGCATAGAGTAACTCCAACTTTAATTTCAGACCAACAATCAAGTAAACAATATCCCGATCAAGAAACTACCAGAGAGCCATCAGTAAACTGATGGATAGAATAAGTATCCTGATGCTGTGCATATCATAGTGGGGGACTTTAATAAAGCTGATTTAAAAGAAGTGCTAAATTCTATCAGCATGTTAAGTGTGCTACTAGAGGACCAAACATATACTTAGATAAAGTATATACCAACATCAAACATGGCTATAAGGTTATACAATTACGACATTTGGGACAATCAGACCACACAAATTGGGACATCTTTTACCACCCTGACCTAGAGGTGCACACTGCAACTGTTCTATGCTATATCAAACACTGCACAGATACTATCACTGTGGATAAACGTATTAGGATCTATTCCAATCAGAAACCCTGGATGACCAAGAAAGTCCAGCGCCTCTTGAATGACAGGATCAAGGCCTTTAGGTCCAGTGATGGGGCAAGATACAGTGTTGCCAGAATTAAACTGAAGAAAGATATTCAGCAGGCCAAGACTGATTATAAGAGGAAGATTGAGGATAATTGTTATAGAAATAACATGAGGCAGGTGTGGTGAAGGATTCAAAAAATTACAAACCATTAACCGACCAATGTCATCCCTGCTGAGGGGGATGCTTCATTGGCAGAAGAACTGAATCATTTCTTTGTTCGCTTTGAAGTGGAGACATCAGAGACAAATAAACTACAACTACTAGCCAACTGTAGCCCCCAACTCATTGTGGAGAAACAGGAGGTGAGGAGCATTCTGAGGGCTGTGTGCCCTAGAAAGGCTGCCAGTCCTGGTGGTATCTCTGGCCAAGTGCTTAAAGACTGTGCTGATCAGTTGGCTGGAGTCTTTACCAGGATCTTCAATCAGTCTTTATCCCAGTCCTCTATTCCATCTTGTTTGAAGGCTTCCACCATTGTTCCATTCCCAAAGAAGTTCCATATCAATAACCTCAATGATTACAGACCCGTGGCACTCACTCCTATCATCATGAAGTGCTGTGAGAAATTGTTCTGCTGGCACATCATTTCTGATCTTCCGCATACATTTGATAAACACCAGTTTGCATCGAGAAAAAATAGATCTACAAAGGACGCTATAGCCATCACTCTTCACACTGCTCTGACTCAACTAGAAAAGGGGCTATATGAGGATGCTTTTTGTGGATTTTAGTTCTGTGTTTCCACGTAGATTAGTGTCTAAACTTCTGGACCTTGGGCTTTCTAATTCAATCTGCCTTTGGATTATGGATTTCCTGTCTAGCCACTCACAGAGGGTCACATTAGGTAATCATACCTCTTCAGCCCTTATTCTTAACACTGGTACACCACAGGGTTGCGTGTTGAGTCCCTTACGTTGTACTCTTTATGTGCATGATTGCATTCCCACTCACACTAGTAATACTATTGCTAAATTTGCAGATATACAACAGTGGTGGGACTTATCTCCAGGAGGGATGAGTCTGCCTACCGAAATGAGGTGGACCAGTTGCTTTCATGGTGTGGAGACAATAACTTGGTCCTCAACACTAATAAGACCAAGGAGTTTATAGTGGATTATAGAAGGAGCACATCAAACATCCAGCCCTTGCTTATCAATGGAGACCAAGTGGAACAAGTGGCCAGTTTTAAGTTTCTGGGTGTTACCCTAAAAGAGGACCTGACCTGGGGTGCCCACATTGCAGCCCTGGTCAAAAGGGCCCTGCAGAGATTATATTACCTGAGACTTCTCAGAAAACAACAACTGAATGAAAAACTGCTGGTGACCTACCGCTGCACCATAGAGAGTATCTTAACAGACTACACCTCTGAATGGTTTGCCAATTGCACAGTGACAGATAGGACAGCACTCCAGAGGGTTAATGTCATTGCCCAGAAGATCATTGGTTGCCCTCTCCCCTCTTTGGAAGAGCTTTATAGCTCCTGCTGCCTTAAGAAAGTTCAAAACATTCTCAAAGATCTATCTCATCCTGGGAACCCTTTTTTTTAAATTTGATTGGGGTTTTCACAAAAAAAAATACAAATAAAATATCTTTTTTGAAAATAGCATGGTCCCAGGTTATCACTTCTTCATACAGACACAAAACTCAATTTCATGCTCATTTTTATATTCTATTCCATATCTTATTACCATTTTATATTTTCTACATAGTTTTTCCCCTCTTTTAATTTTCTCAATTTTGTTTTGATTATCTCATCTCAATTCAAATCATTATATTTATACTTTTGTCTGTCCTGTTACAATTTGATATAATCTTTTCTTATTAAACAATTTTTTTCCTGTAGTTACCAATCAGAGTATGACACCTTTATATCCTTTAATTTTGTCCATTCAAACTCTTATTTAAGCTTTAATGTATAGCTTTAAGATTATAGCATTCAATATAATACGTAACTTCCAATTGGATTCTGCTTGGTACATTCTTAAAATAGACACTATATTCTTAAAAAGAAAAAATTATATACATATGTAAATAAAACAAATATTCCATTCCAATTCAGTTCTCTCATTAACATGCATTAAAATCTTAACATCTTTAACATTTTTTAAATTAAGTTTTATTGATTTTTAAAAACAAAGAACAAACAAAACATAAAAACATCCATCTTTCTTCCATAAATATACAAGCAGTGTGTCGGTTGGTTTGCAAATTTTTTGTGCTTCGATTTCATAGTCTCAGTTACAGTTACATTACATAATAACTCATATTATCAATCAAAAATTGAATATCCTAGTATTATTAATCAATCATTTGACTATAATTTTGTTCATTCATACTTTGCAAGATAGCTATACTTAGTTTATTTTATAACAATTCATATAATTCTCCCAAATCTATCCTAAAAACATTATATATATATAATAATAAAGAAAAAGAAAAGAAATACATCTTTATATATTCATTATTTTGAATATAATGGGGAGGATAGAAAGGGGGAGGAGCTGGCATCGCGACGATACTGCATGCAATCTCAGAGGTCTGAGAATGCAGCCGATATCTTTGCCCCTGCATGGTCCAAACGGACCTACACCGTCCCGAAGAGACAGTGATAGTGAAGGGCACGTCCTGTAGATCCCAGGGATATCGCAAAGTCCCTGGTTGATCCAGGAGAAGCCAGCGGCAGAGAGGCAGCCATCAAAGGTGCTGAAGTTGGGACAGCTCCGAACGGAAGAGGCTGAAAGAGAAAGTGGGTCGGTTTGATGAGAATTTTTCTTTTATTATTCTAAGACTTAAAAGGACTTTAAAGGACACCCTAAGGGGAAAAAAGAATTTGTAAAAGTTTTGACAGAACTGAATAAGCGGTGGTTTTTAAACAGAAGTGTCAAAGTAAAAGCTTTGCTTTTTGTTTTGTTTTTTATGGCTGGACTTCTATTGTGATTTTGCACTTGCTAACTGGACTGGTTTTTTCTCTATTTATATCTATTTTTTCCTTTTCTTATTTGACTTTGTGATATTCTAGGTTAGAGGCTCCCTTTAGTTATTTTTATATACTTCTTTTTTTGTAACTTCTATTACATTTTGCCTGGGAAAGGAGGGGGAGAGTGAGAGTGAGAGTAAAGAAACTTTGTAACACTGCCAACTAGAGGCTTGAAAATATTTTAGACGAAGCTGAGAAAGCTGAGAAAGAAAGCTTTGAAATTCTCTTTCAAGGACATTGCTACGTGATAAGATAGAGGGAAGAGCACGGGAGAGTGTTATTGCAGGTGTTCTTCTGGATTTCTATCAACAAATGAAACTTGGCTTTGAAGCTTGGAGAGAGTTATGACAAGAGCCTTGGATAATTAAACAAAGTGCAGTGTGTCTTTTTTATTCTCTTAAGTTGTGCTACCCCCCTCCACCAGCTGTACTGTTCATTTTTTCTTTTTAAAACCTTTATTTTTGTAATATTTTCATTTTTGCTTAATGTTTAAAAGGGAAAGCCTCAAAATTTTCTTTTTTTTTTTTCCTTTCTTCTTTGAGATTTTTTGTTTTTTGATCTATTCTTTTGATTCACTTTTATGCTTTTTTTAATTTGAGAATTCTATTAAGGTGTTGAAGAACCTGAAGAATTATTTTTATTTTCTCAATTTTTTTTGGTTTTCTCTTTTTAAACCTTTTTATTTTTCTCCTTCCTTTCTACCTAATTATTGATTGGATTAAGGTTAAGAAGAACCTGAAGAAACTTTTTCTCCTTTTCTTTTTATTATTATTGGGTTTTTCTCTCTACCATTTTTATTTTTCATTTTGGATCATAATTGGCTATTCCATAATTGGATTAGGGTTTAGAAGAACCTGAAGATCCCGAATTGTCTAAAATGAGTAGGAAGTTTATAGCTTCTGGCTTCTCAGCATTTCTTTTCAATTGAATATCATACTTCTTTGGGAACACTTATAAACTTTCCATTATTAATTCTTTTTTTCCCATATTTCTTACTTATATTTTTATAAATCATTACTAATAATTAAAAATGTTCCCTTTTAATTCTCTCAATCATTTTAATTCATTTATTTATTTATAAACATCCCACTACATTACCATAAATATTTTATCCATCATCATATTTTCTAAAATTATTTCTATTGTAATATAACAATGCTATCTTATGTATCATTACAGAATCCCTTTTACAATTAAATTTTCACCCATTATCTCTAAACAAGCTTATGGTTACAATCCTTATATCTTTTCCCTGTTTCTCCATTTCTTGTTTCTGTCTTTTACAACTTCTTTTCCTTGCTTTCTTCCCCCTCTTCTTCTCCTTCCCCTTTTTGCCCCCTCGTCTCTCTACTTCTAAATCTCTCATCTGTAATCCCCTCTTCTGTTGCTTTCTAATATTATACTTATCTTTCAAATTGTCCTTCTTCTTTTTGGTTGTTTTTTCTCATCTTAAACCTTTCACTCTCCTTCCCCGCTTTTCTTTTTTTCCCCCACTTAAAATTATTTGATCATTAAAGATGGCTTCTTCTTTGTCCCAGTCTTCTTGTTCTGCAAGTGTTTCTTGTTGCTTCTCATAGTTCCAGATCTCCATTTCTAAAAATTGAAACATGAAGCCAAAATAACTTCTCCCTTCTTGTGCATCTTCTTTCCATTTTTTAAGTTCCATTTTCAGTTCTTCAAAGAGTGATACCATTTTAAAAGCTTTTAAACAACCACTCAGTTAATTTTAGTCAGTCTAGTTGCAAAAACCAAAAATCACCAAGTAATCCAAATAATCCAAGGCTGTTACTACTTGCTTCTTTTTTCTACTTTCTCTTCCTGGGGTTCTATTATTTTGTGACCAAGTTTCCATTAAAATGTATCTTTGAAGAATCTTATCAAAATTTCAATTTTAATGACAGTTCCATTCCTTAATTCCAGGCAGTCTCCTCCATTTTTCCAGGTCCCGCCCTTGTATTCTTTTTTTCTCCTTTCCAGCTTTTAAAAACTTTTAAATGTCCAGAAATCTTTATTATCCCTTTGACTTTTATTTCCAGCTTAGTTGCCTATTAATGTCAAAGTGGATTTTTTTTCTTCAATTTCTTGCTTAAGTCTCTTAATTGTTAGTATAAGGAAGGGAAGAAAAAAACCTAATACTTTCCCTTCTCTCTCTCCTTCGCAGTTTCAAGATCTTCTTTGGGAACAATGTTGTGAAGTTTAAATTCCAGGGGACCTAATCTGTTGCTTTTGCTGTTTGGCCTGGTCAACCAAAACTTTCTCTTCTTATCTTCCTCCTGCACATTCTTTTCCAGTCGAGTTCTTCTTTGTGGTGGCCATTTCTGACCACCGCTGCAACCACCTTCGGGAAAGGGGGTAATGGCCAGATGGGGAAGAGAGATGCAGCTCTCCTCAACCCTGCAGGCAGTCTCCCCCTTCTTCACCACCTCTCTGGGGTGGCTTAGCCCCGAAACCAGCCATCTCAGGTTGCTCCAGAGGCGAGCACAGATTGGAGCCTCGGAGAGATGAGGTTTCGGTCTGTTGCCAAAGAAGCTCAAAACCGGAAGCCCTGGAAACCCTTTTTTTGAACTATTTTTGAACTATTACCATAAAAAAGGACAAATAGATTGAAAAACAGCTTCTATCCCAGGGCAATAGCTCTTTTGAATTCTGTTGTATAGTGCAGTGTTGCTGTGGCGTTGGGGGTTTCTGGTTCAATGTGTGAAGGGTGAAAGATGTGTGTGTTTATTTTCATGGTCATGGTCATGATATGCACTGAAGATGGTCTTTGATTTCATTGTACAAGGTGCAATGACAATAAAGTAAAGTAAACCAAATGAAACAGCCCAACCTTCTCCACCCATAGACAGGCAAGTCACCAGAATATAAGCTGACAGTTAAAAGTGATTAAATGTTTGCAAGAAAACAAGCAAATTCAGAGAGCACCAATGATCCCTCATTTCTTTGATATCAATGGCAGCCTTTTTGTCACCAAAAATGCTTCCTTTGTAGAACAATTCAAATCAACTTTCCATTTCAGGACAAAGCTCAAGGAATGCTATCAGAGTATTACTAGATTTGAATTTTTGTGATACAATATGAACATTATTCTTTTCTTTCTTTTTAAAAAAAAGGACAATGGGATAGAGGAGGCTGACTTCACCATATTTTCTTCCCAAAAGCAGATTTGCAGTACTGCTAAGTAAAGCATCTCCCAATTAATATGATGCTTTGAATCAGTGAGGATTAGAAATGCACACTTTTAACAAATCTAAATGTGTGATTATGTAGAAATACTGAGGAACATTTACCAACATAAATTTAGTATCTCTTCAACTTTCATAATGAATTTTTCAAAACATTGCAAATGTTTTAATAAGCAGACAATTGCTATATAATTTTTTGATTAGGTATTCATCTGAAAATCTCCTTAATCAACTACTATTGAAGAAAATCAGTGTTCAGATTATCTGTTCATTTGCAAGGTTAATTTTTATGTTATTCTGAAAACTGTATTTTATTACTGGGCAGAGTACATGGTTTCTGTGCCTGCCCTGTATATTAATTCATACCATCAATACTTTCAGAACAGTCACCCAGGATTTCAGGATTAAAAATCTTCTATCACAGAGAATTGTAGCTTGATGAGAAAAGTCTTTCAGGCCATAAATATTTCTGAAAAACACTGTTTCACCACTGAAATTAATATCAAGATGATATTGAGATTAATATCAAGATGCTTCTATTATATGAGTCATAAGAAAGAGCAAGTTTGCTCCTCTTGTCATATAATTAAGTGACTCACAACCTTCAACTAATGAAAAACACTAGGTGGTATTGCAAAGTTTTAACTTTGCTTTAAAACAGCTAGAATTGTTCTGAAATCATCCATCCGGAGTCTAGCTACTTCCTTATCCACTTTGAAACCTCCACATATCAGACAGCTAATTATTTATCCATAATCGGATTCAGCCTCAATCCTCTTAACCTAAAAAAAAAACAAATAAACTACACTGAATAATATAGCATTATATACATTTTTAAAATTATAGCAACTGTAGCAACAACTTTATTAAAATCAAGAAAAATTAAATACTCAGTCTTTATGCTGATGTTTTAGGATTTATTTAGGTAGCAAAACAGCTTAAGAGATATTACTTCTATTCCACGGGAATCCACAAAAGACAAAATTTCTAACCCTCCCACCATTCATTTGCATATATGCAGAGAATTAGAACTGCAATATTGAATAAGCTGCACAACATGTTTAACATTTGGTCAGCCCTCAAAAGACATACCACGAAAAGAATATTGATTGCTTAATAAATAAAAGTTGAGAGGTATTCTATTTATTTTGACTATAGTAATTGGCCATTCTGAGAGACAAAGAGAACCCAAACACTCTCTGAAGCAGGGGTGGGATTCCAGCAGTTCGTACCTATTCTCTAGAACCGGTTGTTAACATTCTAAGCAGTTTGGAGAACGAGTTGTTAGAAGAAATTACTGGCCTAATCCTGTAAGGAAGGCAGGAAGGAAACATTCTGGTGTTGTTTACAGAAACTGCCTCTCTGTTAACCCTTATT
This sequence comes from Laticauda colubrina, assembly GCA_015471245.1. Lineage (NCBI taxonomy): Eukaryota > Metazoa > Chordata > Lepidosauria > Squamata > Elapidae > Laticauda > Laticauda colubrina. The sequence continues at coordinate 38,105,942 of BLBF01000022.1, read as the reverse complement.
ACATTCTTGGCAGGACTAGATTTCCTGTCTCAGGAACGTCTCTGGAGTTTTTTCCCCTCCTTTGCTGGAACTTTGCTTGTGTGGAATAACCATTCAAAGTTACAATGGCACTGAAAAAAGTGACTTATGACCATTTTTCACACTTATGACTGTTGCAGCATCCCCATAGTCATGAGAAAAAATTTGAATCCCACCCCTGCTCTAAAGTATTTATCCCTAATTTTATAGACTGAGAAAGAGAGATGGATTTTACTGGATTTCCAGCTATGCTGCCACTCATGCAAAAATGAACAATTAAAAATGATTAAACTTGAGGTAGATCCAATCACAACAGAAAATCCATTCAAATGCATTGCAGTATCAAATATTTAGCTATTTACAAATGAAAAGATTGTGGAACACAATATTGTAGAATATAAAATATATTGTGTTTTATTTTGCATGCACTACTAGAACCGCCAGATGAACCCCAGAAGTGACATGAACTGCCTCGTTAAGACCAACTTCATCACTTTTGTGGTATGAAATATCATGTTCAAGTGAAGCATGGCCACTTCCCATGAGCCCAAAATCAGATTTATTGCCTTTTCTTTCCAAAACTGAATTTTATAAAATACATTGAAATGCATGCTTTGTTACAGAGGGTGTCCATTGCAGGCAATGAAATATAAAATTCTAAATCATATGAAGCACATATAAATTTACATACACACACACATTTGTAGTGGATATTATAACTACAAAAGCATCACCTCCATTTCCTGAAGCTGTCTTAACAGTGAAATAATAAAAATCTTGGGATTCCACAGCAATGTTTTCAAGTGTATTTTACCTTATATGCACAGGGAAATAATACAGTATTAGTCTTATATAAAGCCCATGTCACACTGCCCAACGGATGCAAAAAGGACACAACGGACGAGCAAAATGTTCCATTCGTTGTTATCCACTCTCAAAAGGGGCAAAAATTTGCATAACCGGAGCGAATAACACGGACGTGGGGAGGACGCAGGGCGGATGCAAATCGGATGCGGAACGGAAGCCCAGCGGATGGAAGCGGATGGGAGCAGATGGCACGTCCGCTAGGCTTCCGGGGGGCCTCAGCAAAGTGGACGCGGAATGGATACAGTGGATGCACAGCGGACGCGGAACGGATGAAGCGGATGCACAGCGGATGCAGAGCGGAAGCCTAATGGATGCCTGGCATTAATTGCACATGCGGGGAGGATGCATTGCGTCAGCCCCGCAGATATAACGGAAGCAGCTCGGAAGCAGGTCGCCATTCAGAGGAAAGACCTGCTGCCAGATGGATTGGCTGCCTTGCCTGCCCTGCCTGCATGTCTGCCTGCAAGCCTTGCTGCCAGCCTTGCTGCCAGCCTGCCTGCAAGCCTGCCTGCAAGCCTTGCTGCCAGCCGGTCTGCCTGCCAGCCTTGGTGCCAGCCTGCCTGCAAGCCTTGCTGCCAGCTGGTCTGCCAGCCTTGGTTCATGTCTGCCTGCCAGCCTTGGTGCCTGCCTCCCTGCAAGCCTTGGTGCCTGCCTTGGTGCCAGCCTTCCTGCCAGCCTTGGTGCCTGCCTTGGTGCCAGCCTTCCTGCCAGCCTTGGTGCCTACCTTGGTGCCAGCCTTCCTGCCAGCCTTGGTGCCTGCCTGCCAGCCTGCCTGCCAGCCTGCCTGCCAGCCTTGGTTCCTGCCAGCCTCCCTGCCAGCCAGCAACCCCACAACCATGTAGAAGCACAGCAAACCTCAGCCATCTGCTGCCAGCCCTTGCAAGAGGGACAGGGCTACCATCCCGCCCCCTGGCCCTCACTCTGGTTCTGCTGGGGCTTCTGCAGCACGGGCTTGCTCTTCTGGGGCTGGGGCTTCTGCTGCTTCTGCTTCTGGAGGAGCTGATGACAAGCACTCCAGCACCAGCCACCTCCACAGCACCTGGACCCTTCACCCATGAGACTGAGTGACCAAGAGGAGTGCCAGAGACATATTTTTGTTTTATAGCTTCTTGTTAATAAAGTCTATTTATGATTCACACACTTGCTTCATTTCTTTTTTTTAATAAAGTCTTGGTGGAAACTTTTAGAAATGGTTTAAGCCTTTGCATGCTTGTGGGATGGGTAAGGATACCTTTGGGATGGGTTAGGATACCTGTGGGATGGGTAATAGCTGTGGGATGGGTTAGGATAGCAGTGGGATAGATAAACCTCCAGTGCAAGCATAGTGGGACTGTATGGTCCACCCTCCCAGGTGCCACACCTATGGCCCTTTATTATCAATAATAATGTTGTAATTATCCACACATGTCAACATAAACACAACTCTTTATTAAACGCCCTGTTCATTGTAGGCCAACCAAACATACATGGCCCAATCTCATCCATGTGATGAGACAGGCTGAAGGAAGCATCCATTAAGCATTTACCATCCTGCCTTGCCACTCCACTGCTCCAGCTGGGGAGTTGCACCAGTGTTTCAGGAGGTTGCGCTGCTTCTTCGCCTCACGTGAGGCTCTGTTGGGGCCTTGCACATCCTCAGTATCTATCAGGTTTTGCCCTTGCCTCCATTCCCCAGGCTCCATGTCCCCATTGCCTTGTTGGAGGTCCATGAGCCTGTTCTGCAAGACTGGGTAGCGGGTGTGCATGAGATTGTGCAGGATGCAGCAATCTTCCACGATCCTCCTCATGGTCTCTGAGCTATGTTGCATGTTGGTGAGAAGTACCTGGAACCTGTTGGCCAGGATGCCAAAGGTGTTCTCCACCACCCGTCTTGCCCTGAACAGCCTGTAGTTGAAGATCCTCTCTTCATGGGTGAGGTATTTGGAGGTGTAAGGCTTCATGAGGTAGGTTGTGAGGGAGAAGGTGTCATCCCCCACGATGAAGTAGGGCACACCTTGCTTGTCGTTGGGCAGCGGGTCTGGATCTGGGAAGCCCACCATGAGGTTGCCTTCCAGCCCCTTCTTGAGGTCACTGGCATTGTATACCTGGGCATCTGAAGATGACCCGTTGCCTGAAGCATCGATGTACATGAACTTGTAGTCTGCATCGACCATGGTGAAGAGGATGATGATGAAGAAGCCCTTGTAGTTGTGATAAGTGGACCCCGACTTGGCTGGAGCTTTGCAGGCCACGTGCTTGCCATCTATGGCTCCAACAGTGTGGGGGAAGTTCCACCTCTGATACCACTGCTCTGCAACTTTCTTCCATCCTTCTTCAGTGGAAGGGTACTGGAGGAGCTCCTCCTTGTATTCTTCGATGATGGCCTGCACCACTTCTCTGACCACAATGCTGATGGTGTTGGGTGGCACCGTCCAGACGTACTGCATGCTCCTGTAGATGGTCCCTGAGGCCAGGTGGCGCAGGGTCAGTGCCACCTTGAGCCCAGGTTCCAGGCTGGGCGGGAAGTTGGTGTTTGTCTTGGTCAACCTGGGTGTCAGCCGCTGCACAAGTTCGTCAAACATGGCTGGAGGCATCCTCATGAAGTTCTGGAACGCCCAAGTATCTTCGCTCCTGAGCTCCACCATCAGCTTGTTGTACAGTCCGTACTCTGCTCTTCTGGTGAACCATCTTTGGACCCAGACTTTTTTTGGGTGCCTCCTTTTCTTCCCGTAGTAGAGTTCATAGAGCCTGTAGATGGTTTCGCACTGTTGCAGAAGGATGGTGGCTGCCAAAAGGACTTTGTCACAATCCACAGTGGACATGACTGGATGCTGTGGAAGAGCAAGAGTCAGATGAAGGCTGCAGAGGTCTGCACAGCTTGGCTGCTGTTCTGAAAGTGAGATGCAGGCGAGTTGCTCCCCCTTTTTATAGGCAGTATAGGTGTCCATTTGCATCCTCTAGGCATCCTCTAGGCATCCTCTAGACATCCTTAATATCCGAGATAGGTCCCCTCTGCGAACGTTTTTTCTGTTTTAAACGCTTTGTTTCCGTGCTGCATCCGTTCTGCATTCGTTCTGCATCCGTTCTGCATCCGTTCTGCGTCCGTTCCGCTTCCTCCCTGCGTCCGGGCGGATGCGAGTTGCGCAGATGCGCAGCGGATGCCTAGCGGATATAGCGGATGTGTAACGGATGCATAACGGATGTGTAGCGGATGCGTAGCAGATACAGAATGGACGAACTGGATACATTTTCCGCGCAAAAGTTTTGGGCAGCCCAAAACTTTTGGAGCGGATGAAACATCCATAAATGGATGCTGGACGGATAGAGAGGAAGCAAAACGGAGGCAGTGAGTACATCGCGTTTTCCAACGGATGGCAAGCTTTTTTGTCCGTTTTACATCCTCTTTGCATCCGTTGGTTCAGTGTGACATGGGCTTAAGAATGGAATATGGTGCAATATTCCTGTTAGAATTTCTTCCAAGAATACTGCTCTAGAAATAAGTTACGCATTTGATTTTGAGTCAACCAATTCCAATCAATTCTGGGCAGCTCACCCAAAAAAAACAAAACAGAATACAATAAAATGGACTATAACAAATTACAAAAATAATTCCAAAATAATTATAAAATGGCAATCTGGGCAATATTTCAAAACATCACAAATAATCCTAGGCTATTCAGAAAGCCATCAGTAGAGTTGGTAGAGTTACATATCTCAGAGGAGATCTCATCCTAAAGCGAGGTACCATTGTACAGATGGCATCTTTCCTTGGTACCCCAGAAACAACATTGCTTAATCAAGGGTTTTCCCACTCTGCCAAATCATAATGGGTGGATAGAAATGGTAGGAAATAGTGGCTCAAATAATCAGCCCTGGTACCAAATACGGTTTTCTAGGTACTAGATTACCCATTGTTAGGGATAACATTGTCCACCCTAACTGTTTTAGGTGAAATACTAACTATGAATCATAGTTAGTGTATGCAGCTTTAACTGTAAAATAGCAATTGTGGGTGTGGTTATGAAAACCATATAAAAGTAGCAAGGCTACAGCTTGCTCTCTCTCTCTCTGGCTTTGATGATCCCTGATTACTGCTTGGAAGCAAGACTGCATTGCTCGAACGGGAGAGAGACTACAACGGACTGATTTATGTGAACTGACAATAGGATATTCTACATGGACTTTGCTAACTGAATATCCCTGAATGGACTGACTACATGGTAAATGAATATAGGACTGTTTTTGACTATGCTATAAACTTATACTGGAATAAAATATATTCTTGATAGCACAAGCGTATCTGTTATTTTTACTGTATGTTAATAAACATACAAGCTTAGCTCACTCATTTATCTGTGTGCCTATCTGACTAACGCTGCACATTCTGTTTAGCTTGTCTACCTAACCCTGGTTGGGGAACCCAGGCTTAACACCCATGACCTGTTATGTCATCCTTTCAGAAAGATTTCCTTACTTAAACAGAGAAATACTGTTTAAGAGGTTATATTGGTGAATTGGAAGGAAAAACTGATACAACTTTGATCAGCAGAATGCCAAAGTCCATAGTGCACTGATGCCTCTATAGTGTTTAAAAAATTCAAGAAAATTGCCCCATTTTTTTTCAGTCCTCAATGAAAAGTTTATCCAACATGCAATTTCCCACTAGTGTATAGCTCTAAACTGACACCCTTATCTTCTCTTAAATAGGAAAATAAGTACCTGGTTTCCTTTGAAGTATGCTATAAGCTTGCTGCTTTAATTATAATAATTTCTTGCTCTTATCCCTGATGGGAGCTAATTACCTTTCATAAGCCCTATATCAATTTTTCAGATACTTCAATTCAAAACAGTGCTTGAGTCAGAGAGAATGGAAAAGTCAGAAGGATAAAAAATGCTAATAAGCACATTTACACACTCAAAGGAAAGTGTAGATATTATATTGAAATTTAAATTTACAAAGAAACCAACATGATCAAGTATCCAATCTGAAGTTCAGAAATGTTAGGGAAATTCACCAACTCCTAAGAGGTCTAGACAATCAGGCTTCCTGGTAGAGCACTTTCTTTCCTTGGGTTCCTCCTTCATGCCATTCCTGGAGTCTAGCAACAACTCTCTTTCAAAACAGAAAAGCTTTCACAGTCCTAGCCTGAGCTGCACTGTTGTCCCAAGAAAAACAGAACATCTATAGCAGGGGTGTCAAACTCAAGGCCCGCCGGTCTGAATATGGCCCAAGGGGTGCTTAGCTGTGGCCCTTTGGCCAGTCTAGAAACAGCAAAGGACTGACCCACTATGGATCTGCTAGCGAAAATGGAGGTTGGGGGCACATGTGCCTCCCCAAACCCCATTTTTTATCACAACAGTCTTCTGCAACCCTCTGCCAGTAAAAACTGAGTTTGGGGGGCATGCATGGCCCCCGGCTCCATTTTCACTGGCAGAGGGCTATCAAAACAAAGAAAAATAAAACAAAGAGGGAAATGTTTCCCTTTTTTGCATTTGAGCATGTAAGAAGAGGCAGGAAAGGAGAAAGGAAAAGAGGAAAGATAAAGAAAAAGAAGGAAATATGAGAAAAGAGCAAAGAAGAAGAAAAGAAAAGAGAGATGAAAGAAGAAAGAAGAATGAAGAGGGAAGGAAAAAAGAAAAGGAAGGGAGGAAGGAAGGAAGGAGATTATAATGAGAGTGAGTGAGGGTCTCAGGAGAGAGTGAGTAAGGGCCTTAGCACTTGGCCACCACAGGTGTCTCCAACATGAGTCCCATGTCACCCCCACCATGCCCATCCCCAGTCACACCCACCATGACCACGCCTCCCCAACCACACACCAAGTCCCCATTTCTCACCCCCTCAGCCTTCCGAAGTCAAATACAACCCTGATGAAATCGAGTTTGATACTACTGATCTGCAATGTTTTTTTTCTCCCTTTCTTTGCAAAAGAGTCGCAGCAGTTCAGAATATGCAAACATTCATGGATATGCTTCACTTTTCAAGACTTTAAGAGAAGTTCCCCCTTTGAAGCAAAGCTGCAGAGCAGATCAGGAATTGCTTCTTTTTACTAAATGGAGAAGACATTACTTTCTACATTGGTCAATTATAACAGCTTTTTATATATGCAGAGGACAATAGCTCAAAAACTATATTGGTGAAAGAGATCTGTAGATCCCTAGGCAGTAAAGAATATCACAGCAGCTGGCATCCTAGGAAATCCAGTGAAATGTTAGTGGGACTTGGCATGGTGCTGCCAGCATCAGCCAAATTCCTACCCAACACCTCTGTCACATCCCCTTCCAGTCACCTAAACCTGATGCTGATTAGGGTTATGGATTAACTCTTCTATTTAGAGAAAGGGCTAGTGGGATTTGGATCTTGCCATCTCTTTAACACTGCATTCTGATTTAGTACATCATTTTGGTCTGGAATATGTATTTTAAAATATTTGTATTTTTTTCTCAGAGAAAAATATGTATGTTCCTGATTAAGTTCTCACCTTTTTGTTTCGAATATGCTCTTTGGATTTTTTTAAAGTTATTAATATTTTTTCTAGTTTTGTTTTTTGTTTCATTTTTTCTTGCACAATAAGAACCAGAAAATAAAATAAATGCAGTGCTTGATTACTGACACAGGATGCGGCATTTTGGAAAATCTAGAAAGGCAGTTTCTCATTATGGATTGGAGCTGAGATAAGTGGCTCAGATTTCATTCAAAAGTCAATTTCAAGAATAAACATTGGAAAAAGATTAACTACTTGTGGCAACAGAAAAAGTGTTGATAAGGACTAAGATAAGATCATTTTGTATTCCATTTTACTTTTTTTAAGTGAAATTACTTATTCTTTGAAACTTTCATTCTGCTCCTTTTGCTATTTTTTTCATGCTTCTTCTTTTCAGAATGAACCTCTTTACATAAAGTCATTTAAGAATATGTTTCTCAAAGTTTTTGAGCTCAACTTCCTTATTTACTTTTTAGAGAAATGCACAACTCATCAACACTCAGAGAAGCCCATTTCAGCACATAATGCCTGGCACCAGAGGTGGTGTTCAGCAGGTTCTGACCTGTTCTGGAGAAACGGTAGCAGAAATTTTGAGTAGTTTGGAATACCATCTCTGACTGGCCCTGCCCCCATCTATTCTCTGCCTCCTGAGTTGCAGCTGATCAGCTGGGTCTTCTTTTGTTGTCCTGCATAGGAGAACAGAGCTGGAAAGCAGGTTCGTGAGGTGGGGAAAGAATGGGATTTTACAGTATCCTTCCCCTGCCACGCCCCCCAAGGCCACAGAACCGATAGCAAAAAATTTTTGAATCCCGCCACTGCCTGGCACACATGTATAACTGAGTTTTCAGGCCATAAAAGCTGTTACCACCATTACCAAGGTTGTACACACCTGGTCTAGATCAAGGTGATACTTCCATGCAGGGTAGAAGTTTGCTTTGAGCTATTACTTTTCATAAGCAACATCTAATTGCATTCCACTGTCAGGAGTTCAATCCTGATAGGCTCATGATTGACTCAACTTTCCATCCAACTTTCCAAGGTCAGTAAAATGAGGATCCAGATTGCTGGGGGCAATATGATGACTCTATAAACTGCTTAGAGAGTTCTGTAAAGTCTAAGAGCTATTGCTCTTGATATTTGTGTGTTTAAATTGGATAAAACAAAATATACCTTAATTGAGCACAAGCTCCTCAGAAAAACTGTGAGATAAAATTTTAAGAAAACTAACTTTATAAGTAAAAATTCTTCAATATCACTTTTTCAGATCCACTATTGTTTCAGCCTTTTTAATACTATACAACAAAATGAACAATTTATGAATGCTACCTTATTTTGAAATATATTGGAACAAAACTATTATATATTTGCAATTATAAGAAATATTTCATAATGCTGAAGCAAGGAAAACAGGTTCATTATTCAAAATATGACTTCATTTAAAATATTTACCACGGCTACTTATTAAATATGGATTGCCTAACACTCTTCTTTCCACCCCCTCCCCACTTGTTAATTCTTTTAATATAATTGCACGTATGTATCTCAGTAAGAGTTAAGCATATTTGCTGGACATTAAAATAAAAACTCCGCAAAATTGACAATTAGAAAGTTAGCAATTAAATTACTAGGCCTATTGCATTCTTCCAGCAAACATCTTTCTTCCTCTTTTTATTAAAATGCACTACTGATATTAGTCTATTGTGACAGCTGTGTTTTATAAACCAGGTTAAGAAGGAAATAAACTTTTATTACTTTTCTAAAGACAAATCAGCAAGCTAAGAGTATCTAATTTCTACCAGTTGTAAGGAAACTGCTAGAAAAGAAGTAAGGGTGGGGGGTGTAAGTAATTCATACAAAAGTGTGAAAAACAAAAATTTCCTAACATTTTTAAAGGAGTGACACAGATCCGCTCCAGGGAAATTATTAAAAGCTGACCTTGAATACACCAGGAAGAAATCTAGAGATCAAACCAGCCTACAAAGGCTTGCAGAGTACACTCAGAAAAGTGCTTCTTTTCTATTCTCCTGTTCTGTACTTTAATTAATCTAAAACTGGGAATGCAAAAAAGTTAGAGAAAAGAATCTATCTACTCTTATGCTGACACCTACTCAAGGCTAGAACTCAATTCTGATGAACAGGCACAGAAACTAAAACACATCTACTGAGCAAATAGGAAAAAAATATGGGAAAACTAAGCCTGAGTGCTTCTCACTGCAAGACTATGCCAAACTCCATTAACTGTGAAATAAATATAATCAGTTACACAATCAAGACCTTTGGCTATCAAATATGTTCAGATTATTCAGACATAACATACATTGGAAGGGAGCACTTGAACCATCTTTTGTTTTATGCAAGGGAATTTGTGTATGAAATCAGGAATTCATGGGCTTTTTCTAAGTCCCTCCTTAATAACACAGAAAACCCTCAGCTTGCATATTAAAAATAAGGTTTATTTACATGTTTATACCCATTAGTGGGCCTTCCCAAATGAATGTTTAATACAGTATATGCAATCTACAAAGATAAAAATAATCAAAACAATAACAGCAATCAGAATTAACATTCAAAACTCTAAAAATAAAAGAACCAGAAGAATGGGATGGGATAGGATGAGATGAGATGAAATAGAAATCACTTCATATTCATTGACTAGGATATTTGAAACCAAACCAAACCTAGAACTAGTATCTTTTAAACCAAAACTTTCCACTCAAAATTGCAAGAACAAAATATTATCAAAAAGCCTTACAAATATTAAATAGTCTGTGAACTACCAAAGCATTTACAACTAATGTTAAGGAATAGAAATCATACTTAATAATATACCATTGTTTCTGTTAAAATATTTAGATAATAAAACTATATTTATATTTGCATTTTGTCTCCTCTGAACAGCACGAAAGGTTTCATGTGGACACTTCACTGAAATCTCAGGTTTTCAAAACAAGTAGTTGTGACAAACAGAATTGCTACATCTGAACCATAGTTTAGCATGTATAAGATCAATGTCTGGAATATTCTACCTGACTCTGTAGTTTCTTCCCCAAATCCCAAAAATTTTAACCTCAGACTGTCTATTGTTGACTTCACCCCATTCCTAAGAGGTCTGTAAGGGTGTGCATAAGCACACCAATGTGCCTACCGTCCCTGTCCTAATATTCCTTTTTATTCATGTCCATGTTATGTATTCATAATCTTGTTTATACTTATACATGTTATCTAATATATGCTTGACAAATAAATAAATAAATAATAAAGAACTTTTGGATCTCATAACAAAGTGGCTTAACGGACAGTTTCTTAAATCAATGAGCATGTGAACTATCATAAGCTATGGTTAGATCATGTGGCACGATAAAGTTATGCAATCCCACACATAGAAAGAACTGTAATAAATATTTCACCTTGTAAAGAAAGTCTGTTCTGAAATAACTATGACTAAATGAATAATAAATATTACCTATAACCATCTGAGCTTACATATATAATTCCCAAATTAACTGCAAGGATGTTATCTCTGCAACTGCTGACAGTCTTGGAGGATATCTATTATCTTAACCTATTTAGAAAGTTTGATGGTTATCATAGGGAATTATTTTATACCTTCTGTTACTTAACTAGATAAAACTGCTGGGAACACACATTAAAAGTTAACTTCTAGGTGTCACCAATAAGCATATAACACTTCGCTCACATAAATTAGGAGAGTGTCAATGTCTGATATCAATGCCTAGCTAAAGTAATAGGATGAATTGGGACCAGTAAACTGAGGGTGAAACCAGACAAAATGGAGAAATTGTGGATAAGAAATTCCTGGATATGGCAACTGAAAGGTTTAAATGTTGTGTATAGGTACTCCTCAGCTTATGACTATAATTGAGCCCAGAATCACAGTCATAAGCCACTACAGTCATAGCTCAAGATATTACATGACTGGATCTGATTTTTTTAAAACTTTTTTTGTGGTTGTTAAGTGAATACCACAGTCATTAAGCAAGCATGGCAGTCATTAAGCCAATCAGTTTTTCTCAATGGGCTTTTTTTTTTTTTCTGAAGCCAGAAATAAAAACTAGAAACCAGCCTTGTACCTTACAAATTGGTCATATGTCCATATGATGGTACAAATTGTCATCAACTTGAGTCCGTTTTCAAGCATCCAAAATCCAATCCTATGATTTTGGGAGGGCAGCTGTCATAATTTTGAAAATGAGTTGTAAGTAGCTTTGGGGAGGGAGTCCATCATGATTTAAAACAGTCATTAAGAAACTAGTCAAATATTACCTGTATGTTCATCTGGGTCTCAGGAGCTTATTCCAGAACACCTTCAATTCTTGTAATTTCAATGAATAGCTAGATGGTGCAAGTAAATGCAATTGGAAAAAGATAAGTTTGTGCTTTGGTTAATGATTTAAAGCTACTTGTACAAAAAAATAATAAGGCCTGTAGACCTCAGTAGTGTATGATACTGTATTGCAGCATTAATTTCCAGAGATTCGAGATGGGATTTAGGGATAGATAGCTGGTCAAACCATGGGAATGAAGGAATTACCAACATGAAAAGATGCTACAAATGGACATGAAGCTGAAATTATGCTCCATACATTTACCCAAAACATTATGTCTCCCAAAGAATCCCACTTTTGTTTTCAACCTGCAGTTTAAAATGTCTTTGCAAACAAGATTTGTTTGCCTATTTAATTATAAATAAGCTAATTTTTTAAAATTAAGTCACCATGATTTTCCTTCTCTATACAGAACAATTATAGCATGGTATTTAGAAAATAAAGGACATGAGCCATCCTCCTGTAGATGCTGTAAGGTCCAATTGCCCATCTCTTCCTCTCCTCCAACTGAGGAGCTAGCAATATGCGGATTTTAGTAGACTAGTGATGATGTACAAAAAAAATGAGCAACAGAAAATGTTCTCTATAAAAAAACTCCCTTCCCATTCATCTCCCAAACCCAAAATTCCCAATTTTTTCTGCACCTACAGGAAAATATATAGTCTTCATGTTTTTGTCACTGAATGCTAACCCAATATTCCGTAGCAATTCTACTGAAATAAAGGTTATTCAGAGTTGTTTGGCCAAAAGAAATAATTATATACAAAGAAGGGATAGTATCTAATTTTGGACTATATAACATTTTTTTTAACAAAATGTATTTTCAGGAATCTTCTTTCATTGTCTAGGGTCAGAGAATATTATTTTAAAAACCAAGGAGGAATACAGATAAGTGGAAATGAAGTCTATTCTATTCCAGAACTTTTGTCTCAACTAAATATTTTCTACACTGTGGCTAAAGTGCCAGATGAAAAGTACCCAGAGAGGTTTATGACAATAATAAAAAAAACAAATAAACAAAAATAAATTGATCACAATTACTGAGACTGAGAATGTTCGCTTTTACTGCCATTATAAAACATAGAATCTATTACTATTGTCTATGAAGGGGTTGATAAGCTAATGTAGGAGTGGCCAAATGCAGCTGACACTTGAGACTTTGTTCTGGGGGTATATCCAAGAAAACTTAAGGAGTGCCTGGCTCAGACATGGCACTAATTCCATGAGGTATTTATTGAGACATTTATCTCCAAATCTAAAAATACTAATAGTGATTCTAATATATGAAGAGATATTTTTATCAGGTGCATTGCAAGGCTCAGCAGGATTGAAAAGAACTGTGCAAATCACCTAACAAGAACCAACCTGGCCCAGGAAAATTAACAAATTAAATGTATACAGGTGAAACTCAAAAAAATTAGAATATTGTGCAAAAGTTCATTTATTTCAGTAATGCAGCTTAAAAGATGATTATGGCTTACAGCTCATGAAAACCCCAAATCCACAATCTCAGAAAATTAGAACATTACATGTAATCAATAAAACAAGGATTGTACATAGAACAATATCAGACCTCTGAAAAGTATAAGCATGCATATGTACTCAGGACTTGGTTTGGGTCTCTTTTGCAGCAATTACTGCCTCAATGCGGCGTGGCATGGAAGCTATCAGCCTGTGGCACTGCTGCGGTATTATGGAAGACCAGGATGCTTCAAAAGCGGCCTTCAGCTCTTCTGCATTGTTCAGTCTCATGTCTCTCATCTTTCTCTTGGCCCCATAGATTCTCTATGGGGTTCAGTTCAGGCAAGTTTGCTGATCAAACAAGCACAATAATCCCATGGTCAGGTGCCAAGTCCTGCTGGAAAATGAAATCAGCATCCCCATAAAGCTCATCTGCGGAAGGAAGCATGAAGTGCTCCAAAATCTCCTGGTAGACAGCTGCATTGACCCTGGACTTAATGAAGCACAGTGGACCAACACCAGCAGATGACATGGCTCCCCAAATCAACACAGACTGTGGAAACTTCACACTGGGCTTCAAGCATCTTGCAGTGTGTGCCTCTCCAGACTCTGGGTCCTTAGTTTCCAAATGAGATGCAAAAGTTGCTCTCATCAGAAAAGAGGACTTTGGACCACTCAGCAACAGACCAGGTCTGTTTTCTTTAGCCCAGGTAAGACACTTCTGACACTGTTGGCTGTTCAGGAGCGGCTTGACAAGAGGAATATGACATTTGAAGCCCCTGTCCAGGATCCATCTGTGTGTGGTGGCTCTTGATGCACTGACTCCAGCCTCAGTCCACTCTTTGTGAAAGTCCCCAACACTTTTGAATGGCCTTTTCCTGACAATCCTCTCCAGGCTGAGGTCATCTCTTCTGCTTGTGCACCTTTTTCTTCCACACTTTTCCCTTCCACATAACTTTCTATTAATGTGCTTTGATACAGCACTTTGGGAACATCCAACTTCTTTTGCAATTACCTTTTGAGGCTTTCCCTCCTTATGGAGGATGTCAATTATGATTTTCTGCTCATCTGTCAGGTCAGCAGTCTTTCCCATGATTGTGATTCCTACTGAACCAGACTGAGAATTCATTTAAAGGCTCAGGAACCCTTTGCAGGTGTTATAGCTTAATTAGTTGATTAAAATGGGACACTTTGAGCCTAGAATATTGAACCTTTTCACAATATTCTAATTTTCTGAGATTGTGGATTTGGGGTTTTCATGAGCTGTAAGCCATAATCATCACAATTATGACCCATCACGGCTTGAACTATCTTGCTTTGCATGTAATGAGTCTATCTCATATATTAGTTTCACCTTTTAAGCTGCATTACCGAAATAAATGAACTTTTGTACAATATTCTAACTTTTTGAGTTTCACCAGTATATGACAGCTTAAGTGCATGACTTACTAAAGGACTGGTGGTTTTTATTCAGAATTATACATAAAGAAGTTTTGATTACATTCACTATATAACATATTTATACAAATCAAGACTATAATTATTTAAAAGACTTATATAACTACCTATATAACCATATTATATTGTGAAATTATACATTGTGAAACTGAAATTTGATCTGTAGGTTTCGTTGGGGTGAAGACATACAGGTTTAATGTACTGAAGACATTTTTGAATGTACATTTCTTGCGTTCTACAGCATTTAAAACCAAAACAAAGAATATCTTTTAAAACTATTTCCATTACAATAAAAAACTGACTTTCAAGTATTCATATAAAATCAAACACTGTCCATAACAGTAAGCTACTTTGTGATGGAATAGTTAGCCGGTTCAAAAGAATAATCAATAGCAAAGGAGAATCTTTGTAAAGGTATAATTAAGTAAATTGTTATAATTATTCTGAAGTAATGTCTGGTAGTTTTGATTGGCATCAGATGGTTACTGATTATCTTGTAGACTATGGGGCTAAGAGGTGCTAACCAGTCAGAAACCACACACTGCATTGTCCTGGAGATGCTACAAACACAGACTCTCTATTTTTCAAGTGTTAGCAAGACTTCCCCATTAGAAACCAGGATATTTGCTGCCATTGCTATTCAGAATTCTTCAATTGCAAATAAATAGCTGTTTAGAGTCAATGGCATCAAATTTACTATAATAACAAATGTACAACATAGGTTTTTAATGTATTTTATGTCAATTATAAAGTTTGGCTTTAAAAAAATAATTTAACTTAGTTAACATTAATTTTGTCCATAATTTGTGAAAGGATGCAGTCTAAGGTTAGAGGCCATCATTTATAAATATTATATAACCTGACAGGTAAAATCAAATAAAGTTCATTGTGTACATTTGATCAAGAATTTTTGTTGTCACAACACCCAAGGCACTATTCAATTTGAAAAGCAGCCATTATCAGTAAATGATACCCAGTTTCTTATTCTAATGAGTCTCACACTGGCTCAACTGCATCATTTTCTACATTATTTCCTTTCACCAATTTATGAGAGAAGACAAAATACTGCCAATTGGAAAGGATAATATAATTGGTATTTAAGATTTCTTTCCCTGTATAAATTTTTATTGTTACATTTTATGCCTTTGTGTAGAAAACTGAAATAGCTAAGCATTTAACAAAAAACAAATATGAATCAAAATAATAACTGCAGTTTGTATAATCATTAGCTTCTTAACTTAGAAGGCTACTGATTATATAAATTACACAACAGAGAAAGTTATGCTTCAAAGCAGCAAGTTTGTAAATCAACTAAATATCCTTTTCTTTCCTCTTTAAAAAAGTCTTAGCAATTTTGACCTTTTAAATCAGAAGCTATAATCAATCCAAGTTGATTTTTTGCTTTAATGTGTGCTGGCAACTAAAGTTTAAATGCCAAATGGCATTTCTTCCTTTATATGTGATGGTCTTAAAGACATTTAATGTGCAGTAGAGTGACAGTTTGTTCTGACTGATGTGTAAAGTTGTTGATCTACTGGTTAACTTTTTCCCATAATAAGCAGTTAATAGAAATTCACTGACCTGCAGTGCAAACTTAATTTATAACAAACAAGTAGTTGATTTAATAGGATTGGAACGCGGAAGAACAATAGATTTATTTTCTTTTTTAGTTGCACCTTTTAGTGATCTTTAGATATTTTGTCAGTAACAAAAATCAGTCTTAGCACTTGGAAAGGCTTCTGTGACTTTGAATAATTAGGCAACATTTGTAAAGGTAACTGATCAATATACACTAAATCACAGCAAAAGAAAAAGCAGAAGACATCTGTTATTTATTACTTTTCAGGTATCAATGTTTTCAGTTTATAGAGCTGGAACTCTATAGATCACACAAGATGTGCATAATATCCTAACTTCTAACCAGTAATACCTATTAGCCTAATGCAAAAGCTTCCACCTTCATGCTAAGAATCCAGGAGAGTATGACACTCAGCAACACCTTCCAGGGAACAAGGAATTTTCAGGATTTTCAGATATTATTCCTCCAAGATAAGAAATGCTAAGGGATAAGAATAAGGAAATAATGGAAGGGGAACCTCTTTGCAGTTCTTTTCTTTACACAATTTAATTGCATTTTCCACTCATTTGTCTCCAACTACTATAAATTGCAGAATTTATATTCTACTGGCTGGGAGGTCTGGGATCTATAGTCCCAGTGTCTGGAAAAGGCCAGAATGGATAGGAAATATTCTTTTTTTTTTTCATATTATTGATGATATTTTAAAATAAAACTTCAAAATATGCTAGAGTTTGTTCATGAGTCATTCAACATCTATTTAAAAATTAAAAAAAACTCAGAATCCTTGCACAATTAACATGAGAAATGTCAGCCTGTAAAATATACCTTTCAAATATGAATTGGCTGAATATTTTACTCACTCTTAAAGGTTGGCATGTGGTTTGCTTTTGAACTAAATGGTTCCATTCTTACTCATCAGTTGTTTAAAACCATTATTTTACATCCAGGTTCATTTGTAATTAGCCAAGCAAAAGAATATACTAATTATATATTTTCTTTGTACTTTTGATTAACAAAAAACAGTATGAAATTGAAACTACTCTCAGCTTTATAATGGAAAACTATTGCATAATACATTAGAAGGCAGGAAAATGGAAAGAAAAGGGGACAGAATAATAGTCTTATTGGTTAAGAACCTGGGCAAAATACAAAGATCTTTTTGTAGAGAGTTATTTTGTAACATATTACTGTCTAATATTAACTGCAGCACTTCCAGTGTAATGATTTTGACACAATTCACTAGAGGTGGTAATGCTGTCAACGTTATTTGCTTAAACGTTTACACTACAGCATTCTTAATAAGACCTAATCCCCAAAGCTTTTTTTTTTAATCATCCCTTTGTTCCAAAACAAGCAACGTCTATCTTTCAGAATAAGATTCCACCTTCTATATTCATATAATGTTGTAAAATAGATAACTGGATCTGATCAAGTAAAAGTCAACTTACTCCAACTGTATTAAGTTAAGAATTGTCTCTTCTCCCTGTGATAAAACAACATTAGCAAATGAGAGAAGCAATAATTCCATGATGGAACATTTTTTCATCATGCAAAAAATCTAGATTCTATCCATGGTACTTAATGGGCCAGATAGGCAAGACTTTTAGTTGCAGGCAGAAAGGAAAAAATAACTAGTGATCTCAGTGTCAGACAGTTTTCTGTAAAGATGCAACTGTTCAGTTTAGAAGGAAAAAAATGGAGTGGGATCATTTTTTGAAATTCCAGATCTATCCTAAGGCCTTTCAAAATGGTTCACAATTCCTAACTTGTATAAATCTACAAAAACTTCCACAAGGACAGGTTTGCAGTCCATATGATGATGACAAAGTGACAACATGTGCATTGTGATGACATAGTGCAAGTTGTACTCTTTCAAACTCAAGTCATGAAATGGTGCACAAGTACACAATATAACATAAAAAGCCTTTATGTTGGTTGAATTATGTGTTCCAAGCTGTTCCATTGGTTAAATTATGTGATGTGGATTGCCCTCCAGAGTGTCCATTGGCACTTGCACTGAAACAAACTCCCTGATAAAGTAGTTTAAACCCAGCAAAGCCTCTGGTGATGATAATAGCATCATGATAATGATAATAACATTAATCAGAAACAACTTGGAATAGTTGATCCCCAAATTCTTACTTTTGTCTTTCATGGACTTCAGTGCATATGTTCCCAAAGATTGGAGTAATATTAATTATTCCAATACATTAAAAGGGTGTGCAACAACTTCCCTAAACTACAGACCTAACTATTAAGTATAGTTAAATTTTATATTAAACATCTGAATAATTGAACTAGATCAAGGTGTCAAACTCATGTCGTCACAGCAGCGTCATGTGACATGACAGGACTTTTTCCCCTTTGGACATGGACATGGCCAGCACATGATGTATCTTGCCCGCGGGCTGGGAGTTTGACATCCCTGAACTAGATGGATTCCAGAATTCTGGTGATTAAGCTGATTCCAACCAGATTTGTCTATTATGCACTTAGACTTTGTATTGCATCATCTGGTAGAACAGTATACTTCTCAACCCAGCTACGCAACACTTATTGATTTCAGATGGATATCTAAAATCTGAGAAAAGCTATTGCATAAACTATCAACATCAACTAATTATAGTTTACTTCTAATATCAGCTTTCAGGGAAGTCAGGCAAGGCTGTATTTTAACTCTGCTATCATTCATTTTTATACTAACTCAGTTCTGTAGAACTTTGACATTCACATACACGACTTGCAAACTGCAATCCTGGAAAGAGGAAACTCCATCCAATTAATGTCTCTTCCACTGTATATCAGACACCATTGAAAGAACAGTCCACCTGGACTTTCACAGTCAATCTCATCAAGATCTATGTCATACATTTAAAATGCCTTCATTGACTCCATATTCAGACTGTCCTGGCTTAACTATCTTTAGGTGGCCAGAATCACACATTCCCCTATATTGTTCTGTTTTAAAGCTAACAGGTTTTCACAAAAAAACTAGGAACAGTTCGATCTGACTGAGCTTGCTTGAAATATAGCAATAATTATTACTAACCCACTATTTATTTTTTGTTACAATTTATGATAGTCTCTTCACTGAAGATTAACAATCTTAGTGCTTAAAATAGTTTGTCTGATACCAAGATCTATGCTGAATCTATGCTGGATGTGTTTATTTAATTGTACTTTATTTTATTTTCATGTTATTGCTGGTTAACCATTGAATTAAGTAATTTCAAAAACACTTTGCCAATATAATAACTTCTTTCACAGTGTTTATATATCATCATCAACTTTGGACAACCCTCAATAAAATAAACCATTATAAATCATAAAATAAATAAGTCAAGACTAGAACCAACAGTTTCCCAGTTTCTAGCCTGATGGCTTAACCACTACACCAAATTGGCTTTCAATCATAAAGTCATAAAAATCTTCATAAACCCTAAAACAAAGCCTTATCACCTGTTACTCTAGCAGCCATAATAGTCCTCAATTTTACTAAAACCCTGGAAAAAGATTTTTTTACTGAAAGAAAACATGGAATGACATTCTCTTCTGCCTGCCTCAGTTTTTCCATCCTCAAGGTCAGTCAGGGATAGGAAATAGAAGTAGACATTCCTGAGCACAATGTCCAGGTCAGGGAAAAAAAAAAACTACTTAAAGGCAGATCTGTGTAGTGGCAGATCTGTGTTTTTCTTGGACTCATGGCTTCTAGTTGAGTGGAAAGTGGAGGCCAGGAAAGCCTATGCCCAGTTTCAACAGGATTTCCTGGCATTGGTCAGCTATGCCCATGCCAGATCTACGATAATAGAGGTCCTTGGTGCTCTCTGATATTATAATAGGTTCTTTTTGGGACTGCTGCTAAATAATACTTGGAAAGTAAAATTGGTTCAAAACACAGTGTCCTGTCAAATATATTGGCATGAATTTAGCAGCAGAATCTCCATTACTGAAACTTCATCTATTGCAGAAAGATTTCCAAGTACAATTTTAAAAGGAGGCAATTTGTATAAAGGGCTCTATGGGTGAGTTCCTTTTCACTTGGACCTGCTTATGTGTTTAGTCACAACCACTCTTTGTTCTCATCCTCAATGCTTTAGAAGTTTCTTCTGTACTTCAGCTTCTAAAGTTCCTATGTGAAACTTGAATAACCTTTGGATCAGTACACAAGTAAAGCCACTTGGGGGCAGTTTTATTCAGCTGTCTTACCAGTTCTGTATTTCAGAGATCAGTGATGGATGGGGCAAAAATGTCCACCAAATCACCAGGAAAAATCTCAAGTGACCACTGGAAACCAATAAATGTATGATATGGGTAGACACAAAATAGAAAGCCAGGCAAATGCAAGTTTGAAATACTTTATTGCAATGTCATAAACTTCTGCTAATAACTGGTGAATAATCAGAAAGTACTGAAGACTTAGAAAGATCAGATTATGTAACTTATAATGTGAGACATAGTGACTTCTTGCTAGCAGGAGGACTAGGATTTGACCACAAACAGGGTTTAAATTTGACAAGATGCTCTGAAAGTCTAGCCTTAGGGTCACAGCAAAGAGCAAAAATGTCAGAAATAACAGCCTGGAATTAGAAAGTTGTTCCTATAGTCTCAGGCAGGGATGGGCTGCTAATGGTTTGTCCCAGTTCCGTAGCTAATTTAATGACCGGTTTGGCGAACTGGTAAATCCCACCCCTGGCTGAACCTGCCCACCCCATCCCACCCCTCCCAGAAGTCTCCAAGTTTTGGATGCCAGGTAAGTACAGGGAGGCTCAGGGAGGGTGAAAAATGGGCCTCCTGGAAGTTTCAGAAGGCTGGAAATGTGCCCAGAGCCCGGAGGAGGCTGTTTTCACCCCCCCAGAGGCTCAAGTAAAGCCTCCTGAGCCCAGGGAGGTTGAAAATGGTCCCTCCACCATGATGCAGGAGGCCGACTAGGCCATGCTCACCATGGTCACACCCACTCAGTAACCTGGCAGAGAACCAGTTGCTAAAATTTTAGCAGCCCACCCTTAGTCTCAGGAGTGTCCTTACATAGCCCCAGGTATTATACTTGCTTGAATAAGGATATTATTACCCTTACTGGTCATTTTTGTTCAGCGCTTTGTACCTGCTGGTGTGTTATTGGGCTATGAGGCCTGTCAGAGTGTGGACCATCATTATCTGAACTGAGTCTCACCTACTCAAGTTCAATTGTTTTGAAACTGCTACCAGTGCTTGATTGCCTGCTTGCCCTTCAACCTCTGATTCAAAAGCTGCAACCAACATAATAGCAAGAAGATCCAGAGGGCTCCTGGGACAGACCAGCCTAATGGATTCCCTGTCCCGATGAAGGTCAGCAATGCTGATAAGTCTCAGCATAATCAGAAAATGATCTGACCATTACAGAGGGGCCTCTGGCCTCTTCACCTATTCAGACTGGAGGAGTATTGAATCTCTTCTACTTTTGTCCTCCTTATGTAGGATTATTAATTCTTTAGTACAGGTATTTTAACACTCCTATTTCCATCCACTCTTAAATGGGGGGTCTTCTAGTGGATGCTTTTGCTTATTCTATTTTTATGCAGTATATTTTGTCTAAAATTGAGTACATTATTCACAGAGATAAAAAATTACTAACAATCTTACCCACCCATTTCAGCCAGGTTGTCAAGTGGTGCATTCTGATAGTTATTACCAATCACTGAGTGTAGATTCATGAAGCAAATCATCATTTATTAGCATTGCATTGCTCTTTTTGAGTTCATTAGGTTTTGATAGTGTATTTCTGGACTTAAACTAAAGGGCATAACAAGCTATTACAATATCTGTATCCACAGTCTCATCTATGAAACTTCAATCCATATTACAGGATGTCATTTCCACTGCAATCCTCCAAATGACAATTATTGGCAATGGTAAAGGAAAAGCAGCTGCTCTCTCTACTTCCAAGGAGTCAGTATCCATTTAGATCAGGGCTGTCAAACTCCCAACCTGCAGGTCAGATGTGTCATGTGCTGGTCCCACCTTTCTTCCTCCACTCATTGCAACTATGAAGTCATCAACTTACTTCCTGGCAGAGTATACCAGCTCCAACTTCTATTGTGGCAAAGACAACTACTACAACATATGAAAAGTTCGGAAAAATATTACTTCATCTCAGAGAAAGGTTTGGAAAAGTATAGTGACTGTTAAAGGAGCAAATTAAGTTTTTTCCCCCTTGTTTCGTGCATTTAATTTCCTTGTGCATGATTTCTTTTTTTCTGCTCTCTACATCATGTTGTTTACATTTTAAAATATGAATCATGTAAGGAACACCTCCTGTAAATTTTAAATAAATGTTATGCATTCCTTGTAAATCTCCCCAGGGAAAATATTTTATTTTTTTATAATTAAAATAAGTTGTCCAACTTGCTTATAAATTGTGTTTTGTGCTGAATAAACAAATAGGATTATCTCCACAAGACATCTTGTTGGCCACATCTATAAATTCCCTTTAGTAATATATTTGAGAGCTTATGGTGAAATGCTAGATAAAACAAGTAGCAGATTAATCCCGCCTGTATTTGCAGCAGACAAAGAGAAGGAAATCCACAAACAGAACAATCACCCAATCCATAAGCCTTCCTCTGTAGCGAATACAGTTCAGCAAGCAGAGGTGTAATAGGTTTTTTTCTCCTTCTTAGACCTTAAGGTGAGTTACAAGAAAGAGCATATACAATGTAAGAAAACCTTGAAAAATATAATAGGGTGTGATACATTATAGAGAATAACTCCTCAGTTGATTAGATAGAGTAAAAAAAAATTAACATTAACCCCTAGTGATATGTAAATGCTTGTAATAGATACTGTAAAACTATTTGCAAAATAGAATTCATTTATGCTCATAATATATAAGAGTATTTTCTGCAAGTTGTAAAAATCCTGGAAGAAAGAAAATTAATAATCTGGTGGGATTGATTTTTTGCTGAAAATAAAATAATCAGTTTAGGAGACAGAATAAGATAGAACAACCATTACAAGAGTTGATAGAACATGAATTATTCCTCTAACTACCTTTTATTTCTTGCTGTACTGGCCTATGTTCTTGATACTAATTCTGCAAGACAGCAGTAAGATATGACCTGCCTTCCCACTGTTTGATATAAATCTCCACTGATACAAATTGAGTTCAGCTGCAGTGAACTTAAATGCTAATGCTAGAAACATAAGGCAACCAGCTGTTTATTGCCAGGAAGTTTTTAACTATGCAGTATTCCCATATACTATTTTTGTGGTAAAATCAAATTGGCACCACACATTGCATACAAATATCAGACAACATTGGCATAATATGTTCATACTCTCCTCCCACCATTTTTTTAAAATAGAGTTGCCATGGGTAGTATAATGGATTTCATAGTTCCCAATATGAACATGACGAACCTGTGGAAGTGTGGAATTTTGCTATGACTGTCAACACATAAACAAATCCTAAACTGTGTCTGCTAGACCAATCTCCCAATACTAAACTTTCCAGCCTAATTTTTGGATACAAAACTGTAGTTTTGATCTGACCTGCATTTATAAGAGAAGGCTTTTTATACAACCTAAATCATGATTATTAAAATCATCCTGATTTCTAAGAATTTAGCCATCTTACCTGAATTCCTCAGTGAATTCCCCATTGACCAGCAACAATTTCCTGGATTTCTTCAAATCCTAACTAGAAATGTCAAGAAGACAAAGCACTGCCAGTGCTACTAAACAGGGATCTTTTTCCTTAATCTGCACCAATTAAATATTTAGTGGAGATCAATGTTCCTGGACAGGCATTGGAGCTATGCTGTAATGACTATAAACAGAATGTGCAGTTCAACCTCTTAACACTTCTAAGAGGGAAAAAAGCTATAAGAGCATTCACAAAGACAGAAAACATTATTTTTTATTTTCTCTTGCCTTTTTTCTCAGATGAGCAACAGAATGCCAGCAGAATGGGGCAATGCAGGCTAAGAGACAGCATGCAGATTCATATTCGTCTTGTGTGCATTTATTGGAATGATGTGCTAGAAAAGAATGTACGTGTCCATCTATTCCTGTGCTTATTTCCTAGTGTAAATTACCAGGGATTTAACATGTGCTCTGCATGCAAAGCAGCCGAAGCTCTGCTCTCAAACTAAATAGAGAGAACCCTTCAAATGGAATGCAGTGGTTGAAAACAAGCAGTAAGAGCTGTACAGTTTGTGTAGTTGCATCCTGTAGGGATATGATACTTGTTGCTGAAATTTCACTATGGAATATATTTCCAGAAAGTAAATTTTCATTCAAACTTTTCATCAGATTTATTTGATTCAGACTCTGCAATGTCAAATTATGACTGAAAATGGCATATCAAACTACACATAGCTCTTACCAGAAGTATAAGTCATAGAGATATTTAGTTATTGGAAGATTCAGAAGTGGTAAATTCTAAAATTAAGAAAAAAAATACCAAATAGCTGACCCAGAATGTGCTTTGACCTTTAAAAAAAGCCATTTCTTTTGAAGTATTGCCTTTTTAAAAATATTGCAGAAAGAAAAATTAAAATCTTATTTCAGGCCAGATTGCAACATTAAAGAATAGTTTCTGAGAAACGGCAACTATATCCCATTAGGTATTATTTATAACTAGTCTAAAGCTCATAAAAATCTATGTTTCAACTTCTAAAGAGGGAAGATATTATATTTATTGATTTAGTCACCCAAAACATCCATATAGCTGCCCATGTTATATTAAACACTGGGCAGCTCCCAAGCAGCAATTAAAATAATACCAATAATACCAATAATAAAACAATATATAAATACATTAAAACCAAAAGGTCCCTCAAAAAATTTTCTTACCCAATTTTATTCAATCCCAGTGCCAGGTCTTCGGTGCTTTTTGGAAAGTGAGGAGGGTAGAGAGTGAAGACGCTAATTGCTTAATTATTATTTTCAAGTTAATTTCCACCCAGAGCTTACTTAGAGATAATAAATAATGGAATGCAGTGAGCACCCAACTACTGTATGTACATGAATGTCTGTTTGAGTGAGGTCTGCAGGCTGAACTGTGAAGGGGGTGAACCAATAGTGAGAATTGTATCCATATTTAAGGAAGAAATTTGTAATAGACTATTTGTAATAAATTTGTAATAGACCTGTTTGTAATAAATTTGTAATAGACCTGTAATAGACCTAAATTTGTAATAGACCTGTTATATTCTACACCAGGGGTGTCAACCTGGTGTCAGATCTGGCCCACAAAGTAGCTGGATCCAGCCCATGGGAATATCCTGGAAAATGTAAGGGGCCAGCCCATGTTGTTTTGGCTTGGTCTACCCAATACAAAGAGGAAATATGCCAGCACTTTAGGGAGTGGTGTCAATCCAGTCAGCCATGCCCACTTAGTTGCCCATGCCCATGCAGTCGGCCATGCCCACCCAGCCCCCAGAAGTCAACCACAGCCCTGATGCAGCCCTCAATGAAATTGAGTTTGACATTCTACACAAAATGTTTTAAGCAGATAGCAGATTAGATCGTTCTATTTTGTTCAAATTCTGGTATATTTCTAAATGGCCATGGAGTTCTCTAGCTTGCTTAAATTGTTCCCCTATAATATATTTGCTTCTGAGCACATGCTGGGGGTTTGGTCCAAATTCCATACTTTTCCTGAACTACATTAGTTGTTTTGTTATGTGCCATCTGGTCCAGCAAGATAGAATAGCACTATTATCTTTCAAAGCAAAGAATGACCATGTGTTATCAGAAACTCCAAAAGTGGCTTTGGAGTCTCTTCTGTATTATCCATAAACCAATAGAATGAAATGTGAGCCCATTCCTCAAATGATAACCGGGTATCTTATGATACCTGAAAGCAGAACTAATATAATGTAACTTTTCTTTTACAGAAGTTCTTCCACTTCAACTTGTCAAATTGCATCATAGTCTTTTGTGGTGCTGTTAAATCTATTTTCACCCTACTGGCGATCATACATGCTCACCTACATTAAATGTCTCTTGCTTATTCACCTTGATGGGCTTCTCCTTTTTTTGCATTTCTATTAGGAAACTGTCAGTTTGAAACAGAGTATGGCAAAGGAGATCTCACTATTCCTTCACTAATCCCTCAGTGTTGCAAGCATATACACCTGCCTGTCAGCCAGTTCTTCTTCAATATGTCATCTTGATTCTTTTCTATCTCCCCAACAGATTATTCTTTTTTATGGAATTTTCTTTTTCTATTTCTGTTCACTGCTAATGTTGTAATTGATGCCCTTCTTACTGTTGTGCCCATGATCATCATCCTAAACTTTGCTCTTATTTCTTTGAAACCGTCTTGCATCTAGTATCTCTGACTATATTTTTTTTTATCTTGATCCTTTATTTTTGTACTTTTCACATAATTTTGCCCCAATTAAAAAAAGGGAATAGAACAAGGCTGACAGCTGTATTCTTAATTCAGGTTCTGCTTACCATTACACAATAAAAATGGTATCATCTTCTGCTAAAGGGACAATTTGAAATTGTATTTTCTGCATGGTTTAGCACTATGTAGCTTACCACCAATAAAAACTTTTCTCCAATAGTGATTTGTAGATACAGGCTATGGTTGCAGTTTAATTGACACTGCCCTTGGGGCTTCCTCTCCTCTAACACCTACTAATGAAACAAATCTGCTATTTAACACCAAATATGTGACAAACATCTAACTTAGCACTGTAAGAAGTCATGGTTTCTATGTTATATAAATATCAGCATGTTACATGAATTGTTACTTCTTGAGAGAGGCTTTCGATATATGAAATACTAGGAAGCAGATCCTCCTCACATTTGTTAGAAATGAAGCTGGGATAGATAAAAATAAAAGATTAAAAAATGTGAATTTCTCCAAATTAACATTTTGACTTTTCTGTTCTCTTTCATTTGTCAAGGTATTTATATTTATAGATGATATTTATCTGCCACTTCAATCCAAGCTGAGACCTGTGTACTAAACGAAATCTTGGAGGGGCACATTCTCCTCCAAGGCAAAGACAAAATCCCATCTTTATGATAGTTTTAATGAGAAAGCTTCTGCCGTAAGTTTATGGCAACTCAACAAATTTCATCAAAAAATATATTTAGCAGTCATAAGCATTTGCAGGAGGGCAGAGGAAAGTGCTGAAACATGTTTGATGTCATCATGATGTAAAAAGCACCGCTCACGTGCTGGTGTC
This sequence comes from Laticauda colubrina, assembly GCA_015471245.1. Classification (NCBI taxonomy): domain Eukaryota; kingdom Metazoa; phylum Chordata; class Lepidosauria; order Squamata; family Elapidae; genus Laticauda; species Laticauda colubrina. The sequence continues at coordinate 38,078,566 of BLBF01000022.1, read as the reverse complement.
AGACATCAAGATTCAAATGGAGACAGAAAGGATTTGCATCATTACTTCACCATTCTGGTGACATTATTTTAACATATTACTCTGAATGCCAATGTTAATTGGAATAATTCTGCTTCATACTGGGAACAAATGCATCACAGAATGAAGCGAGGCGGCTAAATTGGTTGCTCAGGCTTTATTGAATTCACGCGCTAACAGCGAATGAACCACTCAGCCGTGAGGCAACAGCTGTTGGCCTGTTTGACAGCTCCTAATATAGTTGGCTGTCAAACTACTGACCAATCAGGTTGCAGCTGGATGCCCCTTGCTGGAAACCGGACCAGAGGGGGAACTTCAGAACATAGCACTCCTTTCCACCTCCACAGCGCATGCGTAGTCTTCGAGGTAGGCCGGGCAGTGCTGGATTCTAGTTGATCTGTGCAGCAATGGCTTGTTGGATGTGGCAGGAACCTCTTTGTCTGGAACATCTTCAACCGGAATCTCTGACTGCTACAGTTGGACCTCTGCTGGTTCCTCAACCCATGGCCTCTTTGGTGAGTGTGGATGCTGGCGTGTGGTTGGTGCAGAGGATCTTGTGTCAGTTCCTGAGAACTCATTGTTCTCCCTCGTTAATACAGCTCCTGGCATCAGGTTCCCTTAATTGATTAATTTGGTGCCTCCAGGTCTGGCCATCCTCTAACTTCACAATGTATGAACATAGCCTGGTTATGCTAGTTATGGATGCTGGTAGCCACAGGGGATTACCAATGTAGTTCCTAGCGAATACCTGGTCCCCCACATCAAATTCCCTGGTATTGCTATGTGAGTCAAGGGGCTTGTCTGGTGTATAGGCAGGATGCAGCCTATCTAACACTGTTCTAAGTCTTTGGCCCATTAATAATTCTGCTGGGCTATGATTTGTGGATGGACATGGGGTAGAATGCTGAATTTGCAGATACTGAGCTACTCTAGTTGGCCGTGGCCCAGGGCCCATCTTTGCTAGTGCCTCTTTCGCAGATCTTACCCCTCATTCTGCCATATCATTACTAGAGGGATTGAAAGGAGCAATTAATGTATGTCTTATGCCTAAATTAATGAGAAACAGCTGAAAACTTCTTGAGGTAAACTGTGGTCCATTATCTGATACAGTTAGATCGGGAAGCCCATGGGTGGTGAATATCTTTTGTAAAGCTAAGCTGACAGCTTCAGATGTTGTAGAGGTCATTAAATCTACCTCAACCCACTTAAAGAAAGCATCTACTAAGATGAGGAGGATCTGGCCTTGGAAAGGTCCCATGAAATCAATGTGCAGGTGTGACCATGGACCTCTGGGGGCTTCCCACTCTCTTACTGGGGCTTTTGGGAGTAATGGCCTAGTTTATTGACACTGCTGATACCCTGACAGCCATTCAGATATTGCCTGGTCCATCCCTGACCACCACACATAACTCTGGCCTAAGGACTTCATACAAACAATGCCCAGGTGACCCTTGTAGAGTGCCCCTAGTACGTGCTTTTGTAAGGATGAGGGAATTACCACTCTACTTCCCCATAGTAAACAACCCTTGCTGCAAGACAACTCTTGTTGCCTTATTTTGAAGGGACGACAAACAGTAGGCACAGACCCTTGTGGCCATCCCATTTTCACCCAGTCCAGAATTTGCCTTAAGAGTCTGTCATTACCTGAATGGGCAGCAATGTCTGCAGCGGTCAGGAGGAAGTCCTGTTGATGGTCGATGAGGAGGATGGATTCCTCAGCCTCCTGGTTCTCTGCTGCAGCTGGAATCGGGCACCTGCTGAGGGCATCAGCATGGCTGAAATGTTTGCATGGCTGATATGTCAGTGTGTATGAGTATGCTGCCAAAAAAAAAAAACCACCTTGTCATTCGAGGGAAGAGTATATGAGGAGTCTGTTTATCCCCAGCGAATAAACCTAGTAAAGGCTTATGATCCATGATAAGTTCAAACTTATTTCCATAAAAATACGAGTGGAAACGTTTAACACCAGTAATGGCAACAAGGGCCTCACAATCTACTTGGCTGTAATTTCGTTCCACCGGCGATAGGGTCCTAGAGAAGGGGCCTCAGAGCCATAAGTCAGTCTGTGACTCAAAACCACCCCTACTCCATATGAAGAAGCATCGCATGCTAACACTAATGGTAAGCATTCATTGAACTGTATGAGAGTATGAGTCTGTATGAGTCTGAAGTTAACAAGTCCTTCACAGCCTTAAAAGAGTTAGCCTCTTCTTGCCCCAAACCCAAGGTGATTTTTTTTATCTAAAAGTCTGTATAGGGGTTCAGCTACTGATGCCTTGTGAGGAATGAAAATGGCATAGAAATTCAGGAGGCCAAGGAAAGCCTGCAGTTCAGTTTTGTTGTTTGGAGTGGGAACGCTTTTTATGGCTTGGATCTTAGCTGTCATGGGATGAATTCCAGCAGCATCAATCAGGAACCCCAGGAACTCCACCTTAGGTGCGCCCAAATGGCACTTACTCTTTTTTAGTTTCAAACCTGTTGCCTGGAATCTTTTAAAAACTTCCCTTAGGCTGTCTAAAAGTGGCTTTTCATCTCTAGCTAAACAATAATGTTGTCAAAGTATGGAATGACTCCAGGGATGCCTTATAAGAATCGTTCCATTAGGGACTGGAATATCCCAGGAGCACCACTAATGCCAAATTGTAGCCTATTGCATCTAAATGCTCCTCTGTATGTTACTATGGTTTGGGCTTCTGCAGTGGCTGAGTCCACCAGCAGCTGTTGATATGCTTGAGCCATGTCAAGCTTTGCAAAAAATTTTCCATTATCCAGTGAATGCAACAGATGTTGCACCACTGGCACTGGGTACGCACTTTGCTATAATGCCAAATTAAGGGTTGCTTTGTAATTTGCGCACACCCTGACCGACCCATCAGCCTTGAGTGGCGTGACAGTTGGGGTCTCCCAAGGAGTGTGATCAATTGGCTCTAATACCTCTTGTGTTATAAGCTTATCGAATTCAGCATCAATTTTTGGGTGAAATGTGAAGGGCACTTGCCTGGCTTTCAATCTCTTAGGCATAACTGTAGGGTCTAAATTCAGTGAAATAGGTTTCCCTGTACCTAGGTCATTGTCAAAAACACTAGCAAATTCCTTTGCCAGTGTGTCTATGGTGTCAGTGCTTTGTCCATTTGTGGCATGCACTCCACTTATGGCCAGACCTAGGGATTTAACCAGTCAAAGCCCAATAAACTTGGCAATGCCCTTTCCACAACTATTAGTAGGAGACAGCCTTTGAAATGTTTGAAAAAACTATTGTCACTTTAGTGAGACCCAAAATGGGAATTATATTCCCTTGATAGTCTCTTAATGTGAGGGAACAAGGATCTTTTCTTTGCCAATTTGGGCACCAACAGTTTGACTGTGCTCCAACTAACCAATGACAAAGAAGATTCTGTGTCAACCTCCATTTGACAATCTTGTCCCTCAATTTTCACTGAAAGAAAAAAAAATATTTAGTGATAACTTTGTTTGCCCTACTCTGGGATTGATGTGGCAATTATCCCTTTGGATGGTGAAACACTCTTCCCCAAACCTAGGAAGTTTTCTAGGGATCCCCTTCATTTGCCCTTGTTTTGCTTGGTCTCTGTCATCAGGCAGGATAGCTCTGCACTTCCTAGCTAAATGGCCTCTCTTTTCACAGCGCTGACAGTTTGCAGTTCGAAATCTGCAGGCTGCTCACGGATGGTTTCCTCCGCACCCTATGCAGGATTGTGCCTGAGCTGTTTTTTTGGATTGCCAATTATTAGCTGACACAGTCTTCAGCCGGTAGATGTCGTCATCCCCTGGTACATCGAGGTCTTCCTTGGTAGCCTCTTCCTGGTGGATAGCTAAGGTTTTTCTCCCGAAGCTGGGCTGCTCGCTCCATGAATCTCTACCATCAACTTGTTGGATAGCTCTGCAGTGCAGGCTTCATCCAATGCTGATTGTAATGTCAGGTCAGGCTTTGCGAGTGGTCTGCACTGGATTCAGAGGTCTTTTAACCCACAGACTAAATGATCCAGCAAGACATCATCCAGCTCTTTAAATTCACAATGGAGAGCAGCTGTTTGGAGACCCACCATAAATTGATTAACAGTTTCCCCCTCAGCTTGCTCACACCAGTGAAATGCATGCCTTCGGGCAATTCATGAGGGAGTGGGAGTGTAATGGTTCTTAAGCTTTGCCATGAACACCTCCCAGGTGACAGAATTCAGGGGCTGAGGTGCTAACAGAGCTCTGGCTGTTTGTTTGTTTGCTACAGAAATTTAGAAACAACGCCCTTCGCCGGCTGCCTGTCAAATCCACCAGACCGTTTGGCTCTAGGAAACAGTCAAAATGCTCAATGTATGACTCCCAAGTCTCTGTGGATGTGTCAAATGGCGTGAATGAATTTAATGCTGCCATTCTGAAAAGCTTCACAGGACCCTTGATCCTTAGGCAGGTGGCTGGTGGACTTCATCGAGCACCCTCAGCGTGACTTTGCTCTTTTTGTATGCCCTTCTGGCTTGTTTAGTTCTCTTTGCCACAGTGATCAGCTCTTTTGGTTGCCCCACAGGAGGACTTCAAGCTCAAGGGTGGAAATCTCATCCCACCTTCATTGCCAGTGCTTCGTACTGGGAACGAACATACCACAGAATGAGGCGAGGCAGCTAAATTGATTGTTCAGGCTTTATTGAATTTGTGTGCTAACAGCGAATGAACCATTCAGTCGTGAGGCAACAGCTGCTGGCCTGTTTGACAGGTCCTTATATTTGGCTGTCAAACTACCAGCCAATCAGGTTGCGGCTGGGTGCCCCCTGCTGGAAGTTGGACCAGAGGGGGAACTTCAGAACATACAAAATTCTTTCTTTCTTTCTTTCTTTCTTTCTTTCTTTCTTTCTTTCTTTCTTTCTTTCTTTATTCATTTATTCATTTATTTATTTATTTATTTATTTATTTATTTAAAATATGAGAATATAACACATTACATCCAACTTAGCCTTATTATATATATATACATTTTGCTTCATCATTTATAATAATCTTACTTGATATATTAATAAGTAATTAATCTAATAATAACTACTAATTTTTTGAATTTGTCTTCTGCTATATAATCATTGGTAAAATTTATTCCATGTTTTATAATATTTAGATTCTCCTGTGTCTTTTATTTCCAAAGTTAACCTCTCTGATTCTGCACATGCCATAATTTTTCTTCTTATTTCTGTTTCTGGAGGTATGATTTCATTTTTCCAGTATTATTCTAGCCTATTAGATACATTATTTCTTTCTTATATTTTTCTGATATTATTCCTAGGAGAAAAAAATTCAGTTTACATGGAATACACTCTCCCACCATTTGTTCTATGCATGTTTGAATCAGTCTCCAATATATTTTGCAGCATTGCAAGTCTACCACATGTGAAAAAATGTGCCTGATACATCTTTGCACTTCCAACAATATTGCAATAGTTCTAGAAGGCTCATAAATACATCCATCCTTGTTAGCTCAGTATCCTCTTAGTTAAAAAGGACAGTGATAAAAGCAATTGAGGTATCTTCAAAATGACTGACAAAATATACAAAGTTTACAAAATATGCCTTGTTTAAAAAAACAAAACTTGCTGTGGTGCATGAAATGTAATGAATGTGAAGGTTATTAAATATTCCATTTTTTTGACATTACTCATTTGCCATATCAGGACTAAAGATGATCAATCCATGCAATATGTAACTTCCAGGCCAGAGTTCAAGTAACTGGTTACCAAGGCAACATACTATCAAGGTCTTAGAGCAAACACTTATACATGGTTAACTTTGAATCATGCAAATACTTTTAAATGATACATTTTTTTGTTACACTAAATATTTTATCCTCTGTAATGCCATTTTCTTTTCTTTTTTCTTTTCTTTTTTTAATAGAACACACTCTTATTAAGAATGTAATTTCAAGCTTTACCAGTGGGTATGATGATTCTTCTATTAAAATAATAAAAATATTTTCAGATGTGTTTCCCACAATGTAATGAAATATCTGCTCAACTCATGGTAATACATTTTTTAAATGCAATAACAATTGTCAAAGAGTCTATTTTACTACAGTGTAAATAAGATGAAAGAATAATATAGTAGTTACTCAATCTTCTAATGACTCCACATGACAAGATACATGTGAAGTGACCCAGTTGGCTAACCCACTACAAGGCTTAAGCAGTTTTTTCAAGCTGCAAAACAGTTTACAAATTTTCAGTGACATTTCAAAATTAACATAATATGGGAACAAATGGCCAGTTTAAGTTCATTATTAAACAGGAATGCATGACTGAAGTGCCTTCAAAGAATCAGTAACATCAATGCTGAAAAAAGCCAACTTCCACTGAATTTGTTCCCTTTGCAACATAATTATTAAAATCTGAATCAGAAAGGTTCCTGTTAGGAATATGAGTAACCTAACAGGTATTTGGGTTAGAAATATATAAACCAGGATAGACATTTTAATACTGTCTCTTTAAGGGAATGCAAGAGCATGCAATTGGGTGTGGTTTCTCAAATGGCCTTAAGATGGAGCCAGAAACCTGGATTGTATTAGTCTGAGTCTCAGAAGAGAGTGTGAGTGTATCTTTATTTCCTTCTGTTGGAAAGTATTGCTGTTGCTCCATTTTTCCTAATTGACTGATATTACTGGATTTAATGTAAGTTTGATACTTAACTGTTTTTGACACTGGACTTTGTTACTGGAATATCCCTGGATAGAAAAACTGACTGAATAACCTGTGAATGACTTTTGAACTGCTTATTTTGAACTTTGCTTAAACCTTTCTGGAAGTAAAAAAAACCTACATTTACTGTGCAGTGTATCTGTGTACTGTGTGTGTATTATTCCAACTATTCTCTATACGTCTCCCTGTATGCGCTCATTCCCCTAACGGGGAATTACCTCAACAGTTCCAAAACAAGATTTGTTATATAAGGGCTAATCAACCCTGTGTATCCCTTATTTGATTACACTTAACATGGCTTCTGTTGACTATAGGCAATCCTCAACTTATAACAATTCATTTAGTGACTGTTTGAAATTACAACAGCACTAAAAAAAATGACTTATGGGGTGGGATTCAAAATTTTTAACAACCGGTTCTATGGCTTAGGTGGTAGGTGTGGCTTGGTAGTCATGTGACTGGTGGACATGGCTTGGTGGTCATGTTATTGGCTGGGCGTGGCCAACTCAATATCACTCACATCGAGGCACGCATGTCCACGCCTGGCCTCTCATAATTGTGGGGATGCTGCCACAGTCATAAGTGTGAAAAATGGTCATAAGTCTCTTTTTTCAGTGCCATTGTAACTTTAAATGGTCACTCCACACAAGCAAGGTACCAGCAAAGGAGGGGCAAAAAAATCCAGAGACGTTCCTGAGACAGGAAGTCTAGTCCTGCCAAGAATGTAATAAGGATTAATGGAGAGGCAGTTTCTGTAAGCAACACCAGAATGTTTCCTTTCTGCCTTCCTTACAGGATTAGGCCAGTAATTTCTTCTAACAGCCGGTTCTCTGAACTGCTTAGAATGTTAACCGGTTCTGGCGAATAGGTGCGAACTGGTAGAATCCCACCCCTGATGATTTATGACCATTGTCACACTTATGACCATTGCAATATTCCCATGGTCACATGATTTACATTTGAACATTTGACAAATGGTTCATATTTATGACAGTTGCAGTGTCCAGCAGTCATGTGATCTGCTTTTGTGATCTGCTGACGAGCAAAGTCTATGGGGAAGCCAGATTCACTTAACAACAGTGTTTCTAATTTAACCACTGCAGTGATTCACTGAACAAACTTGGCAAGAAAAGTTGTAAAAGAGGGCAAACCTCATTTAGCCATTTTTTCACTGAGAAACATAAATGTTGGGCTCAATTGTGGTCGTAAGTCAAGGACTACCTCTATTATTGTGAGTCATATATATATAGTAAGCCACATATGTGTGACTTATAATATCAAAGTCCTTGCTTTTAACCATATTTAATGTTCCATGAAGGAATAAATCCTTCTGAATAAGTCCTAATTTTAGCTATAGTAATGTTCCTCAAAGTACCTGTCATTGGCTAAGTTTTCTGAATAAATCTTTCTCAATTTCATATTGTAATCCTGTGTCTAAATATCCAGGAGTAAATTCCATTGATTATGAGCCATCAAATTATTGCCAACTCTTAGCAACCATATGCATAGATACTCTCCGTTATGATCTGTCCCTAACCTAGTCCTTCAGATCTTCCAGTGATACACTCATCATTACTGTAACTGAGTCTGTCCACCTTCTGCTAGTCATTCTCTTCTTTTTCTTATAACTTTCCAGCACTGGAGTCTTTTCCAGAGAACTATATATTTGCACAGTGTGCATATCGTAGAATAGTTTGAATTTGTACTTCATTTGTGCTTAAATGAGAAATCTGGGTTGAAAGCCCAATTAGCAGCTATCAGACTATATCATAACTTTACTAATTTTGCTTGCATTCAAACTTAATTCCATTTCTTTCATATTTTGCATCTTCTTGTCAAGATTTCATTTACCAACAAGCATATAATTTCTGAAAAAAACATTTTTCAGTGTGTTTATTATTGTTTTGTAGGTATCTTTTCTTTAAAAATGCAGTTATGTATAATGTATTCACAAAAGGTAATTTTAAGGCAATTTCTAGGTTGAAAGTGCCATCACAAAATCTTTTTAAAACTATATTTTGAAGAATAGAATAGAATAGAATAGAATAGAATAGAATAGAATGGAATGGAATGGAATGGAATGGAATGGAATGGAATGGAATGGAACGGAACGGAACGGAACGGAACAGAACAGAACAGAACAGAACAGAACAGAATAGTTAGAAGGGTCCTTGGAGGTCTCCTAGTCCAACCCCCGCTTAAGCAGGGAACCCCATTCCATTTCAGACAAATGGTTATCTAATCTCTTCATTCCAGACATTCTTCTAACTAAACTAAACCAGCTAGCAATACCTGAACATGTAAGTGCACCCTAAGCTTCCTAATAAACAGGAAGCAGCAAGTGAAGCTAGGCAGAATCACATCTGATACCTGTACTAAAAGTGGGCACAGTCCCCCACCCCCAGGGCTGTGTGCTTTCTCCACTTCTCCCCATATATCAATGACTGCATCTCAAACTATCCATCTGTTAAAATACTGAAGTTTGCAGATGATACAACAGTGATTGGTCTCACTCGAGACAATGACAAATCTGCATACAGATAGGAAGTTGTACAACTTGCCTCATGGTATGACCATAACAATCTGGAACTGATCACACTCAAAACCACAGAAATGGTGGTAGACTTTAGAAGAGACCCTCCCATACTACCACATGACACCTAACATCAAAAACATCATCAAAAAAGCACAACAAAAAATGTTCTTTCTGTGCCAATTCAGAAAGCTCAAACTGCCCAAGGAGCTGCTGATCCAGTTCTACAGAGGAATTATTGAGTCTATTATCTGCACCTCTATAACTGTCTGGTTTGGTTCTGCAACCCAACAGGACAGACACAAACTTCAGAGGATAATTAGGACTGCAGAAAAAACAATTACTACCAACCTGCCCTCATTTGAGGATCTGTATACTGCATGAGTCAGAAACATCCCAGACATAAACTGTTTCAACTCCTTCCCTCAAAACAACACTATAGAGCACTGCACACCAGAACTACTAGACACAAGGACAGTTTTTTCCCGAATGGCATCATTCTGCTAAACAAATAATTCCCTCCTCACTGTCCAACTATTTACAAAGTCTGCATTACTATTTTTATTAATCTTCTCATCACTCCTTATCGCCCATCCCCTTCAACTTGTGACTGTATAACTATAACTTTGTTGCTTTTATCCTTACGATTTACACTATTTCCTAGTATGATTTGATTGCTTATTGTACCCTATGATTATTATTAAGTGTTGTCCCTGATGATTCTTGACTCTTGACAAATGTATCTGTTCTTTTATGTTTACAAAGAGCATTTGCACCAAGACAAATTCCTTGTGTGTCCAATCACACTTTGCCAATAAATAATTCTATTCTATTCTTAAAAACTTCCAGTGTTGGAGAATTCACAACTTTTTGAGGCAAGTTGTTCCACTGATTAATTGTTTTAATTGTCAGGAAATTTCTTCTTAGTTCTCTCCTTGATTAGTTTCCACCCATTGCTTCTTATCCTGCTCTCAGGTGCTTTGGAGAATAGTTTGACTCCCTCTTCTTTGTGGCAGCCCCTGAGATATTGGAACATTGCTATCGGAACAGGAATATCCTGTTCTACATTCAAACATACAAGAGCAGTTAGTTTCTCAAAAATACAGACCACAAAACATTTCCAGCATCCCTGATAGGACTGCATTGCTAATCACTGTTTTCTAGTGATTCAAAACATTTTGCATTTTGTCTTCTATCTTCTCTTTTCATTATTTCCACTGTTCCATGCAATGGTATTTCCTAGCAAATGCTCTTGACGGGCTAAGATTACAATTTTACTGTGGCAGATTCTGGTATTTCTAACGAAAATTGATTTATGATTTCATAATTACTTTGAATAGTAGGGCATTACTACCAGGCATGTGCAAACAGTGTAAAATTTAATTTGAATTATCAGTTCTCATCCAATTCAGCTTGACAGTTCAAATTGATTCAGAAAAGTGATCCAATTTTATTTAGATGTTCAAACTGAATTTTCAAATTGAATCAATTTATTTCAGTTACCCAAATTGATTTGGAAAAATACATTTTTGTGCAGATGCAGAAGCATCCAAAATCATTCTGTTTCCTTTAGAGGCATCTGATTTCATTCAATCACTCAACTTTTTAAAATTCCATTTGGAAAGTTGATTTCATTTGAGATTTAATTTAATTGCTTTTAATCTATATTTCTGAATAGAACACCTGTATACCGTATCATTACTTGACTTCCACTATCATTATTCTTTTTGAGGAATATATTCCTGTGTGATTAAATTAATTCTTAGCTATATTATACAGAAGAGTAGAAAGCTACTGTCTTTTCTATGTCTTGGTGAAAGTATCAATCTAAGCACATGAAAATGCACTATGAACATAAAAGCAGTACTCAAAGAAACGTGACAGAGAAATAGGAACACATTCAAAAGTTATCACTTATTTATGCTCCCATGGAGTGCCCATTCTCCAACAATCTCTTATCAGCTTGCTTGGAATTTCGCATTGTTGGACAGACTTCTGGGAATAGTTAGTCCTACTTAATTCAGCAATGAAACCATGTTCTGTTTCTTCCAATGTTTTCCCAGTGGAGTTTTTATAACTTCATCCCCAGGCAGTTTTTATCTCCAAAAAAGTTTTTTGTTTTATTTTGTTTTAACTATGCTACTAAAAGCAAAATCTTAAAAAGTTTTGGCATTATAAAGAATTATTATACTAAAATATGCTTTTCTATTACTGAATTAGGAGATGAAGGCAGTTTATGCATCACTTCAATATATTTTTGTAAACATAAAACACAAGCCCACGTAGGTCCATACACCCATTCTGGATGATAGCTATTCTTCAGGTTTAAGGCTTGACTTTTTCTACTCCACTAAGGCATTCCCATTATTTCTCATGTTTTCACAATTTCCTATACAAGAGGGGAAATGAGTAGATATACTGTAGGTGAGCCTCAAAGCTTGCAGGAATACTGAGTTTTAATTAGACTTTTGTAGCATATCCCAATTAGGTAAGTATTATTTTAGTACTGTCACACCTCGCTCAATTTCTCTTTTCAAAGAAAATCCTCTCTTGAGCTTATTCTTTTTTTCTTTGCTGAAAACCACTGTTTGAATTTCTCTCTCCAGAATAATTGCCAACAATAAAGTTTGCAGGTGCATTTTATTTCGCATAAGCATAATATGCTGTACAACATTCTTATTTGCTTTGTAACTCTTTACCTCCACAGTATATTTTCAAGCATTCCTTCATAATACTACTATTTCTTCTTCAAAAGGGAAACAAAAGAAAAGGAGAAGGATAGAGAAATAAAAGTAAAATGTGTTCTTTAATAAAAGATAGTATTCCATTTTTCATTTTTTTGCTTTGTAACTTTCCTATTCTATGGTGAAAATAAATTGACTGCATTAAAAGAGGACTTTTAGATCCTTCCCCTTTATTTGCTTGCTTGTTTGTAATATTTTATGCCATGAGTGTCCAATATGCCACGTCACATTGCTGTCATGTGACATTTCACAACATTTTCCCCTTTGCGGAGTTGGGATGGGCATGGCCTCTGTGTGACACATCCATGGGTTGCCAGCTTGACATCCCTGTTTGATGCCATTCTAAGAAGCTCAGTAAAAAATGTTCATCAAACAGTAATGAAATAAAGCTTAAATCAACAACCATTTGATTTAACAAAATCTGGAAAAAAAATAAAACCAACATAAACTAGATCCAGGAGGAGAATTCTTTATCTTCTTGATGCTGTTGGATTCCAGCTCTTATCAATCTTGGGTCATTTAATCAGGATGATAGAAGGGGTAGTACAACAATATCTGGATAGCAAAAGCATCATAACCTGCATTGGATGATAAAAAGCAGAAGTAAGAACAAAATCTTCATTGGGATTAAAAAAAAGAGTTTCTACTTTATGTTGCTTACCTTAAAAGTTGTCTCCTTTTCAATAGTAAGTGCAAAGATTGAAAAAGGAGTTTTGTACAACTTCTGGGTAATATTTTAATAATAAAATAGCCAGCTCATTATTTATTTATTTGCTGCCTATCTTACCGGGGGGCTATTCTAGGTGGTTTACCATAATAAAAAGGAAGAAAAATAAAAGGAATGTAAACATAAGTAAAATAATAGAATAATAAAATAAACAATGACAAAGGAACACAACGAGAACAATACATCAATATAATAACCAAAAAGATGGTTGAGTGCAGAGTAGAGGTGGTGGAGGAGAATAGTAATAACTTGAACAGACAAAAATATAAATTCATTTACTCAAAAAGATGATACACCATCCTGTTACATTTGGGGATCCACTTTTGGAATTCTGTTGAGAAAATGTGCATTAAAAATTACATCTCAAGTGCAACTTGTTTCTCTATCCCAAAATTGAGAGTGAGCCTTCTTCAGGTGTGAATAACACATGAGGAATAATGATATCCAGGCACAAAGATATTTTCCTTATTCATTTCCACTTTAATATAGAATCATACATACAGGAAAAAGGACCTGTGGAAGAGATTTTTTAATATTGCAGTTCAATCTTATTCTAACTGCAACAGGATTGACACATCATATCTTATTTAAATGCTTGTTAACATGCAGATCACACGAGCACTAGAGATAGAATATATCAAGATGAAAAGCAAGAACACTATAGATATGTAGCTAAATTTCAAAGACAGGAGAAAAAAATGCATTTAAAACAAGAAGTTTTTTTTTCCAAATCTAAATTCCAAAAAACAAGATGTGATTTGCTCTATATTCAAGGATTAAAATTTTGTTGAAGTAGACATGAAAAAGATGAGCATGACTTTGCCAATAGTAAGAAAGGAAATCTCCTAAGCACTACAAGTAATCTTTGATTTACGATTGTTTGAAATTACAATGATGCTGATTGAAAAGGGGGTTATGACCTGTGCCCCTGCAGTCATATCAACAAAATTTGGGTTCTTGCACTTACAAGCTCTGCAACTCTTCCGCCATCTGCCTATTTCCTCCCTTCTATCCTCTATGCCCTTTTGTTCACCCTGAATAGTGGCATTCAGCAGCTGTGCTAGGGCTGGGCATGAAGTTGACCACAAAGTCTTATCAGTCTCAAGCAGTTCCACCATCCCCAGACCTTCAACTTCAGCCCATGTGCCATCATTCTAACTGCTAATACACCCAACTTCCTATAGCCAGCCAGGCCAGCACCATACCACCCAGCCTCAATTGCCAGCACAGTGTTGCGCTGTTCATTCCAACAGGTGGCCAGGAGATGAGGAGTGAAGCAATCAGCCAGCAACACTATTGGACAGTGTGACCAATGACCTGAGGGAAAGAGGGAACTTTCACTTTTTAATTAGGTGAAAATCACAGGAACTTTCAGAGTCGTTTTCACAGTCGTGCCAACATGATGTAGTGAATAAATTGTTCTTTAATGAATCTACCTGACTCAGAGTTTTGCTTTCAATGGGTGCGTTACTTGGAATGTTGACATGCCACTTACCTTCAACAGTTTTCTTCCACTGCTGACAGGTCCATGCAGCCTATCTGAGCACCTCCTTGCCATACCAGGCCTTCTTACTGAGGTCATCTTGCACCATTCTTATATTTTGGAAACTTCATTCTACAAATCACACAAAGTGGAGAAAGAAGCTTCCAAAGTATCACAAGAAGGAGCTGCTTCCATTCCCCATGCCAACATCCTGTTAAATACTGAATCTATTTCCAACTTTTCAGCAACTCTCATAGTCAGCCTGCATCCCTGCCAGCTATTTTTCAAGCTGTTGTTTTTTTAAAAAAAAAAACAAATTTTATTGATTTTACAATTTAAAAAAAACACACAACAACATAATAACACATACATAATTGAAGGGTAGAAAGAAAAGAAAAAGAGGGGATGGGAAAAGAGGACCAGAAAAACAGAAAAAACAAAAAAGAAAATACAAAAAAGAAAATTTGTTAAAAATATTCTTACTTTCAACAATTTGTGAGATCTTTTCTTCCTTTGGTTTTACTATCTCTAAACACTTTATCTTTACAAGATTTTACACATCACTCATATAAATTTATCTTATTCTTTCAATCCTATATTATAAAATTAATCTTTGTTCTAACCACTGATACCAATAATTCCAGCTATTATAATATATTGAAGTTTCTTTGTTTTTTAGAGCTAATGTTAATCTGTCCATTTCTGCGCAGTTTGAAATTTTTTGGATAATCTTCTCCTTTGTAGGTATCTGTGGATGTTTCCAACACTGAGCAAAAGCCAACTTACCTGCTGTTAATATATGTATTGTAATATATTTTGTCTTTTTTGATATTTGTTTGTCAAAAATCCCTAATAGAAAAGACTCTGGTTTATATTCGATCTGTTCTTTAGTAATATCTTCTAGTCAATTTCTTATTATCTTCCAATATTTTTGGGCTTCTATGCATGACCACCACATGTGGAAAAAAGTTCCCTCTTTCTTTTTACATTTCCAGCATTTTGGACTCATTTTGGGGCACATTTTCACCAATCTCAAAGGAGGAAGGTGCCATCTATAAAACAGTTTATATGCATTTTCTTTGTATGCTGCAAATTTTGTAATCTTAGTATTACTTCCCCAGACTTTTTCCCATTCACTTAAAGTGATATTACGTGTTACATTCCTACTCCAAGCAATCATATTTCCTTTTACTGTTTCTTCTTCTAATTCTACTTCAAGTAAACAATTGTAACATCTAGTTATATTCTTTTTTCCTGATCCCATTAAAATTTTGTCTAGCTGCTAGGGTTTATTACTAATTCTGAATTATTTTCTATCCTGGTTATATCTACTATGAATTTGTAAATATGCCCATTGATCTATTTTAAATCCCCATTCTTAAAAGTTCTTGATGGGATTTCAAATCTCCTTGTACGCCTAGTAAATCTTTATATTTGATCATTCTAGAAATATCCAAATTGTTTGGGTGGATCATTGCCTCCATTGTTGATAGCCAAATCGGTACTTTTAAATAGTGCTTTTTATGTATTTTTTTCCAATTAGTTACCAATGAGTCTCTAATTAAGTGTTTGTGAAAGTATTTCTGGTTAATTTTTCCTACATCCCAAAAGAAAGCATGCCACCCCCTTTGTAAGTCGTGGCCTTCTAAAAATAAGATTCTCTTATTATTTAAGTTTACCCAATCTTTTAACCATACAAGGGTGGCAGGTGTGTAATACAATTCCCAATTTGGAAGTGCCAACCCTCCCCTGCTCTTCATATCCTGCATTGCTTTTAAATTTATTCTGGGTTTTTTTCCCTTGCCAAATAAATTTAACAATAATTTTATTGAGTTCTTCGAAAAAAGATTTATGTAGTTTAATTGGAATCATCTGAAATAGATATAAAAATTTTGGGAGAATATTCATTTTAACGGTAGCAATTCTTCCCAATAGTGAAAGTTGTAATTTGCCCCATAATTCTAGATCCTTCTTTACCTGAAGCATCAACTTATCGTAGTTGTTTTCTTTAAGCGCCTTACAATGTGCTGTCAACCATATTCCTAAAAATTTAACTTTCTTTGCCACTTGTATTCCCATAATTTCTTCTAGTTCTTTTTTCTGCTTTTCTGTTAAGTTTTTAGTCATTAATTTTGTTTTTTTTCCTATTAATTTTAAGTCCTGCTACCGCTCCAAATTGTTCTATTTCTTTAATCAATTTTTGTCCTCTTTCAATTGGATCCTCAATGAAAAAAAACAAATCATCAGCAAATGCTTGTAATTTGTATTCTTCTGATTTAATCTTTAGTCCTTTTATCTCTGAATTTTGTCTAATCTTAATTAGTAATGTTTCTAATCCGAATATGACAAGCAGAGGCGAGAGCGGGCAGCCTTGTCTAACTCCTTTTTCTATTTTTATTGGACTAGTATATTCCCCATTTACTATAATATTGGCCTGTTGTGTGTCATAAATAGTTGCTTTAATATTTTCAAATTTGGTGCCTAATTTCATATTATATATTTTTTGTGTTAAGAATTGCCAATTTAAATGATCAAAGGCCTTTTCAGCGTCTAAAAACATAAATGCAATCTGTTTCTCGGGGTGAGCTTCATAAAATTTTAAAATATCTAATACTGTTCTAGAGTTGTTGCTAATCTGTCTAGTCGGGAGATATCCATTTTGATCTTCATGTATATATAAACTTAATATTCTTTTAAATCTATTAGCTATAATGGAGGCAAATATTTTGTAATTGGTATTTAATAGTGAAATCGGTCTATAATTGTTAATATATCTGGGTTCAGAATCCTCCTTCAGGATCAACGAAATCAATGCTCCCCTCCATGAGTCCGGCATCTTATCTGCCAATAATACTTCATTAAAAATTTCCAACATAAATGGTCCAATCTGTTCTGTAATTCCGTCAGGGCCCGGGGCTTTGTTGTTTTTTTGGTTCTCTATTGCCGATTTCAGTTCAGACCACGATATAACTTTATTGAGTGTTTCTATCATTTCTTCTTCAATTTCTTTATCTTTAATTTCATCTAAATAATTTCTTATTCTATCCTCATTTATTTCTTCCTTTATTTTTATTTTTCAAGCTGTTGTTAAACACAGGTTTGGCACAAGATTGGCAGAGTGTTAGAAAAATAAAGGAGACTTAGTTCTTTACCTGTGCAGTTGGACACCTGTCATATAAAGAGGCAAGTTTCTTGCAGTTTCTCCTGTATTTAGAGACAATAGATATTGATAATTTTGACTAATATTGAGAGCTGACCATTTGTGTGTGTGTGTGTGTGTGTATGTGTATGTGGTGGGGGGAGTGTGTTAGGGCATAAAGGACATACTTCTATAGAGTGAGAAATAGAATAGAATTTTCACAAAATGAAGGGGAACAATTTAACTTTTCCCTTCCAGTTCCATATATAAGGGCATGAGTTTTGCTCTCATAATACTCAACCTATTCTATTTCTTCTTTTAAATTGTGACAATGAGAAAATTCAGCTGAGAGAAGAGAGTTTCCAGTGGTAATCAAAAATATCAGGCAATAACTGGATGAGATGCAGCCATCTTAAAATTTCTCCCTATTTAAATGTAGACAGACTTTTCAGAGTCAAGTATTTGCTGCTCAAAGAAGAGGATAGATAGATAGATAGATAGATAGATAGATAGATAGATAGATAGATAGATAGATAGATAGATAGACAGACAGACAGACAGACAGACAGACAGACAGACAGACAGACGGATAAATGGATGGATGGATGGATGGATGGATGGATGGATGGATGGATGGATGGATGGATAGATAGATAGATATAGATATTGGAAACAAAATTCAAGTTTCAAATAAAGTTATTCAAAATAAGTTTTCATAACCTATACTTATGAAAGTATTAAATAATACAAAAGGCTCATTATACATTTGATTGCGATGGCAAAAAGGCAGTCCAATATAACTATCTTCCTGCACTTCTCTTGGTTTTAGCAATACAAAGTTGCACCTATTAACTATGACTGATTGCATATAAAATTGAAGAGACAACTGAATATTTTATATATTCAGTAGTTTTAGTGTCATCAGACACATAAGCAGGCAATGTTGTTGTACAGTACATAATTTAAGGTGGCAATGCAATTTGAATCTTTTATTTACTACTTCGTTTTAGTATATGTACGTGAAATATTGTGCACAGGATTATTCAGAGGTTGTAGACTTGAAGTACAGAAAAGCCTCCCTCCCCCCTCCTCCATTTTGTTCATTATCTAAAATAAATCTCATGCAAAGCCTTCAAATATTTTTGTAGTGTTCCAGAACAATCACTGCAACAAGACGATATATTAATCCATTTCCACAGTTGATGGATTTTGCAAAGTTTATGTTTTTTTAACAGAGTTGATCAACTTTTTACAGAGCTGATGTTGTGTTGTTGTTAGACTTAGACTTAGCTGTACCCATAATTTTCCTTTATTATTTAGAACATTGAAAAGATATCAAGCATTAGAGAGGCGAGAATAAATTAGAGGTTTTCTGCTTCTAATGCAAAGCAAAGCTTACAGTATGTTCTGTTCTCTTTTTCTTTCCTGATTTTACACTCTTTACAGGGTATCCCAGCTACTTACTAAAAAGCCCCAAAGAACAGGGCTGTTCAGAAAACTTAAAAAAAAAAAAAAGCATTTCAAGATCTGGTAAAAGTAATGATGAAAAGATGCTCCAGAAACTTTGGTTCTTAACCCAAGCATTACCAAGGGTCATCTGATGGGATATTTGCTGCTGCTGTTGCTATTATTCTTGTTATTCTCTGCTCTTACTTTCCCTCTTTCCTTTTATGATCCTTTTAATATGGACCTGAGTGTTTACTGGCTGGATGTCCTTCTTGACATCTTTATGGAATTGCAACATATATTTTTTTTCTTTGCGCCATAGGAGAGAAACATCTGCCACTACCTAGGAGTGAACTCTCAATCTTTCGAGTGACAGGCATGCGTCTTCAACACTAGGCCACCACATCCCTTTTGCTTTAATATTTGAAAAAAATATTTATTATTTACAGCATTTCTATCCACCCCTCCCCATCTCAAAGAACTCTGGACAGCAAACAATAAAATGAAAAGGGTCAAAAGCAATTACAACCCATACTAATGCAATAAACTTCATCTCCAATTAACCTTTTTTCCTCCCTGTTTACAAGAAAATAATCCCATTTATCAAATGTCTTTGGCTGATGCTGTATTGACAGGATTTAGCTGTTATTGTTGAAGTACCATTTAATGTCATAACAGTAGGATGGTTTTTCTGAATGGGATATCTCAAAAAAATGATAATATGAGAAAGAACATTTTGGAATTGGATAATAAATTCCAGGAATCATCTGGATGATCAATGCAGGGATACACCAATTGTTGAAAAGCACAAATAGAAAAGAGGTATCTTTGTTTTGCCATGCAAACATTCTGGATCAAATGCTCTTTGGGGCCCAATGTATCAAATGTCTTCTGGTATTTTTATATTCTCTGTGGTTTGTATATAAATAAACAAGACATTTAATGTTTGTTTGCTATATATATGGTGCTTCGATTTAGCATAATTTTAAATTTGTATGTGGGGGCAGGGTGTTTTGACATTTCGTATCATGAAATGCTCCCATTACTTGTCCCAGCTTCTGCCAACCTAGCAGTTCAAAAGCATGTAAAAATGTAAGTAGAAAACAGGGACCACTTTGGTGGGAAAGTAACAGTGTTCCATGCGCCTCCCGCATTTAGTCATGTGACCACGGAGATGTCTTCGGACAGTGATGGCTCTTCAGCTTTGTAACGGAGATGAGCACTGCCCCCTAGAGCTGGAAACAACTAGCACGTATGTGTGAGGGGAACCTTTACCTTACCAAATACAATTGCTATACTCTGCTTAGTGACTTGAAGTGCCCCATCATATAAACAGAGGTTCACTCTGTCTGCAGAGACCCTGGGAAAATAAAAATAAAAAAGTCTGCTGGAAAAATCCCCACCCTGTTTTCCTACCAATCAATTGTTCTTTATTTGGTATCACAGAATACTGTCTCCAGCTCTGTTCTCGGAGAGAGAGAGAAAAACTTTTGGCTTCATGCAAGGAAAGCAATAAAAGCAGCATAAGTCTTTCTTTCTCTCCCCCAAACTCTGCCAGAAATGAGTCTTTGCCAGCGCAGCCTCTTGGAGCAGGTTGCTTTGCAGGGTCCCAAAGACTCATTTCTGGCAGAGTTTGGGGGGAGAGAAAGAGAGACTTTTGCTGCTTTTCTTGTGTGCAGCCAAAAGCAGAAGAAGAAAGAAGTGGAAAGAAGCAGCCCAGTGGCCAGGTGAAGCATATGGAGCACGTTTAGCAAGTGGGGTAAGTTCTCTCCTTCGCCCTTTCCCTCCTCCACTCACTACCTTGTGTTGTTCGCAATGCAAGAGACGCAAGCTTTGTGTTCCTGCGAGCCATGAGGGTGGCACAGCCTTGTGTTCCTGTGCAGCCTGGATTAATTGCTTTGGGGAGTGCTTTGGGGGTGACATTTTTCCACAGCCCACTGGTTGGCAACCACTATCTAATATACATATTCCCATAAGAGTTCTGCCACTCATCCTAATTCAAGGCCTAGGGAACAAGTTATTTGTAAAGCCCACTTGAACAAGTGTAGGGCAGGATCTATACAAATTTAGAGGTCAGGTATTACAAAAGGGACTTCCTGGATTCCAGCAATTGACATCATTTAAGGATGGGCAGAAATGATTGCAGATAGACAGCACCTCAATATGACTCCATGCCTTGAAGGATTTTAAAGGCAATCACCAATACCCAGAATCCTACTGGCAACCAGTACCTCTTCCAAAATATTGGTGTTATGTAGTAATATGTCCATTACAACATGCACCACTGTATTATGCATCAACTGCAGTGTCTGAGAGGTCTAAAAGGTATTCCTATTTAGGAGGCATTGAATAATCTGCATTTAACATAACTGAGACATAAATTATTGTCTGAAGGACCTTTCCTACCCAAGAACTGGTGCATCTAGTTCACAGTAAGTACCTGGTCAGAGCTGTCACTTGCTCTTTGAGCATGAGCTGCAAATCCAGGAAAACCTGCAAATTCTATTCAAATTCTATGCAACCCCATGTAGGACTAAAAATGGAAAATCTTCAGGACAAAGTGGTCCAAATAACCACAACCATTTAACATTGCTATTGATGATCCTCTGTTCTTTATACAGACACTAGACAAGACCTTCACACCACCATTTAATCAGCCTAAAATCAGAATATATATTAGGCATCATCAGCATACTGATACTTAATCTGAGCAATGGATTATTTCACTTCATGTCATGGACATCTTAAACTCTCTGAAACTGTAGCCCAACCATCTCCTTAACCTTTCCTAAAACAGGATAATTGGAGACTAGATCCTTTTATTTCTTACACTTATATACACATATGAACACAAAATAAATCATCACATTTTTATGTTTGTTGTTGTAAGAGGGGCAACAGGAGAGCTTTCAATGAGCTAGCCTTGATTTGTTTATTTGTTTTTACATGTTTTGTCATATGTGGTTAGCTTGAATTTTTCTGCAAGAAAGTAAGGAAACACCGGAGCATAGAGAATATAAGATTTGATTTATTTATTAAATGTATATGCTACCTATCTTTCAATTTGAGGGGACTCGGAGTGGCTAGATATACATATTCTAGGAAATAAGGTAAGTAATTATTAGGTTGAAAGCAAGATTGAAAGCAATGTACAGAGTTTAAAATATTATTCAAATACATTACTGTAACACTAACACATGGGGAAAGCATGCAAACAAACTATAATTGCTTATTATCAATTAGACAGAATCACAGAATGGTCTGACTTGTTTAAACAGCCAACTTTCATTTTTTTTCTAAATGACCGATGGCAGTGTTTGGTTTATGGTTTTTGTACTTTCCAACCCTGCTATCTTAAAGGATAACCACAACCAACTGAAGAAAGTCTGTCCTATAAGCCACCTCACTCCAAGCCATGAAAGGTTTTATGAATGACAATCAGCACCTGAACTGCATTTGGAAGCCACCTGTAAATCAGTATTGTTTGCAAGTTAGAGATGTTGAAATAGACATACTGAAATAAGTTACACACATATCTATTTGTGCAGCCATATTCTGGACAAAATATAGTTTCCAAGTGGTCTTCAAGGGCAACACCATGTAAAAAGCATTTCAATAGTCCAGATGACAGATGATGATGGCAACAGTCAGAAAGAACATATAACTTATCTCCGGGTTACATTTGGCCAAGCACTTTCTCTCAGGCCACCCTATCTCAAAGGTTCATTTTGTTGCAAAATGAGTTGTAAATGGAGAAATAAGTGATTTGATTCCAAGCTGACAAAATATTACGTAACTCATATAAGTCATGATATAATTTATATAGGGATTGATTTTATATATCATATAAAATCATATATGCCCTTATATATCATATAAGTGAGTTAGGATCAAAGAAGTAGATACAGAGCATTAAATATGTCCTTGTCTGGAATTTAGAAACAGATAAATAATCAACATCATTAAGTAGATGTCTTCTTCTTCTATAACTACCAACCTGATTTGCACTACCTTCATATTTATTATCTACAAGTTTAACATGCTATTTAGCTTGTTTTCCCAATCCTAAATAAATATGTTAATTTATAAAATCAACCCCTAATGCTGTCTCTGAATACACTACAATTTATAATTAACTTATTTTTAAAAAAATTCATAAATCAAATACTACTACTAGTCTCTGTGAGTTTAGTTCAGCAGGTTTTCAGCACAGCTGAGAAGTGTGCAAAGTCCTTCATTAGTTTTAATTCCATGCAGTAATCTTCATATCTAAGCCCATTTGAATTACTTTTCTCATGAAGACTGCACTGAGTGTATTATGAAAATAATTTAATGAACATCAGACATCTGTATCAGAAGAACTACCATAGTGTTAATCTTTTTAAAATGAAACTGCTTCATCAGTTATGCAAATTATTCACGTTTTGCATCAGTAAACAGATGAATCATAGTAAAAGTATTAATTCTAATAAAATGGTAGATAAATGCAGACATTTTTCAAGGTGACAAGATTTTTTTGAACTTTTAATGTTAACCTAATTCAAGACCATTGGGATTACGACAAATTTGCTAGAGCTTCATCTTTTGATCAAAATCTAAAAACATAAACATGATGTATAAACATTCAATTATTAGGACATCTTATACAATAGATACGCATAGAACTGTATTTTTTATAACCAGAAATTGATTTCAGTCGCTATCGTACTTTACAAATAAATATGAATTAAAAAATCCCTAAATATCTACATCTTTCTGAACATCTATAGAAACAAGTACATCAGTAAGAGAAATAATGAACAGGTAAAGCCAACTTCTGTACCTGAACATTTGTTGAATGAAGTACGATAAGGTAAACTTCATAGACTTCCAGCTCAGTGAATTTCATAAAATTCCCTGATTCAACTGACCTTTCTCATTTCTTTTTACAGTATATTTCCAGTGAAGAAGGCTTGGTTTCATACATAAAATGTCATGCCTTTAGATAATTTATTGTGAACATTTGCAATATAGACATCTCCTTGCAGCAGATTTATAAAATAATGTTGAACAAAAACAACAAGAAGAATTTGAGGGCATGCTATGTCACCCAGGGTAATTAATATCACAGCAAATTTTTTTGTTGGATAAATATTGTAGAAAATCAATATTTGCAGTTCATTTGTTTTCATATTCAAATAAGGACAGGAACAGCAAGAACTTTTGACTCATAGACATGAAGTATCATACAAATAAGAAATATTATCCTACCAAAGTCTCTTATCATTTCAGTTATTGTACATTTGTCATATCTGTATTTATCATGACTCAAATTTTTAATAGTAAGCAATTTCTAAACTTCCACCTGAAATTTTATATTGGATGAAGCCAATCTTTAATCTTTCTTACATTTCTTGGTGTTAAAAATATTCTGTACCTAGAAGATTGAAAAATTAGCCATATTGTGATACAATACAGTATGTTTATTTGTTTAGCTATTTATTTGGTTATTTATTTATTATGTAACAGCAAGCCTTGAACTTCTAGACTCACAATCATTTTTATCTGTCTTTGATGAATAATTTAATTCTTCTGTTTATGAATTCAGTTTCTTCTGAATATGGGATTAGTCTTTCTGTGAATCCATAGTTAACAATGTCAAACCACAGCTAACTTGTTTGTTAATCAGAATATTAAGTCACAGGTTAGATTCACATTTTGTCATTAATTATGGCTTATAAAAATACATATTTTTTAATGTACTGAAACAATGTTTTTCTTTTTATAAACCTCCTAACATACATATTATAAGCCACATATAATTGTGAAGTACATAGTCTGAAATTTAACTTAAAAGTATATTAAATTAAGTAGACAGAACCATACTATATGTCCAGAACTATATCTACTTCCAGTTAAATAGTAATCATGACAAGCTATTTTCCTAAAGCTGAAAGTAACAGTCTTAAGAACTACTTAGAAAATTTATTTCAAAAAATACTTAACATTCTTCTGAAGCAGGTATCAATACTGAGCTTCTATGAAGCTTCTATCAACCTTCAAATGACCATCACATCACTATCCAAATA
Organism: Laticauda colubrina; assembly: GCA_015471245.1. Lineage (NCBI taxonomy): Eukaryota > Metazoa > Chordata > Lepidosauria > Squamata > Elapidae > Laticauda > Laticauda colubrina. The sequence continues at coordinate 38,053,725 of BLBF01000022.1, read as the reverse complement.
ATTTTTTTTTAATTTGAAATTATCAAAATGTTGTGATATTGTTACACCTCAGAATATTTTTGGGGATTTTCCAGGAAACCGCTATAATCTTTTGAGATTTCCATTAATTTGTGCAAATTTACTAACTTTTCATGAAATTTTGGAAAATATTTTGATACCTTGGCCACATGTAAGATTACACAATTGTGCCAAAATTTATTTTATTCGAACCTTTTTATATCCTAGGTACCATGAACAGAAATAACCAAAACATCAAGCCTATAAAATGCGAAACAAAATGTTAACAGGTGCAAATCCCCTGTAAATCTGCTTTTGCTATTCTTAAATCACCATTAATTATAGTTAGCATTATTGTCATGTTAAAAAAATAGAGGACCATTATTTTGCTCTCTTGACTCCTCCTCTAATGAGAAACTTTTGCTTCTTTCAGTTGATCACAACTTATTATTACATCCAAACCTGAATGTAGTTAGATGTATTTAGAAAACCCAAAACATGTCTTGAATATCTTTCCTTTCCCCATCAGTAAAACTATAAAACTATAATTGTTTTGTCCAATGCTTTCCAATTTAGGGAAATCTTTTCTCTCTCATTTCTCTACCCTGACCTTTCTCCTTTTCCACTCAGCTGCTGCAGCCAAAGTAGAATCAGGTTGCTCCCTTCCTTGTTTCTTTTTTGGAGCCAGCTTGTCTAGAGAACTTTTCTTACAAAGGGCTAATTCTAGTTATGCTTTGTTCAAAGACAGCATAGCACCACAAAGACAACAATCTGCTATTCTCGGTTAATGATTTCAAGATGGATGCCATTGTGAATTGGTGTGGTCATGTGACATCATATTTTATGACCACACTAACTTACTATTGCAATCCCAGCTCTAATTGTGGTTCTAAATTGAGGACTACCTGTACAGATACTAGCAGGAATTGAGCAATGATCAGTCTCTAAGGACAGAAAATGAACAGGAACATCAAAGTGAAAGATGGTAGTAACCTTTCCTGCCTTTCAGCAACAGTCAAATCTCCAGATGGTCTAACCATGGTGTTGATTCCATTTATAGAACAAGCAGTTTAAATATTTCATCCCCAAATTCAATCAGCATGGTATCATGAATGTTGTCATTTGGGAAAGGTTGTAAGATACATATTTGCTGGAAAAGTTTTTTTCCTGAGCAAGATTCAATTATTTTAGTAGCTGTATTTTTACTTGAATTGATTGTATTTTTTTTTTTAGTGCTTCAGCAAATGAATCTAAACCTTTGAGAAAAATGACATTCTTTTTAAAACAAAATGTAAGAACAAGTCAGGTTGGGCTTTTTAGAAACTGGGTTTTAGATTGCTTCCACTTTATTTTTGATGAAGGCAGGCCTTATGATACCTGTCAGTGTCAGCGTTGGGCACATCCAACAATTCCAATTGAAATAAATGCCAGAAAATCAAACATTAATTGAACAATTTACTATTAGAGAAAAAAGCTACAACAAGGAAGTAATACTGGAGCAAATAAACTTAATTTGTTAAAATTGACTCTTACAATTAACTCTTTTGTGAAATGGGTGAAGGAGCAGGAAGAGATAGAAGCTGTTGAGGTTTCAGTTAGAGCATGTCATGCAACCTATTTTGAAATGCTCTTAACTTAAGCCCCTGTCACACTGCACCAACAAAGAGGATGCAAAGAGGATGTAAAATGGACAAAAAAGCTGGCCATCCGTTGGAAAATGCGATGTACTCACTGCCTCCGTTTTGCTTCCTCTCTATCCATCCAGCATCCGTTTATTGACATTTCATCCACTCAGAAAGTTTTGAGCTGCCCAAAACTTTTGCGCGGAAAATGTATCCAATTCGTCCGTTCTGCATCCGCTACGCATCCGCTATGCATCCGTTCTGCATCCATTATGCATCCGCTATATCTGCTAGGCATCTGCTGCGAATCCGCGCAACTCGCATCCGCTCGGACGCAGGGAGGAAGCAGAACGGACGCAGAACGGATGCAGAACGAATGCAGAACGGATGCAGCATGGAAACAATGCGTTGAAAACGGAAAAAACGTTTGCAGAGGGGACCTATCTCGGATATTAAGGATGCCTAGAGGATGCCAAGAGGATGCCTAGAGGATGCAAAGGGACACCTATACTGCCTATAAAAAGGGGGAGCAACTCACCTGCATCTCACTTTCAGACCAGCAGCCTAGCTGTGCAGACCTCTGCAGCCTTCATCTGACTCTAGCTCTTCCACAGCATCCAGTCATGTCCACCGTGGATCGTAACACAGTCCTTTTGGCAGCCACCATTCTTCTGCAACAGTGCGAAGCCATCTACAGGCTCTATGAACTCTACTACAGGAAGAAAAAGAGGTGGCCAAGAAGCGTCTGGGTCCGAAGATGGATCACCAGAAGAGCAGAGTATGGACTGTACAACAAGCTGATGGTGGAGCTCAGGAACGAAGAGACTCAGGCATTCCAGAACTTCATGAGAATGCCTCCAGCCATGTTTGACGAAGTTGTGCAGCGGCTGACACCCAGGTTGACCAAGGCAAACACCAACTTCCGGCCCAGCCTGGAACCTGGGCTCAAGTTGGCATTCACTCTGCGCCACCTGGCCTCAGGGACCACCTACAGGGACATGCAGTATGGCTGGAGGGTGCCACCCAACACCATCAGCACTGTGGTCAGAGAAGTGGTGCAGGCCATCATCAAAGAATACCTGGAGGAGCTCCTCCAGTGCTCCTCCACTGAAGAAGGCTGGAAGAAAGTTGCAGAGCAGTGGTATCAGAGGTGGAACTTCCCACACACCGTCGGATCCATAGATGGCAAGCACGTAGCCTGCAAATCTCCAGCCAAGTCGGGGTCCATTTATTTCAACTACAAGGGCTTCTTCAGCATCTTCCTCTTCGCCATGGTCGATGCTGACTACAAGTTCATGTACATCGATGCCTCAGCAGCGGTTCATGTTCAGATGCCTAGGTATACAACGCCAGTGACCTCAAGGAGGGGCTGGAAGGCAACCTCATCATGGGCTTTCCAGATCCAGACCCCTTGCCTAATGACACACAAGATGTGCCCTACTTCATCATGGGGATGACGCCTTCTTCCTCAGAACCTACCTCATGAAGCCATACACTTCCAGATGCCTCACCCGTGAAGAGAGGATCTTCAACTACAGGCTGTCCAGGGCAAGGAGGGTGGTGGAGAACACCTTTGGCATCCTGGCCAACAGGTTCCAGGTACTTCTCACCACCATGCAGCATCGCCCAGAGACCGTGAGGAGGATCGCGGAAGCTTGCTGCATCCTGCACAATCTCATGTGCACCCGCTACCCAGTCTTGCAGAACAGGCTCGTGGACCTCCAGCAAGGAAATGGGGACATGGAGCCTGGGGAATGGAGGCAAGGGCGAAACCTGATAGACACTCAGGATGTGCAAGGCCCCAACAGAGCATCACCTGAAGGGAAGAAGCAGCGCAACCTCCTGAGGCACTGGTGCAACTCCCCAGCGGGAGCAGTGGAGTGGCAAGACAGGGTGATAGATGATTAATGGGTGCTTCCTTCAGCCTGTCTCATCACACGGATGAGATTGGGCCATGTATGTTGGGTGGGCCTACAATGAACAGGGCGTTTAATAAAGAGTTGTGTTTATGTTCAAATGTGTGGATCAATGCTTACTAATGAAGGGCCAAAGGTGTGGCACCTGGGAGGGTGGACCATACAGTCCCACTATGCTTGCACTGGAGGTTTATCTATCCCACAGCCATCTTAACCCATCCCAAAGGTATCCCTGCCCACCCCACTGCTATCTTAACCCATCCCACAAGCATGCAAAGGCTTAAACCAATTCTAAAAGTTTCCACCAAGACTTTATTACAAAAAAAGAAATGAAGCAAGTGTGTGAATCAAAGATAAACTTTATTGAACAACAAGCTGTAAAACAAAAATGACCCAAGTCAAGTTTCCAAATAAAGTCCACAGGTAGCCAGATACCCAGTTTCTGGCACTCTTATTGGTCACTTGGAGGTGTGCCCAGTCTCAGGGGTGAAGGGTCCAGGTGCTGTGAAGGTGGGTGGTGCTGGAGTGCTGGTCTGTATCGTCATTGGAGTGCCTGGCCCTGAGAGGACAATAGGAGACGGTGTGTTGAGGAAGCTCTCAGACAGCTGGCTCAGACCTGCAATACTGAGAGGTCCTTCCTCCATGCCATGGGGTGTCAGCCCCAGTACTGATGAGAGATGTACTGAGGCCGGGCTTGGCTGTGGGGTGGAGGAAGGAGTAGTGTAGTGGGGCTGTCTGGTCTGCAGCTGGGTGAGGACTGGCGTGGGTGGCATCGCTGTCGTGGGTGGCATCATTGTCGTGGGTGGCATCGATGGCATCAGTGGAACCGGTGGCAACGGTGTCGTCTGATGACTCCGTGCCTGGACTGGGAAGGGCTGCTGCCTGTGCTGCTGGACCTCCTGGTAGCTATAGCCCAGGTAGGTGAGGGGCTGTGGGAAGCCTTGGAATGGGAGGGACATCACCTGGGGTGGAGGAGCAGACCTGGACTGGGTGGGAGCAGGTTCCTCTGGATCTGGAGGGTTGTGAAGCAGCTCGGTGATCCGGTCCTTCACCACCTGGTACTGGGGTTCCTCCATGTTTCTGAGGGTCTGGTTGACATAGGTGAGGAAGGGCTTGCGGTTGGAGGATGAGGAGTCGGTGCTGACCAGCTGAGAGAGGAGATCTATACTGGTGCGGATGGCGTCCCTGATCTCCAGGAGGACAGTGTGGCTCTGCCCCTCCTGCTGTCTGGCTCTCTGCCTTTCTATGGAGGCGGAGCTGGGGGGGTGGATGCGGCTACGACTGTGGTGGACTCGATGTCTCCTTTCTCCCACTGCACCAGGGAGTCCTCCACGCGCTCCACCACGGTTACAACACCTGTCCGCGGGTTCTCCAGCGTGGCACGCTCCACAGAAACTTGCCTGGAGACAGGGACTGACTCTCGGCCGGAAGAGGATTGGCTTTCAGCAGGCTGCTGGAGAGAGAGGGTAGACAGAGGGGCTCCTGGTGCTCCTCGGTGGCGGATCTCACCCTCCAGGAAGCTGCACCTGGCCATGACGTAGGTCTCTCTGTCCATCAGCTTAACCGTGGCCTGGCCAGATTTCTTGAGGTGCAGCTTCCCGTACCAGGTGTGCATGTGCTTCCACCAGCCGAGGAGCACCTCCGAAGTGTAACCCATACTCTCTGCCCTCTCTCTCTAAGCAGCCTGCTTCCTTTTGGTGTCCCTGTACAGCCGATGTCCCTTCTGCCACAGATAGTCATTCTATCTCAGCCACTCCAGCACCTCATCCTCGTGTTCCTCCTCGATGAAGTATTGCCTCCTCTCCCGTCCCCGCATATGCCTCTTCCTCCCTTTGGCAGGACCAGATGGGCCCTCATCAGAGGGGCTCCCAGGTGGTAGGGGCTGCTCCTCCACACCACCAGCAGCAGCAGCAGCAGGATCATCATCATCATCATCATCACCATCACCAGCAGGATCATAATCATCATCATCAGCAGCAGCAGCAGGATTATCATCATCAGCAGCAGCAGCAGCAGCAGGATCAGCAGGACCAGGATCAGCAGCAGCAGAGTAAGCACCAGGAGCCCCAGCAGCCCCAGCAGCACCAGCACCAGCAGCACCAGCAGGACCAGGAGCACAAGCAGGATGAGCAGGACGAGCAAGACCAGGAGCACGAGCAGGACGAGCAGGATGAGCAAGACCAGCAGGACCAGCAGGACCAGGAGCAGCTTCAGCAGAGTACGCAGCAGCAGAAGCACCACCGCCAGGAGCAGCTTCAGCAGAAGCTCCAGAACCAGAAGAGCGAGCCCGAGCAGCAGAAGCCCCAGCAGAAGCAGAGTCAGGGACAGGGGGTGGGAGGGTGGCCCTATCCCTCTTTCCAGGGATGGCGGCAGGTTGCTGAGACGTTCGCTTCTTCCCCATGGTTGTGGGGTTGCTGGCTGGCAGGGAGGCTGGCAGGCACCAAGGCTGGCAGGAAGCTGGCACCAAGGCTGGCAGGAAGCCTGGCAGGAAGGCAGGCAGGCAGGCACCAAGGCTGGCAGGCAGACTGACTGGCAGGGAGGCTGGAAGGCAGTCTGGCAGCAAGGCTGGCAGGCAAGCAGAGAGCAAGGCTGTCAGGGAGGCTGGCAGGAAGGCTGGCAGCAAGGCTTGCAGGCAGGGCAGGCAAGGACTCGATGTATCCTGCAGCAGGTCTTTCCTCTGAATGCTGGCCATGTGCGAGCTGCTTCCCTTTATATCCGCGTGGCTTACGCAATACATCCCCCCGCATGCGCAATTAACGCCAGGCATCCGTTAGGCTTCCGCTGTGCATCCGCTAGGCTTCCGCTCTGCATCTGCTTCATCTGCTGTGCATCCACTGTGCACCCGCTCTTTCCGTTCCGCGTCCGCTTTGCTGAGGCCCCCCGGAAGCCTAGCGGATGTGCCATCCACTCCCATCCACTTCCATCCGCTGGGCTTCCGTTCCACATCCGCTTTCCATCCGCTCTGCGTCCTCCCCGCGTCCGTGTTATCCACTCCGGTTATGCAAATTTTTGCCCCTTTTGAGAGCGAATAACAACGGATGGAACATTTTGCTCATCCGTTGTTTCCGTTTTGCATCCGTTGGGCAATGTGACAGGGCCTTTATTGGTGCAATGTTAATCTATCACCACAACTAAAATAAAGTGCATATAGATTAGAATAGAATAAGAGTTGGAAGGGAGCTTGGAGGTCTTCTAGATCTTGTCCAATCCCCTGTCTAGGCAGGAAACCCTACACCACTTCATACAAATAGTTATCCAACATCTTTTAAAAAACTTGTTCCACTGATTAATTGTTCTGTCAGGAAATTTCTCCTTTGTTCTAAGTTGCATCTCTCCTTGATTAGTTTCCACCCATTGCTTCTTGTCCTGCCCTCAGGTGCTCTGGAGAATAGCTTGACTCCCTCTTCTTTGTGGCAGCCCCTGCGATAATAGAACACTGCTATCGTGTCTCCTCTAGTCCTTCTTTTCATTAGACATACCCAATTTCTGCAACTGTTCTTCATGTTTTAGTCTCCATCCCCTTAATCATCTTTGTTGCTCTTTTCTGTACTCTTTCTAGACTCTCAACATCTTTTTTACATCGTGGCGACCAAAACTGAATACAGTATTCCAAGTGTGGTCTTACCAAGGCATTATAAAGTGGTATCTGTTAGACCAGCTTTTGTGTTGGATGGAAGAAGCACTGTTTTACTTTTTGCTTTGGGCCTTTCAAAGTCTTGGGTTTACTTTGACCATGAGCATAGACAACCTAGGAAAAAGTCATACTACCCCGTGACAGCAGTTCATAAAAGCCACATCTTTAATAATTTTTGTTAGTCAGAAAAGATGCTACCAAAATCCTTCTGACAAAGCAAGTAATGAACTAGCATGTTCCAGCAACAGAGGCTTAGTTGTAGAATAGAAAGCAGTACTGTAATGCTTTGACTCCATTAGCACCCATAATTCTGGAATCAAAACTATTAATAATATCTACATATATTTGATATACTTTCCTTTGTTTAATTAAATGCCTAATTTTTAAAGAAAAACATGTATTAGGGGAAAATGTTTAAAAAAAGCATTCCAATATTTGTTTTCATTGTAGATAACTTGGCAGAATAGACTTCTACTTACAATACTACCATGGTGTTAGAATGATCTTTAAGATGGAGACATATATTCAACATCAGCCAGAATTGTATATTAATATCTCTTTTTAATTGAATTTTGGAAAAATAAGTTAAACATTCTTCATGTATAGGGTAGATCTGCTCTCTGCTGGAGAAATACCGTTATAATCAGAAAAATCTCACATAAAATGCTTTTGGAAAAGAGTTAAACAAGTATATAACAATTATGTTATGTTTATACAAAATTATTCAAGATGTCCTTCGGTCTATCATCTCAAAATATGAGATATATAAAAGAAAAAAATCTGTTCAATCAAATGGTATGCATGGTCAAAATGGCAGGTATGGACAATACTCAAGTATTTTCAGCAAATATAGCAGCCTTCCAGTTGTTACCAGTGAGTATTGAGGTGCCTCAGCTAGTCAAGCCAATGGTGAGTTATTGTTGAGTCTGCAATATTTCAGTGTCCACTGATATCCGGTCACTATTTACTGTAGATTCAGAACAACTGACCCTTTATAATAAATATCCTAATCATCAATCCAGTGCCATTTGCAAGTGGGTGGATATGTACATCTACATATAGAATTCTAAGCCAACTGAAATCACTACAAATATAAGACAAGACTGTGTATTTTAAAAACAGTCCCTCAAACTTTACTTTTAGGGCTGTAATTCGGAAGTGAATGCTTCTACAGTGTAACAACTTTTCAAAATAAACTATTTGTCATCATTTTAGTCATGGCATCAATACTCTTGCTCCTCTTTCAATAGTTCCCAATGGCAGTGATATACACTTGTTCCATTTTTTGAAGATATCACAGGTGGCAGCAGCATCTCATTTAATAAAGAATAGCTCAAATGGTGAGAAACATGTCATTTTTCTTTCTCATGGTCAAAAGCATAGTTTTTAGCTTTTCTCAACCTTTTTGTCACTCATGCTCACCTCACATATAACAGTGAATGATATTTAATGATAGGAAGAATCTGGCAGCAAAGATTTCAGTCTAGAGCTAATAATTTCAGGTAACAGGTATCTGATAACCTGGTATTGGCTACAGTCTCCAGAGAGGCAGGGCAGAGAAGACAATTTATGAGCCCAATCAGCAATTCTTGTTTTCTTCTGAATATATAAAGAAACTATTTTAAAGTTATGCCAGAAACAGCTGCCTTTCCAAGAAATCCTGGGAAATAACATTGGTTAGCATGAATATGCCATATTCAATGCCAATCATGTTATTTCCCAGGATTTCTGAGCATCCTATAACTTCACCACTTATCATCTCCTTCACTCTCTCAGCAATGAGCCAATATTCTAACATCAAATGAGCATGGAATTCTCTTTGGCCTTTTTCAGTGTTCTAATCCAGATTACCCTTTTGTAAATTTGTGGTTGTCTAAGCCTGAAAATACTTGTGTTTATGTGTGAATTGTGTGATATTGGCTATAAAAGGAATCAGTCTTGGACACTGCAGAAGCCATTTTCCTGCAAACACAAGAAGCTGCTTGAATAGAATTAGTTCATAGGACCATACAGACTGTGACTGACACACCAACAGTAACAGTCCAAGATCCCAGGCAAGATTTTTTTTCTCCCAGACTAGCTGTGGAACTGAATCTGAATATTCACCTGAGATAACACTTTTTCATGAGATATGGTCCTTCTACAGTGGCATTTTCCCAAGTAAAATACTCAAATCACTGTTTGAAATCTTTTTTAAATGATCTTGTAAATGATGATATTCTATCTCATACCATTATTCTCAGAGGCATTCCAGCTTGTTTTTTAAAACATGACGTAATGGAACTTGTATCTTTGGATTGGAGCTTTTTTAAAGAGTAAAAATTGTACTTTCTGAATGGCAGAGAGTGAGAATTCCCATTGCCAGTCTTCATCCTATCAATCCTCAGCAAACCAAAGTTTTCATATTCAGAGTAATAAATCCATGGGTCAACGATAAAAAATGTGACTTTGGTTTATCAGGAGCTTTATACCACAGAAAACCCATGCAATGATGTTGCTTCCTGAGTAGCTAGGTTTCAACAGAGCAGTTTTCTTATAGTTTTTTGGCATCTGTTTACTCCAGAAACTTTCAAATACTTAGGCAATTGTGAAGTATGTAAAAATATTTTTTGCTTTTTGTTGCATTGGTTTACTTCTAACTACTGTTTATATAACCATCTGTTATTTGCTGGAATTATATTTAATCTCATTCCATAGCTCTGGACACAAACCGCATACCTGTTCCTAAACCGTATATCTGTTCCACTTTTCCTCTAAATGCAGAGATTCTAAAAAGAGAATTAAGTGAAGTCAGAGTGCCACCTCATGGTAGTTAACAATATATACACATTCATGATGTTGGAAGCTAGAAACTTTTCACATCCACACAAACTGAGTCAAATGTTCTGTTCTAACATTAAGCAATACCAGCAAATCTATGCCAGGTATTTATACTGGAAATTATTAGACAAATTATTGGACTTAAAGAATACAGCAGAAAACAAAAGGAAGATTTTATAGCCAGCCTTTTTACAATGGACCAAGTCCTAACATCTCAGAAAAATATATTGCAAAAATATATTGCAACATCTGAATGAGTCCAACATACAGAACAGGTATCAACCAGTATTCTGACATTCTTTATGGAGAAATCTACGAACTTCCCAGTTACATTTACTAGAATGTCAGAAACAGGCCTACTTGGGAAGGATAGAAAGCCACAATCTATCTTTTCCCACTACTATTTAATTTTTACAATAAACTATAGACAACTCTGTGGCACATTGGGTCATCTTTGAAATATAGTGTAGTCTTTTTGTGATTAGAAATAAATATTACATTTTAGGCTGATCTTTTTGACTGGACAGTCCCATGATCATCTAAGAATATATATTATAAACAGAAAAATAATTAGTGGTATGTGAACTTCACTAAGAAGTCAGTATTTATTTACCCCGGCAGATATAAAGACCACAGGTGGGCAAAAAAGCAATACCAGTGGGAGTGTAGGAAATCACACATCACCACAGGGATGCTACAACTGCCACAACTTTGCCAATAAATCTGACCTGAGCATTGTGAAAATTTATATTGCACAGGTGTAATGGGTCCCAAATATTTTATACATTTTTTAAGTTAGCAGATTTTAGATACCTTGATTCAAACATGATAGTGGCATAATGCAGCGTCTGGGCTAACCCTGTACAGACAGACAGGTAAACATAATGAGTTTTAGTAGTGTATTAATTCTGAAATAGATCTTTTAGACAAAGCAAAGTACCATCCCTCTAAACTAGGAAGCGAGCACAAAGCAATTGTTACAGGGTTAAGAAAAGTTTTGGTTTAGATTTTCTTTTATACGGACCACTTGATGAAGTTGTACTAATAACTGTGAAAAAACTAAGCAGGGCCAGTTTATTATTCAAGAACTGATGTTACTTACTGAGATAACAAAATCTCTGCAAGAAAAATTCAAAGAGCACCACGGACCCCACCCTTCAATTCTGAACTACCAATATTCTTTTCTCTTGGTATTCAGGAAATCCAAGGTTTATGGAGTAGATTAGGAGGTCAAAAGACATCACGGAATACAGTGGCCACTTCCAGAATGATACCAATAAAGTTATATATCCATGAAGTTACCAAGTGGGAGGATTTGTCTTTTTATTTTTAATAAAACTCAGATCCTAGCCTTCATAATTTTTTTAAAGAAACCCTACAAATGTAGTCTGGAGCAGGGGTCTCCAACCTTAGCAACTTTAAGACTTGTAGACTTCAACTCCCAGAGTCCCTTTGCTGGATGAGGGACTCTAGGAGTTGAAGTCCACAAGTTTTAAAGTTGCCAAGGTTGGGGACCCCTGGTCTGGAGCATCAGTGAGCAAGACCAAGCAAGTGGTCCATTTTAAATAACAGTACAGGTGATATTCCAAAGTCAGAGAAAAAAGCCCTCTATCATCATATACTTCAGAAAATACTCAAAATGATGTTAATCTACACTAAAGTTAGTCTGAAGTCAAATGTATATCTTGATCAGCTTATCGAATATGACAGACTTTATGCTATTGCCCAATGTTACTCTCAAGCAGGCACAGAAGGCAAATCCAGAATATTAAGCTATACTGAATCTATTGATTTATCACTGCACTATATTTATTCATTTTCTTCAGCAATCACATGAATTTTGTCTTTTGTCTGACCAAACCCCAAAATTAATTTCCTATGATAGTTGGTTTTGCTTGCAAAACTTAATACCTGACCATGAAGATGTTGGTTTAATCTCCATTTTTAGTGTTTTACTTTTTCTGTCATGACTGTACAAGTCATCTTGTATCAGTTATTTTATAATTTATTTGTAGAATTAGTTCAGAATTTAGATTAAGTTAAGTATTTGGAGATGGGCCTATATAGACATTTTAATTACATTTTAAAGGATACTCAAAAAATAATACATTTCTCTCCTTGAAATATTACTGAGTTGTAAATCCACAAAAGAAAATTACTCATCACATCAGCAGTAATCTCCATGCAGGAGTTGCCTACTAACCACTTCTCATATATGACTGACAAAAATACCCAAGTCTTTGTGAGCTTATTTAGATGATTCCAGAATACAGGCATTGCCATCCTTACAGAAGCCCATTTTAAACTTAATTTGCTTGTGACATAAGCATCGAGGGAAGAGATTAACAGAACCTCTATGAATATCTATTTTTAAGAAAGAAAATGGTTTAGAAGAAACAGGTAAGCTTTTGTCTAATGAAAAATACATTTGTTTTTCCCTTTATTCCTATCTCAACAACTTGTCATTTTATACCCGAAATTTTGCTCCTATAGTCCCCAATTAGCAACTGTTTGGGGAAAAAAATTTTTTTGCCTCATAACAAGTGAATGCAAGAATAAGAAACAAAATGCATGTTACAAACAAAACCAACATTATTTTCTGTATAGATCTTTCTTAAATATTGCATTGAGCTACCTGTATCAAAGCAGTAAAAATGGTACATATCAAAAGGTGGATTAAAAAAGAAAAGTAATAAAACAAGAAATTGTTTTACACAAAGCAATTTAGAATGTAATTATGTACACATCTATTCAGAATTAAATCCCACCAAATTCAGCAGACCTTCCGGTCACGTAAGAATGCAGAGCATTACTGACTAAACTGCATTTTTTTTTGCTTTCATTAGAAATATGTGGCCTTAAGGGTTCCTAAACTTTGTAAGTCTTAAGGGGTGAAACAGCAACACCAGTCACATTATTCATTGTTCTTGCAACAAGGGATATTTTGATTAGATTCTTTCACTTGCCCAGTCTGCCCCAGGCTTTCAAAGCATTCTATATTAAGCAATTGTATGTTTTGTTTTCACAGCAGAGGTTAGTGATATCCCTGCCACTGAGATCATTGTTTCTATGGCAACAAAACATACATCAGAAAGCAGAGGCTTTCATTTCAGTGCTGTAAAAATAAGCAGAATACCCCAAAAGAAAAGCACGGCTGTTGGAAAAAGTTTTAGATCCACACAATCCACTTCAGATCCACATAATACTCCAGAACAAAAAAGAATCTGCTTATTTCATCAATCACTCCATTGAGTCTTCCTTTCTAAATGACATGTCACTATGGAAACAGTGGCATTAATTTCGGAGCATTTATAAGAGGAAGTGTGAAAAGAGAACCATAGTTGGTACATTGCACTAAAACATACTATGGTTGGTTTGGATTTAGTATGATGTAAAGCCCAGTTTTCAATTAAGTAAGGTGTGAACTCAGTCTGAGTGTATATGTGTGTAAGAGACACTCCCTACACTTTACCAAAAGTGTGAATCAAAATGGAAACAGCAACCATTGAGCTATAACAAGAGTAACTCCATACACTAAAAATTAGGTTATGAGTTAAGTAGAAAATCACAAGGGAAAATCATTGTAATAATTTAAAACTGTTGTGGTTACATGAAAATGATTTTGACTTCCAATTAAATACAAGCACAGGGATTAAACAAGTACCATTAATGATAGAAATGACATAATCCAAACTAGTCAATATTTTAATTTCTTGGATATCATGTATGCTAGTATTGGCTTTTATTACATTTAAATCCCAGTGTTACAGTTCAATTTAATATATTACCTTGATGAAAACATAATTGCTGTCTCTATATGATGTTGTCCGTTTAATGCTTTTTTTTCCCAACAGGATTTAAGCATCACCTATTAATATATTCCCATCTCAAAAATACTATTTAATTTTATCAATGTGAATATCTTTCCTCTCTAAAAAGGGAAATAAAGTCCACTCTTATTTTTTTCTCATCATATTAAATGAACATATGGTTTCTGCCTTGAATCTCATTTTATTTATTTTTCACATTTCTGAGCCACCTATGTCCCTCAGAGAAATACTCTATGTACAATAAAATCATGTGATAACAAACAACATATAACTGTGATATCAATAAAGGGACAATATTTATTTTAATATATTTTATAAGTTAATTGGATTGTATTTATTTTATGATGCCACACAACACTTTCTGTGTTTAGTAACTGAACAAAGAAAGCCTATTAATCTTAAAAATGGAACAGCATGCCAAAATTCACTCAGAACAGAAACCTGTGGATTTCAGAGTGGGAAACTGGTTCAGTAAATTAAGAACTCACCATGCTGCCATTCTGGTTTCCATTCACTAAAGCCAGCATTCCCATCAATGTACCTTATATATTATTTGTCACCATGTCTTATTTTTAAAATCCTGACTATCTTACAAGTGTTCAAAAGCAGTATTCTAGCACAGATCTTCCATAACAATACTAAGCTGAAGGTTTTCTTTTACTTTTTGATAGTATGGTTTTTAAATATACATTACATATTAACATTTCAACTTTCTTCTGCATAGAATCTTGGACAGAATCTTGGAAGCATTTCTATATAGGACAGGTTTACAAAAGAATCTAATATGGTTGCAGTTTTCTGTAAATGATTATAAGCATGAAAGACAAGCCTTCCAAGCCAGATTACTGGGAACAGAAAACAGTCAGATCTTTAAGTCAGATGTACAAAAAGCATTGAATAAGTTATACTCTGTATGAAAAACATTTCATAGTTTTACATTTTTAAACACTGTGAACAATTTCATGATTTTGACTCTGCAGAATATAAAAGAAAGTAACATGGCATACAAATTCTGTTATGTTTAATAAGAGATCTGAAATTATCAAATGCTTTAGATATTGGAAAAAAAAATAAGGAAGACAAGCACAAAGTTTTGACATATTTTCCAAGTATTTTATATCTTCTGCCAAAATAATATGCCTTACCTGCATACAAAATTAAAACTGATTCATGTCCTTAAACACACTACCTTTCACAGTAATTCCTAGATTTATTGTCAATTTCAGGGTTAGAATATCCATCTACTACAAGTTTCCTATGGAAAGTATATAGAACGGCTGCATATTATTCATTTCTGAATACTGTAATTCTTCTGATTGTGGTGTGAATACGGAAACAAAGGGCTTTATTGGAGCCGTTTATATTAAATGCAAGACACACACAACTCTGGAAATCATAACTTTCCTTCTAAAATCAGTATACTGTACTTATAAATAGCTATGAGAGCTTGTTACCAACTAAGTGACATGTGGAAAAGTAAATTCAGGTTGCATTATTCATATTATCAAAATATTGAAATCTCTTTACATTTTGTGGAATTTACTGTAGTACCTGACAATATGACACAATCATATGAAAATATAGTTCAAACTCCTTGTTGATGGGTAAAATCCATTACTACAGCAACCTGAAGCAGGCTGTAATAAGTAAGAGTCTGCCACTTTCAAAGGTAGCCTGTTTTTATTCTGGAATGGACCTTATCACCATGTACACATTCTTCATGG
Source organism: Laticauda colubrina (assembly GCA_015471245.1). Taxonomy (NCBI): domain Eukaryota; kingdom Metazoa; phylum Chordata; class Lepidosauria; order Squamata; family Elapidae; genus Laticauda; species Laticauda colubrina. The sequence goes on along the minus strand of BLBF01000022.1, from coordinate 38,038,182 downwards.
GTAATCAACCTTTTTTTTTTCACTTTACTGATCAGAAAAAAAGTTGGAATACTTTTTTTTCTCTTCCCTATTATCCCACATCTTTCTTTTCCTTCTCCATTTCTCTATCATCTTTATTTTCATTTGTATTTTATATTATGATAATCTCAATAAAATGTATATTATAACGGATAAACTCACCATTTTACTGAATTGTATCAACTTGGTACAAGTTTTTAAAAATATACCAACTGGGCTATCAGAAAACATTTTCTTCATTTACATCAGAGGCACAAGTTTCTATCATGGAAATTGCGTTCTTTTAAAAAATAAATTGTGACAGGAAGACCCAGGACATATTTTAACCCATTGGGTAGCTGAATAATTTCGTTATTTTGTTTTGCAGTTTAAATTACATAAAGCCCATTTTACAACTTTAATAACAAAAATCTAACAAATACCAAAGTCAAACTAAAATAACTGAGCTTGACTTCTGTACTAGAAATCAATAAAACTATACTGAAAGAACAGACTAAGAAATTGCTGGTTTTAGTATAGTAATACTATTGGGTCAAGTATGTTTAGACAAGTCTACACATATTGTTTATTCAAACTGTATTTTCAAATTATATAGAAAAGCTGAGGGTATTTTGTTTACAATTGAGTTACATATTAGAGTTGTATTCTATACTTACAAAGTAACCATTGTAGGAAAGATACGAGCTTTTAAAGAGCACGTACAATATAAAAATCAAGTCAGGCACTTGTATTTTTTTTCAGTCTAAAAGGAGAGAACTCCAATACCACAAGGCAAAGAAGATTGATGAATTGTTATACAAAATACATTTCCTATTTAGTTTCCTTTTTTATAAAGGCACTTTATATACAGATAGGGAACTGGTTAATAATCCTGTTAGCCTCAATTTTAATCTAACTTCTTTATCATAGAAACACTTTGATACAAATGTAAGTGCATTTTTTTTTGCTTTTCTACAATTAAAAATATTTGGTACTGTAAGAAAAATTGAATTTACACTCCTTCAGAAATTATCAGATGACATCATGTCTTAGTCACTTGGAACAAAAATATCAAATTATTTTCTTCACATGAATAGGAATCTGTCAGAAGTGGGTTTGAAGTCTTTTATTTTCTTCACGCAATCTTTCAATTTCGGCTACTAAACTGTCATTTATAGAATATCTTTCAAGTAAGGCATGCATTTCATTCTAGAGAAAAGAAAAGAAAAGAAAATCAATACGTAATAGAATAATTAATATTAAATTACTGTTAAATATGAAATTTCAGTAGCAACAATTAAAAAGCACCTTTGGGGTTTTTTTACAGAAAGGTAGACTTTGTAGTTGTCGCAAACAATCAAAAACAACCAAAATGTTGTCACATTCTTTACTTTTTAAGTAAACCAATAATCTGGAAATGACCATTGCTAAACCCAACAATCTTGGACCATTTTTGTCCTGGCTCCAACCTCCCCCTTTCAGGTTGCTGAAAAGTTTCCCACTGTTTGGCTCCACAGTAAAGGATTATGGAATTGCATTTTAAAAGATTTGCGTGCCCCAGATTTAGAATAATAAAATATTAAGTGCTGCAATGAAAGGGAAGTCTATCAACATATATGAACACCTCTTTATATTTGTATACATACCAACTGAACATGAAACTGTTTGATCATTTCTACTTGCAAATTTACAATGTCACGATGACAAGCTTCCCTGAGGAGAGAAAAACACCAATTTATGTCACAAGTCTAGTTGTTTTTTTTCTCCAACTCAGAGATTTACTACTACAGAGGTAATTTCAAAATGATAAACTATCATCCCACTATATCTCCTCACTTCAATATTAATGTATTTCTTTGATGGAACCTACTAGAAATAAAAGGCTATTAGGAAAGAGACCGTTTCTCTTCATCTTACTGCATTTCCAGTGTCAAGTACCCAATATGACAGCTAATGCATCAGGCTTCTAATACTCTGGTAAATGGAATACAGAGAAAAATATCTGTTTATTTTAATAAACAGAAGTGTGCAAAACTCTCGTGGTGGAAAACTCTTCTGTGGGAAATTCTGCAAAATTGTATAATTCTGTGAATACTTCTACAAAATACAACAGGATAAATATAATTTGTGACATAATATGACAAGTAAGAAATTGTATGTTTTGTTGCAGGCACAAGCTATGCATCAGTTGTGTGCATGAGCATGCATATGTGTGTGTATATGCACAATACAGTTAGCTGGATCCTAAACTGGAAACTATAAAATCGACTGTTTTGATTCTTTCTTCTTAGGAAACATGTTGTCCACACTGTTTCAGTATCTCAGGCTGTTTCTCTTCCCCCATATACCCTATTTTATTACAAGTATTAAATAACCCCCTAAATTAGGAGATTCTCATAGATTCAAAAGTGTGTAACTTTCCTATAGTACGTGAATACTCAGTACCAATGTCAATGCACTAAAAGAGTCTATTTTGTACTTATCTTGAAAAAAATTGGAAATAGAAGCCTTGCCAAAAATTTAGATAATTATTTTCAAACACTTGGTAAAATATACTGCCTAAAAAACTGCCTAAAATATTTGCTATATTTTAGATATGAATTGAAATAAGTACAAATAGAAAACATTTCTTTTCATTCTCAATAATTTTCCACAGAACTACTTCTTCTAATAAAAAAATCCAAGAGGGTAGTCTTCTAAATTTTTATTGCACTGGTTACTTGTTTGCACTGTGCTTGAATACTTTATACAGAATACTTTATGCAGTAAAGCCATCAATGAATGCATAATCTGACAAGGTATTCTTCAGTCTGATTGTTACAGAGCATAATGCTGTTCTATGACCAACAGAAAGAAATTATCACTCATTTGCCTGCTAAACTTCACCACTATATAGCAGCATTCTGGTATGTTACATTATTTAAAATGTAATATGATAATATTTATCAAATAAAAGAAAAAATATTTTATGCATCCAGTTTCTACAAGCAACTTCCAAGTGAGGCAATGTTCAATATGTAACACAAAAAGAGTTGGTTGTACTTTGATATGTAAATATTTACTTTTGTTATCTTGGCAAGCTTCTAAAAAATATGGATCCAGATAAAGGAACATAAAACATTAAAGAAGCAATTAATATACTATAGTTTAGGAATGTTACTACCAATCATAGAGGAAGACCTATGATTAAAGGAATAGTATTTGTAATAGTTTTCTAGAATTCTATGAATAAAGTACAGTGGAGCCTGAGCAGATTCAATAGAAAAAAATCTAAGGTGCCACCCACCTCACGATACTGCTCCACAAGAGTTCTCCTGATCATTGGCCATCTTGGCCCTGGCTTCTAAACATTAAAGTCCAATAATATCTAAAGAGCATGATTTCTCCAGTTATGCTACAAACATTTTCCAGATTCATCACCACTATATGGGTCTCCTGCATTTTTTTTTTGTTTTTTCTTTGGGGGGGGGGGGCAGGATTTTTACGGAATCAACCCAGAAATTACAAGACTGACAAAAAAATCACACCCTGAAGTCTTCCAGTTCCTTTTTGAGAACTAGTACTGTATTATTTAGCAGTTTTCATTTTCTTCAGGACCTGAGGTATTTTCTGCTAAGCAAATTGGAATGATAACTACTGATGAATGAATTCATCAATAACTACTGATGAATTCCTCAGATAACTACTGAGGAATTTCATGCATGACAGCCTATAATAGTTATATGAAGACAGGAAATGATATGAAAATGACATTAGCAGTTGTTTCAAGACTGACAAAATATTTTTAAGGCAACCATTTCACATTTTTAAGAAACCTGTTTCACTCCTGAATCAGGGAACACCAAAATCAAAATGGCTCAGTTTTGAAATATTTTATATACAACATATACTAAGCAGTAAAGTTCATGAAAAATAAATGTGTAGAACAACATGGTAAAGTAACATATGAATCTAATTCTCTTCACCTGAAATCATCCAGAGTTTCTTGTATCATATTCTGAATGAAATGAATTTGTATTGATGATAAAGGTGCATTCAATCGGCTGTTTCCAATAGTATCTACTATTTTCTCAGATAGTGTACTAGCAACTCCAGAAGTAATATTGGAGGTTTTCTTTGGACCTATGCAAATAACCAAGAAGTGTGAGCATTTCAACTGTACAGGAATAAAAAGAAGGGAAGCAGCCTGCAAGCTAGCATATTGAAAAGGCATCTATATCTACTCTTACCATGTTATTTCTTATCATCGTCTATAATGCAAAGTAAGGAAGAGTTATTAATAATTCCTCACTCAGTGTACAAATTTAGAGCAAGCTTATGACTAAAATATTAAGGATAAAATCTTAAAGAATACTAATCAAATTTGAAGAAACTAATCATATCTTAAGTATTATACCACAAAAGTTACACATACTTGTTGAGGTAGTACCATTAATTGGTGATTCATATAAAAGTTGTGTCTGGATATTCTTAATAAGTCTTTCTCTGGAATCAGGACTCTTGATTAAATTGGCAACAGGTGGAGTATTCAGAGCTGAAGACTCAGAGCTCGAGTTCAACTACAGCAGGAGGGGACAGAAAAAACGTGTTAAAATCCCATAACAATATAAAAAAAGGAAAGAAGAGACCTATCGAAGTGCAATAAGTGGTTATTTTTGCTACCAGCATGATTATTGAAACATAACTTCTCGCTTTTTGAATGCTATTTATCACATACTAGGATGCAAATCCTAGGGATCCAAATCACTGGCAGCTCTTCTTTCCTCAAATGCAATAAGTATATCTGATCTGCTTATTAAAACTTTCAAGAGGACATACACAAGGCTTTTGGGTTTTAATCCATATATGTTCTTAACTTGTCCATGCAATATCAGGTTTTGTATACAGCAGCATCTATAGCAGGGCTGTCAAACTTGCAGCCGACCAGCCAGATGCATCTGGCCATGCCGTGTAGCAAAGGGGGGGGAGTCCTGATATGTCATGTGATGCTGCCATAAGTTTGTCAGCCCTGTCCTATAGCATCTATCTAATTTTAAGTCTGTTTTTAACTATTCTTTTTAAGTCACATTTTTATATTGTGTTATGATGTTTTTTGTAAACTGCCCAGATTCACTTAGGTGAAATGGGCAGCATACAAATTTGATAAATGAATATGGAAACTAGGATCAAGATGCTGACATACAAAGCAGCACCCATCCTGTTTTTATCACTTGATAAACCACTGTATGATAAACTCTCATACTGGGACAAAGTGTCAAACTATCAAATAAGAAAGTACCATAATTCTGGCATGTTAGAATCATTCAAGAAAACAAGGTACAACCTATGGGTAGCCTTCATCATTCCTTTCCTTCTAGGATCCAATAATAACAGCTGATAGTTCCAAAATGAACAGAAAAAAAAATGTACATATAGTCACAGTGTTCCAAATCTATCTTGTTACAAAACTGATGCAGATGACAATCTTAAAGGTCATCATTCCTAAGATTGTATGACGGAAGAAGTAACAGCTTTTATGTTTTATGCAAAGGGGAGAAGTTGAAAGCAAAATAAAAGGCAAAACTATCATCACACTATACCTGTTTGATGTGCTCATTGGATTCTTGTTTTCCATGATTTGTTTTTTTAGTATCAATATCCAGATGCTCATTTTCCTCTTTAATGGGGGATCCAGCAAATATATTAAATGGACTTGAATGAACAATATGTGGATTTGATCCTGCTGGATTTTTTCTTGCAGGTAAAGCAGTATTAAGCTGAGAGAGAAAATCCATGCTTAAAAGATAAGACTGAAAATCCAAACCTATAATGCAAAGCAAAAGATCATACATTTGCATTGCTTAATTAAAAACTTTCTTGATACATAGTCGAAAGTCTTCTGAAATGATTTTTTACTTCTAGATTTCTGGTATAATACTGCTACTACCATTAATAAAACAGAAAGTGTGTTATAAAAGGTGCTTACCATCATTCTTTCCTGGAACATCTTCATTTGCTTTACAAGCCACAATATCTAGAAGAGATAAATAGATATTGATAGTATAAGAAGAAGAAAAAAACAGTAGGCCACTTTTAATCTAATTTTACAGAGAAATTCTGTTTTATAAATTATGAACTATTCCATCAAGTTTGTATCATTTATAAATGTAATAAACATTCACTCCATTTCTTCATCTAAATCATTGATAAAAAGTATTGAAAAAAAAAAGATCCATTTAGGATCTCCCTCCAATTTGATGAGAAATAATTGATGAGCATTCTTCAAGTCAACCTTGGGTCCACCTAATATATATGGCTACAGACTGACTAACATTCTTACCATAAGAGCCAATAATATAACAAGAGTCCTAATGCAATAAGCAGAGTTCTTACTAGAAAACATACACTTTAATTTCAGCATCAACATACCATCTCGAAGTGGAGAAAACAGGTCACCCAAACTATTTCTTCCCAAGTCTTCAAAATTAGTTGAATTAGAAGTATACCCATGATCCATCTCTTTGGAAGGAATTACATCCAAACTGCTGCTCTGGGTCAAGCCTATAAAGGGAAAACATTTTTTTTTAATAAATTTAAGAATAAACCAAACTCTCATTCATGCAAGTAACTTCTGTTTTCATAAGCAATATAATTTGGTATATTGAAGAGTCATGGCAATAATAAAACAAGTCCAGCAGATTTCAGATAAGGGGTTTAGAGATTTATAATAAGCTGACCTTTAAAAAGACTGAATGCTGCCAAAATATAATTGGTAACATGTTCCACACAACCAATGGAGTTTATTATTGAGGAAATATAATTAATATTGAATTGCAAGCAAGAGTCATAACCGTTACCAACCATACCTGTTAATAACTTTAATTGTGTGGACAATGAATACTAATAAATTTTGTGCCAAGACACCACAATACTGGTAGAATGCTTGTTTCCCTTAGGCATTAATTAGCAATACAGGAAGGGTTAATTAATTAGCAATACAGGAAGGGTTGGCAGACACATTTGCTGTCTGAATGAAGAATCACACCCCTCCCATTGTATGTGAGCTTGCAGTTGAGTATTTCTTCAGTCTAAGTAAAAGTATCTGCCAGGGCACCTTAAAGTTATACACTAGTTTATGGGTGCTAACAATAATGACTATTTCATTTTGTGTACTGGTAATATTGGCCTTAAATACAGGACACAATTGTTTTTTCTGTAAATAAGTATTTCTCAAAATGTCTTCCAAATCTTAAAAAATGCATTATGCTGCCATCTAAATGTATTTATTGTATCTGTAACTGGAATTTTCTGGACAGATTGCAAAGTTATTCAAAACAAGAAAAATAATGAATGGTAAGAATACATTTGATATTTTTTAAAAATGCCCAGTAGATTCCATAAGCATCAATAAGCAGAATTTTCCACCTTTTGCTTCTAGCCATTGCCTAGAATGGCACAATGAAAAGGATTTCTAAAAGTGACCACAAAGTCAAAATCAGAATTTTGTTACATTGTTTTATGCAAATTCTATGTACAGTTATCTTTAAAAAGTAAGACATGCAATTTTCAAAAAGAAAGAGAATGGAATGGAATGGAATAAACAGAGCTGGAAAGGCACCTCCAACTTCCAGTGGAGGTCTCGTAGTCCAATCCCCTGCTTAGGCAGGAAACCCCATACTTTTTCAGACAAATGTTTACCCAAACTCTTCTTAATAACTTCCAGTGGTGGAACATTCACAACTTATGGAGACAAGTTGTTCCACTGATTAATTGTTCTAACTGTCAGGAAATTTCTTCTTCGTTCTAGGTTGCTTCTCTCATTGATTAGTTTCCACCCTTGGTTCTTGTCCCCACAGATAAATTATTACATGATTTTTTAAAATATTGCAATAAATAATGCTGGGAATAGCAGACATAGAAAACGGTCATACTCCATTACTCTGGTGTTATGCTATGTCTTTCTCTGCCTTCGCCCCTCCCCCCCCCTCTCTCTCTCTCACACACACACACGGGGGGGTGGGGGGGGGAAGCATTTCTGAAGACATTGTATAGTTCAATTCTGCAGAGCTATGCACTATGTTTGCCTAAATAAGTCTGGGTTTACGAAGATCTTCAGCAAAGATGAAAAGATAAAATCAGGTTACTAGATACATAGTTCTTGAATTAACAGCCCCGCAATAGCCTCTGGATAGGCCAAATTTCTTGTCCGAATTCAATAGCAATGCCACATTGTATATCAGTTCTAAGCATATGCTGTTTTCCCTACCCCCAAGATGATAATTTTTTCTATCATAGCCCAGCTTTTTTGCCAGGGGGAAAAATCACAGCCCTTGCTAGATTGAATAAGTTTGTACAACAAAAACCTTCCAATGGGGTTACAGAAATGTTAAAACAAAATAATGAAATAAGAACTTATAAATAAAAACTTCTTTAGCACTTTTTCCATAACAGGATTTTTTTTTTTCAACAGTTTTCAAATTCCTTTTTTTACCTGATTTATCTGGAGTAGCATCACTTCCTTTAACTTCATTACTTGGCATGGACTGGGGCAGGAAAGTAGTAGGTACATTAGATGTAAGATTTTTTAAAATACCAACATTCTGAATTCCTCCAGTACTGTTTGTCAATTTGACATCAGATTTTTTGCAAGTTTGTTTACTTGAACCTGTTTTATGACTAGACTAAAAATAAAAATAAGTATGTCAGAAATATTCCAAATTGAAAAAGTTATCTGCAGCTATGACTAGAATGCTAGCATCAACTATGCTGACATTTTTAATCCTTGTAAAAATAAAGCATTCAAACAAATAATTTTCAAGCTAAATGTCAAACCAGTATGATTGGAAATGACAACCATTTTGTAAACATAAAAACTACAGCTTGAACACAATTAAAACAAACACATTTCAAAACTTAATAAATATGCATTATTTCTTTATTGATTTACTATAAATGGAAAATATTTAGTTTTTTTTTCTTAATCAACATTTTAGCAATATGCACAAGGTGTTTTACCTTTGAAAAACTGTTATAATTCTGCAGTGTTATGCATTTCACAGATGTTTTGTGAGCACTGACTGATTTCACAGGTGCTGTCAGCTTTCTTAAATCATAATGATATATTTTTCCACGAGAAGAGCCAATAGTGAGTGAAGTTCCTTCAGGCATGAATTCTACTGCAGTTAGAGGAGTTTCTGCTACTAAAGTTCTCAACTGCCTTTATTTGTCAAATAAAGATATTGAACACAAAAGGAGGAGGGAAATCCATAAGAATCTTACATACAATTTTCTAAATAAAAACTTTTATCTTACTGAGTTTTCTGTTGGGTTTGATCTGGTTACATCTGTACATCTGACCCAGGATTATTCAGTAGGCTTCAGACCAAAATAAGATTTGAGAAACACATTTTCCTGATAAATGATTATCTACCAATATGCCCATTTAATCTTTTAAGTTTTATTATTTATTCATCTTATATTTAAATATTTATACATAAAATTAATTAAATATTTATACATAAAATACACACAAAGGTCATCATTCTAGTAAAATTCAAGTATGTGGCATAGCAAATTGAATTCTCGGAATCAACATCCTATACTGTATTTGTGGCTTCTGTTTAGATTTTCTTTTCAAACACTCCAATTATTGTAGGTTTATAATAAAAAAACAGATTTAAAGTTTTAATTGTCTGAGACAGTAAAATAAATAATAAATTTCAGGGCATCAAAACTGGATTTTCTCCACTTTTCCCATTTGATTTAATCTATCTAATAATGAATTGCAGAGAATTCTAAATTCAAGAAGATTTGACATGAGTAATCATTTTCAGGTTTCATCACTTTATCTTTACTTAAGCGAACAAGATTTTTATATATGAAAAACATTCTAAAAACATTTTCAAACATAGATTTAATTTACTTTTTGATATTATTTATTTAATATAAATTTATTATTTATTATACATTGGCAGGCAATCTCACTATCAAGTGTCTAGCTGAATCTGACAAGTATATATTTACCTTTTACTTGCTGTGTCATAGAGAATTATTCTTTTATCTAGACCTACAGTTACAAGCAGCAATTCACTGATGGGAGAAAAACAGATTTCATAAGCTGGAGCTTTATGAGCATTTTCAAAGTTATGGTACGGAGTTTGACTGTTGACATCCCATAGGGTTACAGTTCCACTGTCAGAGACGCTACCCAATAATGCTTTCTTGAAGGGAGAATATTTCAAATGTCGTATGGGCTGTAAGAAAACAAACAAATAGTATTCCATAATTTCTATTTCAACTAAAGTTTGACTTAGCCAAAATCCAACACTGAAGATTTAACTCAAAATAATTAATTGCCCCACATTCATAATGCTTAATGTGCAGGAAATCTTTTAATCAAAGACTTCAAGCTGATGCATATTTGTGATAAATGTACATTTCTAAGGTGTCTTAAGATTGTATTTTTAATCCTATTAATGAAAGAATTTATTTCTCTTTTTACAACAGTTCAGGATCAAATGATAAGGTAAAGGTAACTTGAAATCTCAAATTATCATATGAAAGCAAAGGAAAGTGGTGATGTATGCATACAAGTAGCAGCTATTAAAGTAGCCACACACATCTGAAAAAAGTTGTGGCATTTTTAATTATTTTAAAAGAATTGCAACATTTATACATTTCATCCAATCTCTTTCAAAAAAACTGGGAAAACCTGACATTTCTTAAGAACTGAAAGCCTTTTAAGTGAGATATTTCTATTTCAATCACCACTAAAACATTTTACTACATTTTACTTATATATTTAGAAGTATAATACTTGTAATTTGGAAAGAATGGTACAAAAAAACAGCAATGTTTTAATAAATGTATTACTAAATGAAGCTATTTTATAATCTCACCCATTTTAAAAAACAAGCAACATCTCTCACATTAACACATAGGAGGCCAGATATTGTTGTTTTAATATAAAATCTATGGAAATACAATACAGATAGTCCTTGACTTACAACAATATAGTGACCATTTGAAGTTACAATTGAAAAAAAATGACTCCATTTTTCATACTTATGACCATTGCAGCATTCCCATGGTCACATAATCAAAATTCAGACAAATGGCAACTGACTCATATGTATGATGGTTGCAGTCTCCTGGGGTCATATGATCACCTTCTGACAAGCAAAGTCAATGGGGAAGCCAGATTCACTTAACAACTATGTTACTAACTTAATACCTGCAGTGATTCACCTAACAACTTTGGCTGGCAAGCTCGTAAAATGGGGCAAATTCACTTAACAAATATCTCATTTAGAAACAAAAAAAATGGGCTCAAATGTTACAACAAGTCACTGTACAGGCTCTGGCTGGGGGCGGGGAGCACTGGTACCTTTGCAAAAGGATTTTCTCTGTATATTATTCCCATTTTTACTTAAATGTGAGAAAGCATGAATCCTAATTCAGCATTTTAATAAAAATTATACCTGTAGAGGTCACCAGGAAAGAAGGAGGCATATTAAAGATGGCTTAAAGTATTAACTACTCTATGAGACACTATCCAACAGTGTGACCCGAAGATGTGTTTTTATTTTTTTCGTTAGGATTTTTCTTTTGTTTGTTTGCATTTGTTGCTAGATTTGGCCTATTTTCAAATTTACTAGTCTGCCAGTTTCTTGCCCCACACAAAATCTGGTCCTGTTTATTCGGTTTTGGAACGTTGAACAATAATTTTGTTGAACTGAAAAGAATAACAAGTTAGAAAAAACATGCAGAACATATCTTTATATCACATAGATTTGGATCAAAGCACAGTGACCTGATTTTTCCTTTCTAACAGCAATCCTATGACAGAGAACTGGGCAATGCGACCGGAAGGATTACAGGGGTGTAGAATTAGAAGAGCCAACAGCATTCTGGCGCTGCTGCCCAATTATCTTAGGGATGCACTAGGACAGTGGTTCTCAACCCCTTTGGGGGTCAAACAACCCTGTCACAGGGGTCACCTAAGACCATCAGAAAACACCTATTTTCGATGGTCTTAGGAACTGAGACACCGCTCCTCTATCCTTCTCCAGATATGCCCACATGCAGATACGCCCACATACGACTACCCGGCGTGATGACAACTTTGTGCCAACCCCATCACATACACCCCATACAAATACAGGTGTAGGTGACAGGGTTGGCGTCATAATGTATTTATGTGGACCAGTCACACATGTGTAGAGAGCAGCTTCTACTATGTTGAAAGCAGCTACTCTGTTAAAAGCACCTACTGTGTTGAAAGCAGCATTACTGGAGGTAAAACAACACTTCATGAATTATAATTACCAGGTAAATGTAAAATCATGTACTGTAAAATCAACTACTGCAAAAAAAAATATCTCTACCATGGGAACTTAATCTGGATGCTGATCCGTCTTTTTATATTCAGCTGTGGTTGATGTGAATACTGCCCCCTTGTGATAGTAACAGGTATGTAAAAAAAAACAACAGAATGGTAAATCATAGGAAACTTAAATGAACTGTATTGACTGAACTATGCCATTTATCATCTTTTGTATTATTAAAGCTATTGTTATTTATTATTTACATTACAATTCATAACAGTAGCAAAATTACAGTGATGAAGTAGCAACAAAAATAATTTTATGGTTGGGGGTCACCACAACATGAGGAACTGTATTAAAGGGTTGCAGCATGAGGAAGGTTGAGAATCACTGCACTAGGAGATTATTTTCTCCTCTTCAGGCCCAAACCAGAGTAAGTCATTTTTAAAATACGTATACATAAATTAGGTCCCAGTTCTCTTGCAGAGGAACAGAGCTCTGAGCTCTTATACATTATTTATTTCCAACAATGTGTCAGGTTGGAAGAAGTGAAAACAATGGAACACAGGAATGTTTTTTCATTAAAAAGGACATTTACTGTTGTGGTTTAACTCTGTGGTCATAGCATAGCAGATAGCACTCAGAGAAGAGATTGAAATGACACAATATCCAGTAGTGAGAAACAGAAAAGTAGCACCTGAAAAACCTTTAACTGAACATCAGCACTGATACCACATCTTTATTACAAGAGCAGCCCTTTCAAATGTTTAGTCAGCAAGTCTGCCATATAAGTTTCACTGGATTGACATGCAATTAAAATTTAACAACTTTTCACATGGTAGGCAATTCTGCAATAACAATGGAAACTTTTGAATCCTGACAGGAATGCCAAGCTTAGTGTCTCCTTTTTATTGCTATTTTTTTCAAGACTGAGGCTGTGATTCAGCAAGATATTATGAAGCTAAAATTGATGGGATAATGCCCTTTTTTAAAAAATGAATGCATTATTTGTTACCATGGAACAAACTTCCAATGAGATTATTTTCACAAACCTTCATATATTAGACATTTAGCATGCTTTGAACACACATTTAAAAACAGTGCACGAAAATGCTAGAATAATTTATACGGAAGTGGGGCCTACTAGATTCTTTCTACCTCCATCAAGTCTGTTGACCACCTCACCATTAGAGGCGGGACATATTCTTATTATAATATTAAATTTATATCCTAGCTTTATTTACTTAATTTACAATGATATACACAAAGACCCCGGAACCTATTTTTCTTGCAATAACCATCCTGTGAGGTGAACTGGATTGAAAGAGAGTGGCTGAAAGCCATCCAACCAAGCTTCTGTGCCTAAGGCATGACCAGAATTCAATCCTTTGCATTTTAACCACTGTTCCAAACTGGCTGTACATACACCAACAGATGCATCTTTTAGAGCCTAAAATGAACATGCAGGTATTTTGAAAAAGCTGTACCAGAAAATCAGAAGAGTCAGAGTAAAACCATTTACTGTTGGAAAATAAATAATTCATTCAGTTTCAAATAAACAAGCAGAAAACCTGAAACATTTAATGTTTCTACTCATAAATTTCATTAAAAAGAATGAATAATTTCATTAGCATCATATGTTTATATAATATCTATTTAAATTTAATTTACCAATATTATAACAAATAATCTTAACTTTACTATTATAATTTTTATCCCTGAGTCATAAATCCCTATATTTTACATTAAGATGGATCTAGATTTAAGAGCAATTGAACTTTTCTTCAGCTGGCTATAATGAAAAGTTATAAATGGCAAAACAAACAACAGCCAGGAATTTAAAGTGCATACAGAAAAGTCCAATTAATATAATCCAGCTATATGTCTTTTAGCACCTTGTCAGTAAAGATCCAATTTTTCATCCCTACTGTCATTGCTTTGATCTTTAAATAAAATCACATTGTCTATCAATAACTGTCAGACACAATTTCCCAAATAAGCCACACATAAAGCAAGCAATGACAACTTTATTAGCTCTGCCATGAGGTGGCTTTTTAAAAAAGAGTAAACTGACTATTAAAAAGTTTGCATTGATATAACTGATGGGTGATAACTATGAATCAAAAACATCAAAGTTTCTTCAAAATGGGCTTTTGCTTTTAATGAACACAATGCCACTATCATATCTTTTGCAAAGTTGTGCCATATAATATTTAGTTTGTTCAGGTTACTAAAAATAAAATAAAACATTCTTGTAAAACGAAAGATGCAATAATATACCTAAAAATAGGTTATACCATTAGCAAGTGATTTTCTGCTAATGTAACAAAAGGATCCCACATTTTCATACATATTCCCCTGTAAGTTTTATTTAATTAAAAGTAAATAGAACCAACTAACTTTCCATTTATGTACTTAGTCATTATCCTTTTTTGTCACAAATTAGAGTAAGATAGTTGTGTATAAATTCGGTGCTCAAGTTGTATACCTTCTGTAAGATTACAATAGAATCCATTAATGCCACTAGGAACAGATTGCTGTGTCACTGATACATACCTGCGTAGTTCCATGACCAAATGGAGTGCTGGATAGATTTGTAGCAATACTATGCAGGATAATTTCACCACTCATGGATCCTGAGGCAACATAGCAATCATTCCAATTGAATGACACACAAGTTATTTCCTCTCTATGATCCTGAAGAAGAAAATATGCAAGCTTTAATTTAGTACAACACTCATGTTCTCTAAGAAAGTTTTGAGATTACAATCCTTCTGTGTCCAATATTGATGAAAATCAATGACACAATTTCTCTGATCCTGCAGGAAATACATTAAACAGTTGTGCAAATTCTACAATAGGCTTAAAAGAGTTATTTTTAAACAACAACCACACACAATTAAAAGGTAGCCTTATCTTCCTAGTGCTATTCTTCAATTCTCTGGATCTCTCGGATCTCTCTGGATCTTCTCGAAAAAATATTATATGCAGCCTTCGGTCTCTAAAAGGTTGCCTACTCCACCTCCCTGGAATGGTAACACTCACATTATAGCTTGCATTTTCAACCAATATATTTGTATGTATTTTCTTCTCAGAAATGATTACATAGCAAATTATGGTTCAAATATCTAATTTTTCCTTTCTTCAAAAAATGAATCTCAGCAGGAATAAGTGTTATCCAATGCTTTCTGAGCTGGGATAAAGAATTTTGCCAAAGCTATAATTTAAAGGAAATCTCCAAACAGGTCCCCCAATTGCTCATATGCCCCCCTCCTCTAATCAGAATACCCTGGATCCTTCCATGCTTTTCCCTCTCTTTCACTAAGAAAGATGCAAATCAGGTGCAAACAGACCCTAAAGAGGAACAACTTCAATCAAGTCCTATGTTCTCTGCAGGAAGACAGAGACAGAAACTTTCCCCTCTACTTAGGGAAGGATCCAGTTCTGGCATTCAAACTTCCAGATCATTTTTCCTATAAAGTTTTTTCATACTACATCTAATTGTACATCCTCATATGTATTGCACAGTACTGAAAACATACAACCATACAAAACATACTAAGTAAATTATATTTAATTGTTATCCCATCACTGATCCTTCTTCATTCTGACAGACGCTCTTATTAGAAGTCCGTGACAATTTCTCTTCTCTGTAACTCCAGATGCCACCCAAATGATTCTGAAGACTTTATATCTTTGAAGAAGGACAGGGATAACACACAGAGAAAACTTCCCAAAATCTCTGATTAAGATAATTATCTTAAGATTAAGATAATATCACTCTTCTCTACTGTGACAAACAATTGAATAGCCCTGCCTTCAGAGAGCACATTAACTTGTTAAGCCTTTCCTCCTTACTTATATTTTAGTTTGATGTGAAATATTTGTTTTCCCTGCCAATTAAAATATAGCTATTTTATATTGGTTTTGGTTTAACTGTAATATCCCCAGGGAAATTTTTTAAATTGTAAAGCAGTGTATTCAAATGTCTGATAAACACCTGGAATAGACTGCATTCTGATACAGAATAATCCTTAAACAGTGCAATACAGTCCAATACAGTACACACCGATATGCATCCATAACCAACAAGTTATGCTAGAATATTTTGGGGGAACAGAGAAAATGTTTAATGCCTGCCCAACTCTGCTAAAGTAACCATGTGCACTAAGAATGTTGCTGATCATAATAGCTATTTTTATTTTAATTGACACTAATCTGGAAGATAAATAACGAAGATGGTTAAAAAAATAAGAGGGCAAAATATAAGCATCAAATGTCAATAAAACACCCTAAGGATACATCAAATTTAACCAATACCATTCAACAACAGAGATTAAGAGGAATGAAAATTTGCCTCAGAACCACGTGATAGGAAAGATTGTTCCTGAACTGTTGTTATGTATTTACTATTCGCCCTTAGCACAGAATGACCTATGTAATAACCATCTATCCAAACTATAGTGATGAGACTTAAGCTTTATCAAAGATATTAAAAGCAGCATGTAGTTCTGTAAACATCACTTTTCTAGATAGTGATGAGACTCACCCTCAAATTACTAAATGCTTCCTCACATCAAACAGATAGGGCCTACACTAAGATCCCCAGAGCCTTATCCATCGGTCATCCAAAAATATCAAAGGCCAGGCTGCAATAAAGTGGGACCTATGTTCTGATTACTTCAAACCAAAATCTTCTGGCTCTAAAACTTAACAATATTTTGTAATAGAACTGAAATTATCCATCAATAAAGAAAGATCCACATATATATAAAAATGCCATTCCCAGAGTTTAGATAAAACATTTCCCAACATTTTGCAAACATAAACATTATATATTTATACAATGCAGTTGCAAAAACTGTTTTTTTCCATAGTGTTATTAATGTTATGTACCTAACAACTGTCAATCTTCCCCATAATCCCAAATTTGCATACACATAAATGTTGAAGTATTATGTCCCCAGACAAATATAGTTATTTAAGGGGAAATTCATTTCCATTTTACAATTATGAAAATCAGCACAGCAATTAAATTCCAAAACCAAAGAAAAATAGCTACACAGAGATTAATAACAGATTAGGATGATTAACTGCCCCAATCCAAAAGACAGTAGT
Organism: Laticauda colubrina; assembly: GCA_015471245.1. NCBI lineage: Eukaryota > Metazoa > Chordata > Lepidosauria > Squamata > Elapidae > Laticauda > Laticauda colubrina. Next base: position 38,020,762 of record BLBF01000022.1, on the reverse strand, counting down.
TAAACTATTGTAACTATACTTTGTTATTTTTTATTGCTGGCTTCCTGTCTTGAGCCACACTGCATCACCAGCTTTATGAAGGCAGGAAGCCTTAGTGAAGAAGTACAACAAAATTATGAGAAACCTATATCTTCCTGTGCACACTGATCTTCCTCATCTATCAATTGGCAGGCTTAAAATCAGGAAGACCTCTCTGGCACTTGCTCAAGAACTAACAACTTTGACATCAACACTCAGGGTTGCTGAATGCCTAGATAGAGGCAGTTACATAGATGACCCTACACAAAAGGTGCCAGGTTTTGACCTTCCTTGCCAGCATTGGTCAACTTTGAACAGGATCCGTACCCAACATGTTGTCTGCCAGGACTCACTGTTTAAGTGGAGTCTTGTCTCTACTCCTCAGTGTGTCTGTGGCGCTCCTCAACAAAATATCCATCACATTATGTCCGAATGTCCATTGAGCTTACACTGGCCCAATGTCTGATTTTTTTTTCACATAGACCACCTGTCCTTGAATGGCTGGGTGGACTGGGCATTGACATTTGAACCACTATAAGTCCATGCATTTGCCATATGCTAAATAAATAAATAAGTAAATTTCATTATCTGCTTTTCCAGGCCAGTCTTAAACAGTATTTTAATTAAACCACTTGGAACACTATATAAATATACATAAATAATGAAATAGCTTATGCTCTTATGTACCAATACAGATAGTCCTCAACTTACAACCACAATTGAGCCCAATGTTCATGTTGCTAAGTGTTGTGATTCGCCGGCAGCCTGTGTAGACAGCAGTGGAATCAGACAGTGTAATTAATTATGGTCTCGAGAAGCTTTGCTGAGAACACTGCGAGAATTGTGTTGTGTGAGTTTTGCCCCATTTTACATCTTTTCTTGCCACATTTGTTAAATGAATCACTGCAGTTGTTAAATTAATAACATGGTTGTTAAGTTAATCTGGTTTCCTCATTGATATCACTTGTCAGAAGATCACAAAAAGGTGATCATGTGACCCCGGGACAATGCAACCGTCATAAATGTGAGTCAGTTGTCAAGCATTCGAATGTAAATCACGTGACCAAGGGATGCTGCAATAGTCATAAGTATAAAAATGGTCATGTCACTTTTTTCAGTGCTGCTGTGACTTTGAACAGTCACTAAATGAATTGTTGTAGGTTGGGAACTATCTGTATATCTGAGAAATGCTTTTTATTTATTTGTTAGGATTAAAATCTTTCAATGAGGCAATGTAAAATAGCACTCCCTCCTTTCATTTCTATCTGTATAATAACTGTGAGGAGTAGGCAACACTATGAGAGAGGTCACCTGATGAACTCTATGGCTGAGGATCAACTTGAATCTGGATCTCCATTCCATTCCGGTCTGAGTCCAACATCTTAAACAACACACTCTATTTCACTTCAATACACTATACCACATCACAACAATTATATTTATCTCACTCTATGATGTGAGAGATTTATTCAGGTAAAATAAGAGTATCAAAATCAATTAAAAGCATCAGATTTAGGTTTAAGAAAGTGGACAACTTTTCAATCTCTGCAATAACTACATATTACTTAATTGTACAGTCTGTCTAATATCTACCACCACTTCTAAATAGCTATTATTCTGCTAGCACAAAAACATATATGAAATATAGGTATGAGTTATATTTTGATATTTAAAGATTTGAGTATAAACATAAAGATTTACAGGTGATATTAATCTCACATATTAACTGACAAAAAAAGTCTATAATACAATGTTGTATCTTACCTTAAGAGATCGGTGAAGTTTTCTATATTTTAAATCCCAGATATTAACAGTGCCATCAATTCCTCCACTTGCAATATACATTGAATTTGAACTCAAGCTTATACATGTTTGCTTTGTCTAGTTGGTAACAAATTAAAAAAATAAACATCAAGATAATATCAACATCAATTTTAAACTAGGATAAAAAGTTAATACAATCTAAGGTACTAATATATATCTGATTAAAATAAATGACATTTGTATTTTAATGAAATGAAAAAAACAGTGTTCAACAAATATGACACAGACAAAATAAAATGACATCGTTGTGATGGTTTATTCAATAGTTTGAATTTAATATACCAACATCATACCCCAAAATTAAAAGTTAGCAGAGGCCAATGAAAGCTCATTTTGAGGTTTTTCCTTTAATATCAACTAATTAGTTTCATCAATTAGATTTATATCCTGCTTTTCCTCAATGAACTTATGAACTATACACAGTATTTTTTCCTTCTATTTTCCTCTCACAACAACCCTGTGGAACAACCTGCCTGACAAAAAGTGACTGGTCCTAATCTATTTAGTAGGCTTCCATGATTGAGGCTGAACTTAGTCCAACAACTTTATCATTCTACTACTTTTAGCAGCAGAAAGATTAAAAATGAATTATAGTAATTATCTGCTCTTTCAACAACGTACTATGTGATTGATTAGTAATAATTGTTCAGAGTGCTTTTTAAAATAGAAAAGAGGGATCAAAATGTTTTAATTAAATAAATGAAAATGGATGTCTGAAATAAAAATCATAGAACTAAAAAATAATAGTGTGTCTACTAAAATGCATACTGAGTGGTCCATGAACAGCGTAATTTATATTGCTGAATAATCATCCATTTCCTTTCATTGTTTTTCCCTGCAGCCTTCAAACTGCAAAGAAGTTTGAAGCAAATTATACATTTCCTTTTGACAAATGCAACATTTCTACATTTATAAAAACAGACACCACATAACTGTATACAAGGCTAGAAACAAATCATTTTCAAATCATTAATATATGTAAGTAGGTGAGTAGAGTCATAATACGGCAACACCAAGCCAGTGTTAGCCAATCACTAAAAAACTATGCAGGGTCAGATGTGGTTAGTGCTTAGATAAGAGGCAATAAGGAAATCTTAAGCTGTAGACTAGAAAATTATCTTCCTCCAGAATATTTTTTTCAATGAGAAGCAAGTTTCACAATGTTGTGTTAATAAAATCACATAACCAGGAGCTGAGCTTAATTCAAAAGAGCCTGGATGGCTTTCTACAGAACTTAAGCCATTGTGGATGTTACATAAAAGGCATTGTTTTGGGAATACCACTGGCAAAAGACCATTCATTCTGAAATGTGTATTGGTTCTAGATACTATCAGAAAGATATTAACAAGAACAGAGAATAAAATTTCATAATTAATAACAGCTTAATTTTTGAAGACAGCATTATTAATGTATTTCAGGATTATTCTAATGCCACAGGTAAATAATAGTCAATTAAAACAGATATACTGTAGATAATGGGAATTATGATTATATAATTTACTGTAATTTATTATAATTACCATTATAAGAAACTGCAGAAAGTTCTAAGTTCCAAAACAGCAAAAATCAAGAAAACTTTTAGAAGGATTGCAACTTTATCTGATGTCCAATAAAAAAGTGATCACAAATCTTACATATGACTTGTTTTAAAAACAGTTGAGAACAGATTAGAAAGCAGATAAAATTGAAGAAGAGTGTTTTAATCTCTACTAGTGCTCATTGAGTAATGAATACTGTATTAAGAAATAGCAACAATTGCTTTCTAGACAGTTTACAGTATTTATTTGATTTGGATAATAGAGTACCAGATTTTGTTCTCGATCAATCCCTGTGAATTAGTTTTGCTGTTATTATATTTTTACATACAAGTAGAAATCATATTTCGTGTTTTTCATTGGAAACGTTCTGTGATTAGACCTGCAGGTCTTTTCCCCTTATTTTTTATTTTGGTGGAGAGGAAGTGAATTATACTGTCTTGCACATATATCTGCCTTATGTCTTTGAATTCTACTCACAAAAAAAGTGCCTGGAAGTGCAACAGTGGTACCTGCTGTATATGCACCCTTTAGAGAAACCATATTTTTTCAGGCCCAACTACTTTCTATTATTGCTATATGATTTGGAAGGGAGGTGTTACTATAAAGAATTGCAATCAGATGCTATATTCATGACTTTGCATACTCTGAAGCATCTTTCTGGAACCAAATCCAAAACATGATTATGAATTTATATAAATATCTAAATAAGTATTATGTATTTTTGAAACACAGAACAGATATTAAGTTAAAATTCATTTATTTGTAAATCTTATCAACTGAATCTAGAGGGTTTACTTCCAGGTTACCAATGCATAGATTATTTGGAATATTATGAACACTTCCAGGGAATTTGAGAACTTGAATACATATAAATAGCAATGCGCTAAAAGACCACCTTTTAAAAAGCTGTTCTACTTACCCCTTCAGCTAGTTCAAAGAGTGGAACTGGTTTTCCTTTACAATTTGAAACCACTATCTTATCACCAACAGCAGATGTTGTTACCAAAAAGTTATCTGAAATAAGAGTCATGGAACACAACATGTGCTTTTGTTTAGCAAAATTGTTTTAGTTGGGAAGAAAACCTCTTTTAAGTAGGCATTTAATCACATACATTTCACAATTGAGAGAACAATACATTTTCAAGAGTTACTTAAAAAAAGATACAATTTATTTTGACAATGACCAATAATCCCAATAATCAAAATGTTAGGCATCCAGAAATTATCCATAGTAATCAATCACTCTGAGACAAGCATACTCTCTAATTGATTTATTAGGAACAGCTCTGGTACGTCTATGGAAAATTTCAAAAACTGAAACTCATTCCCTGTGTGTCTCATAATTTCCATTCTATGTCCTCTCACTTACTATATTTCATAAATCACGAGAACCAATTAACTGCAGCTGGAATTTTTTAATGCGACTACTAAATAACCTTGAACTGTTCATTTCCCTCACCCCCCTTTCATTGTTCACATTCTTGTGGCAGCTGCTCTCAGAGCTGACACAATAGGTATCCTGGCCGTTCCAACACTGCTTCTCTCCAGTAGCTGCTTAAAGGATGAATAGACCACAGTGATTACAGCACAGGTGGCTAGATTCTGTGCAGCTAATGTAGCAAAACATTACTACTCTTTTGCATTTTAGCATTTAATAACTATGGACTTCACAGTTTAAGGATCAATATTATAATATAGTTAGCTCATGTGTAACTGACAGATTGGAAGCCAAGTTGTGATTTTAATATAGATTTTATCTGTTATTTATTATTTTATTCTAGAATTTTTAACTGAATATTCCTTGAGTTGTTTTTATTTGTTCTGGTTTCTGGTCTTAGGCTGAAATAAACTTGATTTGATTTGACAATGACAATGACCAGAAATTATGAAAAGATTATAGAAGGTTATAAAAATATTATATTTTTGAAAAAAACGAAGATATGTCATTTGATATTTTATCATTATTCAAGACTTGATAATTAGCTGATGTTTACAATATTTTCGATACAATCCAATGAAACTATTTGTGTCTTTTTCTTGCTACCATGTTTCTTCAACAACATGGCCTCCCCCAATAGGAAGTCCCAGAATGCTTTATAGGCATAAAATCAAATTAAGCCCCTCCCCCCAAATTAAGGCCTATATTACACATGTGAAATGGTGGGGAATGGCGGGAGGGCTGGCCGTTAGTATTTTGGTTGCATACCCAGATATGGTGCTGCCTGCGTTGACGTCGGCATTGGTGGGGCACTAGTATTGGGAGACCTTCCGCTGTTGCTTTACCTTCTCCCCGTGCTGCCGCGGCATTTAGAGCAACGCCACGATGTTTGGCGCAGCCATGTGTGGCCAGCCAGAGCTCCTCCCTGCAACCAGAGCCCAGCGGAGACACTCGGTTTCAGGCACTCCTGTTGCTTCTTTCCCTTTGCCTTCAAAGGCAAAGCCAGTTCTTTTAAAAACAACACCTCCCCTGCCCGAGAGGGCAGCCCAACCCCACGTGGGGAGGTAAATCTCCCGGGGCCGCAGCACAGGATTGGCCCACCCCGGGAGAAGCACCCAGCCGCCATCCCTGACACTGGGCAGAGCGCAAAGACCTTTGCCTGGGGTGCCCAGCGAAGCTGACAGGTGGGTCCTCCTGCCCAGCGGCGGAGCTCTCACCAAGGCAGTGAGCACCTCCCCGCCGGACCCTCTGCTCATCCTGCCAGAGCTGTGCGGGCTGGGCAGAGCTGAGAAAGCGAACCGCAGTTATGCACCCGCCTGACAACCGAAGAGCCGGGCTGATCTGAGCTTGGCTTTCTTCCCAAGTCCCTCAAAGCCCAAACCCGAGAGGCTGCCCGAGGCAATGGTAGCACCCACCCGTCCGGGGACAGGGAGGCGAGGCAAGAACAGCGCCGCTTCCCTGGCTGGCGGGTCTGGCGGACAGAGCCCAAAGCTTCCCGTCCTTTTCACCTCTTGCCCATCCCGTCCCCATCCCCATGCGTCTCCAAACGCGCCGGCAGCTCCAAATGCTGCAGCAGCATGGGCATCGGCGCTCACTCAGCCTGCACCGCATCCTCTTCCAAGCTGAGCCCTGTCAAGTGAGCACCTCTGCCCATGCCTATGCAGCGTTTGGAGCTTCCAGCGCGTTTGGAGATGCGTGGGGATGGGGACGGGATGGGCGAGGGATGGAAAGGCCAGGCGACTTTGGGCTCTCTCTGCCAGACCCGCCGGCCAGGGAAGCGGCACTGTTGTCACCTCGCCTCTCTGTCTGCGGACAGGTGGGCCCTACCGTTGCCTCGGGCAGCCTCTTGGGTTTGGGCTTTGAGGGACGTGGGAAGTCAAGCTCAGGTCAGCCCGGCTCTTCGGTTGTCAGGCGGGTGCACAACCGTGGCTCGCTTTGCCAGCTCTGCCCAGCCCACACAGCTCTGGCGGGATGAGGAGAGGGTCCAGCGGGGAGGCGCTTGCTGCCTTGGCGAGAGCTCTGCCACCAGACAGGAGGGCCCGCCTGTCAACTGCGCTCAGTGCCCCAGGCGAAGCTCTTCACACTCTGCCCAGCGCCAGGCAGGGATGGCAGCTGGTTGCTTCTCCTAGGGTGAGCTGATCCTGTGCTGCGGCCCTGAGAGATTCGCCTCCCCACGTGGGGTTAGGCTGCCCTCTCAGGCAGGGGAGGTGTCGCTTTTAAAAGAACTGGCTTTGCCTTTGAAGGCAAAAGAAAGGCAGAGACAGGAGCGCCTGAAGCCGAGTGTCTCTGCCGGGCTCTGGTTGCAGGGAGGAGCCCTGGCTGGCCATGCATAGCTGCGCCAAACGCCGTGGCGTTGGTCTAAAGCACAGGGAGAAAGTAAAGCAACGGCGGAAGGTCTCCCGATACTAAGTGCCCCACCAACGCCGAGGTCAACATCCTAGCAGTCACTGCCCGCCCACCCAAGGTTGAAAGGGGAGGGAACTAAGTCACCCCCCAAAAGACAGCCTTGCCGTTTCTTCGGGGGTCAAAAAAAAAATAAGTCCCTGCCTTATTTTCTGACAAACACGGTATCATTCTCTCAGCTTTAGATTTGATTGAATTAGAAAGGTTGATAGCAGAAAATTCTGAATACCTGTGGCTTATTTATAACCTGTTAATAAAATAAGATTCAGGAACAGAACAAACCAAATATGCTATGGTTAAATTTTAAATTTAAAGAAGACAATTAACATACAACATGGAAATATCTATGGAAGGTAACTATCAAATTTACTGCAAATATCTGAAGAAAAGTATACATGTCTGATGTTTTTATGGATAGGTTTAGCCAATGTTGATTGCCAAAATAGATAATTCATATAAAAAATTGTAGGAAATAGTTGGATCATTGTTTTCTTTTCTTTTCTTTTTTGTATTTGGTGGCAATATCACAAACTTCAACAATTCTAGAAGATGCTCCATTGTAAAAAACATAAATAACAACTTTTTAAACAGCCCTTTTATGTTAAGTATTACTAAGTCTCATATTCCTACCAAGTATATAGAATTGGCTCTGTATATGACAAAGGTCTGAGGATATTTTACTTTTTTATTGGAAATGGTACATAATAACGTCCTTACAGCAATGGCAATATGCTTCAATGTGAAGAACAACTTTATATTTAAAAACCAATCTTATGCTTATTTAACCACAAAACCATTTATGGGTTATAATTCTGCACATGATTTCTTTTATTAGATCTGAAGCTTGGGTTTATCCAAACATAAGGCTTTTTAAAATATTAGATTTTGCCTGCTTCATTGCAATACATTTTTTTCAGATTAGATAGAAACTCCAATTGTTTATTATGATTGATGATTCTTATTAGGTTAGTTGCCTTTGCTAATTACTGGCTTTGTTTTGATTTTAATAATGGTTCCAACATGTCAAATTGATATGAATCACTTTTACATGTGGCATTGATCTAATGCTCTCTCAAAAATTCTTACTTTTTATACAGCTTTTAAATATCTTTTTCTTTTGTTTTTTGTTTTTCTTGCTTGCATTTTCAGATATTTATAATTTGGGGGGGGGGGGAAGTTGGGCAACAACTGAGATATGGAATTTCCTGTAGAAAGAATTTTGAATGGCCTTATCTGAGGTGTCATAAATAGACAATTAGGACAATTGCTATTAACAAGCATACTACACAGAAATACAGTTTCAGATACTGAAACAACAAAGGATACTGTTGCTACCCCAGCATACTGAATTAACTGGGTGAGAAGATGCATGGGGACTAAACTGGTCCACAACAGTTATAGAAGACGAATCCCATATTTTAACATCATCATCTCCTGAAGAAGCAAAACGGATGCCTTCCTGCATCTCTATACCTGTAAAGGAAAATTAAAGTTATTACAAATATATTTTCCTTAAATATTATTCTATCTGACAAATCAAAAAAATGTGGTTTGTTGTACTTGAGAGAACAATAAAGGTATAAAGTACAAATAAGATTAATACAAGTTGTGGCAAAAATTTATTGCCAGATATTATCGACATATTTTTTATTGCCACAGTATAGTGGGGCACATACAATTATACACAAGTACCATAAACCTAATGATTGTCTCAGATTAACAAACCCAAACATAAATTGCAAACCAAAACATTAACAGCAAAAAGATGTCAAATATTCAACAAAAATATTTATGTTACATTCCAATGCTTCCAAAATGTAATTTCTAAAAACAGTTAATTGAAAAAAAGTGAGTAAAAAATCTTTGAACTAGAGCCAGATTTGATAACTTATGAGTTGCTAAATCTGTCTATAAACACTATATTTCCAACCTAATAAATTGTGGGGCATCAAGTATTTCAGGAAAGAAATACTATCAAACAAAATAAAACAACAAAAATCTGTTCATGGTGCTATTTAAAAATGTATTTCCTTTTCTTTATAAACCAATTCAATTGCTTTACATAATTGCTTAAAAATCAATAATTGTTCATTCAATCCACGACTTAAATTTCATGCTAACTCATGGTTCGTTTGTATGATTTGTTGAATACTCTCATTGTCCATTCACTCATTACTGTATGTCATAAACTTTCTTTTGAAAGGGTAGGATAACTATGAAGACTTTGGTCAAAGAATATTGACCCAGAGAACAATCATATTGGAGGCTTCCAGATATCCACACTTCAGTTTCATTCATTTGGCGGCTGCTCTAATATATGTGATGGAACAAGAGGGCCAACTGTTACATTTCTCAGACTGAGAAAAATTCTTTTCACTGTAATTTAGTTCAAGTGCTATTGGTATTAAATGGACCATCTGTTGTTTACATTCACACTTATTTCAATATTCTATACTATAAATAGAAATCTTATCTATATTTTTCTCTGCATCGCAGCCTTCCACTCATCGAAGAACTTTGAGAGATGGGGGAGGGGGAAGGGATAAAGTATTAGTTATCCTCTAGTAAAAGCAACACATGATTTGTCACTACAACAGAACAAAGCCACACCTCTTATGTTAACCTGGGATAAAGCATCACTTTCACTAATGAAGAAGAAGATGGGAATGTCTATGGAGATTCTCAGTCATCCAGGTCATGGTTGTCCTAAAGGTGCTTTTTTTCAAGAGACAACTGGACTTTCTGATTTTCCTTTGAAGATGTTTTGCTTCTTATCAATAGTTTCTTCAGCTGAAGAAGGTACATAAAAAAAAAACCCATTTGCCTCCTGGAAAAAAAAGCATCTCTGGGACAAGAAGATGGGAAACAATATTTTTTCTAAGCCCCATGTCTAGGCAAAATAATTTAAGATTTTTAAAAATATAATCTTAGCTTCATTTGAAATTTAAGAAAATATGAAGTACCTCCCCCCCCCCACCCCCAGTATACTAGACAATCTGCATCTATCCAGTTTTAGCATGCAATAGAATTTAGCATGTCAAAATTCGTGACCTACAGGCCGGATGTGTCACATGCTGGTCATGCCCACCCCTGGTTTCACAAAGTGGGGGGAAGTTGCGATAGGTCATGTGAAGCTATGTCATTGCGAGTTTGATACCCCTGCAATGGAACTCATTTGCCCAGTATGGTTCACACCAGTGTTCCCACTCCAGTTTCTGCCTTCCCATTGGCAGGTTTTTTTTCCTACCAATATTCTCTATGACTCTTCAGCAGTTCTTGCCTGATATTGGTTGACAGAAGTAGAAACATAATAGTGATTGGTCTCATTCGAGACAACGATGAATCTGCATATAGACAGAAGGTTATACAACTTTCTTCGTGGTATAACCAGAACAATCTGGAACTGAACACACTCAAAACCGGAGAAACGGTGGTAGACTTTAGAAGAAACTCTCCCATACTACCACCTCTTAAACACTAGACAACACAGTACCAATAGTAGAGACCTTCAAATTTCTAGGTTGTACTATATCACATGACCTAAAGTGGACACCTAACATCAAAAACATCATCAAAAAAGCACAACAAAAAATGTTCTTTCTGTGCCAATTCAGAAAGCTCAAACTGCCCAAGGAGCTGCTGATCCAGTTCTACAGAGGAATTATTGAGTCTATTATCTGCACCTCTATAGCTGTCTGGTTTGGTTCTGCAACCCAACAGGACAGACACAAACTTCAGAGGATAATTAGGACTGCAGAAAAAACAATTACTACCCACCTGCCTTCCATCAAGCATCTGTATACTGCACGAGTCAAAAAGAGGGCTGTGAAAATATTTACAGACCCCTCACATCCCAGATACAAACTGTTTCCACTCCTTCCCTCAAAACAACGCTATAGAGCACTGCACACCAGAACGACACACAAGAACAGTTTTTTTCATGAAAGCCGTCATTCTGCTGAACAAATAATTCCCTCAACACTGTCCAACTATTTACAAAGTGTGCACTACTATTACTGTTAATCTTCTCATCGCTCCTTACCACCCATCCCCTCCCACTTGTGATTGTAGGACTGTAACTTTGTCGCTTGTGTCCTTACGATTTATATTGACTGTTTCCTAGTTTGATTTGAGTGTTGCTTGTACCCCATGACTATCATTAAGTGTTGTATGTTATGATTCTTGATTCTTAACAAATGTATCTTTTCTTTATGTATACTGAGAGCATTTACACTAAGACAAATTCCTTGTGTGTCCAATCATATTTGGCCAATAAAGTATTCTATTCTATTCTATTCTATTCTATTCTATTCTATTCTATTCTATTCTATTCTATTCTCTGGAAAATAAGTGCTTCTGGTGCTGTTAGTCAGACCTAAAGCAGGCTCATTCATACAGTAGCAAGGATTTGAGAATGAATCAGCATTTGCCTTGTAACCATATAATGAAAGTATTTTGTTAAAAATAATTTTCAAGGTTACAAAAAAAAAAATCCCAAAAGTCACTGTTTGAATGCCTAAAACACAAATGAATAGCAATTCTGTTTAAATCTAAATGGCTCAATGAGTCTATAGAAAGAACTACAAAGAAATCCTGTAATGTGACTGTCAAGCTTCATGAAATATTTCTGTAGGATGAAAGCCACTGTGCTGCTTGCTTGCACTGTTGACTCCCAAAACTCCTAGAGAATTTTTGAAGGAAAAAACGTGGGCAAATGTATCAAGGCTGATTTTTTTTTAATGCATCCTGACTTGACGAAATTTCGTATAGATTGTATTTAAAAAACTTAGGTGGTGGTGGGAGACACTTCTTAAAAATGAGAATTGCTTGGCAAGTTGCTTGAAAGTCCAGCCAAAATAGAGAGGATTCAAACTCAGAACTCTCTCTCTCCCTTTCTCTTTCTCTTTCTCTCTCACTCTCTCGATATAGTCCAATGTTTTTGAATTTCTTTTGTCAATAGCATTATATAGAAAAATTATTCAAGTGAAACAGCACTGACAACAATTTTGACTTGCTCTTGATTAATGTGCAGACATATTTCCCATTAAAAGGACTTAAAGAGAAGGGACTCTTCCTGTAAGTGCAGATCAGGGATTTGGGATCATTATGAGCTCATAGATAGTGCAAATTAAGGCCATGGCCAGATGCCCTTTGGTGCACCAGCTGCACTTCAACCTGGGATGAGTTACTCTTTCTACATTAACTCATGCACGTCATATGAGTTTGCTTGGATTACTCCAACATATCCTGCACAAGGCTGTCCCTGAAGACCACTCAGAAGCTATAACTGATTCAAATACAACAGCCTATATATTTGTTTTTCAGTTTCAACCCCATATAGTGGAATAGAATTCCTCCTTGAAATTAAGCTGACACTTTTGTTATTGGCTTTCCGGAAGCTATTAAGAACATGTTTTGGAAGGCTTTGGGGAATGAATAGTCGTAAATTGTGCAAACTGTATTACAACAGAATTTTGTATTAATTCTTATTTTAGATTTTTACTACGGTTTTGCTTTTATGGAAATAAACTTCCAATTTGGTTTTGACACTGCACAAACACAGTAAACAAATAGTTGATAATCTACTTTAAATTTTGTCATGGCCCCATCAGAGCCCAGTTCGGAAGACGAGGAGGAGCTGGAACTGGGACCATCTGACAGGGAAGGCAGGTCTCCCTTGGCATGTTTGGAGAGGCCAGGGGCTGAGGACAAGGCTGTTTCAGGCCCCCTCAGGCATTGGGGGAAGTTGGTTGACCAGACAGAGAGCTGCCTGCCTTCACAGATACAGGGGAGGATTGGATGCTGACAGGCAGTGGGGCTGATAGGCAGCAGATCTCCTCTGATGAGGAACAGCTGTCTCCTCCACTCAATCCAAGGGCATGCAGAGTGGAGCATAGGCAAACTCAGAAAAGGGCTGCATGGCTACTTGGGAGAAGATTTCTCACCCCCCCTCACAAGGAACACCTGGAGGGAGATGACTTAAGAAGAAGACATGGGGAGTTAGTCTTTGCCGGGAACAACTTTTTTGCTTTGACTTACACTCCCCTGCTTTGAGTCAAGCCTGTTGCCATTGGCCTTGCCTTTTGTCTTGGACCTTGCCCTTATTTTATGGACTGCTTTTGGTCCTTTGCTTTGCTTGTTTTCCCTATGGAATTGCTCCCTACCTTGGACTTTTTCTTTGTCCTGAGGACTACCATTGTCTTGTGCCTGGATTCTGCCTGGACTGGACTTGGAAACCTGGATCTTGCCCTGTGAGCATGCTCCTACTCTGTGGATTTCATTTGTGCTACAGGGGCGATTGTTTGGGGGACTGAGGGTGGCTGCCTTCAGGATGGCATTGGAGTGGAGCCTTACCATTGGAGGACCATTTGCAGGAACATTTGTTGAGAGAAATAAAAGACTCTCTAGAGAGGCCTGCCTTGCCTTGATCATCTGGGTCATAACAAATTTAGACTCAAACACTATACAGTCCATAAACCTAGTTCAAAAGAATACTACAGTGGCAAGGCCATGATGTTATTACAGTAGACTATGCAATCAAAAACAATAATAAAAATTAGAAGTTCGACCAACAAAAAAGGTGCTAGGCAGATTTTATTTTATGCTACCTGGTTCCAAACAACTCTGGTGGCTCACAATACAGGCAATATAATTAAAAAGAACAAAGCTAAACTAAACATAAGAAAAAAAACAAGCAAACCCTGCAGAACTCCCAAACATCCCAACAATATCTAACATCCAGCAGAGAATTCCAGACATCCTAGGCGAGTGATGGCCCCCGCATATGTGCCTTGCCCCTTGCATTCATGCACACCCTGTGTGCATCCCACCCCTCACACATGCACATAACCCCCATGCACGACCTGCCCCTGCACATGCATAGCAGAAACCCTAAAACCAACTGGCTCGTGGGAAGCGCATGCACACATGTGCTGAACTGGGGCGACAACTTGCGTGCCCAGAGAGAGGATTCTGCGTGCCACGTCTGGCACACATGCCATAGGTTTGCTATCATAGGTCCTAGGCCAAGGGATGACAAAACAGCCAGGTCTTTAAGGTCCCTCTAGAACCCTAACAGCCTGGGACTCATGTAGGTCTCAGGGAAATCTCATTCTAGAAGACAGGGACAATGACAGAGAAGTTATATTTCCTGGGTCTTGATAGATGGCATTATTTAATCAAGTGCTCCTGAAGGACACAAAGGACACCCATCAGCTCGAATCAGTCACACACACACACGGCAATCCCTCAAATAACCAGGCCATATGCCACATAGGGTTTTACCTTGAAAATCATACTTGCAAGGAATCAAGGCAACCAGTGCAGCTCATGGAAGAGGCATCATATGTGCACACACATACTGCTGCATTCTAGACCAGCTGAAGCTTCAGAATGGTCTTAAAGCACAGTTCTGTGTACAGCATGTTGCAATAATTGAGCTATAAAGGATTCCCAATCCTGGAAGAAGCACACTTAGCACACCAGATAAAATCAGAAGCACAACTTAACACACCAGATAAATCCCGGAAGAAGCACAATCCCAAAAGAAACATAACTAGCACACCAGATAAATCTTTGCAAAGGAACTTCCTGACCAATCCCCTGCTAACCAATCAGGAACTGAATCCAGGAAGAATTTCAGATTGCCACCATGCTTTAATGAGGAAGTGTATCATCATCCAAGGTCAAAAATAGAAAAACCCTGGAAGCAGATGGTTCCAATATCCACAACCACTTGGGTCTTGATAGAACTGAGTCAGAGGTGGTTCTTCTCCACCTAGGATTAAACGGTATAGCAGCATAATTGAAATATAATATTCCATACTTAGTAAGAAATATGTGCTATAAAGTACACAGATTTGGTAATTTCTGAAGAATGCAAAAAGGCCAAGTGATAAAAGATATTAGAACTTAAATAATTGCCTACACAGTGACTTATAGCTTTCCATAAAAATGTTCATTCCTGCTTTAGACTGCACAATAAAAACACTATATATGTATGTATTTATGGTCAATCAATACAATAACTTTGCATTTGCAGTAGGGGGGAATCAGAATGTTAGTTTCACAATTTATGTAAACAATGATCTCTGTGCACAACTGTTTCAGGATCCGGCAAATAATGAAGGTACATACTGAGGAGCCAGCAAAGAGAAGGAATGTGGCTTCAGCTGATGTATGTTGATGAATTATTAGTTTCATAGAGAATTAATAGACTTGATCAAACGACTGCAAGGGGAAATTCCAAAGATCACAGAGAAAAATAAGGAATGTTATACTTTTCTCTCTCTCTGACCCATTAAATAGACTGCATCAGTAGACCCTGAGAACCTTATTTTACCTCCATGTTGTAAATGTTGTAAAATTACGCTCAACGCAAATTAAAATGTTTCAAATTCCATACACTGCTTACATTTCCCACACAGCGCATATATTTGAACTCCGTGTGTCCCCCCAAAAAATAATAATAATAATAATAATAATGTACACAAGACATTTGTTGCTCCCGGAGCTTTCCAACAACCGGTGGAAGGCTTTTAATTGTAACTGCCTGCCTACCCGGGTCAGGTGAACCAATTCACCCAGTTCTTCAATGGAAGCCCTCCTGTATGAGAAGAAACGCGAGGAAGCCATAGCCAGACTCTTCCTAATCTCTACCGAGTCGGCGTTGAACTCGCATTTCGAAAGATAAGAGCCTCCTAGTGAACTTAACCAAGTTAGTTTAGGCACACAAAGAACTGCGGAGACAGGAGCGTTTCGGGGCCTTTCCTGGGGCGCGGGAGAAACAGCGGAGGACCCTTTCGCTCCAGCGGGGGAGGCGGAGGGTCCCTCTTTCACGAAAGCTGCCTCCCGTTCGAGGAAGCTAAAGGGGGCCAATCCTGCCCGGTCAGGGTCCGTTGTGCCACGACAGGGATCGCGAAGAGCCAGAGCCAGAGCCAAAATTGAGGGAGGGACCATAGACGTCCAACCAGCTCCAGGACGAAGCAGAGGGCGGGCCGGGTCTCCCAACCGATTCCGATTCCGACTACGAGAGATTTCGCTTCGCCCCTCACCTTCCCGCTTCTCCGGGACACCCCGGAGAACAGTTTTTTTAGCCAGTCCGGATCATGATTATTTTTTTCTTCCCGCCGTCCAGCGTCGCTTTTCCACAATCCAAGACAACCAGCGCGCTCGAAGCCTTCCCCGGCCCTCCCCGAGGACCAAAGCGCTCGGCGCCGACTTTCCCCCTCCCCCACCCCCTCCCTCCCGCTTCTTACAACTTAGCAGACCGTCCCGACAACCACCGCGAGAGCCCGCTACCCACCCTTTTTACGGGAGCCGAGAAAGAACAAAATTAGCGAAGCGCGCTCGGGTGCCGTTACTTGGAACGGAGGGAGGGAGGAGGAAGCGAGGAGGCAAGGCTTAGCCTGAAGAAGGGCTCTTCCCGGTAGGTGCGTTTCTTTGCCAAGAGCCGGTTCTTTCCTAAATGGGGCGAGCAAGTTTAAAAAAAAAAAGGATCTTGGCAGTTATCGCACGGGGTTCGTCTCTTCTATTTTGCAAATGTTTACTGAAATCTTACACTGCTCTCTGAAGAAAACAGAGCCGCCCGGGAGGAGAAGAGGAACGGGGGAAGAATTCGGGAGCATCCGAAAATCTAATGGATCAGTGGCAAAAATGTTGGAGGAACTAGAGTTCCTTTCATCATGTGCGCGAATCATTTGTCTGTGATAAAGGCTGGGCATTCGTACGTAACTTCCAGCAGGGAAGGTTTCCATTGTCGTTTTTTACTTATTTTATTTTATTTGGTTTGTCAATTGCTGACAAGATGATAGGTATAAGTAAAAACATAGCTATGGATACATATAACAAAAATAAAAGAAACAATAGGACAGGGACGGTAGCCACCTTGGTGCGCTCATGCACAAACCTACAGACCTCTTAGGAAAGGGGTGAGGTCAATAGTAGACAGTCTCAGGTTAAAATTTTGGGGGTTTGGGAAAGAAACCACAGGTGGAGTCAGGTAGAGGATTCCAGGCATTGACCACTCTGTTGCTGAAGTCGTATTTTCTGCAATCAGGTTTGGTGTGGTTAACCCTGAGTTTGTATCTATTGTGTGCTCTTGTATTGTTATGGTTGAAACTGAAGTGTTCATTTACAGGTAGGACATTGCAATGTATGATTTTATGTACTATACTGAGATCGGACCAGAGGCAGCATAGTTTTAGGTTTTCTAGGTCTGGAGTTTCAAGTCTGGTGGCATAAGATTTTCTACAATGGCTAGAGGAGTGGAGAACCCTTTCTGTGAAATATTTCTGGATTTTCTCAACTGTGTTAATATCAGATACATGATGTGGGTTCCAGACTGATGAGCTGTATTCAAGTATAGGTCTAGCAAATGTTTTATATGCTCTAATTAATAGTGTGATATTACCAGAGGAAAAGCTCTGTAGGATTAGGTTAACAACTCTTAATGCCATTTTGGCTATGTAGTTACAGTGTAATCAAGTTTGGTGCGGTTAACCTTGAGTTTGTATCTATTGTGTGCTCTTGTGTTGTTCTGGTTGAAGCTGAAGTATTCATTGACAGGTAGAACATTGCAATGTATGATTTTTATATACTATACTTAGATCTGACCAAAGGCGGCATTTTCTAAGTCTAGAATTTCAAGTCTGGTGGCATAAGGTATTCTGTAACGAGTAGAGGAGTGGAAAACTCTTCTTGTGAAATATTTCTGCACTTTCTCAACTGTGTTAATATCAGATATGTAATGTGGGTTCCAGACTGATGAGCTGTATTCTCCTTTCTTTTCGTTTGATCAAGTATTGGCAACAGAGGACAACTCTGTGTACAGCTAGTGAACTCTCATTCACAAAATATGATGCATTGTAATCAGTGGTGTATTAACCATTAAGCAGACTTGTTGCTTAGGGCACAAGGCCCAAAGGGGACACCACACAGTTTGAGAATATAGCTTCGTTTGTACAGTATGTACAAAGAAGGGGGGCACCAAGATTTGTCAGTGTTTAGGGCACCAGTGAGCCTTAATCCGCCACTGGTTGTAACTTTTAAGGAGCCAGAGATTGGCTTTGGTGACATTTCTTTGACTTCTCAGGCCGTGGTCATCTTTGATTCTGGATGGGATTGACTTTCCCATACCTGGCTGGTGCACTATTTGGCTCTCTTCAGTGGCTCTCGTTAGGAATGTAAGTCACCTAATAGTTGGGTTGGAAAATATATAAACCAGGATAGACATTTTAATACTGTCTCTTTAAGAGAATGCTAAAATTGTAATTGGGTGTGGTTCCTCAAACTGCCATAAGATGGAGCCAGAAACCTGGGTTGTTTAGGTCCTGTCCTGTTCTGTTGAGTGTTGCCTTCCCTTTCCCTATTGATTGTTGTTCTTGGGTTTGATGTAAGTCTGTTACTGAACTGTTTTTGATACTGGACTTTGTTACTGAATTATCCCTGGACTGAAAACTAACTGCTTTAACTGTGAATGATTTGGACTGCTTGTTTGAACTTTGCTTAACTGTTTTACTGGAAGTAAAAACCCACATTTTACTATACAGTGTATCTGTGTGCTAGTTGTATGTTATTCTTCACCACTCTCATTACATCTCCCTGTGTACACTCATTCTCCTAACGGGGAATTACCTCAACAGCTCTTACTCAAAAAGCAAGTGGCAGTTATGGCTTAGGGTGGTTCTTTGAAGATTCCCCATGTGTGCCTTTCAAGGTCATTCATGCCTTGGTTATTTCCTGCTTGGGTTTCCGCAACATACTCTACATGAGACTGACCTTCAGCATCACTCAGAATTTACCACTGGTCCAGATTGTAGCAGCATGCAGTGGTGGGCACCCATTATACCTGTAACAGCACATGCTGCATTGACTTAACAGATAACAGATAATCAGAGTTGCAAGGGACCTTATAGGTCATCTAGTCCAACCCCCCACCCAAGCGGGAGACTCTATACCATTTCTGACAAATGGCAGTTTCCTTCCAGGGGCAATTTAAAGGAGTGGGTATTAACTTTAAAGTCCTACATAGTATGAAACCAGTTGCTTGCAGGACTCCTTTCCCTGAGGACATTTGCTCAACTCACTACATTGGATAGAATAAGCATACTCCTGATCCCTTATATGCTGCCATTTTACATTTTGCCCTATGTTGTATCCCTTGAGGAGTCCCCTACTCCTTTAACTTTCTTAAAAGCACTTAAACTTGACTTTTCCTTCAGTTGCCAAGTAGGGTGAAATAAGCATGGGACAAACTTGTGGGCTGCATAGAAAATTTAACTGGGGTGTCAGTTCTATTATTTATTTCATTGTTGACATATATCAATTTTATTTTGGAACTCTGAGCCACCCAGAATTTGGCTTAATAAAGATGACCATATAAAATTATTAAGTAAATATTGATTGTTTCATATTACTGAAGAGATGCTGACAAAGCTTCTTTAATGATGCAGATTTTTCTAAGGCTGAAAGCAGACCTGCTGTGTCCAGACAGCTGGCCATATGTTTCTCCCTACTCCCTCCCTTGAATTCTATATGAGAAATTAGGCTCAATTTGTTACTGAAATAAACTGGGCCTTCAATATCAAGCCTGAAAAATAGCAGGGATGGCAGCAAAAAAATGTCTTTGGATAGGCTTGTTTGTCAATAGTTATTCAAAGAGAGAACACTTTGATGTTTTTCAAGTTTTGCTCAAGTTTTTTCCTACTGTTTAGAGCAGGGATGTCAAACTGAAGGCCCGTGGGCCAAATCTGGCCTGCCGGGTGCTTAGATCTGGCCCATGGGGCCACCAGGGAAACAGCAAAGTACTGCCCTCCGGGGCCTCCGCCAACAAAACGGAGCTTGGGGGGGCACACACAACCATTCTAGGCTTCATTTTCTGTCGCGACAGCTGCCTGCAGCCCTCTGCCAATGAAAATGGAGCTTGAGGAGGCCACGTGCAGCAGAAAATGAGGCCCAGGAGCCTGTTTTCACAGGCAGACTGCTTGGGTCACCACAGGTGCCCCCAACATGTCATACTGTCCACACCCCTTGGCCACACCCACCCCAGCCCCCCAAGATCAAACACAAGCTTGATGCGGCCTCAATGAAATCAAGTTTGACACTCCTGGTTTAGGGCAGTGTAACTCCACAGGCTGAATAACCTAAATTAACTTTTATTGAAGGCAAAATGGGGAAGGGGTTTTTATTTCTACTCTAGCACCTTGCAGAATTTAATAATTCATATTTATTGCATGGTGTTTTCATATATTCTTATGTTCACAGTATTGGCAAATATATAGTACGACACAAAAATATGGTCATATATGCATAAATAAGAGTCTTTTTGCCAACATCATCTTTTTGCTTGAACAACAGATTATTTATTGGTGACTAATAGTCATATTTAGTCTCCAGAGGTTAGAACAGTCACTAAGGGAAACAAGTATGGTTTATTGAAAAAAGATTCAAAATAGCTTAGATAAATGACTTGTTTCAGCTACTTTCAAAGACAAGTTTAACCACACTTTATCCAGATGCAATTCACTAAATTGCAATCTAAAATTGAAATATATTTTTTCTAGTATTCATTCATGAAACTCAGAAAACAATAACTTGCTTCTGTCACTGTTTAGGGGTATGTTGTGTTTCGTATTAACTTCTGAATTGATGGTTGGAAAAGAATACAGCATCTTTGCAGTTCTTTAAAGAACGACATATTTTTCCAGTTAGATTATTATGTTGTATTATTGCCATGTAATCCTAGACAAAAATTACCTTAAAAATCACAGTGCTTTATTTGCATACATAGTATTCTGAAACACATTTCTGGAATCTAAAGTGCTGCAATTCCAAATATATATTTCCCTCCCAGCTTTTTGCTTGGTGTAAAAAACAACCAGAGAAAGAATGAGGGAATGTTATGCATTTTTTAACCGAGAGTAGTTTGAATAAGTGATTTTTATGTATCCTTTTTACTCAGGACAGTAGTTCAAAATAGTTCTGTTTCTTACTGAAACTTTGAAAATTAAGTTGATATATAAATGTGAATGTGGTATCAGTTTTTAATTATTTGTTATTTTACACCTCTGCCAGGTGCATTAATAGGAATGTGATTTTATTCCTTTCTTCTTGTAATTTGCAGATGCAAATATAAGGGCAAAGATCTTGTTGTTTATACTTGCTACAAGAAAAGAATGGAGATAATGTTTGTATTTCTAACTTGCAAAATAAATATTACAAAAAGTAACAAAAACCCCATAGACAAGATTAAGCAGGTGTCATTTCTACAGTATTTTAACATCCTAGTTCTAACAATATACAAATATATCTAGAAATACAAATAAAACATTCAATGAAAAGCTGCAAACATACTGATTGCTACTAGAAGTTAATGGAAGAATATCATATCTGGTGCTAAATAATTATTTTTAAACAGTTAAGGCAAATAGAAAAATATCTATAGTTAACGAATGGTTTTCATTTAAGAATGCAATCAAAAGAACGTTGTAATTGGATTTATTTTCATTATTTTTGAAGAAAACAATGAAACTGAAACCATATTGAACTAAGATGTATAAAATCAAGCACCAAAAATAATATTTCTAAACCAAGAACAACAGAAAATGCAAAAATCAATATGTTAATTATTTAAATTACTGCTTAAAGCATTTTATAAATCTAAAGATTTTTGTGAATCAGTTCTAGACTTCAAGTAACAGAGCTCCAGTTGTTTCAGAGTGATGGGATACTGATCCAAAAAGCTGTCAAATCAATCATTAAATTAAACGTTCAGTTTTACTCCTGAAAAAAAAATCAAGCAAGCAGAGATACTATCCAGCTGAAAACGTTTCCTGCCATTATTACACATCCATTTGCTGGATCGAACAATTTGCTTAAATTTTTTATTGATGGTAGAGTGATCTCAAATGGGATCTGGAAAAAAAGAGAGAATATGCTTGTGTTTGAATTACGTTGTGGCTGATCATCTTAGCTAAAGATAGTCTTTGAGAGGAACATTTTTATTAGGAACAATTGTTTCTCGGCCTTTTGGTTAATATCACATATACGAACAAGATCTTAACTACAGAAAACTAGAAAAAGTTGCTCAATATACATACATGGCCAAAAATCAATCACTTTACATTAGCAGAAAGAGATCTACCTGTCACTGTAATTCCCCAAACTGAATTACACAGTACAATAATCCTTCAAAGTTACCCTGACAGTTGGAACGAGTGCTTCTATCTCTGTGCAATTCAGTTCAATTCAGTTCTATTGATCATTAATCGAGGACTCACTCCGATCCAAGCCATTCCCATTTTGGTCCCTCCTAGACCTGAGGCTCGATAAGCATATGGTAAGGACTGGATTGCTTCCTCCTCCTCTAGTTACCGCCCACCCATTGCTGTTCTTTTAGCCACCTCTGCTGCCAATTGCCCCTGTGCAGCTCTACTTGCCACTGCACCCTTCTTGCTGGGGATCAAGTCCCACCTTAGCCATGAAAGCTTTAGAGGCACCACCATTACAGCATGTCCTCCGTATGGATACCTTATGATCCAATCTTAACAAATGTACATAAAAACAAACATTAAGCTACAAGTATGTATTGTACTATACAAAAGAATACATAAAACTTTTTTTCTTTTTTTAGATCACCTAAGAGGGAACAAAATATTTTAATACATTAAAATGTTTCATTATTCACTAATGTTAATACAACACATGACAAACATCTACATATTGTATAATGTATTGTACATGTATTGTAACCTAAGAAAAGCTTATATTCCAGACAACAAAAATTATAATCACGCTAATACTAATAACTTCATATTCAGAATATAATAAAATATGCTTTACAGAGTACAATTAATAATAGAAATCTACTGGAAAAGAATTAGAATTGGGAAAATATATTTTTAAAAATCCAAATAATGTACCTCTTTTAGCGGTGAAGAGTGATCTGTGGTAATAGACAACAAGGCTTTTATTTCAGAAAAGCACACTTTAACCATTTCCTAAATAAATAATAAGAAAATAAGGGCTACTTTATAATATATTTTTAATTTCTCATATCATACTATCAACATGTTTGTCCAAAGTTAAAAAGTATTTTCTTATAAACCAAAAGGTGTTGTTTTTTTTAATTACCCATAGAAAATTTTAGCAGACCAGGTCTTGCGTTTCCAAGCAAAATAAAAATAAAATAGAAATAAGACATTGCAAAAGTTTTTAGTTGAAAATTGTGTTCCTGATCATGAATTGTGGATGTGTAACATTTTTTTCTCTGAACTGAGATAACTGACATTACAATTCTCACTCACGTTTTATCAGTCATGATTTTTTTTAAAAAAAATATGATATTCTGCTTCAGTTGAAGAATTAGGTAAGCACATAATGATCCCTTACAAAAAGAATGACTGACCTGGTGTATTCAGCAGCACATTGATACAATCTGGTGTCAAAGATATCAGAGATTGTCTTTTTTAATGTTTAATTAAAATGTATTATAAGATAAAATATAAATAGAAACAAAAATCAGAAAAGTTTGAAAATGAAAGAATTGTAGAGAAGAAATTTTTTAAAAGTACTGACTTCTGACTTTCAGTGCAGTAGAATGCAAAAAAAGTTATAAATTCAATCTATTACTTTACATTTCTAAATATTTCAAACATTTCTATAATAACAAAGTTGTTCTAGTCACCAGATATTGAAAGTCTTTTTATACAGTTTTCTATGTCTGCTATGTCAGTTTTCACTGTTGCGTCCATCTCCTTGAATTTTCTTTATTTCACTCCCTGAATGTGTTATTTTTCCCATATCTCCTCCTGTTGCCATGAAATGTGCTGAGAAAAATGGCATACAGAGTATACCAGCTCTTCTGCAACATCCAAGTCTGTTATGTAAAAGGTTTTTGGAAATAAAATCTCAATATGGAAATAATTTTATATATGTCTTCCCAGTTTGAATTACACGTCTTCCACTGAAACCAGCAGCAGGAGACACCAAATTATAATACAAAGAAAGTTTAAATCTACTATAGTACACTGAAAAGGAAGAGAGTTTATGCCTGTATATCTAGGTGAATTTATGATGTGTATGAGTATATACTGTGATGTAAATACACATCAGCATGCCTGAATGCTGAATGCCTGAGTGCATGCAGCCATGATGACATAATATCCTCAGTAGCATAGATTTTGGTCATCCCTTCCCCTCCTCAAAAATAATACCAAATACTTCCAATGTTAATATACTGAAATGAGTACAGTATGATTTTACTATCAGTCTAGTGAGAATGAAAAACTAGGTTGCTTATTTTTTTTATTTTTTCCTATGCTATATTCTTCAATTATGCATCCATAACTACTTCATTAAAAGTTATTACCCCAAATTCTCTGATAATTATACGTTAGGTATAATTTCATTTTCTCTGATGAAAACAAATAAGTAGATTGTTTTTAAGAAATCCATCTTGTATGAAATATAATGCATCTATAACTCTCATTTTCCATATAAGCTTGCAATAATTTTACAAAATAAACTATTATATTTGTATTTAGTTTCTGAGTATCTAAATCTAATATAGTAATAAGCCTTATGATTAAACAAAACAAGCACACTAATCTCTTAGTCTTTCATTACCAATGAAAGAATAAGAAAAATACTAAATTCATTAATAACAAACATATTCAAATTTTTTTTGAATATTTTTTCATTAATAACAAACATATTCAAATCTGGCAGACTTGACTGCTAGGTTCTTAGTATAACCTTCATCTAAAATAAATCTACAGTACCAGAACAATAAAATATATATTACACATAGAAATGGAATTGTTCCTAAGACAGCTGCAAATTTGCAAATATAATGAAAAATCCATTTTCTAAGATTAGTCTTTGTACAATATTAATAGCTTCTATAGTTCAATGAAATGTGACAAACCAACCCAAATATTTGCAACCATATAATCATTCCAAAACCACATTATTTTCAGTGTCAAAATACCTGAATGTCAATTAAATTAACCTGCCATTTAAATTGATTATATTTATATTACCACCTGAAATATTTGTCATCCATTCAAAAACCAGTATTTTAATAATAAAATAGAAAACCTGTCTGGACTGTCATAGCACCCATCAGATGAAATGCCAAGAAATGCCTCATTAATCATATCAGAGTAGATATTGAAGAAAATCTGTCACAGGATAAATGTCTTCTCCTTTGAAAATAAATGTTTTCTTTAACATTCATCTGCCAGCAATTGGTCTGATGATACTTTGCAGATTATCAGTAAAAGATCTTGAAGAAATTTTCTAATTGACTGTGCTGATTTTGATCTTTTTTAAAAAAAGAAATTCTAATTAGCTGTCAATAAAATGCCTACAAAGATGGTTATCACCCTCACTACAATTTCCTTCCCTTTCTTCAATCAATATCCATTTTTACTCAGTAGGAGAAGTAGTTTATAGCTGAATTATTAAACTGAACTTTAACCCAAATGCCTTTCCATTAAGATCAGGTGGTGTAAGAACGGTCCAGATTCACTCAATCAAACAATGTCATTGATCAGAATTTAGGAAATGTATCTGCTGCAATCACTTGCCCTCTGGAATTGTATCCTCTTGTACATCTATGTCTTTCACCTTACACCCCATCAAAAATTTCTGAAAACCTGGCTTTCCTCCTCAACATTGTGTTAAACTATTGTCTAGATATATTCATTTTTTGTTCTGGTTTATTGAATTTGTCTTTTTCCAGAAACACAGATTCTTTTTATTTTCTTTTTCATTTTATTGTTCCTACTTTTGAAATGTAAGCCACTCAGTCATCTTGAGTCAAGCAGCCTCTAGATCCAATGGCATTCATGGACACATATAGAGAAAGACATTAATGATGCTTGGTGAAAAACTGTAATCTGCTTTGAATAGGATTGTCCTTCCTTAAAAACTCTGGAATTAGTTAATACTCTTATGCTTAGATATACCAATAAGCAAGATGCTCCAATACTTTTTAGCATCTGAATGTGTATATGAGTTATCCCTTTCTTTAAGAATTAAAAATTCATGATTATCATCCCCAGCTTAGATTACTGTAATATAATGGACATCTGCCTTCTAAAACTCTCCACAAAGTTCAGATAGACTAGAATGCAAACCATAACGTTTTCTTCATTACCAGGATATCTTACCACCGTTACCAATCCTGTGTCCAGGCAGGTGTCTTTGGAGGGCCCCACGGCAGAGACCCCCCCCCGACAGCTGCACTCCCCATGCCAGAGGACATGGAGGATCCCCTGTCTCAAATGGAGCAAGAAGAGGCAGCAGCCAGAGACCAACCCACACCCACATCCAGCTCCACCTCCACAGAAAGCAGGCAGAGAGGCAGACTGGAGAGCCAGAGCCACACTGTCCTGTTGGAGATCAGGGACACAATCAAAACCAGCACAGATCTTCTCTCTCAGCTGGTCCACAGCGATATACCATCCTCGAACCGCAAACCTTTCATCACGTACATGAGCCAGACCCTCATAGACCTGCCCGAGGCCCAGTACCAGGTGATGAAGGAGAAAATCACAGCACTGCTGCACCACCCTCCAGGCCCAGCTGAACCTGCTCTGACCCAGTCCAGGACTGCTCCTCCACCCCAAGCGATGTCACAGCCCTTCCACAGCTTTCAACAGCCCCTCACCTAACAAAGGCTACGAGTACCAGGACTTCCCACAGCAGAGGCATCTCTTCCCAGTCCAGGCCCAGGTACATCGTGCGCCACAGACACCTCACCTGACCCAGCTGCAGACCAGACAGCCCCACTACACTCCTCCTTCCTCCACCCCACAGCCAAGCCCCTCAACAGAAAATCTGTCATCAGTACTGTGCCTGACATCCCAGGTCCTTGAGGAAGGGCCTCTCAACCTTACGGGACTGAGTCAGCTCTCTGAGAGCTTCCTGAATACACCATCCCCTGTTGTACTCTCGGGGCCAGGCACCCCAATGGCGCCTCAGACCAGCACTCCAGTCACAGCCACCTCCACAGTCCCTGGCCGCTCGACAGCTGAGACCATGGACATGCCTCAGAGTGACTGAGAATAGTGCCAGAGACTGAGTTGTTACCTGTTCACTTTATCTTTGCTTAAAGACACTTGGTTCATTTTGCTTTTTTAATAAAGTCATACAGTTTACTTAAGACAGTTGTTAATAAAAGTTATCTTTGCTTCACACACAATAAAAGTTATCTTTGCTTATCTTTGGTTCATTTTAATTTACTTAATAAAGTGTTGGTGAAAACTTTGAAAAAAGGGTTAGGCCTTTGCATGCTTGTGGGATAGGTAAGGATAGTTGTGGGATGGGTAAGGATAGCTGTGGGATAGGTAAGGATAGCTGTGGGATGGGTAAGGATAGCTGTGGGATAGATAAACCTCCGGTGCAAGCATAGTGGGACTGTATGGTCCACCCTCCCAGCTGCCACACATATGGCCCTTTTTATCAATAACAATTTATTCATTGATCAACACATTTCAAAATAAACAAAGCTCTTTATTAATGCCCTGTTCATTGTAGGACCATTCAACATACATGGCACAATCTCATCAATGTTATGAGACAGGCTCAAGGAAGCATCCATTAAGCAACTACCATCCTGTCTTGCCACTCCACTGCTTCAGCTGGGAAGTTGCACCAGTGTTTCAAGAGGTTGCACTGCTTCTTCTCTTCACGTGAAGCTCTGTTGGGGCCTTGTACATCCACAATGTCTATCAGGTTTCGTCCTTGCCTCCATTCACCAGGCTCCATGTCCCCATTCTCTTGTTGACGGTCCACAAGCCTGTTCTGCAACACTGGGTAGCGGGTGCGCATGAGATTGTGCAGGATGCAGCAAGCTTCCACGATGCTCCTCACAGTTCCTGGGTGATGTTGAGAAGTACCATGGTGAAGTGCATGGTGGTGAGAAGTACCTGGAACCTGTTGGCCAGGATGCCAAAGGCGTTCTCCACCACCCGTCTTGCCCTGGACAGCCTGTAGTTGAAGATCCTCTCTTCACGGATGAAGTATCTGGAAGTGTAGGGCTTCATGAGGTAGGTTCTGAGGGAGAAGGCGTCATCACCCACGATGAAGTAGGGCACATTTTGTGTGTCATTGGGTAGGGGGGTCTGGATCTGGGAAGCCCATGATGAGGTTGCGTTCCAGCCCATCCTTGAGGTCAGTGGCGTTGTATACCTGGCTATCTGAAGCAGACCCATTGCCTGAAGCATCGAGGTACATGAACTTGTAGTCAGCATCAACCATGGCAAAGAGGATGATACTGAAGAAGCCCTTGTAGTTGTGATAAAAGGACCCTGAGTTGGCTGGAGCTTTGCAGGCCACGTGCTTCCCATCTATGGCTCCAACGGTGTGGGGAAAGTTCCACCTCTGATACCACTGTTCTGCAAGTTTCCTTCAGCCTTCTTCTGTGGTGGAGCACTGGAGGAGCTCCACGTATTCTTCAATGATGGCCTGCACCACTTCTCTGACCACTTTGCTTATGCTGTTGTGTGGCACCCTCCAGGCATACTGCATGTTTCTGTATGTGGTTCCAGAGGTGCCAGGTGCCGCAGAGTCAGTGCCACTTTCAGTCCAGGGTCCAGGCTGAGATGGAAGTTGGTGCTCGGCTTGGTCAACCTGGGTCTCAGATGCTCAACAAGTTCGTCAAACATGACTGGTGGCATCCTCATGAAGTGCTGGAATGCACGAGTGTCTTCATTCCTCAGCTCCACCATCAGCTTGTCATAGAGTCCAAACTCCACTCTTCCCCCGATCCATCGTCGGACCCACACAGCTCTTGGACGTCTCCTTCTTCTCCTTGCGTAGAAAAGGTGAAACAGTCTGAAGAGGGCTTGGTATTGGTGTTGAATGATGGCAGCTACCATAAGGAGTGTGTATAATAATCCATGGTGGAGATCAATGGATGATGTGGAAGAGCAAGACCAAGGGTGAAGAGGTCTGTACACCACAGCTGCTGGACTGAAAGTGAGATCCAGGTGATTTCCTCTCCCTTTTTATAGGAAATGTCAGTTTTCCGCTAGGTGTCCTTCCACATACTCTAGACATACTCCAGACATCCTAAATATCTGAGATACGTCCCATATACGAACGATTTGTCCGTGTTAATGCTTTATATACGAGATGCATCCACTTACATCCTTTCTATTTCCGTGCTACTTATGCTGTGTGGACGTTCCGTGTACCCTTCGCTTCCTCCCTCTTTCCGTTTTCAGCTGGAGCAGATGTGAGTTGCGAGGATGCCGAGAGGATACAGTGGACGTGTAACGGATGACAATGGACGGAGAACGTTTGTTGCCCGTATGTGTCGCGGATGTACCTCATATGCAGTGGAAAGTTCATCCGCTCAAAAGGTTTTGTGTAGCTCAAAACGTTTTGAGCAGATGAAATAGCAGCCGGTGGATGTTTGACTGATAGAGCGTATGAAACACGTACGCAGTGAGTACACAACGGATGCATCGCATTTTCCAACGGATGGCAAGCTTTTTTGTCCATTTTACATCCTCTTTGCATCTGTTGGTGCAGTGGGATATGGGCTTTAGGTACTATTGTAGCTTGAATCATATGTAACTTGCATTTGCGTAACAAAGCTGTCTTTCCCTCCCTTATCCACTCTCATCCCAATTTAAAACTTATATCAATCTAGCTGCTCTATGCATCTGATGGAGTTACAGATCATAAAAGGTGTACCTTAATGAAATGTTATTTGGAAAAGCTACTACTTGGCTCCTTATGGTATATCTGGTTGCTGACTTTCTTAAAGAACTCTTCAAGGATTAGTGAGGAAGAACTTTGCAGGAATCATGTCAATTGTTCTTAAATAAGGCTTGTTCAATATTCAACAATAAAATCAGTATTTGTGGGGGAATCAAAATATAGCAGTAATTCTAAAAAAGCAGAATAATATAAACACTATAATACTGTTACCAATCTGTTACATAGATGTAAAATAAAATTTATCCCTTGAAAAGTAATATTAAAACACAGCATAAAATATGATGCTCCTGTTAGAAGAAAAAGACATATAAAATTCCAAGCACACATTTCAAATACACTTTTAGTACAAGAAATTCCTTACCCTTGAGTGAGATACTGCTGTTTTTTTCATAAAACAGTCTTGCTTTAAAAAGTACATTCAAATCAAGAACAGTTCTAAGAATAACAGCTCCTTTCTTTATATGTTGCATAGACAGATATCTGTGGTCTATTATTTCTGATAATTACAGATAATTGATTCTGATAATCATTTAGATACCTTGGTGTTTTTGTCCAATCGCACCTTTGCTGTATGAGTTCCAAGTCCTTTGGAAGGTAAATCTTTCTGTATTTCAGTCTGTTCAGTCATCTGTGACTGGATTAACATTTCAAGTTGTTGCTTCAAATCAGCCAGTTTTTCACGTACAGCAATAACTCTAAAAGAATATAATATGAATGATATAAAATAGAATTATAGTAATATTGTACATGTATGAATAAGCTGTCACCTTGAATAATACGATTAAGACAGGAAGATTTTTATTGTAACTGCCATTTAAAGTAGGAGAGAAGACTTTTAAATATTACTTATGATAATACTTCTGCAAGAGAATTCAACATCATTGCGACTTGAGACAGCATCAAAAGATTAATTACAAAGAATAATATGAAATGGAAATGCTAATATTCCAGAACATAAGAAGCAATTAACAGAAAAGTCAGTGGAGGAGCAAGAGGAAGAAGAAATTCAAGAGGAAATACTGTATTGTGTAGGACAAGAAAATGGAGATGAAAAACCATCATATAGAAGTCAGAATGATTGTAATCAGCTGGATGAGGAGAATGCAGCAAGGGACAGAAGCAGAAATGTGACATAACAGAATAGCAAAATATATAGGCAAGGATAGATTAATATCTCAAGTGAAGATATATTTCAGAACTATAGAAGAACCAGATTACTGGTTCTGGTGAAGACAGAGAAATTCCCAGATGACGGGCTCCAGCATGACCCAAATGCTTGGAAGAACAAATCTTTGCTCCAGTAATCGACTCAGATTGGATCTTGAACCAAATTACTGTTTACAAGTTGAACATAATGGAATCCAAAGCACATAAAGACTGCAGTAAACTATTTCTGCTATATATGCTGGAGTGTTCTAATAAGATCCTAATATGGACAGTACAGAGTTATCTCTATATAGGCAAAAACTGAGAGTTTATCTCACAAAAACAACTGAAACAGAACTACATCAACAGGGCCAATTGTATCAAGCCTTTCCCAAATTGCTTCTTTCCTGTTAACATGTTAATTCTGTGGAAACATCTGCTTCATCTGTGTAACTGAAATCTATAACCAGTAGAAAAAACAACTTCCATAGTGATAGTATACCACATAAATACTAGTTCATTTGATGGTTATCTAAAACTTTCACATTCTCAGAGTTTTCATATTCTGCTTTTTGTCTAAATGTAAATTGGAAGCATCTATTGCACAAATTAGGAAAAATATACTAGAATTATTTGTATTATTATTGAGAGGTTTTCATATATATATATATATATATATATATATATATATATATATATATATATATATATATATATATATATATATTCATACATATTATATATGTAAGTACCCGCGAAAACTTAAAACACACATACACACACACACACACACACATATATATATATGTTTTTTTTAAGTTTTCACGGGTACTTACATGTGTGCTGTTCAGCTTCCTTCGGGTATTATCCCACGTCATTGGAGTTGTGCTTTCAAAGTTGTAGCAACGTTTCGGCAGAATCTCATCTGCCATCATCAGGCTTCTGTATTGAGTTCAAACATACAAACTCAATACAGAAGCCTGATGATGGCAGATGAGATTCTGCCGAAACATTGCTACAACTTTAAAAGCACAACTCAAATGATGTGGGATAATACCCGAAGGAAGCTGAACAGCATACATGTAAGTACCCACGAAGGTCTAGGTGTGTTCGGGTCTTTTCCCATGTAAGATTAAGAGTATCTTGGTGATGTTTCAGCGAGGTCCCACTCACCATCCTCAGGCTGATGCTTCGGCTGCTTGCACTGGCATGAGTCCGAAAGCAGAAATGTCGCCAAGATACTCTTAATCTTACAGGGGAAAAGACCCGAACACACCTAGACCTACATAACTGTACCCGTGAAAATCTATGAACATATATACATACATACATATATGATTTTCGGCTGGAAAATGATCCTGGTTTTATAGATGCTACCTGTACTTTCTCATTTCTTATTTGATAAACATCATCTTCTGACATTTGATCTCCAGACTAATTTACTTATTCATTACTTCTAAATTCCCCAATGTAACACCACAGATGTTTCTTCAGTTTGCACTGGTTGGAATCCAAAAGCTAATGGTTAGTATTCTGTAGATCATGTACTTAATTCCCACTTTCCTCTCATACCACCCTTAAAGTCACCCTTGATTATCAGATAACAAGGTTTGGGGCACTGACAATGTAGCTGGAGGAGAAATAGAAATTATAACCTATGGATAATGTGGTCCTGCTGTGCATAGGTTATTTGATTTTGTTATTGCTTTGAACATTGATAAATGGCTGTTTGATTTTGTTATTGCTTTGAACATTGATAAATGGCTGTTTTGACTATGCTTGTTAACCTTGACCACAAAATATCAACACGGCACACATTTTGCATGAAATAAAACATACAAGAAACAAAACAAATTAAATTACCTGTTCAGTGGAATCCACAAATAACCACAGTATATGTAAGCTGAATTGAAAGAATTGATGTTGATAATTTTGATAGGTTTTATATTATAAGCAAAAATGAACAAAACCTGCACAAAGGAGAAATACTGGCTTAATATTATTGTTGAAATTGCATGTTTAATAATAATCACAACATGATCTATATATGTTACACTTTTGATCCATATGTAGTAATATATTAATAATTAAAGGAAATGTGCATATAGCTTAATGCTTATCTGACCGCCCATCCAACAGACAACCTCTACTGGATCATATGTCAATGACCAAAACGATGTCAAATAGTCAACTACTCTCAGGTCTCTGACCCATTAATCTTAAAAGGATTCAGATGACACTTATGGAAAAGGCTTAAGATCCAAATTTCCTGGGAAATCCTGCTTGAATAGTTTATTTTTTTCTTAGTTGCTTGCTTGCTTGCTGCAATTTTTCTTTTAAACAATTTTACCTGTAATAGAAAAATAATGTGGACCATGCATCATGTACAGGGGACAATATAGGCATGTTGAATATATTTGTCACCTTGAGTGACAAATCAAAGATAATAAATGTGGGATATAAATAAACAAATAAATGTAGTAGATATGCACATCAGTCCTTTATAGTTAAAGCATAACATTTGTTACCGTACCATAGTCTCTTCTTCATTTGCTGATTTTTCCAAAGAGGGAAGGTACCACTGCACACAAAGTTCCTTCATGGGAGTACACGTTGCTTTGTTGTCTGAATGCATGTCTATCTCAGAAGTAAAAGTACTGGAAATCATTTTCATAGATGGTGTTCTCTGTGAAATTCCACCTGATCCAAGAGTTCCCTAAAAGTTATATAACCCTTTATAAGAATATTTGATTTCATGTTTAAAACTATAAATTTGCTACCTACCGTGTTTCTCCAACAATACAGCCTCCACCAAGAGGAAGACCCAGCATGATTTCTAGGCATGAGGTGAAATAAAGCCCCACCCCCAAAATTTAGGCCTATTTAAACCATGCGTTTCCCCACCATTTCTCACATCGTTCGTAAAAAGTACACGAGGTGAAGAGAAATGGGGGGAAGGGCGGGGAGGATGGGGAGAAAACTTGCCTTTAGGAGTGCCCTGCAGGTAGCCTAGGCTAGAATAACCCGATAGCTGATAGAAGTTCCCTGAAGGCAAGTCCCCAGCCACTTCAGGGCATGGCGTGGCTACCCATGTCCCCTTGCCTTTAGGCAGTCTCTTTTGGGCGATGGAAGCTCCCCAAATACAGTCACCAGCCACTTTGATCGGCCGGTAGAAGCGGCCTCAGGGCGAGCACACACACATACTCCCCTCGCCATGAGGCCACTTCTATCAGCAGACGAAGGCTCCCTTGAAGGCAGAATCCCCAGCCACTTTAGGGCGAGGCATGGCTGCTCTTGTCCCCTCGCCTTTAGGCAGTCTCTTTTGGGCGATGGAAGCTCCCCAAATGCAATCACCAGCCACTTCGATCGGCCAGTAGAAGCGGCCTCGGGGCCAGGGGAGTGTGTGTGTGTGTGCTTTCCCCGAGGCTGCTTCTACCGGCTGATCAAAGTGGCTGGTGACTGCACTTGGGGAGCTTCCATCATCCAAAAGCGACTACCTAAAGGCGAGGGGGCATGGGCAGCCATGCCACGCCCTGAAGTGGCTGGGGATTCTGCCTTCGGGGAGCTTTCGTCGGCCAATAGAAGTGGCCTCGCGGTGAGGTACATGTATATGGGCCGCTCTAGGTGGGGAGGAAATTAAGTCACCCCAAAAAGACGGCCTCGCCATTTTTTTCAGGGGTCAAAAAAAAAATAAGGCCCAGCCTTATTCTGTGAAAAACACGGTAATACTTCTAATAATTTGCTACAAAATACTATTTTATTATGATAATATGCATCCAAGATATGCTTATCCTTTAAATAATTGTATTGCATTTGGCAGCAAGAGCTATGGACTATAAACATAAAGCTTTTGGTGTGTCCCTGCACAATAGACACAATGCCCTTGCTGAACTTAATATTTATATTAAGGGGGCAGATTCAGCTCTTTGTGATGACAATAATGTCTCAACTGAGCAGGAGGTTGTGTTTCATGAGGTTGTTTGGATAAGAGAAGATGTGAATCAGGTATTGCAAATCAGCCATATGAGGTGAGCAAGGTATCTAAAAAGAAATGCCATCCTCTGATGATTCAGTTTAGAAGGTGTCAATTTCGGAAAGGATGTGGATGTTTTGAAAGAGATGAGGTGTCCACCTCGTGCTACTGCCAGCAGAGAAAAGAGGCACTTTGTTAAGATAGTCAAGAATGTTAGTAAGAACTATGATGTTGCTGTTGTTATGCATCTTGGCACTAAGACCAGTTACTTGGCACTAACTCTGGCCAAAAAAACGGGATATACTTTCTGTGCAGAAGGATTTCCAGAGCTTGGGATAGGAATTTAGCATCCTGTAGTTTACTTTTTTAGAGGTTTTACCTGTATATAAGGAACAGATAGGAACAGTCCACAAATAGCCAACACTCCAGAAGATAAGCTCAAGGTACAGAAGTTTCTCAACAGACTCAACAGACCTATCTAACATAATGAAATTCATAATGAAGAAAATAAAATTCTCACCAATGTACCCTTGGTAGGACGGTGGTTAGAATGCAGTATATAACTCCACCCACACCCTGGAGTTTGATCCTGACAGGGATTGAGGCTGACTCATCCTTCTGAAGTCAGTAAAATGAGGAACCAGATTGTTGGGGTAATATGCTGACTTGGTAAACTGCCATAGGGTAGTATATAAGTGTAAGTGCTATTGTTAAATTCTAAATTTAGGCAAGAAAAACCAAATGTACAGGATACCTGGGTCAAAAGTAATAATTGTGACAGTGATCTTGGAGTCCTAATGGACAGTCACTTAAATATGAGCCAGCAGTGTGCTGCAGCTGCCAAAAAAAAGAGGCTGCATTAATACAGGAATAGAATCAATATCACTGAAGTGTTTGTACCACTTTATAATGCCTTGGTAAGACCACACTTGAAACACTGCATCCAGCTTTGGTTGCCACAATATAAAAAAAAAATGTTGAGACTTTACAGACAGTGCAGAGAAGAACAACAAAAGTGATTAGGGGACTGGAGGTTAAAACATATGAAGAATAGTTGCAGGAACTGGGTATGTCTAGTTAAATGAAAAGAAGGACCAGGAGCGACATGGTAATAGTGTTCCAATATCTAAGGAGCTGCCACAAAGAGGGAGTCATCCTGTTTTCCAAAGTACCTGAAGGCAAAACAAGAAGCAATGGATGGAAACTAATCAAGGAAGGAACCAACTTTGAACTAAGGAGAAATTTCTTGATAGAACAATTAATCAGTGGAACAGTCTACCTCCAGAAGTTGTGGATGCTCCAGCACTGGAGATTTTTAAGAAAAGACTGGACAACCATTTGTCTGAAATGGTATAGGGTTTCCTGAACAGAGGGTTGGATTAGAAGATCTCCAAGATCCCAACTCTGTTATTCTATTTGTGTTGATTGAAAAATCATATATTAATACACTCAGAACTTCAAAACAGCTGTACAAATTTACTTGTTCGATGTGAAGTGTTGCTCATTATTTACCTCATTTTCCATTTACTTTCAACGCAAAATAAAATAAAATAAAATGTGACAATTAGAAATAAGATGGTGAAAACAATTTGCTTATTAAAGGCTCTTTTCTAAGAAATAAATTTCAAACTTTTAAATTCGAAACTCAAGAATACTAAGTTTATATCCCATGGCTTAAATTGGAAATTAATCCATTCAAAGATTTTGTTTTTCATATCAGGAAAACTTATTATATAATTGTAATAACAGATTTGTTTGTTCTTTTTATGTATTTTGTTGTATATTTTTCTTTCCTTAAGGATTTGTCTAGTAAATGTTCATATATCACTCATTTTACAATATTTTATGTCTGTTTGAAATGGGACTATAATAACAACTATTAGAAACAGACTTCAGGCATTTAAAATTCAACCTATATAACAGATGTTAAATATAATATATAACAGATATTAAAAATGTCAAAAAATCTTTTTCCTACCTTCTTCCCCCCAAAATGGTAAAAGATAGGCTTCATTTATTAATCAAATTTATATGGCTGCCCATTTCACCAGTTTAAAAAATTACTTGAGTAATAAATTAATTCTTCACAGCACAGGCAAATAATGACCACATCATAATAATATCATAATCATATATTTTCTTTTCTATTGTAAATTCTTTTTATAATTTATGTGATGGTTCTTAGTATTTAATAAAATATATTTCTATCCTGATGCCAAAAAACCAAAACAAAACCCCTTTGGCAGCTTTTGTAGAATAAATAAATCATATAATAATTTTATTAGATATCTTATATATTTTACAGACAAATGGAAAATTATGTATCAATACATTTTAAAATTATAATTAAATCTCAAATTACCTTTCCAATTGCAGTCATGCTAAAGAAAGGCTTCTCCAAACCATACAACTGTTTTGGAGGCTCTTGAAGACAGCATCCAGAATAAATGGGCAAATGGCTTTTTAAAAAAGAATGAAGTCTTGCCAAGCGCAGGGCAATTGTTGTGTCAAACACTGAGGTGTACAGCACATCTTCTTTAACAAATAAGCCTTTTCCTGCTTTTGGAACAGCTGTGGAAAATAATAACAGTACAGGTATGTATGTATGTATGTATGTATGTATGTATGTATGTATGTATGTATTTCATTTATTTAGCTGGAATTTTATAGCAATATGTATGATTACCATGTTATAAAAATTACAAAATAGCTTACCTGCATTTCAAAGCAGATTTTTTCAGACATTACTAATCATGAGGAATAAATCAAAGTAATAATATCTCACATGAAATTATAGTGTGTACTTCGGTAACTTTCAGGCCTGGCATCAGTTTTTCTCAGATCTTGGGACATTTAGAAACATTAGCGGTAAGTCCTAGGCCATATTTTTTCTTAGAATCGTTGATTCATCTAAATCACTTCTATTTACCCTCTCCTTATTTAGTGACCAAGTCCTGTTCCAAAGACTTGGTTGTTAAGTGAACACCTGAGACAAGAGGAGACACTGCAAAGATCACTAGTTGCAGCTGTGTCATCTTGATAAAGTTCTCTCATACAGCTACCCAGTGTTACTCTCAGTCTGGCACATATTAAAAATTGGTTGTAAATGCATACATTTTCAGAAAATGAATTTTATTATTATTGTATTTGCAAATGGCTGCTAATCAATAGTTAGTATTAACTTTAATTAATTTATTAATCAAAAATTTATTATTTTAATAAATTATTAAATATTTAAATAATATAAATAAATGAATAAAAATATTTAAATAATAAATTATTAAAATTTAATTAAAATTTATTAATTAAAAATTAATAAATAGTTGCTAAATATGGAGTGGTGTATTAGTCTATATTAATCATCATGGGTTCTTCTTACATTTTAGTGAAGTCTGTTCCACAGAATTATCTACAAATGCTAGACCAAGCATGTCCATACTGTGGCCCACAGGTGGCCCTGGGCAGCTAGCAATGCATCCCCACAGGATCATAAACTTTTAACATTATTGTGTGATTTATATACATTAACTATATTACATACTTTATATATGACACAAGATCGTTCTTCCTCCCTCAATGAGTCCATTCAAGCCAAAAGGTTAGACACCCATGTACTAGACATTGTACTCAGAGGGTTAATATATTTCTTATGAAAAATATCAATTCTACATTGATTTAAAACACTGTCCAACACTACTATCCCTGATATTCCATTTGTACTAGTTATAGTAATCTAAGTGTAAAGCCTATAAGCAGGTCAAAAGTGGAGGGGATTCTGGGAAATTGCATGATTTCCTAATGTTACTTGGTATTTGTGTACAATGACTAAATTAAGCAGAAATAAAATCCTTTACAAAACTTCATTTCTAAAAGGAAATACCTTATTAATACATGAAAAGATGTGTGGTAATCCATAAATTTAAAAATGCTGCATTTTTATACATAGGAAAACAATCAAACAATAAAGCTAGTTTCGTTTGTGTAATTTATCAAAATACTGATTCCGGAATATGGGTATACTATTTTATAGAAACAATAGACCTGGTTGTAACACAATATTAAAAGTCTAAGATATATTCCTACCAGCCAGCGGAGTCAGGTTCAAAAACCTGGTTAAGTATGTATGGTAGCGTAGTACATGAAGCCAAGGTATTTCCAGTCTGCCCTGGCTTTCTTTAGAAGTGACTCTTTCAACTCCATTACTTTCTGATTTTGTCTCTTGTACAGAACACATCATGGGAATTTTATAAGTAACTTCATATTTTCCTAGAGTATGGAATATTTGAAAAAAATTAAATAAAACACTGCAGCTACAGTGAATTTTAAGGATTTATACTATGCTAAATTTAGCAATAGAATTAGCTCTAATACATAGGTGCAGAGCTCTGGTCAGAAGTAGAGTTGTAACGCAGATGTATAATACACAGGTTGTGTGTGATCATTTTCTTCAATGGATAAATGTGCAAGTATAATGTTTTTGACTCATTTGTTTAATTGGATTCTGTGTATCGAATTTTAGAACTTGTGTGGAGAACAGATCATATTATAGTTCATGTTTATGCCGAATATTGAAAATTCATAAGGATTCTCAAAATTGTAAGCCTCATTGTCTCTGTTCCTGTAAGCATATTTTGGGTAGCCTATCAGTGATACCCAATAATCCTCTGCCAATAGTGAAGCTTTAATTATTACATTGCTATCTTACGGTTATTGACTAATCTGATTTCAGCCATTTCCTTCTGATCATGCCATACTTAACTGTCTAAATCCTGTATTTTGTGATATACACACTTATGTAAACCAATATCTTTACTGCATTTTAAGCAACAACGTGATTGTTTTTTTCCTCTAAGTTTGATTGTACATTTGCTGTATATTTTAATGATTGCTTTATTTCAACAACTGATAGCATTATGAAACAACTTATTACTGACATGCAAACACTTGTGAAGTTTGAGATCAGGAACAAAAAAACATACTACCAAGACCATTTAACAATAGTTCTATAGAGATAACAAGAAAATTAATTAAATTATCTCAGCCAGAAAAATATTGCAGTATTTATAAACAATATAATTGAAATTAGATTTATATGGACTTGTTTAGGACTATAAGAGACATTTTTTTCTTATTACTTAAAAACAAGAAAAATATCCATTTTTGTCACTGTGCCTTCCCCCCCCCCTCCCATTTTAAAATGGACAGTCATGACACTCTAATTCTCTATTGTATCAACATTTAGACCAGGTAACAATATGATATGAAAAAGTAAATACCAGACAAAAAATCTTTGTAAGAAGAACTGAGATCCAGAAGAGCAAATTCAGGCATATTTTGTTGTATTCTTTGTCTCATGTGATACAGTTTAACAGCCCTTCTGCCAGTTAATTGCTGAGAGGTCAGAATTGCTTCACTGACCTAGATTTAAAATAGTAAACTTAGAACTAGAAACATATACAAACTTCTGTACTAGACTATTTAATCTTCTAATCAGAGTCAAATGTTGAGGTGAACAACCACTGTTAAATATACTAAAGAAAGATTTCTGATTCTATACTGAAGAGAAGCCTTGAAATACAGTATTTAAAATTTGCAAATGATAATTAGTAAATGAACCTTTACAATGTAAAATAATTTGAACAGCAATATTGCTGAAACCAACCATTGTGATTTTGTCAGTTTTAACATATCTTAATGACACAAAAATAATCTTAAAATTGAAATTACAAACTTGTCTAATAAAGGTAATCCTCATTTAGTGACTTACTGGGGCCAGCAACTAAGTTATCAAGCATAACAGTCACTAAGTGAAACAGTGATTATGTATACAATCTTATTTTAGCCTTCCTTTGCTTTACAGATCTGTGAAGTCACAAATGTGTGCATTTGTTATAAAGTTATTTTTTCATCACTGTAAACCGTTGCTAAACAAGACTATCTGCATATAAAAGATACAAAATACTGCCATTATATCCTTCCTTTATTCCTTTCAATGTAAATTATAAATTCCCTGTTTTTCCATTAGAAAGCTATGTGGAAAAAAAATAAGCGAAGATAAATCAGATTTAACAAAAAACACCACAAACCTGTGCAGCACTTCTTACAGCAATCCAGGCTTGTACTCTGTACATTTCAAGAACAGGAATATCTGCAGAAGTACTTGGACGTCTGTTAAGCTAAATGTAACAAAGATTGATTCAGATTGGTACAAAATGATAGTTTATGAGAAAGAGCATCTATG
Source organism: Laticauda colubrina (assembly GCA_015471245.1). NCBI lineage: Eukaryota > Metazoa > Chordata > Lepidosauria > Squamata > Elapidae > Laticauda > Laticauda colubrina. Next base: position 37,979,444 of record BLBF01000022.1, on the reverse strand, counting down.
TACATTTAAAAAATTATCTTACCAGAAAAACTTCTGAAATGCTATGAAAAGACAATCAACCTTAATGGAAACATATATATCTACTCCAAGGCTGTCAAACTCCCAGACCATGGCCATAAGTGTCACGTGCTGATCACACCCACACCCGGCTTAGCAAAGGTGGAAAAGTCCTGGTACATCACGTGACACTGCCATGATGACATGATTTTGACACCCCTGATCTACTCTGAAGTAAACTTTATTGATTTACTCAAATGTAAGTGTGTAGAAAATTACTACTTAATGGTTCATGTTCTTTTTCCTTATGCTCTGTCCCTTAAATGGAACAGCACTTTTATTTGCTTGTTTCAGAAAGATACCTGACATTCATTCAGTTCCCAGCAATTTCAGTACAGAACAAAAACACTTTGAAACTGTGGCTAAGACTCCTCAATATGGTGCTAAGAAGTATTATTGTACCCTCAAAAAATTTCCCAAAGGTCCCTGTCTCATACGACATTATTTTTAAAAAATTCTTTTCATTTAAAAAAACCAATTCAGCATGCTGCAAACTGAAAGATGAGCATCAATTTTACTTCTGAGAAGGCCTCTGGCATCAAAAACCTTCGAATTTAAAAATGTTAAATAAACGCGACACAATGCTTCAGTGATAAATATGCTTGTATGTTTACTCCAAATAAAATGACATGCCAGAATAGCAAAGAGCAATTAGGATAGAAAAATTAAAAATAAATATGTTTGCAATAGTGGTAAATAAATATATGTCATATTTCAAGGAAGTTACACATTTTCCAAAATGTCCTAGGCATTAAATATCACACTTCAACCACTAATATCATTTAATATAGTAAAATAACAGCTTTGTTCTCTCCTGTTGAATCATTACACTCCTGTTGAAATTTTGTATATTATTCTTTTAACTTATTGGGCTAATTCCTCAACTATTTTACCCATGGCAGACAAGAGGGACATTTTGTATTTTTTGGCTGCTAGCACTGGTTATCAGAAGTTGAGAAACCAAGATACATGAGTAGTTGAAATAATGCTGAACAGCTGGTGTTTGAGACAGGGAATTAATTGTACAGATTACTGTGGTGCTGTGGTTACAACCTGGCTTTACCTGAAACAACGCAGTTTTATGATGATATTTTATTAGCATGCAAACAATAAAAAGGTGAACACTAAACTCCCAGAAAAGCATTAACAGCTTGTTGAGCAATCCTGAGTAAAGGCAAAATGTTTTACATAGATCCCACTGGGTGATCTTTTATTATTTTTCTCTTCCTACTAGGTTAAGATGCTATCTACACTGCTCAAAAAAAATAAAGGGAACACAAAAATAAGACATCCTAGATCTGAATGAATGAAATATTCTTATTAAATACTTCGTTCATTACATAGTTGAATGTGCTGACAACAAAATCACACAAAAATTATCAATGGAAATCAAATTTAGCAACCCATGGAGGTCTGGATTTAGAGTTACACTCAAAATTAAAGTGGGAAAAAAAAACACTACAGGCTGATCCAACTTTGATGTAATGTCCTTAAAATAAGCCAAAATGAGGCTCAGTGGTGTATATGGCCTCCACATTCCTGTATGACCTCCCTACAATGCCTGGACATGCTCTTGATGAGGTGGCGGATGGTCTCCTGAGGGATCTCCCACATCTGGACTAAAGCATCCCCCAACTCCTGGTGCAACGTGTCTGGATGGAGTGAGACATGATGTCCCAGATGTGCTTAATTGGATTCAGGTCTGGGAAACGGGTGAGCCTGTCCATAGCATCAATGTCTTTGTCTTACAGGAACTGCTGACACACTCCAGCCACATGAGGTCTAGCATTGTCATGCATTAAGAGGAACCCAGGGCCAACCGCACCAGCATATGGTCTCACAAGGGGTCTGAGGATCTCATCTCGGTACCTAATGGCAGTCAGGCTACCTCTGGCAAGCACATGGAGGGCTGCGCGGCCCCCTAAAGAAATGCCACTCCACACCACGTCTGTCACATGTGCTCAGTGTGAATCTGCTTTTATCTGTGAAGAGCACAGGGTACCAGTGGCGAATTTGCCAATCTTGGTGCTCTCTGGAAAATACCAAACGTCCTGTACGGTGTTGGGCTGTAATCACGACCCCCACCTGTGGACATTGGGCCCTCATACCACCCTCATGGAGTCTGTTTCTGACCGTTTGAGCAGCCACATGCACATTTGTGGCCCGCTGGAGGTCATTTTGCAGGGCTCTGGTGGTGCTCCTCCTGTCCCTCCTTGCACAAAGGCGGAGGTAAAGATCTTGATGTTGGGTTGTTGCCCTTCTATGGCCTCCTCCACGTCTCCTGATGTACTGGCCTGTCTCTTGGTAGCGCCTCCATGCTCTGGATACTACACTGACAGACACAGCAAACCTTCTTGCCACAGCTCGCATTGATGTGCCATCCTGGATGAGCTGTACTTCCTGAGCCACTTGTGTGGGTTGTAGACTCCATCTCATGCTACCACTAGAGTGACAGCACTGCTACCATTCAAAAGTGACAAAACCATCAGCCAGAAAGCATAGGAACTGAGAAGTGGTCTGTGGTCACCGCCTGCACAACCACTCCTTTACTGGGGATGTCTTGCTAACTGCCTCTGCTTTCCATCTGTTGTCTATTCCATTTGTACAACAGCATGTGAAATTGATTGTCAATCAGTGTTGCTACCTAAGTGGACAGTTTGATTTCACAGAAGTATGATTGACTTGGAGTTATATTGTGTTATTTAAGTGTTCCCTTTATTTTTTTTGAGCAGTGTATAATATCTCAGAGATGTGATTGGTGAATAGAAACAATGTAATTTACTGGGCCACAGTTATTGTCTGATTCTTCCCCCTGTTGTCATTCTCGGTCTATTTAGCTTCCTGTGAATGTTTTCACAAGGCCACTTGAAACAGTTCAATTGAGGGATGGGGGGGAGAGACATCCAGTTTGGTAGTGAATGTAGGGTATCTTTCCCATGAGAGTGGGAACTTAAAGTATCTTAAAAATATAACACCAGGCGATGATGATGTGAGAAACTTGGACTTTCCTGAAAACAGCAGCTAATGAGAAGGAAATTTCCTTCCAGGTAGTCTGTAGAAAGAGTCAAGTATTTTTATTTAGTTTCAATTATTTCTTGTTCGTGTTAAGCCAGTTTCATGTCTTCATATTAGATTACCAGTAAACCAATATATTTACAACGTGGCTTCAAAAAAAAGAGTTCTGGTCTCTTTTGCAGCCAAAGGAAGACAGAGGAATGTCAGGGAGCTGATTGAAGGAAGTGATTCCACAGATAACTAGCAGAATCCATTGGAGCAACAAGATCTCTTGGTATGGAGCAGATGATTTCAGGCCACTTCTGCAATGCCCATTTGTGATCTTGATGTGGGATATTCAGGAAAATATCACTGCATTCCAACTATTCTTGAGCTGGGTGAATTGTGGAAGGGACAGATAGAAGAGAGGCCTGTAGATATATGCTCAGAGACATATTAATAGATTGTCCTCATACCAGGCAAGAGAACTATGTGGATTTGCACTTAGATACATCTGGCCCTTTCAATTTCTGGCAGATAAATGGGTAAGAAATGGAGATAATGACAGATTTTATTTTCCTGGGCTCCAAGATCACAGATGGGGACTACAGCCAAGAAATTAAAAGACGCTTGCTTCTGAGGAGGAAAGCTGTGGCAAATCTAGACAGCACACAAAAAAGCAGAGACATCACCCTGCCAACAAAAGTGTGCATAGTCAAGGCTATGGTTTTCCCAGTTGCAATGTATGGCTGTGAAAGCTGGACCATAAGAAAAGCTGAGCACCAAAGAATTGAGGCCTTTGAACTATGGTGTTGAAGAAGACTCCTGCGAGTCCCTTGAACTGCAAGGCAATCAAACTGGTCAGTCCTAGAGAAGATCAACCCTGACTGCTCTGTAGAAGGCCAGATCCTGAAGATGAAACTCAAATACTTTGGCCGCCTAATGAGAAGGAAGGACTCACTGGAGAAAAGCCTAATGCTGGGAAAGATTGAAGGCAATAGAAGAAGGGGACAACAGAGAATGAGGTGGCTGGAGGGAGTCACTGAAGGAGTAGGCGTGAGCTTAAATGGGCTCCAGAAGATGGTAGAGGATAGGAAGGCCTTGAGGAATATTGTCCATGGGGCTGCAGTGGGTCGGACACGACTTTGCAACTAACAACATTCCACATCAATATTCCAGGGATCAGCATAATACAGTTCTTCTCAAGCTGAGGTCCTTTCAGAGGGTCCACAAAGTTAAATAAATATTTTGACATTTTTGAGTCTTAATTTCTAATACAGTATATATTGATAAATTTAACCACATAAATCAAGGCTCCCTGGAGTTGTCAATCAAATTTTCAAAAATATAAAGTGGTCCTGAAACCAAAAAAGTTGAGAACTGCAGGGTAATATATGTAGTAGTGTTTGTAATGTAATACTGCATTTTGTATGTGTGTGTGTGTGTTATGTTTTCGCGGGTATTTATATGTATGGCATATAGGTTTCTTCGGATATTTTCCCACGCCTAAATATTTGTGCTTTTATTATAGCAACGTTTCAGCAGAATCTTATCTGCCATCCTCAGGCTTGTGTGTTGGGTTCTTTTTAATCTCGTGTGTCAGGCTTGGCAGTTGTTTTTTGTTTGAATTTGGTGCTGGCTTTCTGCTTTATTTCAATGGTTTTTTTCCTCATCCTGATTGGCTGGGAGTCTAGGTCTGTTTTTATTGGTCTTAGAGTTGCTGTCTTCTTGATTGGTTGGCAACATTGTGTTTTGTGCATTGGGGTTTCTTAGTGCAGCTTGGTTTCTTGTGAACGGCCAATAATTATTTATTAGGAAGCTAGGTTTTATTTGGGAAGCTGGCTGGGACGTGTTTGTGCTGGAGGTATTGGGGGGGTCTGTTTGTGTCCAGGTACTTGCCTGGATTGTGGTATAGAGATTTTTTTGTTTGTGAGTGCAGGCTTCCAGATGATTGATAGTCTGGTGGAGTCATCTCTTCTATTCATACTATTAGGTCTTTTATCAATTTCTATGGCTTCTCGAAAGATTCTGTAGCAGGGGTTTTCTATATAAGCTAGGGTTTTGGTGCCATTGAAGTCGATGCTATGACCTATGGCTTTCATATGGTGGACGAGTGAGGAAGTGTGTTCCAGCTTTTTTATTGCATTCTTGTGTTCTTCAAGGCAGGTACTTATCCTTCTGTTGGTTTGTCCTATGTATGTGGCACGGCATGATGCACAGGGTACTTCATATATGCCTTGGTTTTCTAGGTCAATTTTATCTTTGGGGTTTCTAAGGATGGCTGCTATTTTTTTGTCCATTTTGAAGGCAGTCTTGATGTGATGCCTACATAGTATCTTCTGATTTTGTTTGTTGTTCCTCTTATGTAGGGCAGGACAGCTGTTCAGGTTTGTTCATCTTCTATTGTGTTTCAGTGTATTTTTGTGGATCAGGTCCGTGATTTTGCTTTTGTGGAAGCCGTTAGCTATCAGTATATTGGTCAGGGTGCATAGTTCAGTCTTTATGTGTGCTTTGTCTGCCAGGCGTTTGGTTCTGGTAATTAGTGTTTTGGCTACGGAGTTTATTTGTGCTGGAGGTGGTGAATTGAGCTTTTAGGTCACGGTTGGTGTGTTTTCTTCTGGTATATTTTCTTCTGGTATATCTATATAATATATGCAGAAGTGTCTGCAGGAGTTAAGTAAATAATATCAAATGATAATAACAGCAGCATGATTATAGATCTATCTATCTCTCCATCCATCTATCTACCTACCTACCTACCTTTCTCCTCATTTGCTCTTTACACCATGGCTCATTGAGCAACCACAATTAGGAGCAGCAACTGGATTATTAAATAGAGCAGTTGCTAGGATTGGTTGCAAATTTCTTTTTTCCCACCATTGTAAAAGTGAACAATTACTTAACAAGGGCTGCTGTATATATAACATTGATTCTTATACAACAACGATAGGATTTCAATCATGTTACCTTGCTCACTATCTTGACATTTTGACCCTCAAATCAATTCAACTGCATGTAAACCAGATGCAGGAATGTTGCAAAAATCAATAACAATGTCTCTATATTCAGGCATATATCTTTATAGATCTGTAACATAATACTAAACTTAGTGTTTAAACATATGGTTAGCCTTAAAAACAATTATACATACCCTCTGCTTAAATGTTCTTCCTTTCACAGTACCTGAAGTAGGAGACTCTTCCTTGTTTGTACATAAATAAAAGTAAAGCAATGCTATCTCCATGTATGATCTTCTTATTAATCTTCAAAAAATAAATGAAAAAGCAAGGAATCCAAACATCTTATGTTAGCATTTGGCAAACGCTTAATTTATATTTTTAAGTGAATAAGTTTTATTCATCCAAGCCTTTTAAATGTCTTATGGTCTGGACTTTTCAGTGTAAAATGTATGTTTTAATTATTATATTCTTTTAATTGACATACTAGTCTAAAGGACATAGGGAAAAAAAAACTGCTCACCCATAGTGCTGGTAACTCAGCAGGCTTAAATTTATGGCATCCAGCAAGCTGTCAACAGCTAATTCTGATTTATTAAGACCTAATGAATCAAGTTGTCTTTCTATTCTTCCTAAAAATGACATATATGAATTTATTTAAAGAGATTTGTTTTTTCCTGATACAGTTAATGAAACAGAATATTGTTTTCTTTTCAGTTATATTTTCTTAAGAATTTTTTTAAAGGCAACGGCAAAGAAAAGAAAAATAAAACACAAATGAGGAAATGGAATTTACAAGTATCAAGGAATTAAGTTTCAATGTTAAATATTTCATTAATTAGTTTTAAGTAACTTAAACTATAGAAAACTACAAACTACAGATTACAGAAAACTACAGATCACTGATAAAATGAATATCAATAGTAGGAACCAACACAATATAAATCATAAAATAAAGAATGACAGTAAATTCTATTAAGGAGCTAAAAATCCAATCAGCTAATAGATTATTAAGAACTAGCATATTAAGATTTTATGTTAAAAGAAACTCAAACTTATACCACAAGTATATATTTAGAATTGTAACCCAAAAATTTCTAGGTTCAATTAAATTCTGCATCAGATTTACATTTAGCATACAATGCAAAATCGATGTAGGAGAGGACCAGGCTGAGCCTGAGGAAGGGGTCATCATCAATCATGAGTCCCTTTATGTCCACAAAAGATTTAAGATCAGCCCACCTTCAATTTTTTTGACTCTTATCTACCACCAATCTGCTTTGACTAGTAGTAATTCAGATTCTTGTAGAGTGCTTAAACTTGCAATGAGCTTATATTCATTAAAACTGCCTGGATTTTCTGATTTCCCTGGGGCTTGTCAATTATTGGATATCAAGACATATACTCATAACTTAATTAGGCAGGGGGAGCTATACATAGAATACTTTGCAATATGAAGCACAGAGTATACATAACAGAATACTATAAATTGTTAGGGAGCTAGATTATCAACTCTCTAGGTCGCAGATGCAACATGAAATTTGAGCAGTTTATAGAAAAAAAAGAATTTTACCTTTTCGAAAAAGAAGTTCAGCTTCTAGATCTAAATCTTCTTTTACTGATGCTATGGAAAGTTTTAGTGCTGTTTCTGTGTATTGTAGGGCTTTTACCCACTGCAACTCACTATGAGGTTTGGATTTACATGACAATTCTAAAGTTAAAGTATGCCCTAGAAATCAATTTACAGGAAATTATTTCACCAATTCTAAAGCAAAATAAAAGTCAAACATTGAATAAATAAAATGTAGCCTCTTAATACAAGAAATGAATTATTCCAGACATATATAGTATTTTGCAACTGGAATTTAGGAGTGCATATTTATATTTTCTCTAAACTTTTAGAGAAAACATGTAGTGTTTTCTAAACATGTAGTGTCTCACTTAATGATCCCAACTCTGACCAGCAACTCTACTGCTTAAGCAAAGCAGTTGCTAAGTGGGAAATATAATCATGATGAGCTTTCCAGCTGTTTTGTTCTTCTGTACATCAAAAGCAAATTGTCTATGCCAGCAGCAGGAAAGTGTTGAGCAAAAGAATGACTGCCCACAGAAATTTTTTGGGGTTTTTTTCTCCCTTCCCCTCACAGAGAGGAGACACTGTGGAAAAAAATGTTTTCATGTGTGTACTGTAAATTGCACTTTCTTGCAATTCCTCTCCAATCTTTCTGTTCTGCAAAAGGGGAAAAAATACTGCAGCTCAGACACAGGAGAACATCTGACTGTAACAGTGATCATGTTGACTGAGGGAAAAAGTCATATTTCGTCATAAATGGGCTGTAAAGCTATTTTTTCACCACCATCATAACTTTGAATGATCACTGAAGGAATGGTTGATAAGCAAGGACTTCCTGTAGAAAATGATGAATCACGCCCACAGAAGAACAAGAATAATGCTAGGCCAACAATCAGCAATGTATTAATTCATTCAGTCCCAATTTTCAAAAGATTTCAGACCTTGTGAAACCCTCATAAATACAAGTGAACAACTATGTTTTAATCAGAAACCACAGCCAATTCAAAAATTTATGAAATTAAACAAAACTGTTGGACTCAACAATATATTAATTAATGTAACGTGAATTGGAATAATTGAAAGTCAATTTATCTCTGAAACAAACCCTTTTGCAAAGGATTTCCATGGAATGTTGATGTTAAATACAAAATCATATAATTTCCATATGATTTATATCTTCTTAATTCTCACTCCATTATATCTGTTTATTCCATCAACACTTTTCATTACTCAAAGGAAAACATAACAGTTATGCAGTGACATTTACAACTAGCTCATTCTTGAAAACAGGAAAATCTGGTAGTCTCTGAAAGAATGTACTGAGGAAAGAAGCAACAGATCAATTAATTTCTGCAGCTCTGCCTTTTAGAAAAGAGGTACTACAGTTCAAAGCAAAGCTTCTGATTTTACAAAAGTGAGAGATCAAGTGGTTGGTTTGGGTGTGTTGCCATGGAGGTTGGGTTTTTATGGTTTTTATGTTGTGGATTTTAAATGTTGTGAGCCACCTGTGTGTGAATTGGGTGGTTATATAAATGTGTTAAAATAAAATTTATCTAGCTTCCATAATTAAGTAAGACTTTGCTTCTATGTTTGACTGAAGAATTAGGATTTCTGTTTTATAAAAAAGATTATTTTAATATAAATTCATTAAACATTATCCTGTTCATTTTACATAGTTTATATCTGCTATAAATTATCAAAAATATGAAACACAAAATAGCTGTAGGCATAGTAAGTTATAGAAAGATGTTTTTAAAAGTTATAGAAAGATGTCTTTATATGTATTGATGCTAGCAAAAAAATTATAGTGTAACTTTATATTTGAAATTAATAGATTCCACATACATTAAATACCTTAAGTATAGTAATAATCTTCAGAAATAACAAAAGTTTGTATTGTATTAAACAGTCCTTACCAATTCTCATTTTGACTTTTGCCAGTAATGCGATATGTGGGAGATATATGTTCATCATAGGCATTTTTAGAGTTGTTAAAGTAGGATCTTGTCTATGTTGTTCAAGTGATTGCCCCAAAATAAACAGCTATTGAAAATATCAAATTTTGTAACGAAAGATAAGCACATTATCAAAATATCCTAAGGGACAAATCATTTAGCCCCAAAATAACTCATAATAGCCCAACAGCATGGGACAGCAATTTACTGACTAGGGAAAAAGACAAAGAGAAGGGAATGGCTGGAAAATAAGAAGTCACATAAATATATCTCAATGTCTAAATAGATCATTTCCCACTTCATACTTAAAAGCTTCATTGAAATGTCCATAAGAAAAGAAGAAAGTACTTTCCTTTAAAAAAACTTACAAAAAAATCAGAATTTGACTTTGGCCATCTATGTCTTCTGAGTCTCAATATAAACACAAATTAAAATGTGTATGATATAGAGATAATTGGAGCAGAAATATCCTCAAAATTCCCTAATGCTCATTAAGCCCTGATCACTAACTCTTTAGAGAAAAAAGAGAAAAAAATTAACAGAGGTCTGTGGGAATGAAGAGCACTCCATGATATGGTATTATATGAAGAGCTCAACTAATACTGTTTCCAACGAAATAAAACAAAAACTTGTAATTAGTATTTGTGTATCTAATTCTTATATTTCAATTATATTCCAAAAAATAATCCATTCATGGTAAACTAGTTTCAGTAAATTAAAAAATGATTTTATTTTCTTCCGATTGAACAACTGAATGGCAAATCAAGAACGTTTGGATCAGGGAGATCAGGATCAGATCCAGGGGTGGGATTCAAACTTTTTAACAACCAGTTCTGTGGGTGTGGCCTAATTTGTTTGGTGGTCATGTGACTGGGTGCGCGGTGGCTTGCTGACTGGGCATGGCTTGGTGGGTGGGTGGGCATGGCTTGTATGTAAATATTATAAATATTTATGTAAATATTGATTTTTTTATTAAAAAAGAGCAACTTTTACCCAAAAGCAGGCAAAGCAGGCAGGCAGAATTACAGATTCACTTAGAGATCTATCTGTCTGCAATTGGCTATCCGAGTCTGTCACATAAAATTTACTTGCAAGCAAACTCACAAAATCACAATACACCATGTATGTAAGTATTGATTTTTTTATAAAAAAGAGCAACTTTTACCCAAAAGCAGGCAAAACAGGCAGGCAGATTAAATTGCCACAGAATCACACTTAGAGTTCTATCTATCTGCAATCGGCTACCTGAGTCTGCACTGAAAAGCTTCAGTCCTAAGGAAGCTTCTGCTCTGCTTTTAGATTAGCTAGAAAGCAACTAATCCAAGGATTTCCTGCTTTCTAGCTAATCTAAATCTCCTAGCAGAGCAGAATAGCTGATAGTCAGGAAAAAAAGAGGAAAAATAGCAACTTACCAAACCAGGCAAGTTGAATGGCTCACATGCCAGGTAAGAAATGAGTGGGAGGGGAGGGGAGGAGCCAGCCAGTGGAGCGATTTGCAGTTCTCTGAACTTGGAACAATCATGTGTGCGGTGTTTGCAAGAAATCATCAGCTATGCCGCCTGGACAGCTGACAAGCACTGTGCTCGGGTGCGGAGTGTTTGAAAATCCTCGTTTTCTGCTTTTTCAACCTCAGTTGTGCCACTCAAAGCAGGAGGGAAAAGCAGGGAATAAAGGACAGACTAGAGCTCGGGCAGGTGGGTGGGCCAAACACCAAACTGGTTCGGTGTCAGCTGCTCTTCGCAGCTAAAGGTTCTATAGAACCGGGCCAAACTAGTAGCATCCCACCCCTGATCAGACCCACAAATCTGACAGTAACTTTACCAATCTTTCTATCACTTTTTATCTACATACATACATACACTTTTTATCTACATACACTTGCATTTGCCATATACAAATGTGATAAAAGGAACATACATTTCTTCTAAGAGTTTGAAATACAATTTGTTTACAAAGCATAGTCTAGATGCAAAAGATCAAAACAGTAAAAGGTTCCTGCCACACAATCCATCTGAACTCCACCCTTCCTTTGCATACTTGGCACAATTTCAAAAACAAAATTAAATGTGATTTGATTCCTGGCCTGGTTTTAAAAGTCCACCAATATATGACATTAATTTTGTTTTATATTTAACATTCCATTTTAAACTTAAAAATGTAGTAGCTGAGGATAAGACTGATGAAAATTGTAATATTCAATTATCAGTATATACTTACCTGTTTAATTACTAGTGCGTGTGCCTGAACTAATACATTTAACTGGTCAGTTTTAGATGATTCTGAACTATCTTCTGTTTCTGTTCTCATGATATCAGCTAGCAGAAGCATACTCTGTACTAATATTAAATTAGCTGGTGGAGAAATCAGTGTTTTTTCTTCAAGCAATTTGATTACATTCTGTGTGAACAGAAAGATAATAGATAAATAGATAGATAGATAGACAGACAGACAGACAGACAGACAGACAGACAGACAGATAGAAGATAGATAGATAGATAGACAGATCTACATCTTCTGCTCTCAAATTCTATTACCGAAGACATGCTTTCTAAATTTATCCTGTTTTCTATCATTACTCTTCTGCCAAGCAATAGTTCTGTTTTATGGATACAGAATTCTTGACTGCAGTTATGTATAACCCTAACCCTCTTAAGACTGTGCAAACTTTTGAACATGACTCTTCTCAAAATTTGATTCAATTAACAGCATGGTAGGAACTACCTACTACATAAATCTAACAGCAAGATACAACCTTCCTTGATGCGGTACTCATTCCATGAAAAAATAATGTGACTACCAAATTGCTGAAAATGTTATTTCTGCATTTTCCTTATGAAATTCTAAAACTGTTATTAAATAATTAGTCTCAGATTATTTTACTGTAAAATGCAAATTATATTATGAATAGCATCAAAATGCATTTATTTCATAAGAATGATACTAGGAAATAATTGATAATTCACTTTTGTCTTAATACCTGTAAATGAAGCTTAATATCAGCCACTGGTAGTCTTTCTTGAAGGCCAAGTATAACAGCTTGCATGGTACTTTCAGCAAGAGTCTCAACATCATTGAATGCTTCAGCTTCCATTTGTAATTCATTAATCAGACTAGAACACTCTGTTAATTCATTTTCTTGAAGAAAAGTAAAATAATACCATCAAGAATAATTATGGTACAAAGTATTATCTTATAATACTTAATTATTGTAATTGACATAAATTATTTGAGCATATAAGTTATTTGAGCACATTTAACATAGTTCTTAATATTATTTTATAAGAAACGTTAACAAAAATATGTTGCTTTTATTATCTCAGTATGGCACATATAGACCCTCCTTAACTATGGTAATTGGGATCAGAATTGGGATCCATTGCTAAGTGATGCGGTAACTTTAAGTTACCATGGGACATTAAATGAGAACTCCACATAATTTCAACTTCTGACTTCTTGGAGATTTCCCACTCATTTTGCTTGTGGGAAACCAGTACAGAAGAAGGTAACAAATCGCAGAACACTGCAAAGATCAGAAACCTGGACTTGTTTCTGAACACCCAAAACCCAGTCACATGACTGTAAAATCACTGTGATAGCTGTAACTTTGATGAAGCCATAAATACCATTTATTTAAGTACTGCTGTAAGTGTGAATGATTGCTGAACAAGTAGCTGTTAACCAAGGAACCACCTATAGAGATTTACAATGTTACTTGAATACTCAAGAGGACTCAATGTCTAATTATGATCATTCACAGGGATTTATAGTGCTAGCAAGATGCAATGAAAATCAGCTTCTACAAAAAAGTATTTCTAGACAAGAAAGCAATCATGGGAAAATATGCATAAATATAAAAAATATTTCTGAAGAGGTAACACAGGTAGCTTTGAGAATTAAATTTTGTGTATGCATTTATCTGACTACCATTGACTACTGATTACCTTTCATTATTTCAATGCCTCTTGCCTGTGCTGTAATTGCAATCACTAATGCCAAACGACATTTTAGCCATATGTGTATATTCAAATGTTCTCGTGCAGTTATATTGTGAATTAGATTGGAATCCTCAGTAGAAATCTTTCCATCATATCCCTGATCAAAAGAGGAAAATGAACTAGATTACGAAGTTTAATGTTCAATTGTTCTATAACTGATTAATGCATTTTAACATATAGAATGTCTTTTGTACGTCATGCTTACTAAAAATTTTTATTAATGTAAAATACTGTATATAGCTTTCATTATGCCACATGGAATACTTTTGTATTAAATTAAAAATCCATAAAATGACAATAAAATAATTTTAAAAGTATTTTAATATTTATTATAAAGTTGCGATCCATCATGCTTTCAACATTATTCTCTCTCATCAACCTAGTAAAATGTGAAAACTGAAATATACCTTATCTGTTCTTTCTGCATCTTTTTGAGAATCAGATGTATCTGTGAAAACCTCTGCATCTTGAAGAAGTTTTATTGCAGAAAAAACCAGTGCAGCACTACAACCAAAAAACACAATTTTATATACATACACATATTCTATAGATTATGGAATAATTTACCAATTTCCATTCATCTACTTGTTAATTTTGATTCATTTATGCAAAAAGATAATGGTAGCATCTTCCAAAGGAGCTCTGTCACATGTTAATAGTCACACAGGATTTTAATAGAATCAGAGAGGGGAAGGGACCTTGGAGGTCGAGGTCTTCAAATCCAATCCTCTGCCCAAGGCAATTTATTGCATAGAAAAGCCAATTGTTTAGATCAGAGTTTGTCAACCTCAGCAATATTAAAATATATGGATTTACATAAATCCCACACACCTTAAATTTGCTGAGTTTGAGAAACACACTAGATAATCAGATTGAAGCTGTTAAGAATTTAAAATTTAATACATATATATATGATAGCCCTACATACTGCTTATTACAACAATCAAGGTATGAATAGCTGTTGTCATTTCAAATGGCTCAGGAAAATGTGTTTCCTGCCACAGTCACCAAATGTAATTCAATTATCAATGAATAACTGCTTTTCTAATTTTCTAATATTTTAAATGATTTAAGTATCAGTTAAGACAATCATCTATGAAGCACTGTTTTCAGCAAATGTTAGTTTTATTCCAATAGAAAAATGGATTTATCAAGATAGTTTTTTTTAAATTCACCTGAAAGCTGTTTGGAGTCTCTGTTGAGCAATAGCTGTGAGCTGAAGTTTCGCTTCAATGACAATTTCCAGTTCTACGGCTGAACATTTATACATCAGTTCACCATACTTACTCTGTATGGTTTCAAGAATTAAATTAATTCTTTCTTCAGCTTCTGCCAATAAAATTCCCTAAAATAATTAAAATTATATCACTGATCAATTAATAAAAATTAAAATAAAAAATAAAAACTATTTAAATATGAGCAAACATCATGAAGAAACAAGATATTTAGATGATTAAGCAGATTTAAATATTATAGATTGAAAATGTTTGCATTTAAATTCCTTTTGTTAATGAATATATTTGTTGACATTGTATTTGTGAATATTGAGGCATTCAGTGTTATTAATATCCAAAAATATTATTAGTTTCACAGCTAGTTCTTCAAATAATACATACAAACAAATGATTCTATGCCACACTGAACATGCAACTATTGTGTTAACAGGGAGATATATTTTTGTTCGGGTATTTTTCCACGTCATTGTAGTTGTGCTTTTAAAGTGGTAGCAACGTTTCGGCAGAATCTCATCTGCCATCATCAGGCTTCTGTATCATGTTTGTCTGTGAGTCAGACTTTTACAGTTGTTTCAGTTTTAAATTTGGGGCTAGCCTATTGCTGTGCCAGAATGATTTTTTCTTCATCCTGTTTGGTTGGGAGTCTTGGTCTGTGTTTATTGGTCTTGGAGTTTGCTGTGTTCTTCTTGATTGGTGTTTCTAATTTTATGGCTTTTTTTTCATCTTGATTGGCTGGCAACATTGTGTTCTTGTATTGGAGGCTTTTAGTGCAGCTTGGCTCCGAGTAAATGGTTGGCTATCATTTATTAGGAACTAGGTTTCATCTGGGTGCCTGGTTGGGGTGTGTTTGAGCTGGAGGTGTCAGGGGGGATCTGTTTGTGCCCAGGTGTTTGTCTGGCTTGTGGTGTGGAGATTTTTTTGTTTCTGAGTGCAGGCTTCCAAATAATTGACAGTCTGGTGAAATCATCTCTTCTATTCATGCTTTCAGGTCTTTTTTTCAATCTCTATGGCTTCTCTGATGATTCTGTAGCTGGAGTTTTCTATAGTGGCTAGGGTTTTGGTGCCATTGAAGTTGATGCTATGACCTGTGGCTTTCATGTGTTGGAGTGAGAAAGTGTGTTCCAGCTTTTTTACTGCATTTTTGTGTTCATCCAGGCGGGTACTTATTCTTCTATTGGTCTGTCCAATGTATGTGGCCGGGCATGATGCACAGGGGACTTCGTATATGTCTTGGTTTTCCAGGTCAATTTTATCTTTGGGGTTTCTAAGGATGGCTGCTATTTTTCTATCTGTTTTGAAGGCAGTCCTGATGTGATGCCTATGTAGTACCTTACTGATTTTGTCTGTAGTACCTCTTATGTAGAGCAGGACAGCTGTTCCATAGGTCTGTTCATCTTCTAGGTCTCCATTATGCCTCAGTGTGTTTTTGTGGATGAAGCCGGTGATTTTGCTTTTGTGGAAGCCATTGGCTGTCAGTACTTTAGTCAGGGTGCATAGTTCAGTCTTTATGTGTGTCTTGTCTGCCAGGCATTTGGTTCTGGCAATTAGTGTTTTGGCCATGGAGTTTATCTGTGCTGGGTGTTGGTGGGATTGGGCGTTGAGGTAGTGGTTGGTGTGTGTTTTCTTCTGGTATATGGTGTGTCCTAGTGTGCCATCTGTTGTTTTTTTTTTTTGTAGATTAGTGCATCTAGGAATGGTAGTTGTTTGTTTGTTTCCCTTTCCATGGTGAATTTGATTTTGGGGTGTGTGCTGTTTAGGTGTGTTAGGAAATTGTTTAGGTTTTTTTTTCCATGGGTCCAAATCACAAATGTGTCATCGATGTATCTTTACCATAGTTTGGGTTGAATCCATTAGCCAGGGCTCTGGATTCGAATTCTTCCATGAACAGGTTTGCAATGATGGGTGACAGTGGTGATCCCATAGGGATGCCTTCAATTTGCTTCTATCTTTGTCCTTTGTATATGAAATATGTGTTGGTTAAGCAGTGTTCTCTTAGGACAAATATGTATATATATGGTGTTCAGCTTTGTTTGGGTATTTTCCCATGTCGTTATAGTTGTGCTTTTAAAGTTGTGGCAACATTTCGGCAGAATCTCATCTGCCATCATCAGGCTTCTGTATTATGTTCATCTGTTCGTCTACAGAAGCCTGATGATGGCAGATGAGATTCTGTTGAAACGTTGCTACAACTTTAAAAGCACAACTATAACGACGTGGGAAAATACCAAAACAAAGCTGAATATCATACATGTAAGTACCCGTGAAAACTTAAGAATATATATATATATATATATATATATATAT
>BLBF01000022.1:37902735-37961974 GCA_015471245.1 Laticauda colubrina | reverse complement strand
ATATATATATATATATATGTATGTATGTATGTATGTATGTATGTACACGAACTCAATACAGAAGCCTGATGATGGCAGATGGGATTCTGCTGAAACGTTGCTACAGCTTTAAAAGCACTACAATGACGTGGGATAATACCCGAAGGAAGCTGAACTGCATTCATGTAAGTGCCCGCGAAAACTTAAAAAAACAAATATATATATACATATATATATAAATAAATTACCTTCAGAATAGAAGCATTTAATGTGTCTCTGTTCTTTTCAAGTTCTACAATCATGACAGATTCTCGTTTTCCACTTGTAAATGCTGGAGGTAATATATACCCTTTGTAAAAATGACATACATGATCAATTCCAATGAAAGCACTCAAAACAATGTAATTTAAAATAGCGAAAAGGTGATTACAAATGAATTATTTCTCTGGTCCTCTCAAGTATGTTTAATATTTTCATGTATAATCTCAAGAATTTAACACATGTGCAAGGATGCAAGGGAGTGTGTGAGAGGCACCAAGGTTGAGGGTGTGCAAGAGATGGGATGAAGGTCAGGGAGAGTGTACAAGGGTACAAGGGTCCAGGGAGGGTGTACAAGGTACATGCATGACAGGCATGGTGAGGGTGGAATCCTCTTTGGATTGCTGAATGGACTGAATTGTAAGCAGGAGCTAAGTAGGGGTATCCTACCCCACCTGTCTGTTGAGAGACAGCTTGTTAATTTTAATGCAGATGGCCTTCCTAACTCCTTTTTCAAACTAGTGCTCCTCTCTATCTAGAATGGGGCCTTGGAATGGCCCTTTTCTTTCAAGTGCAGAAGAATTGTTTAATACTGTCCTGGTGCATTTTGTGCCATGCATTTGTGTAGTGGTTGTTTTATGTCCCCAAAATTGAACAGCCCCCCTCTCAATAGAGGGGGAAGAATAGGAAATTACTTAGCTCCTATTTACAGTGCAGCCCTTTCAGCAATCACAAGACTCATTTGCACTCATTTGCACTCTAAGGTAACTGAAGAAACAGATTCACCCCCAGGAGTTTTCAAGGACCCTTACATGTTAATAACTGGCTGACTGCAAAGAGTATAAATCCTTCCCATTCCTCACCAATTAGTTAGAACTGAAAAAGCTTCTTAGATGAAAAATGAAACCTTTAAAAAAATCAAGATGGTCCAATTGGTGTTTGGGGGAGGAAAAAGCACCTTTTGGGACATGTAAAGCAAGCACATCCTTTTTCAAAATATTTTAAGCTTCATATACCATACAGTTAAAATAAAACTTTTAATTTATCTTATTAATACCTTTCATGAATGCATCAGTATTTCTTCCTGACTTTCTTAATGCTTCAGAGTCAGTAGAATATGCTGTCTTTATTACTTTTTCAGGAACACAACATAATGTTGCAGATACACTAACAATAAAATGCATTTTAGCTAACATAAAATTATCCATGATTTTTGGTTCACATGCTACAGTCCATGTTGAATGTATAGGCCTGTTAAATACTTCTTCCAATACCTTGTAAATTAAAAAAAAACATTTTATGATAATTTTCTTTTAAAGAATACACATATAATATTTATTTTTAAGTAAAAGAAAATACCTTTCTTTGAGACCAAATTAAAATCTAGCAAAGACATAGGGAATGAAACATTTTATGTTTAAAATATGACCTTGTATGAATTCAACCAAACTCATTTATGCTGAAGAATCACAAATGTAACCATTCATATCAGTTCTGACTTAAAATAATGTTAAGATTATGAATTACAAGGAATCTTATAGGCCATCTGCCCCAATCCTTTTTAGTTGAAGAAATTCACTAAGCACATCTGCTAGGTGGCCTTGCAGCCCATTTTAAAGCCTCTAACAATGAGATTTCATTGCTTAAGAGCTTTTATTTTCAAGAAATTCTGTCTAAATATTCCTTCTTTTCAAATGTCAGTATATTAATCATTGTCCTGCTTTCAGTTTCAACAAAGAACAATCCATCTCCTTTTTAAAAAGATATTTATGGCAATCATTAAATCTTTTGCTATGTAAACTAATATGCCCAACTCAAGCATATCTGTTAAACCACTGCGCCATGAGCTGCATTTGTTACCAGTTTACTTCTGAGTCTGATTCAGGATGCTGGTTTTAACTTTTAAAGCCCTTCACAGCAGGGAGCCAGGTTGAGAAACTGTCTCTGCCTAAATACATCTACTTGTTCCATCAAATCCAGCAGAAGAGATATGATGCAGCAGGAGTCATCTGCAAAGGAGCTACATCTGGGGAGACCTGGGAGTCTTTTCTGGCACAGCAGCTGCCCAAACTAAGACTGGCACCACCCCATCATCCTTCCAAAGCTGCTCAAAATATGATTATGTCAATAGGCTTGGGAATCTTAAAGATAATGATGGACTAGTGAAGTTGCTGTACTGTTTTAACATTGAATTCTTTCAACTACTCTGTTAGTAGTAAATATTGATGATTTTTTAAAATTGTTTTTAATATTGTTACTTGTTTTTTATTGTATGCCGCCCAAAATCTGGTCTTATGAGATGGGTGGCAATATAAACATGATGAGTGAGTGAGATAGAATGAAGAAGGAAATTAATAATTTGAAAGCGCTTTTCCAGTCTATTCCAACTTCATATCAGAATAATCTTAGATCTGTCTAACACTCATTGCAACTAAGCTGTCCTATCCTATAGTTATGTACTTGACTTCTCTTACCCAGGTGTGAGATCTAACACAGCTGGACATTTTCCTGTTGGATTCAAGTCTGACATGGTAATTGTAACTTTTGCCTCTTCAATATTACCCCATTTTCCTAGCTGATATGATCTTCAATTTGAGTAAACCATTCCATATTCTGGGTAATGTATAAAAATTGCAATAGCCCTAGGTACATGTAGCCCTGTGGGAGTCCAATTTATACTTCTGGCTTGGATTATGCAAAAGATTTATAACTACATTTTATGTGGTTGTTCAAATAGTTCTAAATTACTATTTAACAATTTTACATATGCCTATCAACAGTATATACCATTTATGATGTGTTATATTTCTAGATATTTAATTGTATACAGGCAGTTGTTAAAAAGGAGTTAAAATTTCCCAACTGAAATTATACTGAACTTATTTAACTGCAACAAACTGCATTTTAGCACAAAACAGTAACATGTGAAATACCTCTTGTGAAATAGCAGATTATTCATGTAAAATAATACATGAGTTATCTCAAATACATCTACAATAATGCAATGTTTCTTATTTTACAATTTATGAAAGATTTTGAGTTACAAGTTGCTAGTAGCGTGTAAAGAAACATATGACCAACACAAAATGACAGAATTGGTATGAGTTTGCTACAGAAACAATAAATCTATCTGAACAAGACAAGGACAGTGTCAATATCAGTATTAAGCACTATCTTACTGATATCAATTTGCAGCATTATATAAAATATCATTTCTGTTCTGTTTTGAGGAAGGTTTTCAGTTGTGAGAAGGACTAGCTTCTATGAGGAAAGAAGTAGGTTTAAAAGTTTAGATTTAAATTAAAGTTGACTTTATATTTTGAGGAAATCTTCTCCCAAACTGGTTTATATCACACTTTCATACTAAGAGAATGGTCTCCTCTTAGTACATGTAAATTAGGCATGTCTGCTTTTCAAAATAGGTCACAAAATCAAAACCATGAGTACTAACATTACCTTTATTGTAAGGTTAGAATAACAAAAACCTGCAAGCATTTCTCCCTTCCTCTGCCTTTACTTTCCCAAGAACTAGGAAGGGTCCTTCTAAGACTCTTTCCACCTCCCATTCCTTTTGGGGGCTGAGATATATCTGTCTCTCAATATATCTCAATATATCTCAGCTTCTCCTTTTTCTGTCTCTCAAGTCTATTCTCACAATCCATTGAAAACACTTTCTTACCTGTAGATTTCCACTTGTCAAGAGAGTTTGTGATGAATCAAAATTTGGACAGATCTAAATTTAGTAAAAAAAATAACAATATAATTACTATATAATTATACAGTAAGAATAATGGAAAACTGAAGTAATAACACTGACAAAATATAGCTTTACCTCAGTTCAAATTCATCAAATAAATAAATATAACATTCTGTACCTATATTGTTTCTTTTTGCTATGTTAGGGTTTTAAATTTTTAAATGACTATGGTAGATAATAGGTTGCTTATGATCTCAGAAAGAAAAGAAAATAATCTTTTGTTTCATTAAAAATGAAAAAGATAAAAAAATTAGCCAAGAGCTATAAGCCCTTCAGAGGCAAAGTATTCTAGCAACTAAATGTAAGGGAGTCTATTTTCTTGATTTTAGGCTAAGAAAATAAAATAAATGTCTTTACCCAAACTTTTGTAGTACGTTTGTATATGGTAGGTAATTTCCAAGGAATTTTATCGCCACGATTAACAATACAAAGTTCATGAAAGGCATCAGAGAAAAATCCCAAATCTGTAAGAACTTTTATCTAAGAATAAAAAGAATAACTAATTAACATTAATATACTATATATATATATGTCTGCTATACTGGATGCTATTTCTTAAACTATAGAAGCTTCCCTGAGACAGCCACTACTGTATAATTAATTGTCTTAGCTATGGAATTAGTCTTAAAACAATTAGTTTGCTCTCATAGATAATTTCTAAAAGAAATCATGATGGAATAGAACTAGTTGCAACAAGTATTTCAACTAGCTGTGGTGGCACAGTGGTTAGAATGCAGTATTGCAGGCTAACTCTGCCCACAGCCAGGAGTTTGATAATAACCAATTGAAGGTTAACTCAGCCTTCCATCCTTCTGAGGTCAGTAAAATGAGGACCCAGATGGTTGGAAACAATATACTGACATTTGGAAACAGTTCAAAGAATGCTGTAAAGCACTGTGGAGTGGTATATTAGTCTAAGTTCTAGTGCTAGTGATATTATCATGCTATGTTGTTATTCTCAAGTTATTAAAGAAATATGAAAAGCTACCCCACTATAACAAATAATTCAAAGCAAATTTTACAGGTTCAGTTATGCATAATGCAATGGCATAAAACTGTTTGCTGGAGAACAATACCACATTATAAATAAGTCCTTGCAATCCCCTACAATTTAAAATGTGATGATTATTCAGATTTCATATGGATGAGCTCCACTCTGAAAACAAAGTGTAAATTTTAGCTCTACCTTGTAGCTCTGACAATATCCTATAACTTCATCACTATAAATTTTGTCAAAACTCATGTAGTTTCTGTATTCTAAAATAAGCAATATAGGAATATGCACATTAAAGAAAAAAATATTTTCTTGCCATAGCCAGGTAGCAGCTTATCAACATCAGAAACATATCTTTTCTAGTTTATTTCTGTAAATAACTATTCTAGCCCAAGAAAAATTTAGCAACAACAGCAACAATAGTAAAGAATAAATATTTCTTGTAGTCTTTTCTCTTATTAAAGCATGAATGCACAGTGTACAATTCTGTATTGGTTATCTGCCAGCAACACTCCACAAACAAGCTAAAATAATAAGAGTCTGAAAATTCATGCAAATGGTACACACTGAAGTTCAACACATAAACAAAGCAACATAATCCTTCCATTTAGTCTGCACAAAACAATCAAAATCAGAAACATGTAGATAAAATAGAATAACAGAATTGGAAAAGCCTTGGAGGTCTTCTAGTCCAACCCCCAGCTCATGCAGGAAACCCTATACTAGCTATAAATTTTCCCAGGAGTGGGTATCCCAGAAAATTCACCCCAAGGTCAGATCATGCAATGCTCAGAAAAATTGCAAAAAATCCAGTTGCATCTCAGATCTACAGGCCTCAGTTAGCATGTTAAATGTTAAAGTTCATGACAGTACAATTAGAAAAATATTGAAAAAGTATGGTTTCTTTGGAAGGATTGCTAGGAGAAAGCCCTCTTTAAAAAGAATATGGCAACAGGCTTAGGTTTGCAAAGTTACATCTGAACAAATCACAAGATTCTGGAACAAACCTTTGGGCAGCAAGACCAAAGTAGAAACGATTGGCCATAATGCAGAGTTTGGTTTGGCAAAATCCAAACACAGCATATCAACACAAAATCGTATACCAACTGTCAAGCACAGTGGCGGATGGATGATAATTTGGGCTTGTTCTGCAGGCCCAGGCCTTGGGCACTTTGCAGTCATTAAGTCAACCATGAATTCCTCTGCATACCAAAATATTCTTGAGTCAAATGTGAGGCCATTTGTCCAGTAGCTAAAGCTTGACTGACATTGGATCATGACAATGATCCCAAGCAAACGAACAATTTACCACAAAATGGCTGAAAAAAGAAAGAATCAAGGTTTTGCAATTGACAAAGTCCAAGCCTCAACCCCATTGAAATGCTGTCACAGGATCTCAAGCGAGCTGTGTATAAACAATGAAGCAATGTTATAAAAAATGAATTCCTCCACAATGATGTGAGAGACTAATGAAGTTTTACAGAAAATGATTACTTCAGGATATTGCTGCTAAGGATGGTTCTACAAGCTGTTGAGCCATAAGGTGTACTATTTTTTTTATACATGGCTTCTCTATTTTGCCTTTGTTTTTGTAAAATAAATGATGACATGGTATAAAATATCCTGTATTGTTGTTCATCTGAGGTTGTATTTATCTACTTTAAGAACTGCTATGGACCAGGTGATTTTTACTATTTCCTGATACATAAAACAATGGAACGCAACCCGAGTGTACTTTCTTTTTCACATGATTGTATATTTATGTGAACATGTATTTGTAAATACAGAAACAAGTCCAAGTGAAGTAATAAGGAGAATTTGAGTATCTGTTCCTGAAATGTAGCAATGTAGTTCTCACAAGAAATCATCAGATCCAAAAGTTGAATGAAAGTCCTAAGAATTGTTTTCTTCATCACTCACTGAATTTAGAAGTTTGTGCCAGAACTCTTCAAAAAGGGACAAATAAAAATTAAACATTATTTAAAAAGAACATATAACAAGAGGATTGCTTGACTTGAGAAATCTGTTTTCTGTTTTGACAACTGAATGGCCTCATGAAATGGCACAATAACCAAGTTGCATTAAATTATTTTTAATAAAATATTTTGGTACATTTACCTTTAGAATCCTTCCTTCAATACACTTAATTTCATTTCGACAAATTTCTGACACAAAGTACTGATATAATGTGAACAATGGCAAAATCTGCAAAAAAAAATACGACAATGTATTTATATGTACATATAACTTTCTTCAACTTTTATGATACAGTTCAAAACAATATGCAATACAAAGCATGAACAGTGGACTTGGGCAGATTGTTCAGCAAGTCATTTCGCTAATGTGTAAAGCTCATCAGAATTTTCAAAGATGAAGAGAAGAAATCTCAATTGATATAATATTTAATGCCAGTACAGCAGCTTGGTGGTAAGAAAAAATGCTTTATATGCAGCAGACCTCAAGTTTAATCTCTTGTAAGTCAAAGCTGAAATCATACTTTGGCATAAGGCAGCTTTCTATGCTGATGAACATAGCTCTAAAATAAGTACTAAATTAATATGTATAGAATTGTGAATATAAATTTTAATTCTATTTTAGAAAGCTAATTTAACAAATTTTAAGTTATGCAATAGGAAGCAATATTTCCATGAAGTATCTTCACATTTCCTCCTCTTCCCCTTCCTTCCCCTCTTTTTAATTTCCCAGTGTAGTTTACAATTCTGGTATTTTGTCCTGCCCCAAAACATAACAGGCCCAACTCTGCTTAGCCTCCCAACTCAGATAAATCAATTTGCTCAGACTATATACAAACGAGGGGAAATCAGTTCAAGAACATATTAGACAAACTATATCCTTATATGACAAATTTTATGAATTTTATGATTTATATCTATACATGCAACTTTATTTGTAAATTTATTTAGCAAGTGTATTTATTCTAAGCAAACAACCATAGAATCAGTTATATAATTAAAAAGATGCATAACTGTATGTATGTTTGATCCCATGTAGTTAAGAGTGAAAAAAACATGTTAATCAATATTATAAATTATACCTCTAACAAGTATAAATATACTATATCCTTTATAATACTTACTATTAGATTTTGCCTTCTGCAATGCAATTCATGCAGAACAAAACTGAGATTTGCAATAACTGTTGCAATATCAGCTCTATAATAATCCACAAATAAATCAATGCCAGGAATTAATATGTCTGTTTCATATTGTGCAAAGTCACAGTCAGCTTTAGGATGTGGTAGTGAGGCTCTAAACAAAGCCTGAAATACAGAATAATAATAATATTCAAGTTCTACGCAGGTATAAACACATTTAATTAATTTCTAATGCTT
Source organism: Laticauda colubrina (assembly GCA_015471245.1). Classification (NCBI taxonomy): domain Eukaryota; kingdom Metazoa; phylum Chordata; class Lepidosauria; order Squamata; family Elapidae; genus Laticauda; species Laticauda colubrina. The sequence goes on along the minus strand of BLBF01000022.1, from coordinate 37,953,634 downwards.
CAAACTCCTAAAATGAAATCAAATATAATACTGAGCTATAATAAACAGGATCAAGCCACTTTGCAAGATTGCCTTACTTTCCGATTATAAACTGTTTTTATTAACTAAATATGAGGTGAAAGGGGTTTTTACACACAAATCGGTTAAAACAACTATTTAGTTTCAAACACATATTAGATTTCTATTAAGGTACTTCAAAGCATCTGAAAGAAGCATTTTGCAAAGTGCATTTGTCTGAGCAAAGTTCCCTTCCTCAAAAATTGCAGTCGTCAAGGGGTTCATGCAACTATTACAAAGACTATACTTTGCTTTCTTCACATGCAAGCAATGGTAGCACTCCTGCCATTTTTAGAAAATCTGCACATACTCAAACAGGGAGAGCATTAAGGTGCTGTACAAATCTCCCAATGAGTTCAGTGGTTCCAAAAGATATGCTTTGCTCTCATTACTGTACAGCATGTTTTTCAAATACTTTGCACAATCCTACTGCTGATACATTTCCACTTAAGTGATTAGAGAAAATAAATTGATTAGCTACATTTGATCTGATACTAGGTAGTAGGAAAAACATAATCAAGAAAGTGGAAGAGGCAGGAATAGTGGGAGGAAGTAAGCAGAGAATGCTGATATTACTAATTTTAAAGTAACGCAGACCTGAATTGAACAAATTAGTAACTTCATTATCAAAAAAAAAGATAAGCCTAATTTTTGCCAAATAAGCCATGGGGAGCATTTGTTTGTTTTTTAAATTTTAACCACAGAAGTAGCTGGAAGAGAAATGTCAATTTAAGAATATAGGGAGAGAAGGGAGGGAATAAATCTCTTGAATGACTATTCCAAAAGATCCTAAAACTCTAGAGATCAGAGCCATCTGATTAACTTCATTTGTCAAGGCTCACACTCGAATACAAGTGCCCTCAGCTCAAGCACCCTCTGCTCATGCTCCAAGCTCCATTTGCACGAGTGGAAGGCACACACACCTGATGCTCACACCAATGGAGCTGTGCATGTGCGTTTGCACCTGCCATTCACACCACCACCACCACCCCTCCCCGGGCCTGACTCCCAAGGTGGAAAGATTGGGGACCGCTGCAATAGACTATTTGCGGATCCATGGATTGAATTCTGTAATGGACTGAAAAGTATATACTGCACTATAATGCAAAACATTGAGCAAGTGTTCTGCATTATTTGTTTTGAAAATACTAATGTTGGTGGAATAATAAAGTATTCTACATTTCTTTCTTCTCTAATATGTACTATTGGCTGATTCCTTCAACTGGCTTATTTCCTGACTTGCATGGATAAATGAAAGCACATTACTTACATATTTGCATAAGAATTATGATAACCATTTTATCTGTAACATAGCTCCATAATTACCAATTAATGTTATTTGAGATCAAAGTACTCTCCAGCTTTTCCATAATACATAAAGTAAGTATGTAAATTAAATAAACAAATAAATTTATGTGGGCTTATAATAAACAATGCCAAGCATCTATCCATATGCATGCACATTTACCATATCACAGCATAATTTTCTATTTGCAATTCAATAATGAAAGTTTATCTACAGATTACAATAATGTCTAATTTTTAATACATATATTAATTACCTTGAAGAGTATTGCAGATAAAATGCAGGTTTTGGTTCTTAGCTTAATGTTATATTGTAATGAATGCCTAAATGCAAAAAATAAGCAATATAGTTAAACAGTGGTGTTTGTGACTGATTTACAATCCCAAAGTAGGTATTTGAGCTTTCAAATAAAGATATTTTTTTACAGATTTCATCAAGTATTCAAACCCCTTCACTCTTGTCAATTTTGTTATGCTGCAGCCTGATTCTACAATTGTTGAAATATGTTTTTTGCTCATTAATCTACACTCAGTACCTCATAATGACAAAGAGAAAACATAATTTTAGAAATGTTTGTAAAATTATTTTTAAAAACTGAATATCACATTGGCATAAGTATTTAGAACCTTTGCAACATTATTTGACATTTAACTCTGGTGCCTCCCCCATTGCTTTTGATCACTGCTGACATGTTTCTACACTTTGATTGGACTCCATTAAATTGACTGGTCAGGATTTGGAAAAGCACACACCTCTGTGATACCTCTCTATGGAAAGTCTCACAGCTGACAATGCCTACTGTAGCAGTGCAAAAGCCACAACATCAAAGGAACTGCCTGCAGAGCTCAGAGACAGGATTATTGTAAGGCACAGATCTGGTGAAGGCTACAATTAAATGTATGCTGCACTGAGGGTTCCTAAGGGCACAGTGGCCTCCATAGTTCTAAAATGGAAGAGGTTTGGAACAACCAGGACTCTTCCAAGAACTGGTCACCCAGTCAAACTGAACAATTGGGGGAGAATGGCCTTAGTAAGAGAGGTGACCAAGAATCCAAAGGTCACTCTGATTGAGCTCCAGAGATTCTATTTGGAGATGGGACAGAGTTCTAGAAGGACAACTATTACTGCAGCCCTCCACTGATCTGGGCTTTATTGCTAGAATGATTAGACAGAAGCCTCTAATCGGTGCAAAACTTATGGAAGCCCATTTGGAGTTCCCAAAACAAAAGCACCTGAAGGACTCTCATTTTGGGATGAACAAGATTCTCTGATCAGATAAAACCAAGATTGAACTGTTTGGCCTCAATTCTATGTCTGGAGGAAATTAGGCACTGCTCATCACTTGCCTGATATCATCCCAACAGTGAAGCATCATGCTGTGGGTGTGTTTTTCAGCAGCAGGGACTGGTCAGGTTTGAGGGAAAGATGAATAGAGCAAAGTAAAGGATATTCTCAATGAAAACCTGTCCCACCGCACTCAGGATCTCAGACTGGGCTGAAGGTTCACTTTCCAACACATCGACAATCCTAAGCATACAGCCAGGACAACTCACGAATGGCTTAGGGACAACTCTGTGAATGTCCTAGAGCGGCCCAGCCAGAGCCCTGACTTGACCTCTACTGAACATCTCGGGAGGGACCTGTAAATGGCTGTCCACTGACAATCACAACATGACTGAGCTTGAGAGGATTTGCAAAGAAGAATGGCTAAAAATCCCCCAATCCAGGTGTGCAAAGTTTGTTGCATCATACTAAAAAAGACTTGAGGGAGTAATTGCTGCCAAAGGTGCTTCAACAAAGTACTGAGTGAAGGGTATGAATATTTATGCCAATGTAATATTTCAGTTTTATAGATATTTCTGAAATTCTGTTTTCACCTTATCATTATGGGAACTAAGTGTAGATTAATGAGCAATGAACTTCAACAACTGTAGAATCAGGCTGCAGCATAACAAAATTGACAAAAATGAAGGGGGTCTGAATCAAAGGTAGTATTCAGCAGGTTCTGACCAGTTCTGGAGAATTGGTAGCAGAAATTTCGAGTTCGCAGAACCAGCAAATACCACCTCTGACTGGAGATTTTACAGTATCCTTCTCCTGCCACACCCACCAAACCACGCCTACAGAACCAATAGTAAAAAAAAAACGATTCCCACCACTGGTCTGAATACTTTCTAAATGCACTGTAATTTCTATTAAGATATCTGAATACACTGTACAGAATTGAGGAGATGCTAAGATTGCAACTTAAATGCAATCACATGTAACAGCTACAAATTGGAGAATGAGCACTGCCCTTATAGCAGCAATGACTTGCGGAGTCAATTCTGCAGGGACTCCTTTACCTTTTTTATAATTTGAATGGTCAGCATGTAAGTGAGAACTATATGTTTATAACATTTGTTTTATTTAATGGTTCTGAGGACTTCAGCTATTTCTGCAGTCTGTTTTGATTTACCATTTATATTTTCAATTTTATTATTTATTTTCCCAAACTTACTATATTTCTTTATAATGGAAATCCAAGATGTAAATTTAACATGTAAAAATTTTATCTTATTCTACCTACCAGGAATTTGTATAAAATCATGTGACAATGCAAAGATACAATAAGAATATAACATGAAATAGGATTGTAAGATAATTTTTTTTAGTTGGAACAGAGAAAGTCCTATATTCATAATAAACGTAATATGTATGAATCATTGGTCTGAATTTCTGTAAAATTAAATCATTAAGTAAAAAAATTAAATTGTAGATTAGCGAATAGAAAAAATACTCACTGAGCTATTTTAGCTGCTAAGATTGCTCCTTGTAGGCAACCCCAAATTCCAGCCCGAGAAATAAACTTCTCAGAATAAACTTGAGATGTTTCTGACAAATTACCAGTGGTTTTCTCTGATGAGTCATCTAATTCTTGCCACTGATGAAGTGCATCATCCATTTTGAGAACTGTATCAAGACCCTGACACCAGCATTTGAAAGCAATTCTGAGATACATTAGAACTTACATTACTGATATTCAAATGGAAGGTAAAAATATAATATTTTATTTTACATATCTCTATGGTTAAATGCAATGAAAGTAGAAAGTAATAGAAAGCAAATAAAGTACACATAGTCCTTGACTTATGACCAAAATTGTGGCCTGGAATCTCAGTGATGAGTTAAGTTGTTGTTAAATGTGATGTCCACGACTGCTTTACTCAAGGACTGTGATCCCAGCTCTCCAGTAGCATTTGTTAAGCAACCATGAAGGTCATTAAATGGAAAGAATGAAAGAGCTACCTACTGAAGAAAGGCAGGAAGGTCCTTTTTTTGAGTGAAAGGGAACTCCTGTGCACAGCTGAAGAAACAAGCCTTGGATCTTCCAAGATCCCTGCTTTATTTTTCCAGTACAGTGCAGGAGTTCCCTTCTGCAAATGAAGAGAAGGTGAACTCCTGTCCTCAGATGCAGAAACTAAGTGGGGATCCCAAAAATCCATATTTCATTTCTGCAACTCAATGAAGTATGTCAGTCCCCCACCCCACATGAATATAGGATCTAGGATAACTCGCCATCACCAGCTCGTCATGGCCAACTTACTGCTGCAGCATGCCACCGCCAACTTGCCTCTGCCAACACACAACCATGAAATTGCCGCACACCTCCACACAACCAATCAACATGGGGTCAACTCACTGCAGGCATCCAGAGAGGTGGGCAGGCAGGCAAGTAGATAGAAAGAGCACAGAGCAAATCGGGGCAAGCAGCAGGGTCTTTCCATTTTCAGACCACATGTAGCACAGAGCTACTGCTGATGCCACCACTGTGCCAAGTGAGAAGCTACTACCGTTGATGTCGCCACCATGCCAGGAACAGAACCACTGCTGCTGATACTACAAAACCAGGCCTGGAGCTACTGCTGATGCTACGACCATGCTGGGCATGGAGCCATTGCTGTTGCTGCCACATTGGGTACACATCTGCTGTTGCTGCCGGCATGTCAGAGGTGGAGCCTGGCATGACAGCTGCAGCCAACTCCAATACTGCAGCAGTGGTATGGGATATGAAAATGGGAAGCCCCCAGCCTCACTCACCCACCTGCCTCTCCCTCCAGCCGCTTGCAACAAGTTGTCCTTAAGGCAAGTTGTCCCCATGGTGATTTGTCTGCAGAAGATGGTAGAGGTAAATTATTCAGCGGGCAGTAATAATTTGCAATTTTCCCTGCCAGCTTCCCCACTTACTTTCTTGGGAAGCTGGCAGAAAAAACTGAAAATGGTGACCACTTGATCATGGGGCACTTGGCAACTAGTTGTAATCAAGTAGTTATTTTTAAAAAGCTCATTGATTTCTTGCTATAACTACTGAAGGACCAGACCATTGACAAACCACAATATTACTGTATTTAACCCTGGGGAAGCCACTCCATGCATACATGGACTTCCCAAAATTAACAAAGAGGGAATTTCACTCAGATCAATTGTTAACAGCATCAACTCTGTAACCTTCAATAATGCTAATCATCTAATCACTTTATTAGCTCCTCTAGTAAGCAATACACCCATCACATCAACAACTCACAGGATTTTGTCAGCAAGGTTTAGAAACTAAACTGGATCCGGATGAGACTATGTTTTTTTTCACTCTTCACCTGCATTCCAAGAATGAAAGCTGTCATAGCAATGAAGAAACAATTGCTACAAGGCAGCACATTAGGCAAAAGAACTAATCTCATCCCATGTATCATGCTGGAGTTCTGCTTGATCACTACCTATTGTAAATACAGTGAAGATTTCTACAGATAAAAAACACAATTACACCATGGATTCTTCTGTGTTGCCCATTGTGATCAATTTCTACATGGAAGAAGTAGATACCAAACTCCTAAACTCCTTTACAGGAATTCTACCCACTGACTGGTGAAGGTATGTGGAAGATACTTGGATCAAGATTAAACCACAAAAAAGGGAAGCCTTCAATATCAACTCTGGGTCCAAGTACCAGAAGAAGTTAAAGGAAATAGTCTGGCTTTCCTGGATTGTACAGTATACTTTAAGGGAGGCAGAAGCCTCAACATTGAGATATACAGAAAACTCCCATACAGAGATCAGTATTTTGACCAATATTCAGAGTCCTAACAGCCAGATGACTGCAAAGAATATAAAACATTCCATTCCCCACTATTCAGTTAGAAATGAAGAAGCTTCTTGGATGAGAAGCATTTTTTAAAAAAAACTAAGAAAGTCTCTTTCATGAATTACTGCCTTGTTGTGGCGAAAGGGCTTGTGTAGCTCAATGAAGCTATGAACTATGCTATGCAGAGCCACCCAAGACAGACAGATCATAGCAGAGAGTTCTGACAAAATGTGATCCATTGAAGAAGGAAATGGCAACCCACTCCAGTATCTTTGCCATGAAAACCCCATGGACAGTACCAAAAGGCAAAAAGATATGATACTGGAAGATGAGCCCCTCAGGTCAAAAGGTGTCCAATATGCTACTGGGGAAGAGGAGAGGGCTAGTACTAGTAGTGCCAGAAAGAGTGAAGCGACTGGGCCAAAGCCTAAAGGATGCTCAGCTGTGGATGCATCTGGCAGTGAAAGGAAAGTCTAATGCTGTAAAGGTCTGTTCTCCATAGGAACCTGGAATGTAAATCCATGAAAGATCCATCCAAGCTGGACATGGTCATGAAGATCCCTCCAAGCCTGACATGGTCAAACATGAGATGACAAGACTGAACATTGACATCTTAGGAAGCAGTGAGCTGAAATGGACAGGAATGGGTGAATTTAATTCAGATGACCATCAGGTATACTACTATAGGCAAGAATCCCTCAGAAGAAATGGAGTAGTCTTCATAGTCAATAAAACAGTAGGAAAAGCAATACCCAAAATGACAGAATTATCTCAGTTCAAATCCAAGGAAAACTATTCAACATCACAATAGTCTAAATCTATGCCCCAACCATTGTGCTAAAGAGGATGAAACTGATCAGTTCAGTGAAACCCTACCACATCTTATAGAATTAGCACCAAAAAATGATGTCCTTATCATCATGGGGGATTAGAATGCTAAAGTAGGAAGCCAAAAGAAAACCGGAATACAAAATGAAGCAGAGCACAGGCTGATAGAACAACCCAACAGATGGCTCTACACATGGACATCACCAGACAGTCAACACAGAAATCATACTGACCATGTGTTCTGTAACCAAAGATGGAGAAGCTCTATGCAGTCAGTAAAAACAAAACCAGGAGCTGACTGTGGCTCACATCATGAGCTTCTCGTTGCAAAATTTAGGCTTAAATTGAAGAAAGTAGGGAAGGCCACTCAGGTATGAACTAAATCATATCCTTGATGAATATACAGTATACAGTATAATATACAGTAGAGGTGACAAATAGATTTAAGGAATTAGATCTGATAGACAGAGTGCCTGAAGAACTATGGTTGGAGGCTCAAAACACTGTATAAGAGGTAGCAACTAAAACCATCCCAAAGAAAAAGAAATGCAGGAAAGCAAAATTGCTGTCTGAGGAAGCTTTGCAAATAGCTGAGGAAAGAAGGAAGGCAAAAGGCAAGGGAGAAAGAGAAAGAAATACCCAATTGAACGCAGAATTCCAGAGAATAGCTAGAAGAGATAAGAATGCCTTCTTAAATGAACAGTGCAAAGAAATAGAAGAAAACAATAGAAAAGGGAGGACCAGAGATCTCTTCAAGAAAATTGGAGATATGAAGGGAACGTTTCATACAAAGATTGGCATGATAAAGGACCAAAAAGGCAGGAATCTACAAAGGCAGATAAGATTAAGAAGAAGTGGCAAAATTACATAGAAGAACTATACAAGAACGAGCTTAATGTCCTTGATAACCACGATGGGATGGTCACTGACCTTGAGCCAAACATCCTAGAATGTGATGTGAAACGGACCTTAGGAAATCTGAGCAACAACAAAGCCAGTGGAGGTGACAGTATTCCAGCTGAGCTATTCAAAATCTTAAAAGATGATGCAGTAAAAGTGATATGCCCAATTTGCCAGCAAATTTGGAAAACTCAACAGTGGCCACAGGATTGGAAAAGGTTAGTTTACATTCCAATTCCAAAGAAAGGCAATGCCAAAGAACGTTCAAACTATGACACCAATGCACTCATATCACATGCTACTAAAGTTCTGCTTAAAATCCTACAAGCTAGGCAGTATGTAGATCAAAAACTACCAGAAGTACAGGAAAGATTTCAAAGACACAGATGAACTAGAGATCAATTGCCAACATATGCTGGATCATGGAGAAAGCTAGGGAGTTCCAGAAAAATATCTACTTCTGCTCCATTGACTATGCTAAAACCTTTGATTGTGTGGATCACAACAAATTGTGGCAAGTTCTCAAAGAGATGGGAGTACCAGAACATCTTATTTGTCTCTTGAGAAACCTATATGCGGGTCAAGAAGCAATATTGAGAACTGGGCATGGAACCACTGATTGGTTCAAAATTGGTAAAGGAGTCCAGCAAGGCTATACACTATCGCCCTGCCCATTTAATTTATATGCAAAGCACATCATGAGAAAGGCAGGGCTAGATGAATCAAAAGTTGGAATTAAGATTGCTGGGAGAAATATCAACAACCTCAGATATGCAGATGATACCACTCTAATGGCAGAAAGTGAAGAGGAACTAAAGAGCCTCTTGATGAGGGTGAGGGAGAGTGCAAAAGTTGGCTTGAAACTCAACATTAACAAAACTAAGATCATGACATCTGGCCCTCTCAATTCCTGGCAAATAGATGGAGAAGAAATGAAAGTAGTGACAGATTTTAATTGCCTGGGCTCCAAGATCACCACAGATGGGGACTGCAGCCAAGAAATTAAAAGATGCTGGCTCCTGGGGAGGAAAGCTATGGCAAATCTAGACAGCATACTAAAAAGCAGAGACATCACCCTTCCAAAAAAAAATGAATATAGTCAAGGCTATGATTTTCCCAGTTGCAATGAATGGCTGTGAAAGTTGGACCATAAGAAAAGCTGAGAGAAAGGCTGAGTGCCAAAGAATTGAGGCCTTTGAACTCTGGTGCTGGAGAATATTCCTGCAAGTCCCTTGGACTGCAAGGTAGTCAAACCAGTCAGTCCTAGAGATCAACCCTGACTGCTCTTTAGAAGGTCAGATCCTGAAGATGAAATTCAAATACTTAGGCCACCTAATGAGAAGGAAGGACTCACTGGAGAAGAGCCTAATCTGGGAAAGATTGAGGGCAACAGAAGAAGGGGATGACAGAGAATGAAGTGGCTGGATGAAAGCAGTGGGTGTAGGCTTAAATGGACTCCAGAAGATGGCAGAGGACAGGAAGGCCTGGAGGAACGTTGTCCATGGGGTTGCATTGGGTCGGACATGGCTTCACGACTAATAACAACAAAAACAACAAGAACAACAAATAAAATCAAGTCGCCTTTTGAAAAGCATATTTGGGACAACCATGACCTGGATGATTGAGAAGATCCATAGATATCTGCAAGAAAACAACCAAGATCAGAGAGCACCAAGGACCCCACAGTTCAATCCTAAACTACAAATATTCTCTTATATTGGTATAGTCCAACTAGTTTACTAGTTAGCGAAGAAGGTACAAACAAAAATCAGATAAGGAGAGTAAACAATTAGTAGTAATGTTTTTTTTAAAAATTTCTAAAGAATTAACAAAACAGAATGGAAGAAAAGGCAAAGAGGAATTCAGAAAAATGAAATATGTTGTTATAATTCTAATGAAAATTTTGACTTTGTGTACCCCATTGATTTTTCTACAATGATTATACATTTTATTAATTTTACAAGGTATAGATTGATATACAAAATGTAAGAAGCTAATACCTTTTGCTTCCTGTGAAAAAATGCAGATTTCCAAGTTCATGAAAAGCCTGGACCATGAGACCATACTGATTATTTCTTTGAAGAATTTCTGTTTTTCATCAATTTGAGAGAGAAATGTTTGAATATTTAACAGTAAATATATTTAGAGAAAGAAACTTAATATGACTGCTTTGAAATAAATTGCTGTGTTTTTCTATATTAGTTTGTCTACCATTTTAGTATACTATCCAATTAGAAAGCTCATGGTAGTACAAATAACATTTTTGAAATACATTTTTAACACTTCACCCACAATTTAAAAAGTAATAAACTAACATTTGCCACAATCACCCTATGGATCAAAGGTTTACTGAAATAAAGTGATTTTCAAGGCTTTCCAGAATGAGAATGGAGTTAGGGCTCATCATACTTCATACAGTATATTTGACTCTGGAAACTATTACAAATCTGTGTTAGCATTTTGTATTTTTTTTATTTTTTTCTTATTTTTTGCCATTTCTATAATATCAAGTTTTTGCATTCAAAGTGCCCTATTTCAAGCTTGAAGTGTAAAATGGGGGGAGGAACTCTTGTATGAAATTACCAGACTGAGTCCGAGGGAGGGGTCAAACATATCATCTGTCATAAGTCCCTTTATGCCCATAAGAGATCTAAGTTCAGATTAATGTCGGCACCAGAGAAATCAGGAGATCCAGGCAGTTCAATGCGTACAAAGCTTTATTGTATTTATTCTCTACAAGAATACCAACTACTGATGCTCAAGGGAAATTAGCGGGAGTTAAGAAGAAAAAGAAATTCAAGTTAGGCTAGACTTAGATTTGTTGTGGGCATGCAGGGACTCATAACTGATGATATGACCCATCCCTCAGGCTCAGCCTACTATCTCCTACATCTCCTCTTGAAATAAAATGGTATTGTTTCAATAATTGTAGAAGTATTTTAAGCTTGAAACAATGTTGTATCCCGAAACAATTCCACAATGACGTGAGTTGGGTGCTTTACACTGTAAGCAACTGTTTCTCTGAATTTTAAAACTGGTTGAATTGGCAATATTTTGCATACCACTAGACCTACATATACTTTTGTAGTGGTTTTGCAGTGATCTATTCTCTTCATCTATTAACTATTATTAGATGAATCTTAGCAGTAATTTCCAGGAGTGGGATTCAACCAGTGTTACTACTGGTTTGACGACTATGTTTTGCGTGCACATGCTGTAAAAAAATTTAAGCTGTGATGCACGGACAACTGAAAAGCGCTGCCCGCGGGTGTGCAGTGTTTGAAAAACTACTTTTTTCCTGCTTTTTCAACCTCAGCTGTGGCTGCGCAAAGCAGCTGAGGTTGAAAAAGCAAGAAATAAAGGACAGGTAAGAGCCCAGGCAGGTGGGTGAGCCAAACAGCAGCAAACATAGAATCGGTTCAATGTCTGTTGCTCTTCAGTGCTTACCAGTTCTATCGAGCCGGGCAGAACCGGTAGCATCCCACCCCTGGTAATTTCTCTCTCATCAGAGAGAAAAAAGTAAAAGCAAGGTTATTTCTTTGAGTCTACTAGAACTCCAACAGCAGTCTGCTGAAATACTACTATTTTCCTCTCTCTGAACTATTTAAAATAATACATTTCTGCAAGCACAATATGTGTTCAAATTTCCTATCAGATCATACAGTAATTCAATGTACGAAATAGAATGGATTATAAAGTTACCAATTGTTTGTTCATATGAAGAGATTACTACTGAGACTTTTGACTGGGGAATGGAGTTGCTCTCAACCATACTGAGGCAAGTAAAACTTTCTTCTGAAAGATCAGGTGGTTCTGGTTCATATGTCAACTCAGCTCCCATAGTAAATCCCACTTTTCCACGTGAAGTCTTCTGGTTTGCGTATATCTCTAATCTTCCAGAAGAATCTTGTTTTATAAATAGATTTAATGAAAACATTTTAGCAATTCTTACAGATTAGAGATTCTGAATGTAATATTAGATATTATATTATTATTCCAGAGAGATTTGTACTGAAAGTAGATATATTTTACAATTTATTTTAATTAAATGTATGGCATTAGAGAGCACCTATACTATCATATGCTCCCTTTCCTAAGTCTTCTCTTTCCTCACACAATTTTTTTTTCTTTTTCTCGTCTTTGAAAGAGATAATATAAAATTGTTATAATTATGAAAAGGCAATAGTTTGTTACCTCCAAATCACATTTCTTCTGATTTACATTAACCAATGGAATAAAAATAAAAAGTAATTTTTCAAAATAAGCTGGAAGAAAATTTGCCGAAGCCCCATTATGTTCCATCAGAAATAACTAAAGTCCCAAGATTATGTAACATTTACAACAACCTTTACAGATTTGGTGTTTGAAAGTATGGAGAGCAACAACTGCATTAATAGCCTTCAGTCCATCTCTACCATCTCCAGGGAGTTGCATTGTTCTAAGCTTGGGTAAAAAGAAGCTACCCTTGACATTTTTTCCTATCAGGCCCACAAGCCTTTGAAAAGATGGAGGGTATATTAGTCTACGCTCGATCATTGTTCGGGCAGCTACAATGAATTGAACATTATAGGAGAGAATGGGAATGGAATGATTGGTGGTGGCTATGTTATTTTTTCTACTATTGTTTATTTTATGTGCCTAGAAGAATCTTACAATAATATCACAGTGAAGAGGAAGTTATTTGTGCTCATACATAAATTATACAAGAATTCCTGAATGAAGGTACAATGCTTTTTGTTTACATAATATGCTTCAATCTTTATTCAAACAGTTCTTAGGCATTTCTCGTCTGGCTTTTTTATGAGTACCTTATCCCTATTATTTAAGAAGGTTGAGTTTATTAATTGAAAAAAAGAATGAAAATTTCAAACTTAAAATTTTCAAGTAATAACTTTACAACAAATTTCCTTTTTTAAAAAGTCAAAATTTACATGGTATTTTGATAAACATTACTTTTGAGGAATTATAAACTCTCAAGCAGGGGTGGAATTCAAATTTTTTAACAACTGGTTCTGTGGGAATGGCTTAGTTGGTGGGCATGGCTTGGTGGTCATGTTACTGGCTGGGTATGGCCAACTCAACATCACTCACATCAAGACATGCATCTCCTTGCCTGGTCTCTTGTGACTGTGGGGATGCTGCAACAGTCGTAAATGTGAAAAATGGTCATAAGTCACTTTTTCAATAGTCACTCCACACAAGCAAAATCCCAGCAAAGGAGAGGGGAAAAAACTCCAGAGAAGTTCCAAAGACAGGAAGCCTACTCCTGCCAATAATGTAATAAGGGTTAATAGAGAGGCAGTTTCTGTAAGCAACACCAGAATGTTTCCTTCCTGCCTTCCTTACAGGATTAGGCCAATAATTTCTTCTAACAACCGGTTTTCCAAACTGCTTAGAATGTTAACAACCAGTTTCAGCCAATAGGTGCGAACAGGTAGAATCCCATCCCTGCTTTCAAGTGTTTCTGTAAAGGAGTCTGAAAGATGTAACTATGTAAGAGCTCTGCCATTCTACTGATGAAATGGCATTTGGCTATATCTTTCAGAAACATTAGTGTAAATATAAACCAATTTACTTCTTTCTAAATGGCTTTGTTCCTACATATCAGCCAATAACCTAGAAATTGTTTTTTGGAGAAAACTGCTAATTCAGTTGGGTTAAGAAAACTTAACTTTTGAAAATTATATTTCTCATTTTAGGCATTTATCTTCACACTTTTTTTTTAAAGGAGAAGATCTTGATTTCTTTGGGATTCTTAATTTGACATTGTGCCAATATAATTTATATAAACATGCGGTAAATAGGACAGTATATATTTTTATTGAATTATTATTAGGAATTTCATTTTGCTTCTCTATAGCAATATGAAAATTAATTCATCAGACATTATATATATACATAACAGCATGTAGTTAAAGTTTTATTCCAATTCTAATAATTATTAGATAGTGTGGAATGTTCAAATAGAATAGTCAAAAAAATTAAATGTTCTAAAATCAAATCAATGTGCATGTGTGTGTGTGTGTATTCATACTTACACACATATGCACATACTTACACACAAATGCACACATTTTTTCAATATTTTTAAAGTCTATTTACAGTTATATATACATCCAATTTCTAATGAGAGGTACTCACCTCGCACATGAGCTAGAAATAAACAAAGCAATTTCCTGCTGTATTTAAGGGCTCTACTGTGGTTCTTTGATTTTTCCAGAGTTTCTCTAAAACATTTTAGCGTATCCATTGGATCCAGAGGAACAGAAAATAGTGGTCTGGTTAGACTGACACCTATAAAGAACCCATAGTTATTTTAATAAGCTTTATGTCTAAGTAACAAACATATAATATACAAAGATAAAATTGCACAGAAGTTTACTCTACTAGTAGTAGTATCTTTATTACAGTCATAGATCAACTTGACTGATACTATTAGTAATATCTTTATTAGTCATAGATCAACTTAGAGTTCACACATAGGCACAGTTCAAATTGGAAAACACTATACTTATAAGTAGTAGAATTCTAAAAAAAAGCTCCTGAACTCAGTGTGGAAGGTTTTGAGTTATTATATATTCAGAAGAAATCCATGCTAGAAACAATGAAATTATTGCAGTTAATCAGATGGTGAATATGGGCTCCTCAGTGAAATCAACTTGGGAACAATGATTAGTGTCAATTTGTCTTGAGGTAGAATTTGTGGCAGTAAATTCATCATGTGTGGAGGGAATATCAATCTTCAGTAGAATGTCTAAGGGATTTGGATTGATCACTGAAACAAGTTTAGAAATATAAGAGGAAGGAAAAGAATCTATTGGGCTGAGTAGATGCTTCATGCATGATACTACATCCTGTATTTTAGTTGCCCACCCAGATTGGACACATTTCCAGTAATGAAAAATGAAAAATAATGCAGTTGAATATTCTGTTAGTGCCAGTGTAATGTAGAATTAATGTATAATATGGTTTTTTTTATTTTTAAAGACATTTTGGGGGAAAGGCAGACAATGTGCATAATTGTTAGATAAGATGTCCCCAAGATTCCCAATGTTTATCAAATGATCAATGTTATATTTAACTAATAGAGGAACAGTATCTATAGTACACACTCTTCTGATGTATGAAAATAAACAGTTCTCCCACCCCAAACTTATTTGCTCCCTTAGTTTGTACACAATCTTAGTTTGTAGTTCAATCTAGAACTACCTTGACTGAATCAATTTTTATTGTCATTATCTCAATAGCTATAATGTAGAACATCTATATAATTGGTTTTACAAGTTTTTGATAAAGATAAAATAATATATAAATACATTTTACTTGACATATCAAATCTATGCAACAAATAGAACCTGCACATGATTGAAACAAAACAATTTATCCATCCATAAAAATAATCCAAAAGAATATAAACACTTAATTATCCCAAAGAGAATGAACTCTGAAATTTTTAAAGAATATAATTTACATATCTTCATACCTAAATGATCAAAATGTTCAACAATTGGTCCTTTCCATTTTGTAGCAGCATACAAGTTTTTTGCAACAAAGTTTCTGCAGCATACCTTAAGAGAGTATTTTCTGATACAGTTAACAGCCTTTTCAATGAAGGAGTTCAGGTTAAGTAGACTAATCTTCTTAAACATTTAAAATTAGATTCTGAAAATTCATCACTATTATTTCCATTTTCAAAAAGCAAAGAAATAATAAAAGCCAATGTTCATTATCTAGAATGAATTTTCACAAGAAAAACTAAACAAAAATAGGACATTCTTATTAAGATGTGCATGACCATCAGAACAGTATTCCTTTGGCACAAGACTTTTCAGAATTTACTCTTACAAACTCTCATACGTAGTAATGTGACCTGAACTTCCCAAACTAATCAGAACTCACAATTCTATCATTGCCATGCTCCTATTGTGTCAGCTCTCTTCACTATATCCAACCTAGCTGGAAATCAAGGTGATATGCATGCAGGGGTGGGATCCAACCGGTATAACTACCGGTTCAGTGATTTTGTAATTTGTGTGTGGAACGTCATCAGCTATGCTGCCCGAACAGCTGAGCAGTGCTGTGCGTGGGTGTGCAGCATTTGAAAAAGCACTATTTTCCTGCTTTTTCAACCACAGCTGTGCCGCACAAAGCAGCTGAGGTTGAAAAAGCATGCAATAAAGGTCAGTAATAGGCCAGGCAGGCAGGTAGGCCAAAACAGCAGACATGGAACCAGTTCTATGTCTGCTGCTCTTCAGAGCTACCAGTTCTACAGAGCCAGACAGAACTGGTAGAATCCCACCCCTGTTTAATGCATGGTTCTAAACTGGTAGTCTTGTTGCTTAGCACCATAGCATTTTATCCCCACAGTGATATGGAGGATAAGACTGCTTTTTCCAGTCAAGAAAAAAATTAAAGAGATACCTGTTAGCTAATTCTGTTCTTAGAATACATTTGAGGTTCAGGGAAACAAGTTTTATTAAATAATGAAAAAGGACAGAGAAAGAAGTTGGGATTACTATTACACCTGCCTTCTTTACTCACTAACTAGTCTGAGAATCAGGGTGTATCTTCTTGTTAGAAAATGAGATTTTGAGCCAACTCATTTGCTCTAGGACAGGGGTAGGGAAACTTGGCTCTTTTATCATTTATGGACTTCAACTCCCAGAATTTCTGAATGAGCCATAAAAGGTTCCCCATAAAACAGCCAAGTTTTCCTACCCCTGCTCAAGGAAAAATAACTTTAGATTAAAGTTACGGGGAACTTTAATGTGCCCATTCAAAAATCTTTTTCAGACAGCCCAATACATAACTAAAGATTATATTTTTATATTTCTTTAAAACTTTTAACCCAAATTTCAATTACAAGTTTTTTTTTCTTTGTCATCTAAAACACTTTACCTTGTCTCCAGTATTAGTGATTAATTCTTCTAAGCAAGACTGTGCATTATCTGACTCACAGAGTAGTTTTTTTTCCTGCAGCTGCCTCTGGGCAAACACCAACACAGGAGTTACTTGCTCCATATATCTTTCACTAGAAAAAGTTAGAATTTTAAAATAAATATTGTTAATATATTTTTTAAAAAATCCTTTCTTTCCCAAAGTCACTTTATGTTACTTACTGTGTAACTGTGTTAAATTGCATAGCTATATTAACTAGTGATTCCCATTTCTTCAAACGAAATAGAAACTCAAGAGTTTGCAGAATAAAATGGCATATTCCTTGGAAATCTATAATATTCACATCATCAAGGGGATGTTCAAAAGAAAGGCTGGAACCACCTTCATCAACAGCAATGCCTCCTATGCAGCTTGGAACACCAAAATTTCCCTTGGGCTCAATAATCTGTAAATTTAAACAGAGATCATAATATCCTATTCCATTTTTGCAGGTCATCTTCAAAATCATGATACAAATATCAAGTACAAACTCAACTAGCACTTCTAATTACATAAATTTTCTTTACATTGTATCAAGAATATTCAGTTACACATCTAACTGAAATACATAAACATTTCTATTTTTGATAATATTGCACGTGTCCATGATTTACATCAATATCAAACTCATAACAATATTATATTTTGTTGGTCTTTGATGTTTACCAACTTATTAACATATTTATTAGTCTTTTATTATTACTAACATATGTCTACTCTCTAAAGATATGGATCTCTTCCTTTTAACAAATACAGTTGCCATGTTAATTATATTGGATGCTAGAATATGAGCATCTCAGACAGACATCCTGGTCTTTGTGACAATTCCCACATTGTGTATAATGAAGTAGATGTTACCTAAGACGGCATTAACAAAGAAAGATATTTCATATTTTTCATGAAACCCATATTTTTCATTTTTCATGAAACCCATGTTGAGCAGATCTACCAAGACTGTTTAATTCAGCAAATTCCTCCAATTATGATTCCAAGACAAAGTCAGAGAAAGTGGCATACATTCTAATGCACAAATTCAGAACTTCTAATTGCACTAATACTGCATTCAATGCATTCTTGCAAATCCATGTTCCCATTCTTCCAAGATCTTCTTATGTGTTATCTTAGTTTGCTTTTTGTTTTTTAAAAAAATCCTCCCTTCTAGGAGCAAACAAAATAAACAAAACCTAGCACAAGAAGACTGCTGCATTAGATTTTTACAAAACATTTATCTTTCTTGAGAAATGAACCCATCTCCATTTACATTAAATAAAAAAACAGTTTAATTATTTTGCACATAAAGTATTTATCTTTTTCTAAATAATATTTCTAAATGTAAAGGCATAGAAAAATATACATACTTAAAATGAATTAAAGATTCTTAATCTTTTTAGTTGCTTCAAAATATAAAAACAACATGAATTATGTTAATCACAGAAGTAAAAATATATTTACCTTAACATAATTGCTATCTTGAAGCTCAACTATCATATCAAGCAATGTATCTGATGCTAAATAGTATGATAACCAAATGGTCTTAAGAAAAATCTCCTTGTTAACAGGAAAGGGTGCATGAAAAGATCCTGAATGCTTAATAATAATTTGTATTTCCCGAGTATAGTTCCAAAGGTCTCGGCAGGCATTCTGAAGCAATGTCCAGTGGCGACCTCGATGGGCAACAACCTGGATCGTATTTATCAAATGCACAATTAATGAGTGGGATTTAAATAGTAAATATAAGTCATATTTTCATTTATAAAAAAACTTCAAACTTAAGCGTGTTCATTCGCAAGAAATCTGCTGGATAAACTATTTCACTTTCACATAGATTGTAACTGTTTTGCTAGGACTATCTAGGACAGAGATCTAAAGCAATACTGAGCAAGATATTCATTTATGTAAGCCAATTATTTGTTTGTTTATAACCCATTCCAGTCAACCAACCTATAATTGAATAACCTACAATTCCACAAATTCATCATTCGGGCTAATATAGATAAAACAAGATAAAGCAATACCACAATGACAATTTGAAACTAGTTACAATAAAAAGCATACACTGAAATACAACCATCCATAAATTGGAAATCAAAAAAGAACAACTTAATCAGTAGAAAAATAGGTATGGAACCTGTGCCCCCATAGCTTAATGAAATTACGATATTTCTCATCTCTTTTAACATGTATCTAGTGCCACAGTTTCGGAGCATTTTTTCCTAATTGATTTGCCTCTAATGCTTATTTATAGAAAGCTTAGCAGCTTACCATAAAAGCTTTTAGATATTAAATTAAACCACTTGAGTCTATGAATAAACTATAATATTGGATTGAATGTTATAAACCATAATGAATTTCTAATCTGAATTATGGCTATTCCTTTTCTGTATGATTTAGCCTCCTCTAACAGTTATGACTGGACAAACACATTACTATAAAATCAGATTTTTCTTAAAACTATGATTTGTTGGACAACGATTGGTGGATTTAATATTAATATATATTGAGTGCTTAGCATACATGCTATATCTAAATCAAACTATAACTTTGTGTTAAATGTAAATCAGAATTCTTGATTTCTTTTGCAATCAGCTCTCTAGAAATTATTTCAGCTGTCTGCTGATTCTTGTACCACTAACAACCAGCAGACCAATTAGTAATTGTGACCATTTAAGAACTTCCATGAACCTTTAATGTTGTATTATTTGTGAACTCTGCTCTCTTTTATTTATTTATCTGTGTTGGGAAAGAGATCTGTTTAGAAATAGCTACTCCAGTTGTTCACAAATTGTTCCACGTTATATTTAAGTTCTTTTAAAAAAGAAACCCTTACAGAAAAAAGCAAATTCCATTCCACTTAATGTAACAAAAGTAACATTTCCTACATTTCTTACTATTACAGTATATTATTAACTAAGTTTAAGCCATTAATAAATTCTAATTTTCAATCTTTTTGTGATGATTCTGACTGAAACTATGCCTACTTTTATCCCTCTCTCTTGGCCTTTCCTTGTATTAAAACAAAAGCTAATTTATAGCTTTATGCATTTCTTTACAGGACACAATTTAAGATTTGAAAACCTTACTTTAGAAGCCCTGATGTTTATTTGCCCAAGAAACCACTGAATTGCTATAGGTCCTCAATAAACAATATTCTAAGATCCGATTCTCTCTAAAATTGAAAAAATATGGTTTTTATTCCTTTTAAAAGTGTCAATTTCAATATGCTTATTTTTATTGCATTTCAAGTAGTTGCCCTTTATACTTATTGTTCATTATATCCCAGATAATTGTAAACTGTCATTTACATTTTGAGTTTGCTTTGCAGGGACTAGATTCCCAGCCACTTTACAAGATGGTATCTTGTATCTACACAAGGAAAAGGAACATTAGGAAAAGGCAAGCCATGGAAGCTTTAGAAGATGAGTATAAAAGACTCGAAAAAGAACTACAGAAAACACCACAGAAAAAAGACATTAAGCTAAAACTGGATACAATTAAACATAAAATGAGTTTAATAGAGAAAGAAGAATTAGCACAGAAAATTAGAAGTACTAAACAGAATTATTTTGAGGATGCAAACAAACCAGGTAGATGGTTAGCATACAAATTGAGAAAGGAAAAAGAATCAAGGAAAATACCACAGTTAATAGATGATCAAGGTCAAGTTTGCCACGGCAATAAAGAGAAAAAGGAAATCATTCGAGACTTTTATGGGAAATTATATGAGCAAGAGAATATTGATGAGGAAAGAGTTAAACAGTATTTACAGAATGCTAATCTACCTAAGATACCTAAAGAGACTGAAAAAATGTTAGAAAGCAATATAACCATGATGGAGTTAACCGAAGCACTTAAGAAACAAAATAATGGGAAGGCACCAGGCCCAGATGGACTTCCGGCAGAATTCTATAAAACATTATAAGAATCGCTGAACCTTCCATTACTAGAAGTCATGACTGAAATTATGCTAAAGAAGAAGATACCTAAAACATGGTCAGAAGCCTACATTACACTTATTCCAAAAGAAGAGACTGATCCATTACAAATTAAGAATTATAGACCCATTTCTTTATTAAATGCAGATTATAAAATCTTCGCTTCAATATGGGCAGAGAGACTCAAAAAATATTTAAATAATTTTATTCATTCTGACCAAAATGGATTTCTGCCAAAGAGACAAATTAAAGATAATATGAGAGTAATATAGGACACTTTGGAATATTATGAGGCTCACCCCGAAAAACAAATGCCTTTGATATTTTTAGATGCACAAAAGGCATTTGATAATGTGAACTGGAGATTCATCTTATTATTATTGGAACAGATGGGCTTTGCCAGAAAATTTATTCAAGCAATACAAGCCATATATTATAAGCAAATGGCAAAGGTAATGATAGAGGGAGAATTAACAGACTCTATCAATATAAGAAAAGAAATAAGACAAGGTTGCCCACTATCACCTTTGCTTTTCATATTAACTCTGGAAGTGTTAAATAGAAACATTAGAGACTAAAAGAGTATCAAAGGAATGAAAGTTAAAAAGGAAGAATTTAAATTGCAAGTTTTTGCGGATGACTTGGCCTTTATTTTAGAAGACCCTCTAGAAACAGCACCAAAACTATTGGAAAAGATAGAGGCATATGGCAAGGTGGCCAGCCTGAAAATAAACAAAGATAAGAGAAAGATTTTGACAAAGAATATGTTACTAAGACAAAAAGAAGAATTGGCAGATGTATTGAAAATTCAAGTCACTTGGGGATACATTTGACAGCAAGATGTAGCACATTAAAAGAGAACACTTACATTAAAGTTAAACAACAGATAGCACTAGACTTTGACAAAATGGGAAAACCTACAATTGTCACTAATAGGGAGAATTTCAACAATCAAAATGAATATTTTACCCAGAATTATTTATGTGTTTCAAACAATGTCAATTAGGCTTGGAAAGGACTAATTTGAAGATTTAAACAAAATTGTGTTGAAATATATATGGCAATGTAAGAAAGCGAGAATAAAGTTAAAACTCTTACAATATGCTAGAATTAGAGGAGGATTTAGTCTGCCTAATTGGGAGTTGTACTACCAAGCTACAAACTTGACATGGGTTAAGGAATGGATAACATTAAGAAATACTAGATTGTTGACATTAGAAGGACATGATTTGTTGTTGGGGTAAAATGCCTTTTTATGGTATAAAGGAACTAAAATACAGGGTTATTTTAGAAGACATCATATACGGGAGTCTCTGTGGTTAAATTGGGAGAAGATTAAATGACAATGAATTGAAAATTCCAGTCTGGTTATCAACTATTGAAGCATTTTCTTATCCTATAAGAAGGAACAAACAGTTAGATATGGGGAAATTTTGAATGAAAAGGGTGAACTTAAATCGATGCAAAAACTATATAAAGATGAATTGGTTTTCTTTTGCGCAAATACATTCAAGGTATGAAAAAGATTTTAAAACAGAAGGTTTCCATAATAAATTGACTGATTTTGAGAAGATTTTGACAGGTACTGATAAAAAGATGATTAAAAAATTGTATGGATATTTACTAGAAATTAAACTGGAAGAAGAACAAGTTAAAGAAACTATGATTGCTTGGGGGAAAATTTTTGGATATGGGATTGATCTAGAGAAATGGCAAAAATTGTGGTCTCAAAATTATAAAATGACAATGTCAACAGCATTTAAAGGAAATTTGTATAAGATGTTTTACAGTTGGCATTTTCCCTCAACAAGAATAGCAAGAATGTTCAAGAATAAATCCGAAAGATGTTGGAAATGTCATCAGATACCTGGTTCATATTACCATATGTGGTGGACTTGTGTGGATGTAAAAAAATATTGGACTAAAAACCACACGTGGTTGGAAAAAATGACTAAAAAGCATATAGATTTAAAACCAGAGATATTTTTATTGGGAATTCTACCTGATACATACAGCAAAGATTTAAAATATTTGATTGTAAATGTATTAACAGCAGCTAGGATTGTATCTGCTAAAATTTGGAAAAATGAGAAAATACCATTGCAGGAGGAAATTATCAAGAAAATATTGGAATGTGCTGAAATGAGTAGATTGACATTTGAAATTAGAGAACAAGAGGATAAACAATTTTATAAAATTTGGGATCTTTTCTATCAATGGCTAGATAACAAAATATAGTAACAGAATATGTAGAATTATAGAAAATAATGAATAAAGATGTATTTCTTTTTTATTATTATTATTCCATATATAAAATGTTTTTAGGATAGATTTGGAAGGACTATATGAATTGTTATAAATAAACTAAGTAAAGTATAGCTATCTTGCAAAGTATGAATGAACAAAATTATAGTCAAATGATTGATGAATAATAATACTAGGATATTCAATTTCTGATAATATAAGTTATTATGTAATGTAACTGTAATTGAGACTATGAAATTGATGCACAAAAAAATTGTAAACCAACCGACACACTGTTTGTACACTTATGGAAGAAAGTTGATGTTTTTATGTTTTGTTTGTTTTTGTTTGTCCTTAAAAATCAATAAAACTTAACCAAAAAAAAAAAGATGGTATCTTCCTAGATCCTACCTAGTAATTTCAGTTTTTTGTTATTTCATGTTAATGTTTTGTGATATAAACAGTCACAATATTTCTACTGATTTTGCTAAGAAACTTTATTCAAACAAGCAACAAAAACAGTACATATTGTATTACGGAAAGCAGCATATTTTTTAATGTGGGGTAACATGCTGGTGAAAGTGCTGTCTGGAATCATGGAAACCCAGATTTGAGACCAACCCAACCTCAGACCAACCTAACTCATAGGGTTATCTTTAGGATAAAAGAAAGGGTCTAATTCCATGTATCTATTTTCTGCTGTTGAAAAAAGATGGGATGTAAAGATAGTGATAAATAAATATACTGTTTTATTTTATCTTATATTTATTTGTTTTTGAATTAGTGTTAACTTCTGGTGACTGCCTGGACAAATCCTTGCAATTTTCTTGGTAAGGTTTTCTGAAATGGTTGCCTGCTTCCTAAGACTGAGAGTGTGTGACTGGGCCAAGGTTAGCTGGCTGGCTTTCTGCTTATGGTGGAAATAGAAGTAGTCCCACAATTTCTAGCTTGGGTCCCTTAACTACTACACAAAACTGGCTCTTTATTATTACATCATTTAAATTAGACTGTGACTGATGATTATGATGATAATGCTGTCCATTCAATCACATCCAATTTTTCAGCAATTTTATGGATCAGCTCTTTCCCTCTCCACATTTTCTTGTGCAGCTTGCTCCAGTTGTTATATGCTTTGGCTGATATCAATTTCGATGGTGTAAAGCCACTGTGTTTTTTGAAGCTTCGTTTCCTTTTACTTCTCACCACTCCAAACATATCTGCCTTTCCCAGTGAATTTAATTACATGACATGATTGAAATGAGTAAGATGGAATTTTGTGAGTTTTCCCTTCCAGGAAATGTCTGGCTTTACACATTCCAGTACTTGCTTGTTCATCGTCTTTGCTGTCCAAAGAATGCACAGAAATTTCTCCAACACACCAAAGCTTGAACAAGTTGATTTTTCTCCTGTCTAGTTTTTTTTATGATCCAACTTTTGCAACCATGGGGAACTATGGAAAACACAATTGGGAGGACTAAATTGCATGTGTTGTCAGAATGGTGTTCTTGCTTTTCCATGCTCAGTGAAATTCAACAATTTATTTATTGACTGCATTTACTACTTTGGTCAATCTGCAATCCTAGGAAAGGGAATTCTTCCATGCCTTCGATCTCTTCACCCTCAATTGTTATTTTGAAATTTCCATTCTTTGTAGTTGTCATAAGCTTGATCTTTTCAGGAAGAGGCCAAACTTCTCACTTTTTTCTTTTATCCATTTGATCAGATCTTTCAGTCCTTCTTTGGTTTCTGAAAGTTGTATTGTGAACTTATCAAAGACTGTTTATGTTTCTTCTTTTGATTCTTCAAGTTCCAATTTCCTCAAAATCATATTGTGATACAAGTTGAAAAAGAAAGGTGAAAGGATGTAATCTTTCCACATACCTTTCTATATCTTGAACCAATCAGTGTCTCCATATGATGTTTGCACAGTGGCCAACCAATTTTTTTCAGTGACTACACCAACATGGCAGATGTGTTGGCAGCCACAGATCTTCTAGGGCTCTCCACAGCTGATCATGATCAATACAGATGAAAGCTTTCTTGTAGTCAATAAAGCAGAGGCAGATGTTCTTTGATATTCCTGAAAAGTTTCCATGTTCCAGTGTAGATTTGCAATATGGCCCTGAGTGCCATGACCTCTTCTGAAGCAACCTTGAACATTTGGTTATTTTCTTTTGATGGACAGCACCAGATGTTATATAAATTAATGAGAATTCATTTTATTATTTATTTATTTATATGCTTCTCGTTTCTTCTCATTATTTATTTATATGCTTCTCATATTTATTTATTTATATGCTTCTCAGTTATTGATTTCTCATCAATAACTGTTGAAGTTATTCTGGGCAGCCTGCTGAGGGCAAAAAATGAAGTTTTCCTTGGAGTCATCATTTTTAGCAGTGGAATGAACACTGATTGTTTCCAATCCTGTGGCCATCTGTTTGTTTCCTTAAATTTCTGGAACAAGAGTGTGGTGCTTGTTGGTGATACAGGCCTCAGCAATTCTGTGGGGATGGTATACAACCTGGAACCATGTTGTTTGACCACGTAACTTCTTCCTGAAAGATGGCAGTTTCTATTTCTGCTTCCTTTTCCTTATCATCCAGAGGAAACTTGACCTCTTTCTTCTGTTATACTCCCACCATCTGTTGTTGAAACCTTGTTGGTCAGACACATCTTTACCTTTTTTGTTTTGATGATGCTTTTAAGAGCAGTAAATGATGTATGAATGCTTTTTGACTTGCACAAAGTATTCTGGTGTGGCCCTTCATGCAATCCTCATCCAGCTGCTTGCAACATTGGTTCCAGTAAAATTTATCTTTTGTTGTTGTTTATTAGAAATTTACTATCTCCTTGCTCCCTCCTGTCTGGCTGGCTGCTTTTCTTCACTCACCTATTCTGATGGTTTCATATGAAAACCAATTGTCCTTTTTCTCTGGCTTCTATTATGGCATATATTCAATTGCTGATTCAATGATGGCTGAATTTTTTTGCCACAGTGCATTGGGAATTTTCTAAGCAGTGTCCAACAGTTAAAACATATTTTTCAACCCAGTGGCATACTGTACATAGAAGGTATTCAGGTGATATCAAACTTTTGGGATAGTGATGTCTTTTTGATATCGCATAGTTAGCTCTGACTTTAGCCGCCAACAATTTTAATATGAACTACAATGGGCACAAGATAATATTGACAGCGACGACTAAAATATACTGTTGATGGACATACTTGATCTTGTTATGGTGCAATTTATCTGATGAGGTCCAAATGTGAGATTTGTGACAAAATTAATGCAAATAAAACTAATGCAATCACCTGTATCATTCATCTCCCCAAGTCCAAAGCTTCTAGTAATTCATGTTTCCGCTTGGCTGCCAACCTTTGCATTAAAATCACCCATGTAAAAACCCATGTATCTAAACAATATTCTTTTTGAGAATATTGCTTCAGGGTTTCTCTGATGCTAGCTTAGAAAATTTCTATTTCAAGCTCTGCTGCATTAATCGTTGGGTGTACACTTGGACAACTGGGATAGCTAGTAGCTTGACACAGATTTGGTTGTTATAATCATTAACCATTGATAAGTTTTCCATTGCTGCAAGAAGTTTCTTCTTGTGATAAATACCACTTCATTCATTTATCTGGTGTCATGTCTAAGTCAATTCCTCAAGATAATAAATTCCTCACTGGAAATAACTATCATCTATCCAGTATAGTTCAACTGACACCAAAGAATCTGATTTTCAACCTAGCCATTTCAGATTGCTGTCACAGGCTTGTATTTACAGCCCTGAAAAAAAATCTAATTATTTTTATAATAATGCAGCTCCCTCTTGCTCTGAAATAAAAGAGTGTGTATGGAGATGAATATAGATTGCACCTGACTAGTAATGACTTCCATGAATCACTGGAAAAAGAGAGGCAATGAACTAAAAATAGTTTAAAATTATCCTACATCATTTTCTTAAAGAGTTCTTATTTTCAAAAACAGAATAACAATGCAGCAAGAAACTAGAAATTGACAGAAATATATTCTTGCCAAATGTGAGAACGTTATTTGCTCAATGAAATCAGAAGAGTTATGTTTATTAGAATTGTAAATAAAGTTAACATTACCACAGCTCTTCTAAAATATAGGAATGTTTTTGTGAAATGCTCCAGCACAGCAGAATAACAAGTTGCTTTTTCACGTTCTTTAACAGAAATAAAACCTTGAGTCAGTCGAGGAGTGTCTCTATCATTCAATTTAGAACTACGATCAGGAGGAAAAACGGGTTCTAAAATAAAAACAAAACAGTCACTGAGTTTAACTAACAGCAATTCACAAAGTAATTGTAAAAAAAAAAAGATTCTAAATTTCTTAAGAGAACAAAGTCTATACAATGAGTCTTTAGTTATACTAGTTTATTAAAATAGTATTTTTTCAAAAATAAAGGAAAATGCCACAGAACATTCTATATGTGCTTAAATCTCTTGCAAGGTAGGGTTTTAAGTAAATAAGCATCACACCCACATCTCCAATCAATATGTTTTAATAAGTGAAAGATGGTTCTTGGTAGAATCTGAGTTAGTCACTTCACTCTATTGGAGAATATATTCCTCACTCTGCTTCCCAGAAAAAATATGTATCAAATGCTATAGAGCAGCGGCCACCCAACCTTTTGGGCATCAGGGACTGGTTCTTTGAGAGAGATTTTTAAATGGACTGGAGAAGGCGTGGTTTTGCATATTGCCTGAATCCCGCAGATGGGGCTTTGTTTGTTTGTGTGGTCCACTTTCTGGCATGCAACAGTCCAGTGCCAGTCCATAGACTAGGGGTTGGGACCCTTGCTATAGTGCATGTTACATTTCTTTGGTTACTCAATTCAATAAAAATAAATAAAATAAGCATGGCAGGGCACATATAACAAATATTTTACTTGACTTGTCCAGATGATAATAAGAAAATTATTAACTTTTTCATAATGTTTATAACAGCTATCTAAATCCACATTACCAAGGAAAACCAACTGGTTTCCTTACCGGTTGCTATGAGATTATTCTTCCTTTTAAAGTTTGTATATTGTCTTCCTTTACATGAAAATTACCATTTCCCATGGATTATTGACAACTACTCTGCTTTTGATATTTTATCCATCCATAAACTTTGTTGTATCCATATCAGACATACTTTTTTCAAGGTCTACAGATAGAGCACTTGGCAATATGTAGTGAAAGCTTAGTTGTGAGTTAATAAATTATACTTTTTTGAAAGTAGATCCCTAATTTGTAAGGATATGAAAATTCAAAAATTGTCAAGTACCCGACATGCATGTGGCAACCCACCTGAATCTTGGCCTGAAGCTGAGAGTTGGATCAGTTCACTGGATTCGCTCATGGCATCAATTTCAGGGGAGAGACAATTATTGTGGTCAAGTATGCTTGAGCTGGAAACAGTGTCTGGAGAAATATTTTGTAATGTAGGGCTAGAAGCAGGCAAGGAAAGCCCATTGTCGAAGGCAGGGGAAGTAGGGTCAGGGGTGTCTGAGCAAAGAAGAGCAAGGAAGGTTATATTCATAGCAGATGAGCTGTTGGCAGCAGAATATTCAGGGAAAGAATTTCTACAGAAATTTGTAACTGCTCCCAACCTAACAAAAGATCAAACTATGAAAAAAATCTGAATAAATGTTTTACAGCATTTTTCTGATAGCTAGTCAGGAGCTACTGTGCTTGATTACTTAACTGATGCTATTAATAAAGAAGATTGATGGTGCAAGAAGAATTATCAGTGATACATTATATTGTTGCTGTAAAATCATATGGAACAGCCATTCTGTTTAAAGATGTGTAGGAAAAAAATCATAAAGTCTTTTTTCCATTTCTATTAATTCAGGAAATTCCTGAAATGTCTTAAGAAGGAAACACATGCAGTACTCAAAAGTAAAAACTGAGGAAAGTACATTTAAATAAGAATTGCTCTACTGTTTTCAGGGTAAGCAGTTGCCATGATCAATCATGCCTCAAGATGAACTGTATTTGTTCTACAGAAGTATCTTTAAGTCAATGAATTCTTTTGAAACATAACTTCCAAGACTTGCTGTATTAACAATGTAATTGTCTACACCCAAACATAAGCAATAAACAAAATTGCAATAGATCCATGTAAGTTATATTCTTTGGAATCAATTATAAGATGTTTGCCCTGGAATTTATAGATGCTCTGAGAAATTCATCAGCCATTTTTTGAAGGTGAGTATCAAGGAGGCCTGATTTATGCTAAGCCATGTGACTCTCTCAGCTTCCTAAGAGAAAATAATGTCTGACATCAACCTAACAACACCAAACCCATATAATAGAATGCTGTAAATCACAGACTCCACACATTAGCAAACCAACACAGATAAACCATTATAAACTGCTGTTTTCTTACTAGACTTATGCTGCAGGCTGTTCTAGACAACAACAAAATTTAAGGTTCAAGTAAAAAATCACCAAAGTTACATTCAATTGACATAATTATAATGCTTTTGAAAGAGAAGTCAACAATGTGGTTAACTGTAAGACTAGTTGTATTATCACTCCCTGTATTCCATACATACAAATATTAATTTACAGATACTGTGTTTGAAAAGATATTGCACTAGACAGAAGAAATGGCAGAATTAAAAATAAATGTTCAATCTGGGAAAAAAGAACACTGAAATAGAATAAAAGAGAAGGGGAAAAAACAAATTTACCTATCCCATAGGGACAGACAAGATCTTTTAAACATATAAAACTGAGGAAAGACTCATTCTAAAACCAGCACAGCTACTGTTTAAGGAATCATGGAAATCTTTATGATATATCTTATTAAACATTCACTGCACCAATTCTCATTTTAAAGATTTGACTATAATAACTCTGGTTTTTAAGATGCAATACTGTTATCTATTCCCTAACAAACAAGAGTCTTGTTTGTTGCAATGTAGATTAAGATCAAATGGCCATCTAGAATAAAATAACTACTGGAGAGGTAGAAACAGTAAAGTTTCTATAGTGAGCCCAAGGCAGATAATTGGAAAGAATCAACAACCAAAAGCCATAAAATCCCAGAAGCAGAAAATGTAGCAAAATAGAAAACAGAGAGAGAAAAAGAAAATAAAATGATGACTCAAAATATAATGCATATCTAGAACAAAGAATCCAGGAATAAATACGCAAGATACAAGTAAGACTATAGATAAAATAAAAGAAGATAAAATGTATAAATGTATGGTTAGACTTTAGATAACAATAGATTGGCTATGAAAGAGAAAACACGCACACTAGAAATGTTCCTTAAGTAATCAGAAAGTCAACTATATCAACACAGTCAAATAGTATAATTATCTATGCATACTGAAAAACCAGATTTAAAGCATTTTCAGACACTTCCAAAATTAGAATTCAGTGATTACCCCAGAAGCATTTAGTGTTAATGGATTATGTGCTCCACTGACTCAATCCTAGCCACCAAAGTTTAGCAACTCAAAAAAATTTCTTTTTTAATTATTCTAAAAGTCAACATGCACCAATACCAATTTTACTGTTCCCTGTCTTAAAGTTCTGGAACCAAGGATCCAAAAGGATTGCTGTGGCTAGCTTAATGTATTTTAATAAATAACTGCATAAAACACAATAATTGAAAATTCATGTTTTATTAATTATGGTATTACCAGTTTTTTTACTGATTTTTCCTGAAAATGTTCTTTTAAAAGACAGATGTTTAAGATCTGTAATTTCTTCCTCTGATGCTATTATAATTGTGCCTGAATTGCTGAATGAGAATATTTCAGGGTTGAGATCATTATAACTGCAAAACAAAAACATACACAAATAACAAGCACATACTTAATAATTGAAATGTAGTAATATTACAACATTATTATTATACAGTCTTGATGCAGAATACTTCATCTAAAGCATGGGTGTCAAACTCACTATATCACATTACCATCACGTGATGTTTCATCACAGTTTTCCCATTCGCTTAGCTGGGGTGGGCATGGCCTGCGCATGACACCCCTGATCTAAAGACATGTTAACAATACTGTGGATAGTCTAAAACATCGTCACGTGACGTATCATGACTTTTTCCACTTCACTAAACCGGCCATGGCGTGGCCAGCACATGATGTATCCAGCCCACAGGCCACAAGTTTGACACCCCTGGTCTAAAGTATGGCAACAATAGGATATGCCGAGACTATATTAGTTAACATTCTTTCTTTTTCTTCATTTGTGTCAGAAGTTAACATTCTGAACTGCACCTTTTAACAGCCAGATAACTGCAACCAACTCTTATTAAATAATTTAAATGGAAGTTTTCTAGTAAATGAAAGTTTTCTAGTATTTAAATTCTCAATATAAACAAGACAAATTTCAAATCTGAATCAATTTCCTGTTGATTTATTGTATGTAGAAAAACATGAGTTTCTTTGTTACAAAGGACAAAATAGCTGTTATAATATTGGTAATATTTATTTTTGATCAAAGACCAGTACAGAAAAAGTTGCATAAATAATCTACATTGTTTTAATTAAGTTATAATTGACTCTTATTTTGATGGACTAATCAAGGGAGGCTGTCATTAGCCACAAATTTATTTTAAATTGAAAAGCAAATCATGTCAAAGACATTTACATCATTTGTACGATGTCATTACACAAATATTACAAATTACTACTTTTCATTATTTGACATCATTTTCATGGTGCCATCATTACACAAATAATATAATCTGCCAATATTCGAACCATAAGACAACCACTGGAAACACTGAAAATTGGACAGAATCTATGGAAAAATTCTCTGTTTAGCTGAGTTGATTGTTGCTCTCAATGAGTTATCCAGATTCTATTGAACCGTCCATGAAGAGAATCCAGTTCCACGATGCCAAAGTCATGAACTGACTATAGCTGTGCTAATAATAACACCTATTATCTTACACAAAGGCTAAAGAGTTGCTTCACAAGGTCTTTCAATGACTTTTTTCTGAATATCTCAGCCTTACTGATCAGGTATGCCACACCTGCTTCAAGCATAAATCTAAAATATGGCTTCAGCAAAGAACAATAAAGTATGTGTGTATCCATAGTGGGTGGGAATTTGCTTCCATAACTCAAGTATTTCCAAATGGCTCTTCTCTGTAAATTCAAAGTTCCCATTGCAATGCTTTAGTTTCTTAGAAATTAACCTGGGTTTCTTTGAGACTTCCTAGAGCAGGGCTGTCAAACTTAGATCTCGTTAATTTCTAATCTTCCCTTCGTGATGCTTAAATTAGGCAACTTTGAGGACGGACGAGGAGAGAGAGGCTGTAGAGTTATAAAAGTTGTCCAATGAAAGCAATTTCTTTGTGACTCAGACTCAGGAGATAATTCCTGTCATTTGGATTGACCGAGCCAATGGGGAAAGACTCTTAGTATTGCAAGTAATTAATGAGAACAATTAAAATAAAAATCATGTTTGTTTTGGTCTAGGAACCTCCTTTGATGTCTTTGGTATCCTGGTTTGATATCTGTCCTTGAAATTTTAAATAAGCCAGCAACACAATAGTTTTAGAATACACATAAAACACATTTTTGGAAATAAGAGGCTGATACAGGTAAATTGCTCCAATAGTTATTCTTTTCACTTTTTACCTTTCTGGACTTTGTACAAAATTTTCAGTATTACAGAGTTCCTGTGCGCGTTTTTTAAACAAACTAAAGTGAACAATTGCCAGGTAAATGTTAAGCTGAGCTCGCCATGGCATTTCTTCATTATATAACCGACGAAATCTTCTTCGCCTTATGTAGACATCAGAACATATATTTAGCTTAATTATCAGGATTTCAAAAGCAATTTTTCTTTTTTCTTCTATTTGTTTCCTAAATAAAAGCATAAGGACAGTACCTTGAATGATAAACAATCATAGGAAACATATTTTAAGACTACAGAAACAGTTACATTCTTGATACATATGGATATGGACATTGATTTATTTCTTTGAAACTTACTTCTTTGTAGATATCTTCACCTACAAAGAAATAAGTTTCATCACATTAATAAATTAAGTTTCATTAATTTAGTCTAAAGAATGCATATACAGCAGAAATGAACAACTTCTAGAAGAGGCACCAGTTTATTCCCCAGACCAGATCTAGGGGGACATATATTTATAAAGCCCTCATCATGCACATTATGAATTTCTAGTTTGTAATTTGTTCAAGGCACAAGGGCCTCTTTAAAGCAATAGTTTCTGTTAATCTGACTTTGCTTACCTTTTGCTTTTCATGTAGTAAAGTTATGGAATAGCCAAATCTCCATAAGTTCATCATTTCAAATATTATCTAACAATTAACATTACTCCACTCTTTCCTATTATTTTCAATACTAAATAATTTTCTATATGTAAATAGCCACTTTGGTGTAGTAGTTAAGGTACCAAGGTATAAATCAAGAGACTGTGACTTCTATTTCTGATTTAATCATGAATCCAGCTGGGTGACCTCGGGCCAGTCACTCCCTCAGAGCCCTGGGAAACAAGCAATGGCAAACCACTTCTGAAAACTTATCAAGAAAATTATCTTGTCCAGGAAATCAACAGAGTCAATATTGATTCAAAGGTATAGGCACACACACACAAAAATAGCATACACATACACTTGTACTCATACCCTGGCAGAATTTATGATTTCTTAGCCATTTTTCAGAGAATATAAATGATAACACAAAAATCTTTCTGTCACTCAGGGTTAGTGTATGCCCAAAGCCATTCATTATCAATCAACTGTGTTTACTCTTTTTAAATCATAATGACAACAGAAACTACCCAAATGACCCTGATCAAAAGTACCCTGGTGATTTTGGCCTGATAACATGCACACAGGTTGGCACAAAGGAGTTTGAATGGCTATTAAAGGTAACCATCCTCACCTGTGATCTGTTTGCTTGTAATTAGTGTATGTGTATAAAAGGTCAATGAGTTCCTGGACTCCAGACAGACCCTTGGATCTTTCATCCAGTGCTGCACTGATGTTTCTGGATTCTGAGTCATGGGGAAAGCAAAAGAATTGTCAAAGGATCTGCGGGAAAAGGTAGTTGAACTGTATAAAACAGGAAAGGGATATAAAAAGATATCCAAGGAATTGAGAATGCCAATCAGCAGTATTCAAACACTAATCAAGAAGTGGAAAATGAGGGATTCTGTTGAAACCACACCACGGTCAGGTAGAACAACTAAAATTTCAGCCACAACTTCCAGGAAAATTGTTTGGGATGCAAAGAAAAACCCACAAATAACTTCAGGTGAAATACAGGACTTTCTGAAAACATGTGGTGTGGCTATTTCAAGATGCACAATAAGAAGGCACTGGAAGAAAGATGGGCTGTATGGTAGAATCACCAGAAGAAAGCCATTACTATGCAAATACCACAAGGTATCCCACTTACAATACACCAAACAGCACAGAGACAAGCCTCAAACCTTCTGGCAAAAAGTCATTTGGAATGATGACACCAAAATTTAGCTTTATGGCCACAACCATAAACGCTACATTTGGAGAGAAGACAACAAACCCTATGATGAAAAGCACACCATTCCTTCTGTGAAAAACGGAGGTGGATCACTGATGTTTTGGGGATGTGTGAGCTACAAAAGCACATGAAAGTTGGTCAGAATTGATGGCAAGATGAATGCAGTTTGTTATCAAAAGATACTGGAGCAAAATTTGCATTAATCAGTCCAGAAAAATTTGCATTAATCAGTCCAGTCCCTGTGCATGGGACGTACTTGGACATTCCAACATCACAATGATCCGAAACACAAGGCCAAGTCGATCTGTCATTGGCTACAGCAGAATAAAATGAAGGTTCTGGAATGGCCATCTCAGTTTCCTGACCTCAATATCATTGAGCCACTCTGAGATGTCAAAATGTGCAAACAAACTTTAGACAAAACAACCCAAAGATTTACAGGAAATGGAGGTTTTTTGCCAGAAAAAATGAACGGTTTTACCATCTGGGAAGATAAAGAAAGAGCCTCATCCACGCATACCACAAAAGACTTCAAGCTGTCATTGATGTTAAAGGGGGCAATACGCTGTATTAAGAACTGGGGTATGTAAACTTTTGATCAGGGTCATTTGGGTAGTTTCTGTTGTCATTATGATTTAAAAAGAGTAAACACAGTTGATTAATAATAAATGGCTTCAGCCAACCACTAACCATGAGTGAAATAAAAGGTTTTGTGTTATAATTCATATTCTCTGAAATATGGGCAAAAAATCATAAATTCTGCCAGGGTATGTAAACTTATGAGCACAACTGTATACTCTCTCAAATTCGGATATGCTGCCTTGTGGCAATGAGGGTGTGGGATCGTGTTCCTGATAGGGAAGAACTAAGAATTCCAGGAATATAAGCCAAAGTACATACCCCCCACAGGGGAATCTAAGCCTGAAGGTTATCCCCATGTACCCAACAGGCACCTATATCAGATAACAGTGATAAGGAAAATGCTGGATGTTGGTGATCACTTTAGTGACAACAGCAAAAACACCAATTTACAGTATGTGGGAGAATGCAATTTTAAACAAGTCCTGGATGTTACCTAAAAACCCCACATGGATAGACAAGATAAACTGATTAATAATATAGTGCTAAGTGATGCCCCTTCAAGCTTAGTGCTAAGTGATGCCCCTTCAAGCTTAGTGGCACTTAGTATGCTACTGAGAAAAGACCTGAGGATCTTTAGGGCAACTAATGATGTTTATGAAGCAACTAAATTAAATCCTTTGAGACACTTAGCTTCTGCTGTTGCCTTGAAGGAAAAGAAAATCCAAGCTGCCAAGACAGAATTACAGTGGGAATATGGAATGTAAAACATGAATACAGACAGGTTCAACAGTGAAAGGTGAAATGAACTTAGAGAAGTTCGAGAATAGGGGTGTCAAACTCGTGGACCATGAGCTGGATGTGTCAGGTGCTGG
Source organism: Laticauda colubrina (assembly GCA_015471245.1). Taxonomy (NCBI): domain Eukaryota; kingdom Metazoa; phylum Chordata; class Lepidosauria; order Squamata; family Elapidae; genus Laticauda; species Laticauda colubrina. The sequence goes on along the minus strand of BLBF01000022.1, from coordinate 37,917,339 downwards.
CCACGCCCACTCCCATTTTAGCAAAGGGGGGAAAAGTCATGATATGTCACATGATGACAACATGATGACATTTTGACATCTCTGTTCTAGAAGAACTTAGAGAATCATAATGCACTGGAATTTCAACAGAAAAATCATACTGTTAACAATTCAGAACATGGAAAACAAAGAAGGAATAGTGTTTCAGCATCAGGAAATATATACATGTAGTCCCTAAATTATGATGAGTTACTTAGTGACAGTTCAAAGTTATGACAGACCTCTGCAGGAGTATTTATGACCTGGTTCTGAAATTACAACAGCCAGGAGTCCATTTTGCAATCATGTGTACTGTATTTTGGGCACCTGGAAACCAGATCACATTTATTGCTATTTATAGCATCTCACAGACACATGGGACATTTTATGACATTTTTTCAAAAAATGGCATTTATTTCCGTTTTGGGGCAAAATCAGTCTCTAGCGATCAATTGGTTCATTTTAAAGACCACGGCATCGCTTAATGATAATATCAATTCGATTCTCAGACACCCTTTTAATATAATTGCTGCCCAAATACAATGATCAGCATTCACCACTGATGAAGAATAAGAGGAAATAAACAGAACATGCAAGCAAGATTCTAATGGTTAGAGACTGGAATCACAAAACTGGAGACAATGAGGAAAATTCACAGGTTGTTTCAGATGGGGAAAATTGAATTCACCGCAGGTCACCCTGCAAACTAGAACTCCTGGTCCTTCAGTTTTAGCTTGGTGTCTCAACCATTTCACCAAATCTATGTGGGCAGAGATGGATTTTGATTTCCCAGGCTATGGTTAATGTCCCAAAGACACTAACATCCCCAGCCAGCAAGATTCTGTACCTGTGGGAGGACTACAACCTGGGTCCATCGATTTATACATTACATCAAATTTACTTCCATATTTAATGGTAATATGTCATAAATTCCTAAACATAAATACCATTGTAATTCATAGGAAAAAAAAGTACATAAACTACCGTTTTCCACCAGGTGTTTTGACCTGGCCTGGTTGTTTAGCCAGACCTTTCTTCTTGGAACCTTTCTTCTTGGGTGTTAACTCGATAACCTATATAAAGAAATCATGATAATTATAAATGTTCAAAACACTAATTTCAGTTATCCAGAGCTCAGTAAGACCTCAAACAACAAATGTGCATTCATTTTATCTCAAATAAATCTTAGTAATAGCTTCATAAAATAAAACAAATTCTGTTCTAATAATAATGAACAATCATAATGAATTGTCATAAGATTGGAAACATGCAAGTTTTATAGATATATATATATATGTGCAAACATAGTAATAAGATTTTTTTTCTCTCCTGCATAATTTTTTTTCTGGAAAATCTATTTCTAACCTGGTGATTTAAAGTCTTCCAACAATTACAATTGTAATTAAATCCATCTATCTTGTTACTAGTCATTCTCTTCTTTCCTTCTACCTTTCCCAGCATTATAGATTTCAGACAACTAAGTCTTCATATGAAATTGGTCCAGATTATAATTTGAACCTAGCATGATTCAAATCTCTGTAGATATCCATACAGCACATGCCAACTTCTTTTTGGTATTCTTTCGGTTTCTCAATTATCCAGTGTGCATCAGCAACAATGTTTCACATTACTTTCACTTTTCTAAAACCAGTTTGAACATCTAGCATCTCCCTCCCACGCAAGGCTCTAATTTTTGTTATGTGACAATAAGCATTAATTTGCTGTAAATTTCATTTGCTAGTGTGAAATCAATAATATTTTACACAATTTATTAAAATGTCTTCTGAATTTTGGCTGTTCATGTTGTTCATTTGAGTACCTACTTTTAAGAATTGCTAAGGACCAGATGGTTTTTATTATATCCTGATACATAAAACCATAGAACTCAAAGAAGGTATATTTTCCTTCTCACATGACTGTCTATGTAAGATCCTAGGATATTCTTCCCACAGGCCATTATAGAAAGAAACTTGCACAGAAGTGGCTGGAAAATGAAAATTCTTCCTTCACATGACTATATAGAGAAAAGCAGAGCTGAAATACACTGGGAAATTGTTAACTTTTCCCCACCAATTAGTATTTTTAAGGGAAACCAAGCTTCTGATAAAATAGATCCACAATTTTTGTCAAAGAAACAGGAATCTCCATTCTCTGCTTTATTTCTCAGCAATTAAAAAACAAAATTCAAATAAAAGCCATAATGGCTGGAGAACAAGATTGCTAACAGTTTGGTTACTGTTGGCAAACACCCTGATGGAGCTGGAAATATTTGAAACTTGAATATATTAGTTTGTCTAAATGAGATAAATGACATAAAGCAGGCAAGGAAATGACAAGGCACAGGAGAAAAGCTGAATTATCATAGAGTGACAGAAAGAAGTAAGTCAGCTGACTTCTAAGCATTTCATCATCGCTGAATGTCTCAAAGAAAGAAATGCAGATCTTCCATTCATTGAGGTACATTTGGCCAAAAAAGGCTCTGTAAAAAGATTTTGAAAGTTAAAGTGGTTTGGAAAGAAAGAGGCAAAACTGTACAGCATGTAAAAGAAACAGTGGCAGAAATAAAAGCAGAATATATGTCAGGTGTGTCAAGCTGGCCACCCATGGTTTGGATGTGTCATGCACAGGTCATGCCCACTCCAGCTCTGCGAAGGGGAAAAATGTTGCAAAATGACACGTGCTGGCAAGTTTGACACCCATGTTTTATGTGATCTGAACTCAGTCTGAAAAAACGAAAAGAAGTTGTTAAAATCTCGTAGGTAAGAATAGGCTTAAAGGAAAATATTTGGGGTTTGGACCAGGTTAAATACAAGGAAGGATTAACACTCTAACCTAGTAAAACTTAAGTATTATGCATGTGACTCTAAATCAATATATGGAATACCCGTTCTGAACCATCTGGAAAAAAAAAATCTCTGACTACTTTCATGCTTAATTATTAGTCTGTAGCTCAGGCTGTTAAATATCCTTATTATTTGATATAAATTCTTGTCGAGATATCTTCTCAATCATCAAAGCTATAATCTTACTGTTCAGTTGAATTTAGAACTGCATTTCCATAATTTATATTGAGTACAATTATAAAATGCATTCGTGCACATGGCCTAATTTGCATCTTCCCAACATCCAAGCTATGTTATGTCAGCACAAATACCACATATATAAATGTACTTTCATATATCTTACATGAGTCAAAAAATAGACATTAATATCGAAGACATTGTACATGAGATTATTTTATATAGTTTTCTATTTTCATTGGTAGAGTGGAGTGTTAACAGTTATAATTTTTGACTTTAGAAACTGATTTTGTACTCAACTATGACAAGACTGTAATTTTTACTTACTGAATTTTTATTCAGATAGCTAACAGATCCCAAAATCTTTTTTTTAAAAAAATTAACCTTTGAGACTTCTTGTGTTATGGTCTTCTTTGTTTCTGCAGATCCGCGAACTTTCTTCTTCTTTTTTGGAATTTGTTTGATACCAAGAAGGAATCTATTCCGCCTAGTAAACAAAAATATCTAACATTACTATGTTAGTTTTTTTCAAAAAGTAGCAGCAGCTTTGAATATTTATTTTTGATATTTATAGCATTATTTCTCTCTCTCTCGCAAACACACATGGGTTTCTTTAGATGACAAAAATCTGAATATTCTGTGCTTCAAAACATTTTAGTCAGTTTTCATCACAGAAAAGGTAGAGAGGGAGTTAATAATGAGAAATAAGAAAAAGCATATACAATAAGAAGCCACTAAGATATTTGTCTAATGATTACTGCTTTAATAATTAATGTCCATTACAAATTCTGGAAGTATGTCTAAGCAGCCATATTAATATTAAAAGATATTATGGTACAATCAAAGGAAAATCAACTATCATTGCAGCTATAGTTTCTGTAACTGTGTGGCCATAACACTAACTGAATTTTGTCAATTCAAAATATACTTACTTTTTAAGATATTCTTGAACATCATCAGACCACTCCAGTATTCGCAACAATTTATCCTCATTTAGGGCTTTGAATACAAGCATAACAAAATATTCAAGGAAACGAGAGTTCTTCTTAAATTTCAGTACTGTGTAAATATAAAATAACTGTAGTTATTCCATGCCATTATATGTTTAGTACTTTCAGTTTTTAATCACTATTCTTTATACAATATTCCATTAATCAAACTAATTTGTATCACTTTAAAAGGAATTAACATTTGAAAATAGATTTCTAACATTTAAAATTAAATCTACATCCAAAACAAAAATTAAAGCTTGACATTAAAAAATAATAAAATGCTTGTTATAGAGAAATGTCTTTATGATTAAAATTTAAACCACTAAAATTATTTCATATATTTTAATGATGACAACTTTTCATGTTTGACATATTCCTGCATTGTGGAATGTGGCAAATTTTTGCTACTTAAGGAAAGATGTTGCTGTGATTTTAAAAATGTAAGTTTGCATGGTTAGGCAAAAATCAAAGTTAAAAAAACAGAATCTAAAGACCACATTAGCAGTAATTAAGGGTAGTGAAGTACAGAAACACAATGCATCTAATTCCTTTCTAGACTAATCATAGGAAAGTAAATTGTTTTGAAAATTGAAAGCAAATCAACAAAAAGTCATCATCAAATCTCACAGGCAATTACTGCAATAAACTGCATATTACTCTGTCCTAGATCTTCAGAAGTTATATTTCATTGCTAATATGGCAATTAGGGTTTAGACTGATTTCTAAAAGTGAATAGCAAATGATATCATTCTAACTTTAGTAATATTCCTATAACAATTTATTTATTTTATTTACTTATTTGTCAATCGCTGACAAGATAATAGGTATAAGTATACATATAGTTATGAATACATGAAATGGGTACATATAAGAAAATAAAAGAAACAATAGAACATGGATTGTGGGCATATTGGTGTGCTTATGCACGCCCCCTACAGACCTCTTAGAAAAGGGGTGAAGTCAATAGTACACAGTTTAAGGTTAAAGTTTTTGGGGTTTGGGGAAGAAACCACAGAGTCAGGTAGAGTTGTTGCTGAAGTCGTATTTCCTACAATCGGTGCGGTTAACCTTGAGTTTGTATCTATTGTGTGCTCTTGTGTTGTTATGGTTGAAGCTGAAGTATTCATTGACAGGTAGGACATTACAATGTATGATTTTTATATACTATACTTAGATCAGACCAAAGGCGGCATTTTCTAAGTCTAGAATTTCAAGTCTGGTGGCATAAGGTATTCTGCAATGAGTAGAGGAGTGGAGAACTCTTCTTGTGAAATATTTCTGCACTTTCTCAACTGTGTTGATATCATATACGTAATGTGGGTTCCAGATTGATGAGCTGTATTCGAGTATTGGTCGAGCAAATGTTTTCTATGCTCTAGTTAGTAGTGTGATATTACCAGAGAAAAAGCTACATAGGATTAGGTTAACAACTCTTAGTGCCTTTTTGGCTATGTAGTTACAGTGGGCTCTAGCACTTAGATCATTAGAGATTAGTATTCCAAGGTCCTTTATAGAGCTTGGATCATCAACAAGGTCTTGACTATTCAGCTTGTATTTTATTTTCTGATTTTTTTTGCCAATATTTAAGACAGAACATTTATTTGTTGAGATTTGAAGCTGCCATTTGTTTGACCATTCTGATACCTAGTCAAGATCTTTTTGAAGGGTAGCAGTATTGTCTGTGGTGTTGAACAGCATTACATCATCAGCAAAGAGAACGCAGTTGCTCTAAATATGATCACAGAGATCATTTATGAAGTATGAAGAGAGTTGGTCCTAGAACACTGCCTTGGGGGACACCACTACTGACAGGTACAGAATTTGATAGGACACTCTCAATTTTGACCATTTGTTGTTTGTTTGACAGGAATGCTTCTATCCAGTTATGCAGTTGTCTAGAGATACCATAAGATTTTAGTTTTGGGAGTAGTTTGTTGTGTACCACTGAAACAAAGGCTTTACAGAAGTCTATGTAGATTGTGTCTATTGTTTTGCGTTGATAACCGTGGCTTGTAACCATAGGTTAGGCAAGGAGCTGGTCCTGAAAGATTTTTCAAAGATTATGCTTAGAGGTTCTGCTATGGCAGTGGATAGCTTTTTTAAGAAATAGGCACATATTCCATTCGGTCCAATAGATAGAGATTGTTTTAGATTGTGTAGTGCTTTTTCAACATTTCTTCTGTAAAATCGATATGTGTTAGATCATTGTAGTTTTCTGTGGTTCGACTAGGAAATACTGGGCATGATCCATTGCTGTTTATAAATACTGAGCCAAAGAATGTGTTAAAGATGTTGGCTTTCATGGTTGTTGCAGTCTTTACCATTAGGTCCTATCAGGGGTGGGATGGACCTTGAGTCTTTTAGTTTGTTGTTTACAAAATTGTAAAAAACGCTGGTGGGATTGGTGCATAGAAGGTTTTCCTCTTGCTTAATGTGATAATTGGTGCATTCAGTCTTTATCTGGTGGCACAAATTTTTGTATCGGCTTTTGAAATTGGCAACATGACCAGATTTGTTTTTCCGCAATGTAAAAATGTGCTTAAGACCTTTAATGTCCCACACAACTTTTGGAACAAAAATTCTCCCTACTCATATATACATTTCAATCTTACTAGGCAGGCTGTGATCTGAATCTATTACTTTTTGCGGAATAATTCTGATTCTCTCATAAAATATAGACTCCTACAAAGTATGCTCCAATTTAGCCAGACAACCAATGTACCAAAAACAAAATATCTGCATTAAGGGGTTTTCTTGAAAAGAAATACATAGGCTTCTACTTAAATTTATATTCACTGCATTTTCAAATATGTGCACACATAGTGGGAAAAACACCTAATATATTGATAATATACTTTAAAAATAATTACCTTCCCTATAAGCAGTCTTTGGTTGCCAATTTGTAACTACAGGATATAAGAATAAAGGATCTTCTTCTCCTGTAAGCTCTTGTCCTAGTGAGAGCAGATCAGACTAAATTCAACACAATGAACAGCAGTGTACAGATACACTAAATACATTTCACAAAAAAGTGACATCACTTAAATCAAGGGTGTCAAACTTGCAACATCACAGCCCTGACTTAAATAAATGTTTCTCATTTCTCATTAAATTTTTACTTTTCATTTGTTATATACATTTGTTCTTTTTTTCTTCAAAATTTTAAAATTTAACATGAATTTTAGCCATGTCATTATTAGTTTTATGGAGCATAAAATATGTGTCAAATATACATCAGTGGAAATTTAAGATCAACTCAGGCGTGAGATTCTGCTGGTTCAGACCTGTTCTATAGAACGAGTTGTTATGGTTCAGCACAGTTTGGAGAACCGGCAAATTGTGCCCCTGGCTGGCCCCGTCCCTCTCCAACCATCCTGCCCCTCCCTTCAGTCCTTATTGTGCATGCGCAACATAGTGCATATGCCCAACATCAGAGGCTGCTTTCTCCCCCTCCCAGTCACTCCTTAAGGTATTTCTTTTTTTCCTACCAGCGATCAGCTGTTTCGGTAATCAATTGTGCCGAGATCCTCCTAGCTGTCTTACTGCTTTGCCCAGGAGGCTTCCCTGAGGCCCAGGAGGCAAAGCAGGGTTTACGGAGGAGGGAGCTGTATCCCCCACATTCCGTTCTTTGCCTTCCTGAGCCCCAGGAAAACCTTCTCTGAGCAAAAACACCCAAGGAGACTCCCCTGAGGCCCAAGAGGCAAAAAAATGGAAGGGGGGTTGCTGCAAAAAAATAGGAAGCCACCTCCACTCAGTCACATGACCATGCCTACCAGGCCATGCCCACCTGGCCATGCCCACAGAACTAGTTGTTAAAAAAATTGAATCCCACCCCCTGGATCAACTAAATATGTAATAATTTTGATTAACAGGTTCTCAAAAGTTGTTGTGGAACAAGAAATAAATTATATAAAAAGCTATTTTAATATTAATGATCAAATATTTTAATAAATATATTTCATTTATTAATCATCATGGTCTCTACTATAGCCAGAGTTTTCAATCAAGTTATATATCCTTTAATAGACTGGAATATTATTCCATTTAAATCTATTTTTTTCTACACTGAAATATTCTAACATATCCAAGTTTAATTTCATTTCAGAGGAGGAGGAGAGGGAGGGAAGTGGGAAATTTTGAAGTTCCCTGCCAATTGCCCACAAGGAAACTTAATGGGAAAGCTGGAAGTCACTCCCATTCCCACTGCTTTTTTATTTTGCCCATGGTCATTCTGTTTCTCTGTTTCAGTAATGAAGTATCTCTGAATGATGACCTAACTGGGGTTGAGTTGTCCAGTGTTATACTAAAGTTTAGCAAGTACTTAAATAGAATCAGGATATTTAGATTATTTTGTTACCTAAATACAAAGTAAATTTATTTGAAGATAGCAGAAATATTATATGCAGAAACATATTTTTTCTATATATAGAAAAAAAAACAGCTTTGTAGATGGACCGATTTAAAATTCCATATTTTTTAAAAAATAAGTATACCTAACACAGTATTTAGCATATGTGATGAAATACTTAATATGCTTAATGGGATTAACATATTTAAATATATGATTATCTAGACAACAATGGTATTAGGACCAAGATATACATATTAAAAATATACCTGCTTTTATCAATTTCAGAAGCATGTTTTCCAGAACTTCTAAATTCTCATTTATTTTTCCAATTCCACCCATATGTGCTCTCAGCCTTTTAGAAGGAATCTATAATAATACATTAATTTACCATTTTATATTGCACTTAGCTAGCTGCAGAATTAAAGCAAAAACATCAGCAGGTCAATAATAAACAAAACAGTAAATATTTCTTTTTCACTTTAATCTAATTTCAAAACACAGTTTGTATTTGAATTTGAATTCCAGACCATATTTGAATTCCAGACCAACGTGGAATTCCACATTTGAATTCCAGATCATATTATAATGAAAGCAATGATGTGCTAAGATTTAAGCCACACAGAGTTGTTGTGGTCAAATTAGAGGAGGAAGGATATCACATATGTTTGTTGTCTTGATTTATTTATAAAATAAAATAAAATAAAGGCAGGATAAAAATAAATAATAAACTAGCCCTCAATAGTAAAGTAGGATCAATAAACATAAATCTATGCCATTTATTCAGGAAACATAAATCTATTATGTCATGCTCTTATCTCCAATTATATATATAAGTTATTGCTATGTTAGGGTTCTGTTTACTCTGTGTAAACTAACCTTCTAATCCTGCATACTAATCTCATTCATTTCTCATTCCCCTCCACAAGGAGAGGGAAAACATCCACAATGAAGTCTCCCAATCACTCACTAATTGTGATTTCTAATTTTCCAAAATCTCCATTTGTTTTTTGGTTTCAGTAAGGAGCAACCCTAGTCAACCTTATAAGTGGTCCTTGTTTAACAATCATTCATTCAGTGACCACTTGAAGTCATGGCGGCACTGAAGATTCAAGGCCATAACCTTGAAGTTATGGCCACGGCTGCAGCCCTGTGGTCATGTGATCAAAATTTGGGCAATTGGCAAGCAGCCAGTAATTAACACTATAGGGGCACCTCAACTCACCCCATCTGCCTATTTTCCCCCATGTCCTTTTGGCCCCTTGCACTCCACAGATTCTGATATCCTAGTTGATTTCTGCCACCTTCTTTCTTCCGCTGCTGACCAAGCATGTCTGACCCTTTGTGAGGCAGCTGCCAGCAACACGAGGCTTTCTTCCCCAGGTTGCACACAATGGCTTCTTTGCAAGATTGAGGAAGACAGTTTCAAGTGCCTAGAAGCTTTCTTGTGAAGGGCCAGGCTGGGTGAACCCTGTCAGCAGCAGGAGCAAGAAGTTGGGGCCATGGAGCACAGAGCAAAAGGAGCCTCAGAGTGCAGATTGGCAAGGGGTATTATGACTGGGCTGGGGAAGTTGAAATTTCCTAGTGTAGCAAGAAACCCCTTTGCACTATTCTACTGGGCTGGGCTTTGCATTGTAGGTTATGGGCTTCTGCAGAACTACAGCACACCAAGAAATCCCTTTGCACCATATTGCTGGAGTGGGGCTGGTCTTTACACTGTGCTGCAGCTTGACAGCCTCTTGCAGTTCCCGAGCTGTGGCATGACACAATGGCTGTTTGTGTTTCCCTGTGTATGACAGCTTTTTGTTGTACTGCTGAGCCTTCCTGGAGTATAGCAACTTTACATTGCGTTGCTTGGGCCCTCCAGAGTGCAGCAGCTTTTGCAGTTCCAGAGTTGTGATGCCCCGGGACATGGCACAAAGGCAACACAGTCAGATAAGCAATAAGAGTCCCTTTATTATCTCCAACTTGGCCTCCAATGTCCAGGTTACCTTCGGACTGGAGAAAAACTCTCCCAGGAACAGCCTTTGACTGGAGAAAATTCAGTCCAAAACAAGGTACACACAAACTGTAACGTAAAATCCAAACAACCAAACTGAAGTAATTAGTTTGGCACGGCAGGAGCAGGAATTTCAAACTTGAAAGCACGGTAAAACTGACATAGTTGGGAAGACACTAGGAACACAGATAAGCCATGATAATACAAGATAAAGTCACGTTTGATCCCAACAGCCTGCTGCACGCAACTTGCCATTTTTAATGCACTGTGTTCCCAGTTGCAGCTAATGAAGGAAATCAGAGCCCTTTCCTCCCCGTAAGCCACACAACCCACATTGTTCTCTTGTCCATTCCCCCCTGCATGTCCTAGGATGAAGAGGGGGTGGGCCTGGGTCTTCCTCTGAATTCCCTCTCCCTTGTTCTATCTCTCCCCTGCTCTGCCCAGCCGGACTTTGCCCTTCCCCAGTTTCTTCCACAGCCAATGGATCCACACTCCCACTCCCTGTCAGCTGTTTGGCTTCCTCCTCCAAGTCAGATTCCAACAGGGGCATGACAAGAGCTGCAATTGACCAAGAAGCCCACAGCTCATAGCATATTCTTTTCCTGGTCTCCCTGCACTCACGAAGTATACATGCTCATCCTTTCTCCACCCTTCCTGAGCTCACGCCACATTCCCCTAACTTGCATGTTGCATGTGCCAGGCCACCCAAACTGCTTCCACTTTCTTGTAGGAAAGAAACTCCAAACCTGAAATTCCCTCTGCTTCCCTCATGTAGCCCATGTCTGGAGTTAAAATTGAAACTGAGATTACCAGGATTGATACTACTAAACAATGCAGTCATGTGATGTCTCATTTTATTATCACGTCACTTAAACATGAAAATTCTGGTCCCGACTATGATCCGAACAAGGACTTCCTCTATCTGACTTCCAATGCTAAATAGGATCAGATTTAGTTAATACTTGATTAGAATAGAACCCATCCTCTCCCACTTGTGATTGTAGGACTGTAACTTTGTCACTTGTATCCTTATGACTTATATTGACTCTTTCCTAGTATGATTTGATTGCTGATTGTACTCTATGACTATCATTAAGTGTTGGACATTATGATTCTTGATTCTTAATGAATGTATCTTTTCTTTTATGTATACTGAGAGCATTTACCCTAAGACAAATTCCTTGTGTGTCCAATCACACTTGGCCAATAAAGTATTCTATTCTATTCTATTCTAAAAAAAAACCATCATGGAATTCCAGGCTGTACGTTAGATTGGATAGTTAGACCATAAATTGACTGTTAGACCATTTCTACACTGTTGCTAGGAGAACTGCATGGATGAGTCTAAGTAAAGGCCCTGTCACAAAGGCCCTGTCCAAAGTGGAGGCCGACAGATGCAAAACGTTTGAAAAAAGGACAAAGAGGATGAGAAAAATGTTCCATCCGTTGTTATTCACTCTCAAAAGGGGCAAAAATTTGCATAACCAGAGCGGACAACACGGAAAGGAACAGACAGAGGGAGGACATAGGGCGGATGGAAAGCGGATGCTCCACGGAAGCCTAGCGGATGGAAGCGGATAGAAGCGGATGGAAGCGGATGGCACATCCGCAAGGCTTCCAGGGGAGCGTAGCAAAGCGGACGCGGAACGGAAAGAGCGGATGCAGAGCGGATGCAGAGCAGATGAAGCGGATGCAGAGCAGAAGCCTAGCAGAAGCCTATCGGAAGCCTAGCGGATGCCTAGCGTTCACTGCGCATGCAAGGAGGATGCATTGCATCAGCCCCGCGGATAGAAAGGGAAGCAGCTCCCAAGCAGGTCACCATTCAGAGGAAAGACCTGCTTCCAGACACAGCTCTCCAGCCAGCCAGCCAGCCAGCCAGCCAGCCAGCAACCCAACAACCATGGGGAAGAAACGGAAGCTTCTGCCACCTGCTGCCAGCCCTGGCAAGAGGGACAGGGCCACCCTCCCACCCCCTGGCCCTGACTCTGCTTCTGCTGGGGCTTCTGCTGCCCGGCCTCGATCTTCTGGTGCTGGGGCTTCTGCTGATGCTGCTTCTGGAGGTGGTGCTTCTGCTGATGCTGCTTCTGGTGGTGGTGCTTCTGCTGGTGCTTACTCTGCTGATGCTGCTTCTGGTGGTGGTGCTTCTGGTGGTGCTTACTCTGCTGGCACTGCTCCTGGTGCTGGTGCTTCTGCTGGTGCTTACTCTGCTGGCGCTGCTCCTGGTGCTTCTGCTGGTGCTTACTCTGCTGGCACTGCTCCTGGTGCTGGTGCTTCTGCTGGTGCTTACTCTGCTGGCGCTGCTCCTGGTCCTGCTGGTGCTGCTGGTGCTGCTGCTGCTGCTGGTCCTGCTGGTGCTCCTGGTCCTGCTCCTGGTCCTGCTGGTGCTGCTGGTGCTCCTGGTCCTGCTGGTAATGCTAGTCCTGCTGGTCCTGCTGCTGCTGCTGGTCCTGCTCCTGGTCCTGCTGGTGCTGCTGGTGCTCCTGGTCCTGCTGGTGCTGCTGCTGCTGCTGGTCCTGCTGGTCCTGCTTTTGCTGCTACTGTTGTTGCTGCTGCTGTTGGTGGAGGTGGTGTGGAGGAGCAGCCCCTACAACCTCGAAGCCCTTCTGATGAGGGCCCATATGGCCCTGCCAAAGGGAGGAAGAGGCAGACGCGTTAACGGGAGAGGAGGCAATACAACATAGAAGAGGAACATGAGGAGGAGTTGCTGGAGGGGCTGAGGGAGAACGACTATCTATGGCGGAAGGGACACAGGCTCTATCGCGACACCAAAAGGAAGCAGGCTGCTTGGAGGGAGAAGGCGGAGAGCCTGGGCTACACTTCGGAGGTGCTCCTCGGCTGGTGGAAGCACATGCACACCTGGTATGGGAAGCTGCACCTCAAGAAATCTGGCCAGGCCACGGTCAAGCTGACGGACAGAGAGACCTACGTGATGGCCAGGTGCAGCTTCCTGGAGGGTGAGATCCGCCACCGAGGAGCAGCCCCTCTCACAACCCTCTCTCTCAGGCAGCCTGCTGAGAGCCAGTCCTCTTCTGGCAGAGAGTCAGCTCCTGTCTCCAGGCAGGTGTTTGTGGAGACCCCCCCGACAGCTGCACTACCCATGGCAGAGCGCGTGGAGCACCCCCTGACGCAGTGGGAGAAAGGAGACAGCACTTCCACCATAGCCCAACCTGCATCCACCCCCAGCTCCACCTCCACAGAAAGGCAGAGAGGCAAACCGGAGGGGCAGAGCCACACTGTCCTTATGGAGATAAGAGACACCATCAGGAGCAGCATAGATCTCCTCTTTCAGCTGGTACACACCGACACCCCATCCTCCAATTGCAAGCCCTTCCTCACCTATGTCAACCAGGCCCTCATGAACATGTCAGAACCCCAGTACCAGGTGGTGAAGGACAGGATCACCGATCTTCTTCACAACCCTCCAGACCAAGATGAACCTGCTCCCACCTAGTCCAGGCCTGCTCCTCCACCCCTGGTGATGTCACTGCCCTTCCAAGGCTTTCCACAGGCCCTACCCTACCAAGGCTATGGCTACCAGGAGGTCCAGCAGCACAGGCAGCCCTTCCCAGTCCAGGCACAGGTACATCGGACACCACCGGTGCCACTGATGCCACCGATGCCACCCACGCCACCGATGCCACCCACGCCAGTCCTCACCCAGCTGCAGACCAGACAGCCCCACTACACTGCTCCTTCCTCCACCCCACAGCCAAGTCCAGCCTCAGTACATCTGTCATCGGTATTGGGGCTGACACCCCATGTCATGGAGGAAGGGGCTCTCAACATCACAGGACTGAGCCAGCTGTCTGAGAGCTTCCTCAACACACCATCCCCTGTTGTCCTCTCGGGGCCAGGCACCCCAGTGGTGCTTCAGACCAGCACTCCAGCAGCAGCCACCTCCACAGCACCTGGACCCTTCACCCCTGAGACTGGGCATGCCTCCGAGTGACCAAGAAGTGTGCCAGAGACTGGGTGGCTACCTGTTGACTTTATTTTTGCTTTGGACACTTAACTTGGGTCATTTTTCTTTTACAGCTTGTTATTAATAAAGATTATCTTTGCTTCACACATTTGCTTCATTTATTTTAGTAAATAAAGTCTTGGTGGAAACTTTTAGAAATGGTTTAAGACTTTGCATGCTTGTGGGATGGGTGAAGATAGCTGTGGGATGGGCAGGGATACCTTTGGGATGAGTAATAGCTGTGGGATGGGCAGGGATACCTTTGG
>BLBF01000022.1:37818310-37902725 GCA_015471245.1 Laticauda colubrina | reverse complement strand
ACCTTTGGGATGAGTAATAGCTGTGGGATGGGCAGGGATACCTTTGGAATGGGTAATAGCTGTGGGATGGGTTAGGATACCTGTGGGATGGGTAAAAACTATGGGATGGGTAATAGCTATGGGATGGGTAATAGTTATGGGATGGGTAATCACTATGGGATGGGTAATAGCTATGAGATGGGTAATAGCTATGGGATGGGTAATAGCTGTGGGATGGGCAGGGATACCTTTGGGATGGGTAATAGCTGTGGGATAGACCTCCAGTGCAAGCATAGTGGGACTCTATGGTCCACCCTCCCAGGTGCCACACCTATGACCCTTTATTATCAATAATAATGTAATCATTCATCCACACATGTCAACATAAACACAAGTCTTGATTAAATGCCCTGTTCTTTGTAGGCCCACCCAACATACATGGCCCAATCTCATCAGTGTGATGAGACAGGCTGAAGGAAGCATCCATTAAGCATCTATCATCCTGTCTTGCCATTCCACTGCTCCAGCTGGGGAGTTGCACCAGTGTCTCAGGAGGTTGCGCTGCTTCTTCCCTTCACGTGAAGCTCTGTTGGGGCCTTGCACATCCTTCGTGTCTATCAGGTTTCGCCCTTGCCTCCATTCCCCAGGCTCCATGTCCCCATTGCCTTGTTGGAGGTCCACGAGCCTGTTCTGCAAGACTGGGTAGCGGGTGCGCATGAGATTGTGCAGGATGCAGCAAGTTCCCACAATCCTCCTCACGGTCTTTGGGCGATGCTGCATGGTGGTGAGAAGTACCTGGAACCTGTTGGCCAGGATGCCAAAGGCATTCTCCACTACCCGCCTTGCCCTGGACAGCCTGTAGTTAAAGATCCTCTCTTCACGGGTGAGGAGTCTGAAGGTGTAGGGCTTCATGAGGTAGGTTCTGAGGGAGAAGGCGTCATCACCCACAATGAAGTAGGGCACATCTTGCGTGTCGTTGGGCAGGGGGTCTGGATCTGTGAAGCCCATGATGAGGTTGCATTCCAGCCCCTCCTTGAGGTCACTGGCATTGTATACCTGGGCATCTGAAGCTGACCCATTGCCTGAAGCATCGATGTACATGAACTTGTAGTCAGCATCGACCATGGCGAAGAGGACGATGCTGAAGAAGCCCTTGTAGTTGAAATAAGTGGACCCCGACTTGGCTGGAGCTTTGCAGGCCACGTGCTTGCCATCTATGGCTCCAACGGTGTGGGGGAAGTTCCACCTCTGATACCACTGCTCTGCAAATTTCTTCCAGCCTTCTTCAGTGGAGGGGCACTGGAGGAGCTCCTCCAGGTATTCTTCGATGATAGCCTGCACCACTTCTCTGACCACAATGCTGATGGTGTTGTGTGGCACCCTCCAGCCGTACTGCATGCTCCTGTAGGTGGTCCCTGAGGCCAGGTGGCGCAGAGTCAGTGCCACCTTGAGCCCAGGGTCCAGGCTGGGCCGGAAGTTGGTGCTCTGCTTGGTCAAACAGGGTCTCAGCTGCTCCACAACTTCATCAAACATGGCTGGAGGCATCCTCATGAAGTTCTGGAATGCACGAGTGTCTTCGTTCTTCAGCTCCACCATCAGCTTGTTGTACAGTCCATACTCTGCTCTTCTCCCGATCCATCTTCAGACCCAGACACTTCTTGGACGCCTCCTTTTCTTCCCGTAGAACAGTTGAAAGAGCCTTAGATGGCTTCGCACTGTTGCAGAACGATGGTGGCTACCAAAAGGACTGTGTTACGATCCATGGTGGACATCAATGGATGCTGTGGAAGAGCAAGAGCCAGATGAAGGCTGCAGAGGTCTGCACAGCAGGGCTGCTGGACTGAAAGTGAGATCCAGGTGAGTTGCTCCCCCTTTTTATAGGCAACATAGGTTTTCCACTATATGTCCTTTTTCATCCTCTAGGCATCCTCTAGACATCCTTAATATCCGAGATAGGTCCCCTCTGCGAATGTTTTTTCCATTTTAAATGCTTTGTATGCGAGCTGCATCCACTTTCATCCTTTCTCCGTCCTTGCTACTAATGTTTTGTGTCCGTTCCGCGTCCGTTTTGCTTTCTCCGTGTCCATTTTCCACTGGAGCAGATGCGAGTTGCGCGGATGCGCAGCGGATGCCTAGCGGATATAGCGGACGCGTAACGGATGACAACGGATGTAGAACGGATGTTCCCCGTATGCGTTGCGGATGCAGAACGGACGCATTGGATACATTTTCCGCTCAAAAAGTTTTGAGCAGCTCAAAACTTTTTGAGCGGATGGAACCTCAGTCGACGGATGCTGGATGGATAGAGAGGATGAAAAACGGACGCAGTGAGTACAGAACGGATGAATCGCGTTAACTAACGGATGGCAAGTGTTTCTCTCCATTTTACATCCTCTTTCCATCCGTTGGTACAGTGTGACATGGGCTTAATAAGGATTACTCAAAAGCATGTTTCTCCTTTATCATTTTTCTAGAGATCTTTCATGGACAGAAGCAATTCTTCACTCCAGACATTCACCCTCTATACCAGGGGTGTCAAACTTGTGTCATCACAGTGTCATGTGACATATTGTAACTTGTCCCCTTTTACTAAACCAGGCGTGGGCGTGGTCAGCACGTGATGCATCTGGTTCGCAGCCCGCAAATTTGACAGTCCTGCTCTATACAATAAGGGTGGAAAGAGAGTGAGTTGTTGTGCTTTTCTCCTTCCTCCTTAAAATGGCTTATGTATCTATCCTGCTCCTTCTCCAACCATTTACTTTCATAATTTGCTCCTTCTATTTGGTTGCTCATTTTTAATAAGATATTCTCTTACTATACTCCTAGTAGACTTGTTCCATAGGGTTAGTTGTACTTATTAGGTTCCATAGGGTTAGTTGTACTTAGGGTTAGTTGTATATATTAACTAGGTTTAGTTAAATGGAAAATATATATCGTACAACAACCTTGTAAATCATTATGGTTTTATGTACAGCTGATGAGCCCAAAAGATGCCACCACATCAAACTATCCACATAGAGCCCTAATGCTCATTCTCAGTTTTCGGCCTTCCTCATACTCCAGGACAGAAAGTAAACTATGCAACAGAAGAGAGGGAGAGATACACAGACAGACAATACAACAGCCACTTGGGTTTTGTTAACTCCTTGAAGACTTAATCAGATCACCTTTCCTTTTCATAAATCATATAAAAAGAGAAATGAAATGAAAAACAAGAGCAGTTACCTCTTCTTCTAGTATTTCATCTGCTCCTTCTCCAGCTAAAATTGCTTGGGATGGTGTTTGTGAGCAATCCAACAACTTTTTTCCACAGTTAATAATGACTACTGCTAATTCATATTCTTTCCATAAGCGCAGTATCTATTAAATATATATCATTTAAGCTTATATAATATTCACAAGGTATTTAAAAAAAAAACACAAATCTTGTGCCAACTTATAAAATAAGCTTTAAATCCAAAGAAGCTATACACTGGGATGTATGGGGATAGTGATCGGGAGAATCACTGTTGCAAAAAGAACCAAAAAAGTTTCTACTTACACTTTTTTCCTTCCCAGCATATTCAAACATTATCAGATAGGTCAATTTTATGATTGAGTGCTTAGCTTCTATCTGCTCAAGCCTTGTGAAAATGTTTCCCTTCCATTTTAATCTTATTCAGCAATGAGATCTTATTTTTTCTTATTAATGGTCTGGTCCCATAACATAGTAAGATTATAAAGTGAGGGCTCCAAATGATACTGTTTGCTAGCAATTTTGCCAATTTGAAGTCCATTCCTGCAGCACATCAAGAGATTTTTCACATTCTCTCTCTGTTCCAGTCCTGTAGAGTTTGGTAAGAAGCCTGAGCTCTTTCCAACACTCCACAACAATACTTAACGACAACAACTCTGAGAACTGGGATTATAGTCATTGTGCAAAGTGGACATGTGGCATCTTGCTTAATGAACACTTCATTCAATGACCATGATTCCAGGCCCAACTGTGATCATATATTGAGAACTATCTTTATGTTGATGATAACCAGCTTAGTATAGCCACTCTGGGCTGGGCTGAAGAGGATGTGAAGATTGTTTTCCAGTGTCTGGAGCCTGAAAGTATCTGGATGGGACAGAACAAATAAACCCCAGTGAGACAGAGTTACTATTTATACTTGATGGGGCTATGTTATGCATACAGTGTTGTTTCTTGATAGACAAGCATTAACTCTGAAAGAGCTGATCTGTGACTTTTGAGTTATCTTGGACTCCTAGCTCCTGATAAAGTAGCAGATGAAGGCCATGCCCAGAAAGACTTTTCCGAATGAACTTGCTGGGCAGTTAGTTTTATTTAGTGCAAGGGAATTTAACTGTAGTGTGTTAAAACCACAAAATCGAACTTCTGCATTTGATATACAGGTGTCTTTAAAGACCACTCAGAAACTAATTGGTCCAAATGCAGTGACCTAGCTTCTAAAACAGCCCCTGTATAGTGGGGAACAGCTGGCCATAACAAAACAAAAGAGAATGAAACAGATGTATGCACCTAGAAATAATTGCCTTACTCTAAGAACCAATAGAGGAAAAGAAGAGTATCACATCAGGTTCTGGGAAAGAATAGCTTTGGGTTTTAGAAGTGATTGGAGTCCTAGATGAGAGAGGTTACTTCGGGCAAGGCTGGCAAATGAGAGCTGTTCTATAATAAGCTAGAATTGCATTATGATTTATCTATTTTTTATTATGTATGAGTGTGGAATCTTATCTTTTTGTTACCTTTAATAAAGTTGATTTTTTTGAACCCTGGAGTTGACCAATTGCTTTCTATCTTGGCTGAGATATCACATCTCAAAAATTTTATTTGGTTTCCCTTCCTACAGTTTAACCAAACTTAGAGTGTGGTGTGGATTTCCCCTTCAGTCACGTCCTGGTTCCCTGAAGGGTATGGTGAGGAAGACTATAACAAATGGGTGGTAGCAGCAGCAAGGATATCTAATTTCCAGTCACTGTTCACCTGTAGTACAGGTTACCTGAGAAAAGAAGTATCTCAGAAGAAAGTACTGGTTTGACCCTAGCATACCTTATTACGCTTTGCCATCAGCAACATAAAATGATACTTCAAACCTTACACTGGTTCCTGAATCGTTTCCAGGTACAATTTACAGTACTGATTTTAACTTAAAAAGTGTTTCATGGCTTGGCACCTAAATATTTACAAAACAACATATTTCAGCCTTCTTGGGAGTACTACTGATACCCCATTACCAAGAGGGTTGCGGAACTATTCTCAGAAGTCAATGCTTTTCTATTGTAGTGCCAATCTAATGGATCAGTTTCCCTATTGATGTATGGTTTACCAACTCCCTGACAAAATTCAGGAAAGAACTAAATCAATCAAGGCTGTCAAACTCACATCACTGTGGTGTCACGTGACATATCAGGATTATTTTCCCTTTCATTAAACTAGGCATGGCATAGCCAGCCCTTGGGCTGGGAGTTTAATAGCCCTGAAATAAACCATTTTTATGTGACTCTTCCATAGTGTATTTATGCCATCAGTTTTGTTGTTATTGTTTACTTTTTTAATTATTTTAAACTGACGATGGATGTTCTAATGTTACATTTCTTTGAATCCTGTTCCTATAGATCAGGGGTGTCAAACTCAATTTTATTGAGGGTCAAATCAGCACTGTGTTTGTCCTCTACGGGCCGGGGGGGCATGTGGCCAGGAAAAGGAATGTGGCCAGAGTGGTTGCAACCGACTGGGCGTAGCCAGGGCCATGGCCCGCTTGACGCAGCAAACATGGGCAGCCAGCTAGATAGGCCAAGGAGAAGTGGTAAAAGCATGCCTATTCCCAACAGGCAAAATGCAGCCACTGTGAGCAGAGAAAGCTTGATCTGCATCAATGCTAAGGCTGCTCAAGCCCAGCCAGGATCACATGCCTTCCCCCGCATTCCCATCTCTGCTTCTCCTGGGTAACCAGGGCTCTGATGGGGATCTGGCTTTCCCCACTCGCGGTGGCCTTTTTTGCTTGCTGGGCCTGAGCCTCAGCTGCTGGAAGCCTCAATGCTGAGGTGCATTGGGTAATGGAGGGGAATGCATCTTTCTAACTGGCTGCTTTGTGTTCTTCAGACTGGGTGAGTCTGCTGAGTGGTGGCAGAGTTGCTACCCAGGAGCTACCAGGATTAGAGACCCCCGGTGATGTATCTCTTTCACCTGGACTGAAGGCAGCCTTCTATCTTGCACCACCACCCCCAGCTGCATCTCTGTTCTTAATTGAGGATTGCAGGCAAATTCCCTGCTCGGCCAGCATTCCCGGAAGACACAGCTCAGAGCACCAGGCCTGCCCAGCTCGAAGGAGGCAAAAAGGCAAAGGCTGAGTAGAGGTGGTGAAGCACATACAGGCCCAGCAGGCAAAAAATGGCCACCGCAAGTGAGGAAGGCCAGATCCCCATGAGAGCCCTAGTTACCCAGGTCCAGAAGAGGGGGGGCATGCAATCCTGGCTGGGCTTGGGCAGCCATAGCTTGAGTTTCACACCCCTGCTACAGATGTTCTACTGTTCCTTTTAGTGGAACTTTTACGTTTTTGCTGTAAACCACCATGAACCAATTTATTAAAGTTGGCAGTATGTAAGTCAAATAATTAAGTATGTCACAATATATAGTAGCAGTAACATATATCGATATCTATATCTATCTATCTATCTATCTATCTATCTATCTATCTATCTATCTATCTATCTATCTATCTATCTATCTATCATCTCCTGGAAGGCAATAGCAAATCATTTCGATAGTGCTGCAAAGAAAACAAGGACATGTTTTTATAATTGCTCAAAGTTGAAGAACATATCATTTTATTGTTCGTATACTCTAATTACAAAGTTCAAATATTTTAAATTATGTAAGTAATATAACATTCTAAATACCTTTGCCGTAAAATAGCAAGAACAAGCAATCATGTGCTGAATACTATCAAAGCATCCTGTTGATTTTCTTTGGAATGTTATTGTCGGAATTTCTTGAAGAACCTTGAGATACTTAATAATGATCTGAAAATATAGTAAGAAATGTGTACCATTATAGAATATTACATATATGAACAACTAAAAATGAACCTTTCTGCTGTAAAAGTAAGCATTTAAACTTTTAACATTCAATAAAAAAAATAAATTTATGGAATTCATGTTGCTTTAATTTCCTATTAAAAATGTACTTTACGAAAAATTCTTACCTGAATGACAGGTCTAGAGGGAATCTTGTGATAGATCAGGGGAGCTACAAGGCCGTAACAATTAACAACTGACTGAAGGGCATAGTGAACATCATTTAGCCAGTTACTAAGTTCAACTGCCACCAGCATTCGCCCACATTCATCTATTCTAGCAACCTAGAAAGAAAATTTTCAAAATTTTCATTGTTACAAAACAGAAATATGAAAAATACTTTTGCCATC
Source organism: Laticauda colubrina (assembly GCA_015471245.1). Taxonomy (NCBI): domain Eukaryota; kingdom Metazoa; phylum Chordata; class Lepidosauria; order Squamata; family Elapidae; genus Laticauda; species Laticauda colubrina. The sequence continues at coordinate 37,895,313 of BLBF01000022.1, read as the reverse complement.
TGAAGCAGCATCTTTTGGGTCTCTCATTTTTATATGCTTCTGGTGGATTTTATAACATTTTAAAATGCAGCTTTTATTGTAGCAGCTGATTAAAATGCAGTTTTACAAAAAAACTGCACTTTGGAAAGTTGTAATACAAAGTTGCACAATGACTAATGAATGAGTGAAAGGAAATAACATCATTTCAATTTAGATACAGACAATCAGAGTTGGAAGGGTTCTTGTAGGCCATCTAGTCCACCACCCCCGCCCGAGCAGGAAATCCTACACCATTTCTGACAAATGTCAGTCCAAACTCTTCTTGAAAGTCTCAGGTGATGGTGCTCCCACAACTTCCGAGGGCAAGCTGTTCCATTGGTTGATTGTTCTTATTGTCAGAAAGTTTCTCCTTGTTTCCAGGTTAAATCTCTCCTTGTTCAGTTTCCATCCATTATTCCTTGTCTGGCCTACAGGGGCTTTAGAAAATAGCTTGATCTCTTCCTCCCTGTAGCAGCCCCTCAAATATTGGAAGACTGCTGTCATGTCTCCCCTGGTCCTTCTCTTTATTGGACTAGCCAAGCCCAGTTCCTGCAACCGTTCGTTGTATGTTTTAGCCTCCAGTTCCCTAATCATCCTGGTTGCTCTTCTCTGTACTTTTTTATAATGTGGTGACCAAAATTGGATGCAGTCCTCTAGGTCTTACTAAGGCTTTATAGAGTGGTATTAGTACTTCCCTTGATCTTGACTGCATCCCTCTGTTAATACAATTTAGGATTGCATTAGCTTTTTTGGTGGCTGCTGCACACTGCTGGCTCATATTTAGCTGGTTATCCACTAAGACTCCAAGATCCCTCTCACAGTTACTGTTATTGACTCTGGTTTTACCCAGTGTATATGGGTACCTCTGGGTTTTCTTGCCTAAGTGTAGGACTTTACTTTTTTCTACATTGAATTTCATTTTGTTAGATATGGACCAGTGTTCTAGTCTGTCAAGATCCATCTGGATCTTGAGCCTACCTTCTTGGGTGTTAACTATTCCTGCCAGCTTAGTATCATCTGCAAATTTGGTAAGTTCCCCTTCTATTCCCTCATCTAAGTCATCAATGAAGATATTGAAGAGTACTGGGCCTAAGACAGAACCATGTGGCACCCCACTGCTTACTTTCCTCCATGTAGATTGAGACCCATTAAGGACTACTCGTTGAGTACGGTTTGCCAGCCAGTTGGAAATCCATCTAGTGGTGTGCTATAGATTCCACTTTTTTCTAGCTTACTAAGAAGTAGGTTGTGGTCTACTTTGTCAAATGCTTTGCTGAAATCTAAATATATTATGTCCACAGTATTTTGCTGGTCTACGAATTTAGTCACTGTGTTGAAGAATGAAATAAGATTGGTTTGGCATGATCTGTTTTTTACAAACCCTTGCTGACTGCTAGTTATTAATTTACTTGTTTCTAGATGTTGGCGGATCTGTTTTTTTATTATCTTTTCCAGTATCTTCCCCGGTATTGATGTTAGGCTAATTGGTCTATAGTTTCCTGGGTCTGTTTTTTTTCCTTTTTTTGAAGATGGGAACCACATCAGCTCTTTTCCAGTTCTCTGGTAGTTCCCCGGTGCTCCAGGATTTTTGAAAGATATGGTGCAGTGGTTCTGAGATGACCTCTGCCAGCTCCTTTAAAACTCTGGGATTTAATCCATCAGGTCCTAGTGATTTGTTTTCATCAAGGTCAGACAGGTGTTCTCTTACTATTTTTTTGCTTATTTTAACTTTTATTTCTGTCTTTTACAGTTATGTTTTTGGTGGGTTGAGCTATAGTTTCTTTTTGCGTGAAGACAGATGCAAAGAATGAGTTAAGTAGTTCTGCTTTCTCTCTGTTGCCTATTACTTCCTTGTCTGTTCCTTCTGTTATCTCCTTGTCTGTTACTTCTGCCCCTACATTTTTTCCATGAAATAGGCAAACATTTAAATATAAAAATGACATGATAGTTTGCAGATCAGAACACAATCATCACTCAGATGCCAGTTCTTCAACTATTATGATGCAATTCTAAACTCAATACATGTATACCCTAATATATTAGATAAAGCTGTTTTTAAAAATAAAGAAAAGAGTTGAATAAAAATAAATGGTCAGTCTTTTTTAAAAAATTGCAGGTGGTTATTTAACCAAATAAATTCATACTACATCCCTATTATATTAGTCACTAAATTTAGGGTATAAATAGCGTAAAGGCAGGAATGAATTTGAATGTTTCATCACCTTTTTTCCTGCTCCCCCCCCCCAAATTATTGTTTTGAGACAGAGATGACCACAGAAACGATCAAAAATGTCAAAAGAGTAGCCATGACTATACAATTGAAAACCCATCTTTTTTTAGGTTTGTGATAAAAAGGGGGGGACTTCAATTTTTTACCTTCCTGTTGATATCCTGTTGATACCGTTTTCGGTTATCAGGGAAACTAGAATTAAAGCTCTTTGCAGGTTCAAACAATTTCATTTACTGAGGTGATAATGTAAGAAATTAATGATATGCAATTCATTCTTAGTTCAAAGAATTTCAGATTTGAAAATATTATGTTACAAGTTCAAACATCTGTTTTCAGTACAAAATCAATAGTCTGAATGATTTTGGAAGTCCTTTAAGCATAAAGAAAGAGTGTTTGACATTCAAAACAAGAGTTGTTTTGAATTCAAAATGCTTCCAAAATGATTAAAAAACATACATTTTACAAAATTGGACATTCTGAATTCATTTGCTTTAAATCTGAAGTGGCTACACACCGCTACAATTAGGGCTTAGAAAATCTGGAATATAATCTGTCCAATAGGGAAATGCTTACTGGAAAAGTGAGTGCATAAGGCAAAAACTGAATGGCATGTTATGCAGATCTGTTCATTCAATTATAAGAAAGCTAACCCACAACTAATTTGCATGTGCTCATGTATAAGAATAGTAATTTCACTTTTACAGTGGTATTTCTGAATCCATGCAATAGGTACAGGTAGGCATCATGTCTATAAGGGCTATCAAGCTCCCAGCCCGCAGGACACACGCACACCTGGTTTAGCGAAGGGGGAAAAAGTCCCGATACATCATGTGACGCTCCTGTGACAATGTGAGTTTGATATCCTTGTTGTAGAGTATAATACAGGTAATCTTTGACTTCATTTAGTTACTGTTCGAAGTTACACCGGAACTGAAAATAGCGACTTTAACTAGTTTTCACACTTACAACCATGACCCAATGGTCACATGATTTACAACTGATTCATATTTATAACCATTGCAGTGTTCAGTAGTCACTTTATGACCTTCTGACAAGCAAAATCAATGGAGAACCCAGATTATTTTAACAACCATGTTACTAATTTAACAACTGCAGTGATTGACTTAACAAATGTGGCAAAAAAGTCATTAAATGGGACAAATTTACTTAACAAATTGTTCACTTAACAACATAAATTTTTGGGCTCAGAGGTAGTCATAAGTTGAGGACTACCTGTAAAATCTTGTAAAATCTACCTGAAAACCTGACAACTTCCCTATGTGCCCCAGAGAATCAGAATAGGCTTAAATTTCGAAGGAAGAAGCACCCTCTTCCTCACCATGGCTAAGTGGATATTTTATTTAACCAACCTATTTTATTTAACCAGTCTTGCATTCTTTCATCCTTCTCTACATTCAGTTCCACAGAATGTATAAAAATAAGCTGGCTTACTTCTGATCATTGTCATAAACATATAGAATCACTGAAAACCTTTTGGGCAGGGCTAAGAAAGTACAAACTTAGCAACTTCATGGCTTCAAAGCTCAAAATTAGGTCTCTAAAACAGTGTTAAAACATAGTATTTTTCATTAAGATATCCTTTCAATAATGGAAAGTTAAATGTGAATTGCAAGATATTTGCCTTCTACCTAGTATATAATTCTATGGATGAATTTTACTTGTGGTAAGAATATTAAGAGCAAGAAAAATAAGATCACATCAAAAATACTAATGTTGCATAGCACATACTTGTCTTTTATACTTAAGCTCATTGAAACAAATAGAATCACAGAAGAGACATCCTTCGTTGACACTAATGTCACTCATTATAAAAATACTTCTCAGAAACATATATAAGAGGTTTGGAGATGCCTGTAGTAGAGCTTCAGAATTTAGCCTACAAAAAGAAGAAAAACAACAAATAAAAACATATCATTTATTTTGTGGATATGGTTATTGTTTTAATCCTTTTTAAATTATTTAAAATGTTTCCTAATTTTAGAACTGTAAGCTGCCCAGAGTCACTTGGTTTCATAATTTTAGAACTGTAAGCTGCCCAGAGTCACTTGGTTTCATAATTTTAGAACTGTAAGCTGCCCAGAGTCACTTGGTTGAGTTGGGCAGCTATGGAAATTGAATGGATTGATGGAGGAAGGAAGGAAGGAAGGAATAAGATAGCATAAAATGGTAATAATAGCAGATTAATGACTAAAACCGACAGTTAACTGGCTGTAATATGTTAAAATGAAAGGTTGCCATCTTCTGGATGGCAACCTAATCACTAACATATTGCACTAGTACACATTTCTTTTCAATGTAACATTGCCATTGTAAAAGATTATGATGATGATGATGAAACGATGATGATGATGATGGCTGCTAGCTATGCAATTGTCATTGATCAATATTGTCATATTACATGTGGTATATATTCCTATCCTGCAAGTTGTGAAATAATGACAGCACATGGTTTATCAATGTAACTTTGATCAGTTTTACTAGTCTTAATTTATTTGTTTTACAGGAACAGTATATCCCAAAAAGTACATTGTTCAAAACGCCACTACTGAAGAAAGCTGTTATTATTAAAATATGATTGTTTTAAGATCCTATGTTTCAACAATTGCTTCTAGTTATTTAGAAACACTTGTCAAACTATTTAAAAGTGAAACAGTATTCACTATCAAAATACTCATATAAACTGAATAAATGAAAAAACAGTTGCTAGTTACCTGTTCTGCGGTACAGACAAAGTGCTGCTTACAGAAACTATAGTGACATCAGTAACAGGAGTACAAGGCACTGAGACAAAACAATCCCAGAGTGGTTGAAATGTTTTTTTGCATAATGCATAGTTTTCAATCTGAAAAGCAGACTAAAAATTTAGTTATATTTTGAAACTCCTTTTCGATGCTTATTTGAAATTATCATATACTGTATAATCAGTAAAGTTGATGAAAACATCAATAAAATACAAACTAAAGCAAACACATTGCACAAGGTTCCTTAAAACAAAAGATGAATTCTAGTGAGATAAGGTAGCAAGATGGACAATTGGAATGGAGCAAGATACAGTAACGGAATTTATTTATTTTATTTATTTATTTGATTTGTCAATTGCTAACAAGATAATAGGTATAAGTATATACATAGTTATGAATACATGAAATGGGAACATATAAGAAAAATAAAAGAAACAATAGGATAGGGACAGTAGGCACCTTGGTGCGCTTATGCATGCCCTCTACAGACCTCTTAGAAAAAGGGTGAGGTCAATAGTAGACAGTTTAAGGTTAAAGTTTTTGGGGTTTGGGAAAGAAACCACAGAGTCAGGTAGAATATTCCAGACATTGACCACTCTGTTGCTGAAGTCGTATTTCCTGTAATCAAGTTTGGTGCGGTTAACCTTGAGTTTGTATCTATTGTTTGCTCTTGTGTTGTTATGGTTGAAGCTGAAGTATTGCTTGACAGGTAAGTCATTGTAATGTATGATTTTATATACCATACTTAGATCAGATCAAAGATGACATAATTCAAGATTTTCTAAGTCTAGAATTTCAAGTCTGGTGGCATAAGATATTCTACAATGAGTAGAGGAGTAGAGAACTCTTCTTGTGAAATATTTCTAGATTTTCTCAACTGTGCTAATATAATATATCAGATACGTAATGTGGGTTCCAGACTGATGAGCTATATTTGAGTATTGGTCCTAGCAAATGTTTTGTATCAGGTTTAGGTTAACAACTCTTCATGCCTTTTTGGCTATGTCGTTATAGCGGGCTCTAGCACTTAGATCATTAGAGATGAGTATTCCAAGGTCCTTTACAGAGCTTGGAATACTCATTGATTAAATGAATTAAATTAAATAAAGTAACAAATCCTAGATTATTGTAAACTTGAATAAATCAGGGATGGTAGGGATATCTGACAAGCTAAATATCTGGCCAGGAGGGAAGAATATAGTGAAAGATATAAGCTACAGATAAAGCAATGTAAAGAAGGTTCAGCAAAATTGGCTGCTGAGAATTTTTCCTATAAATTTTTGAAGGACGGGTAATTTCAATTCAGCATAATGCAAAAAAAATTGTACTTTATACAAAAACAATATTTTAAAATATTAAAAATACCGCATTTGTATTAAATTAGAATCACAAAAATACTAAAACAAATAGCATTCTTTCCTTAACTGAATTACTGCCAAAAAATATTTAGAAATATTTTACTTGGGGGGGGGGGGGGGATCTGGTTTTTAGAGGATATGTATCCTGAAATTGAGAGTCGGATTACAAAAGAATTGGAGTTATCAAAGCAAAAGTATTATATGCTACCTGAATCAGATATGTTCGGACAATAGCAACGGATAGAGGAGGATAGGCAAGAATTGGTTGAGTTGTTTCTCCAATGCTATCACCGATAATTTTTCCATCTGAATCATAGGCTGCAACTGCAAATACATAATTTTGATTGGCCTCTAAATCTTGTACTTCTAAGACACAAGTTTCATCAGCTGGTATCTGATAATAAAAATGTATTTGTTAAGATAAAAAGAAAAATCATGACAATTAATATCAAAATAATGTTAATACCAAAGTTTTATATTTATTATGTTTTATGCTATTCCTCTGACAAAAGCCTTAAAACAACCCCACTCTCAAATGTTTTAAAACTAAAATGAAGCTAACATCCATACTCTAGATGGGCATACCCCATTTAAATTTTTTTATTCTCAATTATTATGTAATTAAGCTGACATTACACAATTAGTCCTCAATTTCCAAGCAAAATTGAAAATGGAACTAGTCACGAAGTGAGAAGAAAATGAATTTCAGGTGGCTTCATTTATATAAAATGAAAAGTCAATTTTGACATCATATGATTTTTTTAAGGTTCTCAAACCACTGCTTACGCGTCGCAATAGCTTTGAAGAAAACTCATATAAACTAACACCTTCAACGTTATAAAAGACATTACCGCTTCTGCTGTGTTCTTGAGACTATAATTATTTAACCGAGCTTTTGGATTGCTTCCTTCTGCTACACACCCAAAAATGCTGTACCAAAAAACCTTAAAACACAAAAACAAATACACAAGTATTGTTAGTTCTACAGCTAAAATTCTGTCTAATTTATGGTTTCAGACTCATAGCTCATGGTCATACGTGATCTTCCAGCTCATTCTTTTATTTTAATTCTTTTTTTTATTTTTTAAAAAACAAACTTTACTAATTACAAAACCAAAATGTCAAACAAACAGAACACACAAAAGAATCAAGAAAGGAAATAGGAAAAAAAAAGAAAAGAAAAATGATTAAAAAAAAAAAAACTAACAATTCTATTACTATTATTATCGACAGTCTATGGTTCCTTATTTGTTGTCAATATTAGTGATACATTACAGATACATCTTATAGCAAATATATAATTATGATTTACATTTTACATTATTTACTAATGTATTTTCTATTTTTGTTCTATCCAATCATACCACCATTCCCAGCTTCTATAATATTCTGATGTTTCTTTTTCTTTTAGTGCTAAGGTTAACTTGTCCATCTCTGCACAGGTTGTTATCTTCTGTATAACCATCTCCTCTGCTGGAATATCTACTTGCTTCCAACACTGTGCAAAGGTTATTCTAGCTGCAGTAAGAATATGCAGTATGATATATTTAATATTTTTAGGAATTTGTCCATTAAATATCCCCAATAGGAAGAATTCTGGTTTTAATTTCCTCTGAGCATTTTTTTATCCTATGTCAGTATATTTGGGCTTCAGTGTGGGACCACCACATATGAAAAAATGTTCCTTGTTTCTTTTTACATTTCCAGCAATTTGGATTTATATTAGGAGACTTTTTCACTATTCTTGAAGGTGAGAGATGCCATTTATAAAACATTTTATAGGCATTTTCTTTATATGCTGCTGATCTTGTAATTTTATTATTCCTTGTCCAAACCTTGATCTTCCAGCTCATTCTATGTAGCTCTTGCCTTATTCACACACAGCCTATTAGTATCTGAGCAGTAGTTTAACAATTCCTGAGCAAACACTAAAGTGAACAATGGCTCTGTGACTACAAGACAGGCTATTAGGTGGCTCTACCCCTACCTTCACCCCTCAGAAATATTAAAATATTTTGGTCTGGAAACTTCTTCCTTTGCCACCATTGCAGATTTTCCATGCTCTCTGCTCAGGCAACAAACTGGCAGGACTTGGACTAATGGCGCAGCATAGAACTTGGGGAGCAGCTACCCTCCTTACCAGGTGCTGAGCTGTACTTCTCACTCTTTTGAAGTGAGTTAGTTCGCATACTTAAGCTTAAATGTAAAGCTGCGCCATTTGAAATACTGGTAATTGTCCAAAACCACACACTCTTTTTAATTATAATAATTTTTTTAAGACAAATTGGACCAGCAAAATATTATTTTTATGCTTTAATATTTTACAACTCCAGTTAAAATCTATTTTATTTTCCAAAAATTGCTGCATTTTCACAATATGTATGTATTTTAAAAATCCTGTTGAAAGAACATTGAAAAATGATTATATTCTACCATCTAGTGGCACTTGGTTTACATTTTGGGTTTTTTATTTAAAAATGTGCAAAAATAGCAACATGCAGTATGTAAACAATAATGTTGCTCTTTTAATACTTAATGAGAACAAAAAACATAAGTAAATAGTAAATATAAAATGTTTCAATATTGGATGATGATCTTGTAGTGTATATTAAAATTCTAACAAATGTTGTGTATACAGCATTCAAAATTATATATGTCCCTCTCTAGAGTAGAACAAGTTGATGAAATACTATACATTAAATCACAAGGGTGTTTCTCCCCCCCAGCCCCCACCCCTCCCAAAAAAATTACCTTCACATCTGAAGAAAATGGTGCTGGCTTAAATGCCATGGAACAATTTGTCCTAAAAAGTAGTATTGGAGGTGGTGGAACTTTGCTTTTCGTGCTATTTGTATGATTTAATAAAGTGGCATTTAATGTATTTTGTTCCATTTCAGTTTTCTGAATCAGAATAAATGCTTCCTAGAATTTAAATACAAATCCCAAGAAAGTAATTATTTCATTTAAATTTCTTTCATATGCAAAGTATAAAAGAATCAGAGTTAAAACCAAGGACAGTTTAGTAGACAGTATTAAAATTATTACATGATTTTTCAAATGATCAGTTATTTACATTCCTGAAAGACACAATATCTTCCAGTCAATTGCTGTGCTTTTGGTTTTATTTTTTTTAAGATTTATAATTTATTAACAAATGCAGAAGTTCACTCAGTTTTCCAGAATTAAAATCTTGTTCTTTCTTTCCAGATACTGCTTGGTTCCTTTTTTAATACTGCCTCTTTTAATACTCTAATTATTTATGATGCTCAATTTATATCACTGAATTTCTGCCTCTATTTTTAGAAGTATTAGAAAACAGGGCATAGTGCAAACTGTGCCTAGCTTGCAAGAGGCTTGTAGAATTTCTGAATGGGTAACCTGCAGACCTACAAGGTTTAAGGCACAATTCCGTCCTTTAAATGCCCCCAATTCTATCTTCTACTCATTACAACATGCTATGTGAACTAGCCTATAAATTACTATTCCTGCTTTACCGTAATGTAATAATTCAGCTTTCATTTACAGTAATAAAAACAATTTTATTATTGTGTCTTTACCTAGATTTGTAGGTTATTTTTATTTTACTTTTAAAAGTATTTCTATCTTACTTTTTGATACAGAAAATTCTTAAATAATATCTGTTATTAAAAGAATTGCTATGACAATTTTCAAGAATGTTGAGTTTGTATGGAATCTACAATTCATAAATACTGCTCCAATAAACAATCACATGAATGAAAAATATAATTACACATCAAATGTACTTAAATTAATAATATAATTTATATACTTTCAGAAGCTTATTTGCAGAAGAACAATCTAATCCTACTGGAAGCATCAGCGTAGCTTTCTGCATCAAGTAGAGAGCTTTGGACAATTTATTCTTTTTTATTTTCTCCATTATCTCCAATTCTGTAAAAACAAATTTTTGAAAGTTAATTCAATTTCTTCATATAAAGTTTAATTCTGCTGGGTATTTTTACAAGTATGTACCTGTTAGACATTTTAACTGGCTTACATTCCTTGCAAGACCCTTGGCCTTTGGACTTTCGTCACCACTTTGAGTGTCTAAAAAAAAGCATAAATGTGTGTGTGTACATATTATATGGTCTACAGTTATACAGAAACACAGAAGAAGTAACAGTTGTACAAGTGATCCTTGCTTAATGACCAATGGTTTAGAAACTACTTGAACTTATGATCACATAATGTTTGAATATAAAAGGCTGCAGTTGAACAAGATGGGCATCTCCATTATTCATTTTATAAAAAGCATAGAAATATCTTTATAAAAGAAAAGAGGTAATATAATTAATTTCAGATTTGTAAACACAAAGCAACAGTGGCCATGTTTGCAAATATGTGGCATAAGCAAAGCAAAAATTTACCTGGGTAGAAAAATGTAATTTTTACAACTTTATCCTGGAAATACATAAATACTATTAAATAAGAATAGTGCCATGATAAAAATAATCTGGATCCATAATAAAGACATAATAAATAAATACTACACATTTTAAAAGTTATATTTTCATCTTTATGATACATAATAAAATTGAATGGTCCTCCAGTATGAAATGTAATTACCAAAAAGTACTTATACCACCTTACTTTACCTACCTTGAGTTGCATTAAGTAGTTTAATTGCTATTCGGTGCTGAGCCTGAATAAGTTCAATGTGTAGATCCATAATAAAATTGTTCCCTATTGGTGATCTCTCATTATCTGATGATAAAGTTTTATTCACAACCTGCTCTTCATTAGTCATCTGCTTGAAAGAAAATTTGCCAATTCATCTTTATATATTTTAGGAAGCATTTTTTCAAAATGGCTATTCAGCTTTCTTTTGGAATATTTTACTAGTTCTATTAAAATAATTAAAAGGCAAAAATGCTAATTAGTATAACCCAAATCACAAGTATAAATAAAAACTAATCAGAAATAGGGGGGACTTCCACAAAAGACAACAGAAAAAAAACTTTTCTAACTCAGAAATATTATTAAGTTAATCATCATAATTAAATACTCTATGTTTCCTTTAATATACTGTTCCAAGAATAATTAGAAGGGTTAGATTAAAAAAAATCCTGGTGTTTCAATTTAAAGTTTAGTCTTAATTTTTGCAATAATGCTGTATGTTTCTTTTCAGTACTTTTCTTTCCTTTTTTTTAGTATGACCATGATTAACTATGTTTTAAATTGTTGTTTTGCTGGAATATCCAACTTGTTTTCAGCTTCTTCACTGGCTAGGAGAAATTGGCTTGTAGGATATGTTGCTATATAATTGAATCCATTGCTTCTTCCACTTGCAATACATTTCCTGACCTATGCTATTGGTTGCCACACAATCACAAAGGAAACAGAGCTAACCATGCTTAATTAGTTTCTTCAAGTGCTTGCCCTTTTTTTCCAAATATACATTTGTGTTTCATCAGTTTATCATGGTTTTCTCTTGTGTACTTTCTGATAAGGTTAAGAAAAAGGTATTCTTCTATGTTGCCCAAAACTATAAGTAATCTGTGGGTGATTGCTCCAGTGACAGTTAAGTTTTTAGCTAATCTGCAGAGATCTGTTATTTTGAATAACTTACCTTTTTACAATAATTATCAAACACTGATGTTCCATCAGGTAAAACTGTTAGTACATGAGCTCGATTAATTGATATAATTGCTCTGTCAATATACTCATAAGCCAAAAATAATTGTTCTCGGGGAGGTTGCTGAAATATATCCATACATTTGATAAATGAAGACAAAAGCGAGAGAAAGGCAATTAATTTTTGCTTCTAACATTTTGTTTTGAAGACTACAGAGAAAACCAAGAGAAATAAAATGATATCTATTATTTCTAGTTGTTGATTTTGTGAAATTGTGAAACTTTAACTCTTAAGCAACAGAATTACATTATGAGCAGCTATATCAAATACTATATTAAGTACAGTTGAGTTGGTTAAAAATTACAGTAAAGCAGTGTTAACAACCTCAAGGTAAATCAATATGCTTAAAAGACTTAATGACGTAATTTATTTCTGGACAGGGGCACATAACATTTTAAAAAGAATGAGAGACAGAGTCCTCCGCTAAGTGGTCAGTGAGAGAAACCAGTTACTAAGGAGTAATGAGGAGGTACATAGAGTGTGAGGACTCTGGCTGGCCTTGAGAGCTATTATTTAAGTGCTCCTGGAGTTTCTCCCCTCACACTTTGCATTCTTAAGGCTAGGTCCCACTGGCCGATGGCCGCAAAACGTATGCAGAAAGGACACAGGGGACGAGCAAAATTTCGGGGGTGGCTCCATCCGTTTTCATCCGCTCCAAAAAGTGGTGAAAATTTGCATAAACAGAACGGAAAAGAACGGACGTGGGTAGTATGTAGCGAGGGTGTTAAACGGATGTTCATAGGAAGCCTAGCAGATAAAAGCGGATGGAAGCGGATGACACCTCCGAGGGGGTTCCAGGGAGAATTTTGAAGCAGACGCATAGTGGAAGGGGCTGATGCATAGCGGATGAAGCGGATGCATCACATACGCCTATAGGAAACAAAGGGGATGCCGCGCAGATGTATATCGGATGCAAAGCGTTCACTGCGCATGCGGGGGTTATGAATTGCGTCTGCTCCGCGGATATAAAAGGATGCAGCACGCACGCAGAATAGTCTATTCTGACTCAGAATAGTCTCAGAGACTGAGTTGCTTACTTGTTTAATAAAGTTTATCTTTGCTTAAGACACTTAATACAGTTTACTTGGTACATTTTGCTTATTTAATAAAGTCATAAAGTTTACCTAAGAAAGTTAATAAAGTTTATCTTTGCTTAAGACACTTAATACAGTTTACTTGGTTCATTTTGCTTATTTAATAAAGTCATAAAGTTTATCTAAGAAAGTTTATAAAGGTTATCTTTGCTTAACACACTTAGTTTACTTGATTCTTTTTTTTTACTTAATAAAGTGTTGGTGAAAACTTTGAAAAAATGGTTAAGCCTTTGCATGCTTGTGGGATAGATAAGGATAGTTGTGGGATAGATAAACCTCCAGTGCAACCATAGTGGGACTGTATGGTCCACCATCCCAGCGATCCAGATGATTTTCTCCTTTTTATAGAAAATATCGATTGTCCGCTAGGTGTCCTTCTACATACTCTAGACATACTCCAGACATCCTAAATATACGAGATACATCCCAGATATAAACATTTTGTCCGTTTTGAATACTTTATATACGAGATGCATACGCTTACATCCTTTCTATTTCCGTGCTATTAATGCTGTGTAGACGTTCCGTGTACCTTTTGTTTCTTCCCTCTTTCCATTTTCAGCTACAGCGGATGTGAGTTGAGGGGATGGCCAGAGGATGCAGAGAGGATACAGCAGACGTTTAAGAGATGATAACGGACATAGAACATTTGTTGCCCACTTATGTCGCGGATGTACATCGTACGTGGCAGAAAGTTCATCCATTCACAAAGTTTTGTGCAGCTCAAAACTTCTTGTGTGGATGAAATCGCAGTGGACGGATGCTCAATGGATAGAGCGTATAAAATACGTATGCAGTGAGTACACAACGGATGCATAGCGTTTTCCAATGGATGGCAAGCTTTTTTTAATGTTTTACATCCTCTTTGCATCCGTAAGTGCAGTGGGACCGGGCCTTTAGATTGACGTATGGGGATGGCTGGGTGGGGGCCAGAGACACCAGCCAAGGAGTAGGAGACAGGGGATTCTCTTGGGGCTTGGAACGGGATAACAAATTCAAGTGGTGACAGACATGATGATTTGGGAGCCAAAAGGCAGGCCCTTGCAGGGAAATATGACCCTGATATTTAATATCAATGGCATATTCCAGTTCTTTGAGCTTATATCCAAACCCTGGACAGTGGACCTTTGAAGGCCTGGGCCTTCAACTACTGCTGATGAATGCCAGATTGGTTAACAAAAAGACCCCGCTCCTCCATATTTGTGACCTCTCTGGAGAGAACAAGTCAGAGACCTGACTGACACCATAGGGTGGAGTTTTCCTCTCAAAAATATGTCTAGCAAAAATATGTCTATCTAGAAATTAAGGTTCTGCCCCAGCCAAGACCTAAGGGAATATATATGCCCAATTATCAGTAAATCATTTCACCCTGTTGAAACTGAGGAAGTGGGCAGGGTCTTTGGAGTTGTCAGTGCAACTATCTTCTTATTAGATCCTTGTCCCTCCTGGCTGGTAAAATCTTCCAAGACAGTGACATGCAGGTGGGTCTAGGTAATGACTAATACTGCACCATTTATGATTGAACTAGCTTGGCTCAAACCAGATAAAGATTCTTTTGTTCTTGTTTAATAGAAGATAATTCAATTTAAATTTTGGCTGTTCCAAAAGATATTCTTAATAGCCATGCCACAGAATGAAAAGAATACATACTTCTATCATCTCTCTTCCCCAGTCACTGAAATAGTGGGATATTACTGATTCAGCAAGTGAAATTCTTAAAAGGAAAAATCAGTTGGTCTATAATCTGGGAATTTCTCTCTACTTTGGATTTTTCTTGAGTTAGGAAACTAACATTTCACATCCTAAATTCTTATTTCTGGACTAAAACACAGCAAGTCTTTCCAGTATTTAGTTATCTTCTCTTCTTTGGAATAAACTTTTTTTAACTACAATTTTCATTTGGTATTGTTTCAGTGGTTTTGCAAAATTATAAGCAATCAACATATATTAATCTATGGTAGTTAAGGGAAAAATACCTGTAATAATGAAGGAATGTTACTGGTGTAGTATTCTGAAAACAGAGAATCATCTTCTGCTAAAACTGCAGGAAAGGGAAAAGTAAAACAAAGACTTATAATAGGCCTGTAGTCTCTCATAAAATTCCTGTAACTGGTTCTCAGTTTGTAATTGAGTAACTCAGTAATTGAGATAGCAATAGCACTGTTATATACCGCTTTACAGTGCTTTACAATTACAACCCTCTCTAAGCAGTTTACAGAATCAGCATATTGCCCCTACAATCTGAGTGCTCATTTTACTAACCTTGGAAGGATGGGTCAACCTTGAGCGTGGTGGGATTTGAACTGCCAAATTTCAGACAGCTGGCAGGCAGCAGAAGTAGCCTGCAGTACTGCACTCTAATTACTACACCACCATGGACATATTACATAGCCTAATGCCTACATATTTAAACTTTAAAATGTCTTTACTTTAGACAATTGCCTTGAATGGAATCACTTCTCAGAAATTTTATTTCTGAGAACCTTTGCCAGGTATCATTTTCAGTTCCATCATACCACAATTGCACGTGATGTCCTTTGCCTCACTTGGTTTAAATGATCCAAATCAATTAAAGAGCCAGCTAGCTTATTCTTATTTTATTGGAAAATAAGGGAAGGGAAGCAAACTTGGTCCACTGGAAAAACTATCCAGAGCAAAGAGGTCATGGGCAGCAGCAACAGACATGGATGCGTCACAACTTGTGTAACACTTTCATGACCAATACTCTAATAAGCCCAATCCTCAGCAACTACCAGCCTTGCAAGAGTTTAGCACTACTCAAAATGGACATGTTCTTCTATGGTGTAGAAAGCATCTCAGAGAAAATACACCAAGGGAAAGTGACCCATCTCCTTCCACCTCAGGCATACAAGATTTTTCTCATATCCCAGAGTTTCTCCTATGAACATAGAGGGGGACGCGGAGTCTGATGAGGAAAATGATGTAATGGTATAAGGAATGACCTTGGGAGATAGGACAAGATGATGCAGGAAAAGGGAACAGTGAGACAAAAAAAGGGTGCTGAGCCTGCAGCAGGAATGTGGGCAGGGCAAGAGGCTCAGAAGAGGCCCTCTGTAGTTTCTTGGGCTATAAAGAAGATGGGGGGGAGGTACTTTCAAATGTGCAAGATTCCATTAATGTACTTTTACAGTAGAATTAGCTCATCTAGTTATATTTTCTGCTTAGTCTACCACATAAAACTGACAAAAACAGATTGCAAGGTATTATTATTAGCATACTGATGACATTTCATCCTATACTGGCAGATGGCATCTCCTAACTTCTTCATATATATGTTAATTAAAATAGGGTGACTTTAATATTTTATAAGACTACATAGCATTACTATGTGTTGTCAACTAAATTGTAAAAACCATGTACCTGGTATGTCTCCAGATTTGAAGTCTGCAATATTTTCCATCACTGATGTTAGCCTTAATGATACTTCAGCTATTAATACAGGATTAGTGTTTCCAAGATTAATGGTGTGAATTACTTCATTAACTACATAAAGAATGTGAAGCCACTAGGCAAACAAACAAAATTAAACCTAAGGTTAGAAATTTATTATAGAATTTACAAATAGGAAATAAATACAGTTAGTCTTCACCTTACAATTCATTGAGTGACTGTTCAAAATTACAAAGGAACTAAAAACTGACTTGTGACCATTTTTTGCACTTACAACTGTTGCAGCATCCTATAGTAACATAATCAAAATGTGGATGCTTGGCAACTGGTATGTGTTTATTTATTATAGTTGCAGTGTTCCAGAGTCATATGATCAACTCGGAAGCCAATTAACTTACTGTGTAGCTAACTTAACTGCAATGATTCCTTAACAAACATGGCAAGAAAGGTTGTAAAACTCTTTTAACTACTGTCTTGATTAACAATGGAAATTTTGTGGGCTCAATTATGGTTTTAAGTCAAGAAATACTGTATACAGACATGAACAATGCATATCAATTTTGCTTAGCCATAGTTTTTGGCCAGGCAATCAGTGCAATCACACATACCAGTTCCCACTTAGCCAAGGCAACTTTTCAAATTTTCTAAAGCTAGCCAAATTTCATTTCACATATTCACTGCTTTCACAGACACTATTTAAAGCCCATGTCACACTGCACCAATGGATGGAAAGAGGATGTAAAATGGAGAGAAACACTGGCCATCCGTTGGTAAACGCGATTCATCTGTTCTGTACTCACTGCATCCGTTTTTCATCCTCTCTATCCGTCCAGCATCTGTCGACTGAGGTTCCACCCACTCAAAAAGTTTTGAGCTGCACAAAACTTTTTGAGCGGAAAATGTATCCAACACGTCCGTTCTGCATCCGCAACGCATACGGGGAACATCCGTTCTACATCCGTTGTCATCCGTTACGCGTCCGCTATATCCGCTAGGCATCCGCTGCGCATCCGCACAACTCAAATCCTCTCCAGCGGAAAACAGACACAGGAAGGAAGCGAAACGGACGCGGAACGGACACAAAGTGTTAGTAGCACGGACGGAGAAAGGATGAAAGCAGATGCAACTTGCAAAGAAAGCATTTAAAATGGAAAAAAAGGTTTGCAGAGGGGACCTATCTCGGATATTAAGGATGTCTAGAGGATGCCTAGAGGATGCAAAAGGACACATAGTGGAAAACCTATATTGCCTATAAAAAGGGGGAGCAACTCACCTGGATCTCACTTTCAGTCCAGCAGCCCTGCTGTGCAAACCTCTGCAGCCTTCATCTGGATCTTGCTCTTCCACAGCATCCATTGATGTCCACCATGGATCATAACACAGTCCTTTTGGTAGCCACCATCGTTCTGCAACAGTGCGAAGCCATCTACAGGCTCTTTCAACTGTTCTACGGGAAGGAAAGGAGGCGTCCAAGAAGTGTCTGGGTCTGAAGATGGATCGGGAGAAGAGCAGAGTATGGACTGTACAACAAGCTGATGGTGGAGCTCAGGAACGAAGACACTCGTGCATTCCAGAACTTCATGAGGATGCCTCCAGCCATGTTTGATGAAGTTGTGGAGCGGCTGAGACCCAGTTTGACCAAGCAGAGCACCAACTTCCGGCCAAGCCTGGACCCTGGGCTCAAGGTGGCACTGACTCTGCGCCACCTGGCCTCAGGGACCACCTACAAGAGCATGCAGTATGGCTGGAGGGTGCCACACAACACCATCAGCATTGTGGTCAGAGAAGTGGTGCAGGCCATCATTGAAGAATACCTGGAGGAGCTCCTCCAGTGCCCCTCCACTGAAGAAGGCTTGAAGAAAGTTGCAGAGCAGTGGTATCAGAGATGGAACTTCCCCCACACTGTTGGAGCCATAGATGGCAAGCACATGGCCTGCAAAGCTCCAGCCAAGTCGGGGTCCACTTATTTCAACTACAAGGGCTTCTTCAGCATCATCCTCTTCGCCATGGTCGATGCTGACTACAAGTTCATGTACATCGATGCTTCAGGCAATGGGTCAGCTTCAGATGCCCAGGTGTACAATGCCAGTGGCCTCAAGGAAGGGCTGGAACGCAACCTCATCATGGGCTTCCCAGATCCAGACCCCCTGCTCAACGACACACAAGATGTGCCCTACTTCATCGTGGGGGATGACGCCTTCTCCCTCAGAACCTACCTCATGAAGCCCTACACTTCCAGACTCTTCACCCGTGAAGAGAGGATCTTCAACTACAGGCTGTCCAGGGCATGGCAGGTGATGGAGAACGCCTTTGGCATCCTGGCCAACAGGTTCCAGGTACTTCTCACCACCATGCAGCATCGCCCAGAGACCGTGAGGAGGATCGTGGAAGCTTGCTGCATTCTGCACAATCTCATGCGCACCCGCTACCCAGTCTTGCAGAACAGGCTCGTGGACCTCCAACAAGGCAATGGGGACATGGAGCCTGGGGAATGGAGGTAAGGGCAAAACCTGATAGACACTAAGGATGTGCAAGGCCCCAACAGAGCTTCACGTGAAGGGAAGAAGCAGCGCAACCTCCTGAGACACTGGTGTAACTCCCCAGCTGGAGCAGTGGAGTGGCAAGACAGCATGATAGATGATTAATGGATGCTTCCTTCAGCCTGATGAGATTGGGCCAGGTATGTTGGGTGGGCCTACAATGAACAGGGCATTTAATAAAGAGTTGTGTTTATGCTGACATGTGTGGATGATTGATTACATTATTATTGATAATAAAGGGCCATAGGTGTGGCACCTGGGAGGGTGGACCATAGAGTCCCACTATGCTTGCACTGGAGGTTTATCTATCCCACAGCTATTACCCATTCCAAAGGTATCCCTGCCCATCCCACAGGTATCCCTGCCCATCCCACTGCTATCCTTACCCATCCCACTGCTATTACCCATTCCAAAGGTATCCCTGCCCATCCCACAGGTATCCCTGCCCATCCCACTGCTATCCTTACCCATCCCACTGCTATTACCCATCCCAAAGGTATCCCTGCCCATCCCACTGCTATCCTTACCCATCCCACAAGCATGCAAAGTCTTAAACCATTTCTAAAAGTTTCCACCAACTTTATTTAATAAAATAAATGAAGAAAGTGTGTGAAGCAAAGATAATCTTTATTAATAACAAGCTGTAAAAGAAAAATGAACCAAGTCAAGTGTCCAAAGCAAAAATAAAGTCAACAGGTAGCCACCCAGTCTCTGGCACTCTTCTTGGTCACTCGGAGGCATGCCCAGTCTCAGGGGTGAAGGGTCCAGGTGCTGTGGAGGTGGCTGCTGCTGGAGTGCTGGTCTGAAGCGCCACTGGGGTGCCTGGCCCCAAGAGGACAACAGGGGAAGCTCTCAGACAGTTGAGGAAGCTCTCAGACAGCTGGCTTAGCCCCGTGATGTTGAGAGCCCCTTCCTCCATGACATGGGGTGTCAGCCCCAATACCAATGACAGATGTACTGAGGCCAGGCTTGGCTGTGGGGTGGAGGAAGGAGCAGTGTAGTGAGGCTGTCTGGTCTGCAGCTGGGTGAGGACTGGCGTCGGTGGCATCGGTGGCATGGGTGGCATCTGTGGCATGGCTGGTACCGGTGGCATCAGTGGCACCGGTGGCATCCGATGTACCTGTGCCTGGACTGGGAAGGGCTGCCTGTGCTGCTGGACCTCCTGGTAGCCGTAGCCTTGGTAGGGGAGGGCCTGTGGAAAGCCTTGGAAGGGCAGTGACATCACCAGGGGTGGAGGAGCAGGCCTGGACTGGGTGGGAGCAGGCTCATCTTGGTCTGGAGGGTTGTGAAGAAGATCGGTGATCCTGTCCTTCACCACCTGATACTGCGGTTCCGACATGTTCATGAGGGTCTGGTTGACATAGGTGAGGAAGGGCTTGCGGTTGGAGGATGGGGTGTCGGTGTGTACCAGCTGAGAGAGGAGATCTCCGCTGCTCCTGATGGTGTCTCTTATCTCCAGCAGGACAGTGTGGCTCTGCCCCTCCGGTTTGCTTCTCTGCCTTTCTGTGGAGGTGGATCTGGGGGTGGATGTGGGTTGGGCTGTGGTGGAAGTGCCGTCTCCTTTCTCCCACTCCGCCACGGGTAGTACAGCTGTCGGGGGGGGTTTCCGTCGTGGCACGCTCCACAAACACCTGCCTGGACACAGAAGCTGACTCTCTGCCAGAAGAGGACTGGCTCTCAGCAGGCTGCCTGAGAGAGAGGGTTGTGAGAGTGGCTGCTCCTCGGTGGTGGATCTCACCCTCCAAGAAGCTGTACTTGGCCATCACGTAGGTCTCTCTGTCCGTCAGCTTGACCGCAGCCTGGCCAGATTTCTTGAGGTGCAGCTTTCCGTACCAGGTGTGCATGTGCTTCCACCAGCCGAGGAGCACCTCCGAAGTCTAGCCCAGGCTCTCTGCCTTCTCTCTCCAAGCAGCCTGCTTCCTTTTGGTGTCACGATAGA
The DNA here is from genome assembly GCA_015471245.1 of Laticauda colubrina. Classification (NCBI taxonomy): domain Eukaryota; kingdom Metazoa; phylum Chordata; class Lepidosauria; order Squamata; family Elapidae; genus Laticauda; species Laticauda colubrina. The sequence goes on along the minus strand of BLBF01000022.1, from coordinate 37,874,305 downwards.
GCCTGTGTCCCTTCCGCCATAGATAGTTGTTCTCCCTCAGCCACTCCAACACCTCCTCCTCATGTTCCTCATCTATGTTGTATTGCCTCCTCTCCCGTTCACGCGTCTGCCTCTTCCTCCCTTTGGCAGGGCCATATGGGCCCTCATCAGAGGGGCTTCGAGGTTGTAGGGGCTGCTCCTCCACACCACCACCATCACAACCACCACCAGCAACAACAGTAGCAGCAAAAGCAGGACCAGCAGGACCAGCAGCAGCAGCAGCACCAGCAGCACCAGCAGCACCAGCAGCACCAGCAGGACCAGGAGCAGGACCAGTAGCACCAGCAGGACCAGGAGCACCAGAAGGACTAGGAGCAGCGCCAGCAGAGTAAGCACCAGCAGAAGCACTAGCACCAGGAGCAACGCCAGCAGAGTAAGCACCAGCAGAAGCACCACCACCAGAAGCAGCATCAGCAGAGTAAGCACCAGCAGAAGCACCACCTCCAGAAGCAGTATCAGCACAAGCACCACCTCCAGAAGCAGCATCAGCAGAAGCCCCAGCACCAGAACATCGAGCCCAGGCAGCAGAAGCCCCAGCAGAAGCAGAGTCAGGGCCAGTGGGTGGGAGGGTGGCCCTGTCCCTCTTGCCAGGGCTGGCAGCAGATGGCAGAGGCTTCCGTTTCTTCCCCATGGTTGTTGGGTTGCTGGCTGGCTAGCTGGCTGGCTGGCTGGCTGGCTGGCGAGCTGTGTCTGGAAGCAGGTCTTTCCTCTGAATGGTGACCTGCTTGGGAGCTGCTTCCCTTTCTATCCGCAGGGCTGATGCAATGCATCCTCCCCGCATGCGCAGTGAACGCTAGGCATCCGCTAGGCATCCGCTCTGCATCCGCTGCATCCGCTCAGCATCTGCTGTGCATCCGCTTCATCTGCTCGGTGTCCGCTCTGCATCCGCTCTTTCCGTTCCGCATCCATTTTGCTGCGCTCCCCCGGAAGCCTTGCGGATGTGCCATCCACTCTCATCCACTTCCATCCGCTAGGCTTCTATGGAGCATCTGCTTTCCATCCGCCCTACATCCTCCCCCCGTCCGTTCCTTTCCCTGTTGTCCGCTCTGGTTATGCAAATTTTTGCCCCTTTTGAGAGCGGATAACAATGGATGGAACATTTTTCTCGTCCGCTGTGTCCTTTTTACAAACGTTTTGCATCCATCGACCAGTGTGACAGGGCCTTAATGAACGATCAAGAAATGGTATTTTAAGCATCCGTCAGTACAATGCATGTTCTGTTTGATTGGTAAGAGATAAACTATATGGTGATTTCAAAATGGTCTCTCTGAACTTAGCTTTCAGAGAGTAATGTCAGCATGACTGGCATAAACTCAGTTTGGTCACACTTGTGATATACTGACCAAACCTTGCCAAAACAATCTATCATATCATTACTAAGGAGTTCCAAATTTGATGTGGTAATCTACTTTTTTCTTTTCCTTCCTAAAACTTATATAAAACCCTTGCTTGCCCATGATACGTGGAAGATCGTTGAAGTATGAGAATGTAGTATAAATGAAAAATCTAAAATGCATTTAAGAAACTATGACCACTGCCATTTAGAATGATGTAGCTATGTATGAAAATAGGAATTCATAGGTTGGTGTCATTTGCATACTATCTTCTAATGGATGATAAAAACATGAAGAAGTTTTAAAAAGAACTATATAACATTCTGAATTAATTAAAGCTGATCAAACCTAGCCTGTAAAATCACATAAAATGACAGGTAAAGACAAGATAAGATAATTATTGAGCCCTTTGGAGAACCAAAAATGAATATTCAGTGATAAGTACCAATTGGTTTTAAATGCAGTTTGAGCATGTATTTGTAACTACTAATGGAAAAGGAATGAAATGTATAAGTTTCATTCATCTGATAAAACAAAAAAATTGAGGATCCCCACAATTTTTTATGGTATCTGATCAATGAAAATTATAAATGAAGAAGAATGCGAAGAACAAAAGCTTGGTTTCATTGATTCCATTCTTGGAATGTTTAGTGAATGGTTCAATATTGAACAAAACTGAATTCAAAAGTAAGTCACAAGTATAAAACAGACATATTGAGATGGTCTGGTCATTTGAACATATGAATCAAAACTAAAATGTAAAAGAAGTATATAAAAGAAGAGTAAATGGGCTGAAAGAGGAAAACTGAGAAAGTTATGGTTGGATGAAATTTTTAAGATCTTCTTATGACAAGTTTAAAAAGAAAAAGGCAATGAGTGAAGTGGAAATGGATGTGATGTAATATGGATGTGATGGAAGCAACTATTCTTTCCAAAAATAGAAATACTGCATGTGAAGACTGTTCAGTGAATGGTGTTGATGTGAATTAGATTTACACTTCTTTCCTTTCTTCTTAAATCTGTTTAAATTTGTCTTGTTTAAACTTAAAACATAAACATTTCCCAAACCACCTTCTTTATCTGTTTAAATTTATCTTGTTTAAGCTTAAAACATAAACATTTCCCAAATCTCCTTGTCAATTTCTTCTCTGTAATAATCTTTATTATGCTACTTTCTTCTAGTTCTTCCAACTACTACATCCTAAGGGGCTCCTTCTTTAAATCAAGCTAAACTGGAGCATTTCTATGTATATTGTCTTCTACATGCTCAGCTTTTAGCTGACTACATATGGTCTCCTTGCCCTATAGCATTATCAGAAGCAAATTGAACTTAACTTTACTTACAGAAATTATCCTAGTTATACTAGGCAGAGTTTAGCAAGCAAATGCCCACTTCAAAATCACTAAGTTCTGATTATATGTATGTAGCTTCATATTGATCTGTAAGTAAAACTTTCTGATAAAAGATTACCTTTGGTGTTTGGTATTTATGAATGAATTTTAAGAAGTTACTTCCACTCATCTGGATCTTTTGAATTCCTACTTTACACTTTTGCCACAGAAACATGGTTGCATCAATTATCATTTCTCTGGATGGCTGGTGAACCTGAAAGATAAATATTTTTCAAATGCTCCTTAACAAATAGTTGCTGATAAGCAATAGTTATCAAATACTTTTCTATTTGATAAGTTAATTTTTTTCCAAATGCCCAATCCTTGTTATTCCTTCAGTCAATTGAAAGACTTGAATATTTGCATCCCTCACAAAGTACATATTTAAAATGTGCAACTTTTAAAATGTGAAAAAACTTCAGAAATCAAAACTATACTTCAATATGTTGATTCACATTATGATTTTGTAATATCTGTAAAAATATAGTGTTTTCAACTTTAAACATAATTATTTTAGTTTCTAATTTCAGATGCACTTGACATACACTGGTATTTAAAGCTAATTAGGTTTCACAATTTCTTCCAAAGTTACTCAGCTCAGTGCATACTGAGAAAATATTGAAAAAAATCAGAACACTTTCAGGTATTCTTGTCTCCTATCCACAGACTAACCAGTACAATAATGAATACCTTCCAATACCACTTGGCTCAACATGTGCTAATTCAAATTGCACTTCATTTAGATTTTGCTTAATATAAGTAGGCAACCATTTTCATTGATAAATTATGGTTTGAAGTTAAGCACAGTTAAATAAACCACAGATTAGAAAAATGTCTAAGTCCAATATTTTTGAACAAAGTGGCCCAAAGAAGTTAAAATGGGAGGAATATTACTCATCTTGGACTATTTTCTTTTGTATCAAGGAGGAACACAAATCCAATAGAAAAGAATATATATATAGTGCACAGTGGAACTGCTGGCTTTTCTTTTAATTGCTTTTTTCGAGGGGGTGTTGGTGCTTTTGGAACCTGGTTATTTTCTTACAAAGGTTTCATTACCAGGTGGGGTAATATCATCAGTGCAAAGGAGGTGGCAAACATACCTAATATTCGTTCCTTCTCCAATTTTCCCCACAACATGCCTGTGAGGTGGATGAAAATCTTCTTAATCTCACTGCACATGAAAAACTCAACCAAAGTTTCAACAAAGAAGTTGTTAACATTTTAGATCAAACTGAATACAAAAATGCTAGGAGGTAACTGAAATCAGGCATCAACAGAAGCATAGAGATAAACCACATTTACACCCCATTAATTTAACACTTCCATTTCACATACTTTAGATCAATGATTTTACTATACCTCTTCAGATTTACAGACAGAAGAATAAAGAGTCCTTGCCAGCAGAAAAAGATCATCAGTAATTTTTGGTGGTTGTACGGATCCTTCTGCAGTTGCAATTTATTTTAAACAGAAAAAAAAAATTAAGATATTCGTTAAATTCAAATTTTCAGTTTGTTAGGATTAGGTTGAAAATGAAAATTATGAAAATGAAGTATAGTTTCAATTTCACATATTTCCTTTTGAATAAAACTAACAAAATGGGAATATATTTATATCTAAGAAAATACCAACTTAAATAAGAATTCATTTTTTTATTTAATAATAGCAAGTTTAAAATAAAACACATCAGCAATAATATTCTTTTTCTTCCAATCTTTTTTATTTCATCTTCTGTGTGAAAATATGAATCTGTGTTTTTTTTCTTTTTAATAGAATGTAATATAATTGTTTGATCAAAACTAAAGTAATAGCCTAATCCTGTTGTGCCATCAATTCACACGTTCAAGGTTTAAAATAGATATTACCACAGCATTTTTAGACTAGTAACACAATTTACAACAAAATGCAATACTAATATGCTAGTTACTGGAACCAGATCACTACTGCAACATATTAATGTAATGTTAAGAATTTAGAAATACCAAATAATGGACTATTTTATTTGTAAGAAAGACCATGTTTTAATTAAATCAATCAAATTTAGCAAATCACTCTAGTTACAATCTGTAACCCACCTAGAAACCCTATATATTTTTTCCCTTGACTACGAAAAGCAGCTGTTTCTCGGATATTATCTCCCTGAACACACAAACCATGTCTTGCTTTTCTTATGGTCAATAAATTTTGCATTACAAGTAGTAGCTTGACTTCTGCTTTTGCTTTCTTCCATACTGGATTGCTTTGATTCTAATGTAGAGAAATAAGAATACAGGGCTTATTATTTTTAAATAATGAAATTACGCGAACTATAATTGTATTATAGAACCGAATAAAACTAATAAAATTCATTACCTGAAGAAATGAAAAAAACACTACAATTGCATGATCAAATGAATCCCATTCCTCATAACTGAAGACTATCTTAATAAATCTTAATGCAGCATCTGCGGAAATACCATTTTTCCCTGTAAAAGTAATATAAACGGTTTAAGAATATTCATAAACTAATAAAAACCCAGGCTGTTTTAAATTGTTACACAGTATATCCGTATTACTAATTTTGCTGCAACAGTAAGTCTTTAACTGCTTTCATTTAGTATATCAGGTCATAATCAATTGGAACTTTTAGTCAAAGAATATATGAGAAGAGGTAATTCCTTGTAGAGAAAATAATGTTTCCTTAAGGCCTAGATTAACTATATTGTGGAAGAAGTATATAGTAATGTCAGGACACAGGTATATGAAACCCATATTCCATTCCATTTTGTTAATGTTATAAGGCATGGTTCACATTACAAGTTCTAGAGAACAACAACTTATCTGGTAATTAGTGATTATCAAATGTCAGTTGCACCTTTGGCATTTTCTACACTATCTTTACATCTGAGATAAACTGGGCTTCACAAAACATACAAAATCAACATGCGGTTTGCTTGGTTCTAGTATTGCAGATTGCAACCAATCATGATAAATTTTGGTATATGCTTCTATGAACCTAGCCAAGACCTTTATTTGTGTGCAAAAGCTCCTCCACAAATCTACAGCAAAAAAACAAGGCCAAAATCACCGATATGGGAAAACCATTGGCACATATACCAAGATCTGATCTCTTTAACTGTGAAAACACAGAACTGCAAATAATGAGACAAAGGATAAGAAGGGCAACAATAGAAACCATTGTACAGCAAGAAACTATTGTTGCAGACTGCGGATCAAATAAAGCTTTAGCTCAGACACAAGTAGTGACTCTATGATAGCTGACTCAGAACAAAATAGAGGACCAAATAGTTATTCTATACTACTGTATATGGATAATATGATTGATTCTCTGGGAAAAGCAAGTGTGAGAAGAAACCCTAATGATAAAATAGCAGCCTAATTTGGGCAGAAAAGGATTCCTAAAACTATGGTCATAGAGCAATACTTAATGGAGGTGTCCTTGGCAAGCATTAGGAAGGAAAATACCTGACTCAGATATGGAAGATGACTGTTACCAACCCTCAGGACAGCAAACTTCTGAAGAGTATAGATACAGTAGGGCCAACTTAAGAAAAATGGTTGACAATTACAAGATTCTCCAAAAACAACTAGTCTAGCAAGAAAAACCTTGCTTGTAAAACAGCCACTCTAACTAGTTCACTGTCAAATATAAGCAGATGACTAACTAGTGATTGTGTACAGGTTATTGTTTGAATTCTTGACTTTTGTAGCCCTACATTAGAGATATCTGGTCTAAACTCTAGTTAGGTTACACAACATGATAACCAGAATGTGGTTGGCTGGTTGTAGTTCAATATATTCTATAGGTCTGTGGTTGATTTATGATCCAGTACTTTCAGCCCTTCAAGGGAGGCCAGGTCAGAAGACAGTATCGTAAGAAATATTAAATATTAAAATTCTACTTTCCTGATATACAGTAGGCTCAGGTTATGATGACAATTATGATCAAAATTTCCCCCATTAAATGATGTTGCAAAGCACAACTTTATATAGCCACATCATTTAGAAACGGAAAGCCCAGGCAGTTCTGGTTGCCATTGTAATTCCAGACATGTGGGTTGTTAAGTGGGAACATGCAGGAATTTCAGAGGTGCAGGGCGACTGCAAAAGTTTGGGAAATTGCCATGGGAAGCTGGGATAGTTTGGGGAGGACTTGTTAGGACTGGTGCAGGGCACATACTAGTCACAGAAGGCCAGGAAAATGCTGGGATGGCTGATACAGGCCACAGGGGAATCATGAGGATCTGGGGCAGAGTTTGGGAGGGCTGGTGCAAGTTATGCAGAGTTACAGAAGCCTAGCTTTCCTTCCAGTTTCCCTATTAAGCTTGCTCGTGGGATACCAGCAGGGAAAGTCACAAATGGCAATTACATAACTGTATATCCATTTTTTCAATGCCATACTATCTTTGAATAATCACTGAATGAATGGACAAAAAGCAAGGTTATCTGTGGTGGTGCAGTGGTTAGAATACAGTACTGCACTGCAGCTACTTCTGCTGACTGACTGCTATCAGCAGTTCAAATCTCAGAGACTCAAAGTTGACTCAGCCTTCCATCCTTCTGAGGTTGGGTAAAATGAAAACCCAGATTGTTGGGAGCAATATGCTGACTCTGTAAACTGCTTAGAGAGGGCTGTAAAGCACTGTGAAGCAGTATATAAGTCTAAATTATTATTAGTATTGCTATCTGTACAGTAACAGTAACTTAAAAATCTGACAACTTATAACAATCGAGGCAAAGCAATCTTAAGTCTCTTTCTCATTCTTTTGCTTTTTTTCAGGCTACGCTCATATTTACTAAAAGTATATTTTCTCCAACATTACTTCTACAACATTACTACAAACTTATATTGTGTGAGCAACATAGCTGACTCACTTCCCACTTGAAAATGAATTGTGAATAATGAATGTCTTCTCTCTTACTTAGCTTCATTTACACTGGGCACTGCTGAAACTAATACCTTTATTTTTGCACTACCTCTTGTGTTCTGATTTTGTTAGTTTACATTCTGCTATAATTGTGTTTATACTTTGCACTTATAGTTTGTATTTTGGTCCTTCAAATGTTGATTGTTGATTCTTTGACTATTGTTCTCTGTGCCAACAAGTCAATATTATTTTTCATGTTTTAATATATGCTTAAGAGAGCAATATAAACCAAGCAATTCATCCAGATTTACTGTGCCATTAAAAAGGTATCAACAGAGGTTTAATCTATAAACTGGACACAATATATTTGAGAAAAGATTTACCTTGCCATGAGCCAAAATTAGCACCTTTACTCCAAATTACTAGTTTTCCTTGTACTGACGTGATCATGACAAGCATGTTATGAAATGTATGGCTATTAAATGAATAAGTATAATAAAGTCTGGGACACCTTTATAGAAAATACAGCTGTTAACAAATGCATGATAATTATATAAATATATTAGATAGATATTTAGGAAGATATGTATATACTATATGCACAATTATTAGCCAAAGTAAGTATTTTGAACATATCATCATTTTTATGGATATTTTCCTCCTCCAAACTGTGATACATCTGAATGCTTAGTGGATATTAAGCATATCAAATGATGTGCTTTTGTGTAATGAGGGAGGGTGTGACCTAAGGAGATCAACACCCTATATTATCCTATATGCTTAATTATTAGGCAGCCTTTTTTCCTCAGGCAAAAAGGGCCAAAAAAGAGATTTAACTGATTATGAAAAATCAAAAATTAAAAACAATATTTCAAAGAGATGCAGCACTCTTGAAATTGATAAGATATTGGGGTGTGGTCACAGAACCCTCAAACATTTTGTTGCAAATAGTCAACAGGGTCACAAAAAACATATTGAGGAAAAAAGACACACATTAACTGATTTGAATAAAATCAAATGTGAAGCTACCAGGATCTCATTATCCTCCAGTGCTGTCATATTCCAGAACTGCAACTTACCTGGAGTGCCCAGAAATACAAGATGTTCAGTACTCAGAAACATAGCCAAGGTAAGGAAAGTTGGAACTCAACCATCACTGAACAAGACACATAAATTGAAATGGCAAGAGTGGGTCAAGAAATATCTGAAGACAGGTTTTTCAAAGGTTTTATAGATTGATGAGATGAGAGTAATGAGAATGATTCTTGAAGAACTAGATGGATGGGCCTGTGGCTGGATCAGTAACAGAGCTTCACTTCAACTCAGATGCCAGCAATGTGGAGATGGGTTACTGGGCTGGACAATGCTCCATTGCATGCACTGCTTATTCTACTGCGTGGCTAGCCAGTAAAGGCCTTAAGGATTAAAAAAGAATGACATCGCCCTCTTCCTCACCTGACTCTATTATTCTGTTTATTATAACAAAATATTATACTTTATTTTATGGGATTTTCATTTTTTCTGTTTTTCTCTTTTTTAAAACTCTTTGCCATGTATTTTTAATAATGTATTTTTGCATTTTGTTCCTTTTGTTCTTTTTCTATTGTTTTAAAAGCTACAAACATGTATAAAAAATAAAAATAAATACATGGTCACCTAAACTGCCAAATTACTGGTTGTTTATTTTTCTTTTAAAAAGGCGAGTAGAAGATAATTTAACAGGTGTCAAAACATTTTTATCTGCAGTAAAATTATAATTATTATGACTTCTCTTATAAAGCACTATCTTACATAAATATTTCATCATTTTAATTAAGCACTGTAAAATTAAAAATACCTGCTAATATCTGCTGCATAAGTGATGAAGTAGTTATTATTGAAGAAACTTCAGAAGTATTAATTGAAACATTGATGCCACCACCTTAAAAAGACATAAATCTTTTTAAATACTAAACATTATTTAATGCCTGTTCAACTCCTTGAGTTGACAAACCTACTACAAGAATGTCCCTCTTCAAGCCCTGCCCTATATAGCCACTTTACTTTTGGCTTATAAACCACCTGACCAGTACAGTCTATTAATTCTTAGAGATTGTTAATGGAAATATCCACAAAAGAAGACCAAATACATATTAGTAGTTGAAGAAAAGTTCGTGCTAGATCAGGAGTAAACTCACAAGCACATCAATAGAAGTCTCTCCCAAAGTTGCTGTTTCCTAAGTTCCCCCTATATGTTTTAGGCTTAAGATGTACAGCCATGAACAAATATATAAGAAACATTTTTAAAAACATGCACAAAGAAAGAAATCCCAGAATTGGCATAGCAACTGCAAGATCAACTTGAGGGTTTTACTGGTCTCTTGAAAAAAAAAGATAAATTAGATATCAAGAGCTCTCAAGCTTCATTCTGTTTTAGGCATATATATGAACACAGCATGGTGAAATGGTACATCTGAAGTCCAATGAATCTTACATTAGAGCCCTATCAATTAAATAAATGGAACTTCCATGACTATTAAAATGTTTGCAAAAAGCCCATTACTGGAGTTAATTTCACATTAAGTGCAGAGTTTAGCACAAGCAGTTTCATCCCTAAGACCCTCTACACGTACCAGGGAAAACTAATTCAACACTTTAACAGTCAGTCCTGAAAGAAAAATCTCTAGAATTTTTGTCATGGTGAAGATCTTCTGGATTGTACTATAAACTGGTTGTTGCTAACAGGCTTGAGAACAAGGTTCAACTTAGACAATGAGATCATTTTCCAATAAGCACCTTTTCATTCTTCTATAATGTGGCAGTTTTCTATAATGTGGCAGTTGAAAACCAAAGGATATTTTTCAGGTCCGATTTGCTTTCTCTTCTCCCACTGAGGTAGAAATTATGTTTCAGCTTACCCATAATTTCTAAGCAGGCAACACTTATTTAAATGTGACCTGGAAAATAATTTCCTATCACAATTTGACTTGTTGACCATGGAATACTGATCAAACCTCTGTCCTTTCCAACACTGAAGATGTTACCTAGTCTGATAATGAAACATCTGCAAGCAAACAACCAGGTTCAGAGATCACCAAGATCTACAGATCAGCCTTGAGCTATATATATATATTCTCTTCTATTGGTATCAGTCTAATTTCCCTAGAATATATAATATTCAATTCCTTAACCATCATAGTTATTGCTAAGAAATCTGATAATGGAAGTCCATACATCTGGAATGTGGCCTATTTGAGGTGAGTTAACCTCTGTTAATTTTGTATAGAGAACCCAATTTTTATTTATTTTTCTTATCATTCTATCATATGTTATATGTATATATACGATTACCATCAAGAATATCTGCGCCTGCAAAACAGAGTTCTGCAATAATATCACGCACTTCTATTTCATCGGGAACAGAAGGTCCAGGAATAAGGGTCCGTCTGTTTTTATCAAAGAGAGCTTCCATAATGGAAAAAAAAATTGATGAATTGCAATCAAATATTTCCATCAGCAACCGTTCTGTGATGGTCCGAGGCCAAGGCAACTACAATAAAATAAAAACATCAAGATCAGTTTGTATTTCAAATAAATTGAACTATAGTAATACATTTCTATAAAACAGTTACTATGATTGCTGAATCTTATATTGTAGAATTTGGTATCAAGTAAAACTTGGCTTCCATTTTCAATCCATTAAAAGAAGCAAAATGTAATAAATCTGATTCTTAAAAAAAATGAATTGTTGGGAGAGAAAGATAAAACATGCTGCAAATAATATGCATATGTATAACACACTATGCCATTTAATTATTAAAAGCCATGATTCTGGCCTTTATACCAATGGGAAAGACGAATGAGTAAGATTCAAAAGGCTAGTAGTAAAAGTTTCTATAGTCACGCACTGACAGCAACTGGTTCTCAATAGAAATTATTTTCTGGACTTACAGCCTTCTAAAAGCCAAATTCCCCTCTAGAGATCTATGCATCAGGTAGTGGTTTCAAATACATTAGTGCTTATTTGCAATTTCAGACAGCAGAGAAAACAAGACCTGGCAGAATGAAGAGTTAGGTTTCAATGTAAAGATCTCTTTTTAAAGAGTTCCATTTTTGAAGAAGGGACAGAATCTAAAAGCATAAATAATACAAAGCCTTTAGTTGAGCCCCAAATCTTTTCAAAACAGGTATTCTAATACTACAATCTCTGTCTACTCACCTGAGAATAAGTCTCACTGAGCTCAAAGGGATTTATTTCTAAGTAGACAGACAGACGGACAGGCAGACAGGAGGGCAGGCAGGCAGGCAGGAAGGCAGAGAGACATGAACGAAAGCCACCTTCATGAGTTCCTATTTCTGGCCAGGACAAGTTAACATTCCTAAAACTTACATGCTGTGCTTCTTTCAGATTAGCTTTTATTCTTGGTCTCAGAACTCCTTTTGGTCGCCTTCTTGGTTCAAATACTGTTCTTTTAAAAATCATTGCTGCCATCTGGTTCAAAGTGAAGAAATGCATAATTATTATATTACTTCTCTTTTTAAATATGGTAATCTTTGTGAAAAATATGTACCTTCACAGTTGCTTCTTTGAATTTTTTCTTTGTTTCTGTACTCAGAGGTGATGAACTCATAAACTCCATTTGCTTTAGTTCATCAATTTTAATCAAACCACGCCGTGCAAACACCTACAACATAATATACTCATTCATTTACGGCATTAAATGCACTCTGAAACTTTCAGATAAAAATATGTTTGAAATTTCCCCTTTTTAATAACGATACAACAGGTAGAGAAAGGAAATGGCAATACTGTATGTTCATTTTAACCTAGCAGTCTAACTGACGTTATATGGAATACTCCAAAGCCTATCATAGAGTCAGATTGCAAGTATTAAAGGGAACAAGGCTGGGAGATGATTTTGGAAACACTGCCAATACCTGGGATGCAAATGTCATTCTGCTCAATGTCCAACTGATTTGACTTCATGAGCAAATAGACAGAGGGAAACTGGAAACACATTAGAGAGACTGCATTGGGCAAATAATAAATAATGAATGGGGAAAAAGCAGGTGAGAATTTAACCTATAGGAAAAACAGAAAAAACAAGCAAAAACAATCAATGCCCCGTGGTAGCAAAAAGTTAGAAGGAACAAATAAAAAGGATGGCCCTACTATTTAGAAAAGTAGTAATAAGTTAGTAGTGCACTGAAACCCAAATCTGATAACACTAATAATTCAAAATATTGGAGAGCAGAAAAAGGAAAAAGGCAGTTAATCCATTTTCTATAAAGAATGCATCAAAACCCTAAAATTTCATATAAATGATTCCTATCCTAAATATAGACTGATAAATCCCAAATATTAATATTAACTCTTTCTCTCCTAAATGAAGAATATAAACAAAGTAATCCCTTTTAACTATGCTTTAGAGAGAGCAGCTCAAATAGTAGTATCTTTTAAATCTTTTAATAAAAGTTAAAATAGAGATTATTACCTCTCCATGAATACCTGATTGACAATCATAATAACACTGACAGACAGCAGCATACAGAGTGGATCTCCATGTCAAATAGTGTACAGCTAAAAGTGGAATTGATGATTCCATACATAATGATGCCCACAATAAATATTCCAGCACCTATTAAAAAGTATCCCTTTATTAATAAGCCAGACTGTGATTATTTTTTCTTTGATATTCTAACATATGCATTTCAAGTTATAAATCAAATTTTGACTACCTTTGGCTACAAAGCTTAAATGTATAAATCACATACCTTCTCCAGATATGTTGTTTGTTTCTTAAGTTAATACCCTTACATTCTGTTCTCAAATAGAACACAACTTCAGACTCCATCTTCTTTTCCCAGGTTCAAGCATAAAATTAGGGAGTTGTGTTTTTACATAAAGAAAGTCCTAAGTCACAGCTCAAGCTTCAGTTTTAAATTGAAGAGAGGGACTGAAGGCTTGCTTTGTTTTAATGATAATTGGGCCCTTGGAGTATTTAGAATATGGAATTATACATATTCAAATTCATCACTTAGAACTGGTAACTAATAGTTAAGTACAAAGATAAGTTGATGGTTACCACTAACAAAGTATCCTCTTTATCAATACAGAAACACCCCTTTTTCTGGTATGTCCCTTTTTCTGATTCATTCATTAAAATATCAGAGAATGATATAGTTTAATTTGCCCTGCCTGCCCAAGAAAACTACAAGAAACTAGACAATGCAGTTACCAGAAATCAATACTGAATTGAAGGCACATGTGTGCATCCACACACCCACAGCCACCCACATATATATAATATGTATGTATGCATATATTAATCATTACTAAATGAGAATACTTTTCATGAAATAATGACAGTATAACAAATACAAATTGATCAGAAAAATACTAATTTTGCTACATTCAAAATAGAAATTCAAGAAAGTTAATTTAATATTCATGTATACATTTAGACACTAAAAAGAAAAAAAAATTATCATGTTAGTTAAGAGCAACAGTCTGGTCCCCAAAGGCAAATTAAAATTTAGATACTGGGAAAGAACTGATAACATTGTTCCTTTTATAATGAAAATTTATTGGTTTGGCTGATATTTCTAAAAAAAAATTTTTTGTTTTAAATTATCCTGCATAGTAATGAAAGCAATTACCTTTTTAATCAGCTCTTTTCAAATTAAACAAAAAATGTAACTGAAAAATAGCCACTAGATGCCACTAGAGTTCAATCTAATACAATAAGAGTCTTCTATATATCCATGTATTTTTTATACTCTAAATAGCTGCATTATATTTTTATATATTAAGTTTATATTAAACATGTGAAAGCACAAAATAGTAAAAATATGTACAAACTACATATACGGCATATTTTATAAATATTCCACGATCACATCTTTATAGTTCTGAACCCATTTTAGTTCTCACACTCTTAAGGCAAGTTTTATACTCTTATTTAAATATTATTATTTGCTTTTGAACTTCCCCAGAGAGCTGCCAATCCTATATAGTCAGCAAGAAGCAAAAAGAAAGACAAATAATTGCTTTTAAAGAAAAAGGGATCCATGGCCAAACAAGTCCTCATTTGACTTTTTGTTCACAAATCAACCACAAATCAAAAGGAACAAGATAAAATATTCTGAACCAGGTTGTTCCCCATCCTTACTGATAATATCATGCTTTCTCCTGGCATAAGATAAGAACTCTCTCAACAATCACAAAGGACTAGTACATATTCTTATAACAAAAACAGCATCACAAGTCATTTAGCCCAGAGGTCCCCAACCTTTCTGGCTTTGCAGGCCGGTGGGCGAGAGGGAGAAAATGGTTCCACGTGAGTAACAGGCACACTTGCATGTGCAGTTCCATTTGCACAAGCGTTGGCACAAATAAAGCTTCAGACACAAGCGTACCTGTTGCTCGTGCAAATGGAGCTGGGCATGCAAGCGCATGCTCCTGCCATTCACACAGCCCAGTTTCCAAACAGGCCACGGACCAGGACCAGGCAATGGCCCGGGGGACGGGGTTGGGGACTCCTGATTTAGCCCTTAAAGAGCATTTCAATGATTCACAGGAACTTTTTGGAGCTTTCCTCTAAGTTCAAATAATATTTAAATCCAAAAACAATTAAAATGTTTTTAAAAATCATACTTTAAAATGACATGGCAGTCATTTTGAAAATGAATTCCAAATTTTATTTCCTGTTTTTAAACCTGATCCCTGTCAAACAATGTTCTCCCCCCCCTTTTTTTTTTATAAGTGAATTTTCTCTTCTGGAGCATACACATCCTAATTATCTCATTTGGTATATGGGTTAAAAGTTTCCTATTCAAACAATAAGTTTTGATTTCTTATTATTATTTAAGGAACACACTTTAATAATACATATTTGTTATACAAATAAAAGTTTAAACATTCCACAATGTTAAATTTTAAAAAATTAATAAAAAATTATAATGAACAATAATTTTAAAAGACAAGTAATTTGACAAAGAACAGGAAGACAGATACATGCTTATGCTTAATTTTATGTACCTTAGCTGATTGGCCTATAGTCATCAAGTGCTTACATATGGTATACATATGAACTGTACCTAAAAGAAAAAACATTTTAACATATAAACGCCATAGTTCTTTATTGTGATGAATTGTGTATCATTTCTACAATTCAAATATCTTATGGATAATGTATAATAATAATATATAATATAATATAATATAATATAATATAATATAATATAATATAATATAATATAATATAATATAATATAATATAATATAATATATAATATATACAATATAATATATAATAAAATTCTTGATACTATACAATGTATCATCCTCTTAAAATATCTCAACAGTAAAGTTCTATGATACTTTTCCTAAACATTAGAATTCAAAAAAACCCTATCCTCTCAGTTGTACACATTTTACATGCTAGTGTTAATATTTTTTAAAAAACAGTATCCCATTACATTTCCATTAATATTGAAAATATGATACAGCAAATTATTAAAGGTAAAGAAAAATGTGACACCCTTCATAAGATGATTTAATTGTTTAAAATGAGTCACTTCAAAACAAGATTAGTGGCAAACAAATTTAATAAATCAATAAATTCTCAAAATGAAACTCATGTTGAAATTTTGAAAGATTTCTTCAGTATGGGGCATAAGATGATATTTAATATTTAGGACTGCATTTGGAGTTTTAAAAATGTAGCATACCATTGTAGACGATCCAACATAAATGTTCATGGGGCAAAGTCATCTGCATGATGAGTTGCAGTATGGTTAAGATGCCAAAACATGTTTTCACAGAGTCTTGATTTAGGAGGTCACTGTCTTTATCACATACTATTTTATAAAGACAAATATTCCTTGCTTGCAGAACATGGAGCTAAGATGAACAATAAGAAATTACCATCAAAATGTGCCAGTCTGATT
Organism: Laticauda colubrina; assembly: GCA_015471245.1. Taxonomy (NCBI): domain Eukaryota; kingdom Metazoa; phylum Chordata; class Lepidosauria; order Squamata; family Elapidae; genus Laticauda; species Laticauda colubrina. The sequence goes on along the minus strand of BLBF01000022.1, from coordinate 37,857,738 downwards.
TCTACAGCTTTTTCCTTTATTTTATTACCCCAGCCAATAGTACTCAGATCATTCTTAATGCATTCAACTTCTTTCTTGGTCCTACTTTGCAGTAGTCATCCATTTACTCCTCCTCCTTTCAAGATTATTTTGCTTTTTTATCCCTGGATATTTAAATCTTTCACTATTTGTCGAATAAACACTTTGGTATCATTTAAATGCTTGTTTTAGGCAACAGTTTTATTTATCTGTATTTAAATGTAAAGGACCATGAAACATCAGCAATGTTGCTGATGACAGCTGGCTTCTTCCTTTCTGGTTTTTCAGGAAGTGTTAAAGATATCTCAGAGGGCTTTTTTTTAGGCTTCTATTTCATGCCATCTCATAGGGTCCTTTTTTCCCATTATTTTTATATTTTATTTTACATGGTTTTTGTTTTGATGATATTGCGTTTTTATTCAAATTAGTTTTACTCTGTGGATGTTTTAATTATTGCTTTCTACATTCTGTAAGCCACTGAGAGACTATGGAAGACAGCAGTAGAGTGAACGAGCTAGTAAATGAGTGAATGATCTATGAAGTTCTTCAGAGACTCTGAAACTATGGGGTTTTCTTTATGCCAAACCCAGTTCAAACACAGTAAAATCACTGCCTGAGAATTGTTACAGTTTCCTGTCCAATTATCTGCTATGTTTCTTTCTTCAACCTAGTGCTTCTACATTAAAATACAGTATATTTTCCTGTAGAAAAAAATAATGTTTATGTGACAATCAGCATTGCTAATTATTTTGGGGAATACTTAGCAAATATTAAGAAACATATTAGTGTTAAACAAAAACTAGGATATACAGGTAGTTCTCGACTTACTATCACAATTGAGCTAAAAATTTATATTGTTAATTGAGACATTTGTAAAGTGAGTTTTGCCCCATTTTAGATTTTTCTAGCTAAAGTTGTTAAGTGAATCATTGCAGTTAAGTCAGTAACATAGTTGTAAAGTTGGTTTTGCTTATCAGAAGATTGTAAAAACTGTTCACATGACCCCAGGACATTGCATCATAAATATGTAGTTGTTGCCAAGCATTCAAATTTTGATCACATGACCTCAGGAATGCTACAACATTGTAAATGTGAAAAATTGTCATAAGTCACTTTTTTCAGTGCCGTTGTAACTTTTAACAGTCACTAAATGAACTGTTAAGTTGAGGACTGCCTGTAAGTTAAACTATAACATAAATAAGTATTACAAAGGGACAAACACAGTATTGAAAAACGTGATACAATCATAGTAAATTATAGTAATTGAAACAATCATCATCATTTAATTTAAAAGAGAGACTGGTTCAATATAAAAAGATATTTTTAAGCATCTGGAAACTAAACTAATCTTTCAATATTGAAAAGTTCATCTTATCTTAGAACACCCTAAACTTTAGAACAAAATATTCCTTTAATCCAGTAAAATGGAAATTCTATATTGAATAATTCTGCACTTAGCTTCATTTAGTTATAATCACAAAAATGCTCTAATGTAGTATTTAGTCACCAAAGAATTACAATAGATGTTATAATTAAAATCATGGACCAATTTATTGGAAAAAAAATTAAAAAAATTAATGGATTCAAATAGTTCATTCTTCTATTACAAACACCTGGTTTTCAGTTATCAGCCTTGAAAGTGAAATATTTATTATCTATTTTGAGTGCATAAAGAATAATGTACTAAACAAGTAACATTTTATTTCATATGTATTAGATTATGCTGAATCTTTTACAATGTAATATATGAATTAAAACATTGTTCTTAAAAGACGATCATAAAGATCCCATAGTAAACTAGTACAATAAATTTCAATAATGAACCAACAAAATAAATGCAGGATATTGGCAATTCAGCAATTACTTTGCCTGTGCTCCATACCTATGGAGTACAGGTAATCCTCCATTACAACCATTTGTTTAATAGCATTTAGCAATAGACTTCTATATCACTTCATCGTGCTTTACAGCCCTCTCTAAGTGGTTTACAGAGTCAGCATATTGCCCCTAACAATCTGGGTCCTCATTTTACCTACCTAGGAAGGATGGAAGGCTCAGTCAACCTTGAGCCTGGTGAGAATCAAACTGTCAAACTATTGGTAATGGGCAATCAGCAGAATTAGCCTGCAACACTACATTCTAGCCACTGTGCCACTATGGCTCTAAGTTGTCATTTTAAGAACAATAAAAAATTAGATATTGTACTCATTCTAACAGTGAGGAGAGAAAAGGATTGATGTCCTTTATACTTCACAATTTGCTATTTTATTTTATTGTATATCAGTTCGTAGTCTCTATTTTTAGACTGACTACACTGCCCATAAGGGAATGTAGATCTAGGAGGATACCCTAAATAAATCATGTGTGTCAAATTCACCGTGTCATATTGCTGTCACGTGATATATTGCAATGTTTTTTTCCCTTTGTGGAGTTGGGATGGACATTGCCTACATGTCACTCACCCAGCCCATAGGCCACCAGTTTGACACCTCTGTCCCAGATGCAAAGAACTATTTACACACATTTACCAGCAGCAAAAGAGCAAAAGTAGAGCAAAAGTAATTTACAGTACAGAAGGAGAATATGATACACCTCTCCAATATAAAATAATACAGGCAGTCCTTGAGTTATGGCAGCAATTGGGGCTGAGATTGCTGTCACTGAGCAATGCAGTTGTAAAGTGTAATATCACACAACTGCACTGCTTATGCCAGAGTCCTGATGGTCATCTTAACTTCAAGACACGCAAGTCAAGTGGGGAAGCAGTGGGAATCCCAGGTAAGAACAAGAATACTGTAGGGGAATATGGAGGTAGTGGAAATATGCCATAACAGCTGGGAAAGGTCAGGGGAAGGGGAAGGCCAGCATAGGCCAAACATGAGCTTGGAGAAGGTGAGAGAGATTGGAAGACCCAATATAGATCATGTATGAGTTTGGGGGATGCAGGGGAAGTGGGGTTACTGCAGCACAGAACATGCACACTCAAAGGCCAGGGGTTGATTAAATAGTACAGCATGCATGCATGAAGGCTGAGGGTGAATAGCAAGGCAGGGAGATGTGCAGGAAGTCCGAGGGATAACTACCCACTTGAGCATATTTCTTTCAATCTGTATTCCCCATTGTGTGCTAGTTTACTTTCATATAATCCTTTCCTTTCCAATGAATGCAAATGTAAACATTAAATCCCTTCTTGCTAATTATCCCAGTGCCAGCATGAACATTTCAAAGGGTGGAGGAGTGGGGGGGAAAGGAAAGCTGAAACAAAATCATAATCAGAGTCGTGGTCACATGATTTTCCACTAAGCAACTATATCACTTAACTCCATCTATAAACCTCCAACTCAGACTTTCTGCGTACCTCCAGGAGTTACCGATGGCCGTGTTAATGTGGCCATTGGTGATTTCAACAGTCACAACACCATCTGGGGATATGGAGAAACCAACGAAGACGGCGAACTTGTGGAGAACTGGTCTGATGCAAACCAGTTGTCACTTATTCATGATGCAAAACTTCCCTCCTCCTTCAACAGCTGTAGATGGAGACGTGGCTACAACCCTGATCTGGTGTTTGTATCAAACAATATCGCTCAACAGTGTGAGAAGGTTGTGCTTGATCCTATCCCACACACCCAACATCGACCAATCGGGCTGAAGGTGAATGCAGCTATCACTCCCCGCACAGTTCCCCTTCGTAGACGTTTCAACCTGAGGAAAGCAAACTGGGAACAGTTTGCCGTAGACTTGGATTCATATCTTCAGGACCTGCCTGCCCTTCCTACCCACTACGATACCTTTGTAGAGTTGATCAAGAAATCATCAAGGAAAAATATCCCACGAGGATGCCGTACAAGCTATACACCAGGCTTGACAGATGACTCCAAGGTGCTGTACAACGAATACGTCAGGCACTTTGAGAATGACCCCTTCAGTACTGACACACTTGAATGTGGGGAAAACTTGACCACTGCCATTATGGATAGCAGACGGAGGAAGTGGCAGGAATTCATTGAATCAACAGATATGACCCACAGCAGCAGGAAAGCTTGGAAAACGATTCGCATCCTTGGGAACAACTCTACGAAATCCCAACCAAGGCCTCAAGTCACTGCTGACCAAGTCGCTCACCAACTCCTTGTGAACAGCCAGGGTAACCCTAACCACCACCCAAGAAGAGCCAAGCTCCCCCAAAATGCTGAGACAGCTTCCCAAGGGCCATCTGACTTCACAAGACCTTTCACCATGAATGATCTGTGTGGTGCTACCAAAGCAATGAAGAGTAATAAGGCAGCTGGGTTAGATGATATCCTCTGTGAGCAGATCAAACATCTTGGACCTGTTGCACTCCAGTGGCTGCTTGACATGCTGAACAAATGTCTGAGTGACAACACCTTGCCAAAGCTATGGAGGAAGTCCAGAGTAGTCGCCTTACTCAAACTAGGCAAAGACCCAGCCAGCCCAAAGAGTTACAGACCTATTTCCCTGCTCTGCCACATGCACAAACTCTTTGAAAGGCTCCTACTCAGCCGTATCGCCCCCTTTGTAGATGAGCTCCTCATTCCTGAGCAGGCAGGCTTCAGGCCAGGAAAGTCCTGTACTGGCCAACTGTTGAATCTCACACAGTACATCGAAGATGGGTTTGAGGAAGGGCTGATAACTGGAGCAGCTTTTGTTGACCTCTCTGCGGCCTACGATACAGTGAACCATAGGATTCTTACAAAGAAAGTCTTTGAGATGACCAAGGATGTCAAGCTGACACAATTGATCCAGAACCTGCTTTCAAACCGGCGGTTCTATGTGAATCTGAATGGTACCCACAGCAGATGGCGGAGACAGAAAAACGGTCTCCCGCAAGGAAGCGTCCTTGCCCCGCTTCTTTTCAACATCTACACGAATGACCAACCAATCCATCCAAGTACAAGGAGCTACCTGTATGCCGATGATCTCTGCATTGCCTCACAGAAGCAATCCTTTGAAGAGGTGGAAAAAGCACTCAGTGATGCTCTGGCAGGTCTAACTCCTTACTATGCCGCAAATCACCTACGTGCAAACCCGGAGAAGACTCAACTTAGCGTCTTCCACCTTAAGAACAGAGATGCTAACCGACAACTGAGGGTCAGATGGTATGGAAAATGGCTTAAACATACCAATAAGCCGATCTATCTAGGTGTCACACTGGATCGTTCCCTTACTTACAAGGAGCACATTGCCAAGACAAAGGCGAAAGCTGGAGCAAGGAACAGCATATTGAAGAAGCTTGCTAATACAAGATGGGGAACAGATGCCAAAACTATCCGCACCACAGCTCTTGCTCTATGCTTCTCCACTGCCGAATATGCAGCCCCTGTCTGGTGTAGGTCATCTCATGCTGCAAAGATCGACCCAGTCCTGAATGCAGCTTGCAGAGTTATCTCTGGATGTCTGCGTCCAACAAGAGTAGATGACCTTTACTTACTGTGTGGTATTGCTCCACCACACATCAGGCGAGAGGTCTCAGCACAGATGGAGAAAACCAAGCAAGAAGTTAACCCTCGCCACCCACTCTACAATCGTGAACCGGCTAAAAAGAGACTCAAATCCAGACGCAGTTTTCTCCATTCAACCGAATCCCTTGATGACACCGCCCACGGTCGAAGGATTACCCTATGGTCCAACCACCTCCAGTCTGTGACGCATCAGCTCTCCTATGAACCAAGTGAATCACTTCCTCCGGGTTCAAGTGAGGCATGGTCCATCTGGTCATGCCTGAATCGCCTACGGACAGGAACAGGACGATGCAAAGTCCTCATGCAGAAATGGGGCTACAATAGGGATGGAGAAACTGCTTGCGATTGTGGGCAGGATCAGACAATGCAACATCTTTTGGTCTGCCCCCTCCTACCAGAGCCATGCACTGTCAATGACCTGGAGACTTTCAACACCAAAGCCAGATCCTGCGCTCTGCACTGGACAGGACTTGTGTAGTGACTCGAGAAGAAGAAGATCACTTAACAACCAAATTACTTATCCCAACTGTGGGTCTCTAAAGAAGGACTACCTGTAATCCAAGATACTTTACTGTCAAAATCTAGAAATTAACTATGGGAGGGAAAGAGAAAATTACACTTCTAATACTTTGCTCTCACAATTTATGAATGGATTTTACAAAAGAAGGCATTAGTTATATTTTCTTTAGGCTCTCATTTTTCTAAACTTGTTCCTAGAATGAAGTGTTATCATCTTGGGGAAAAATCACTCATTTTCTCCTCATCAAATTAATGCATTTGGAATATAGTATGGGCCATATTCATAGCTTATTTCATGAAGCCTGATTAATGCTAAATTATAGAAACATGAAATAACATTAACAGCTGTTATAAATACTCACTGTACGTGTAGCACTTTGATCTCTAAATCCATTTGGGAAAAAATTAGACTTTAATTGATGTGCGTCTAATCCATATTTGTTTATATTTATACCACTAATTTGTTGAAGATACTGTTCATAGCAATACAAAAATGCTAGCTTATGTTCCTGAAAACAAAAATAACATGTTTTACATATATTTTCCATTAAATTGTTAATAGTTATACACAAACAGGTAGGATAAAAATGCATAATTATACTTGCTTGAAAATGAATTATATTTAATTCAGTTGTTTCACACACTTATTGAATATTTAAAGTTAAAAATTTACAGTTCAGTAAGCTCATATAACAACTGAATTCACTGGAATTCTTTTTCAAGGAAGCAACTATTATGCTGTAAGTTAGGAAACCAGACTGATGAATACAACTGATACAGTACAAAAGATATTGAAGTACTTTGTTATTTATTTAGTAGTTTTAAAACAAAACTCTTCTTTATTCCAAATAAAAGCAGTCTCAAGTAAACTTTAAAAAATACTTTCACTGAGAAGAAACATTAATAAAGACAAAATTAGTAAAATTATCCCTACTGTTCATATTTCACAGCAACTGATACTAGTTGGGTTAATATACAGTAATAGCCAGCATAGGGTTCATTGGCTTTGGATCAATATATTGCATGTACTATGTTTAAATGGTTTACAACTTATGACTTGTTGCTGTGTAAACCCAAACACTTATGCTTATTTAGCAAAACAATTTAAGCTAGATGATGGATTAGAGTTAGACCTTAGGGTAAAGCAAAGACACACTAAGAGGCATAATACCTTGAATAAGAATCATAAGTAAACATTCAAATTGATTTCATACAAATTTGTATTAAATATCAAAAACAAATATGAATAAAATAGTAACTTAATATAGGTATCTTTAAGTAATATTAAATATATTCAAAGAGTCCTCAAATTATGATGATAAATTGAGAACTTCCGTCCCTAAGTGGTGCCATCATAAAGCACAACCGCATTGCTATTGACCACTATATTGCTACAGAAATGCATGAAACCAAAGATGAAAACCTCCTAGAAGGCATATGGGTCAATATAAAAGAAAAAAAAATGACATGGCCATAGGCGTATATTATAGGCCACCCAATCAAACAGAAAAAATAGATGTCCTTTTTGCCAGCCAACTAACAAATATATGCAGGAAATACACAACAATAGTAATGGGAGACTTCAATTATCCTGATATCAATTAAAAAATTAATTCTGCACCAAGTGAGAAATCAAATAAGTTCCTTACCAACCTAGCTGACAATATTTTTGTCCAAAAGGTAGAGAGTGAAATTAGAGGGACAGCCATACTGGACGTAATTCTTACAAATAGAGAAGTGATAGAGGGAGCTTAAACTGCAGAAATCTTGGGTGAGAGTGAGCATGTCATACTAGAATTCAACATAACACAAACACAAGCAACAGAACACAATGACACCAGTCTTGGATTTTAAAAGAGCTGTTTTCAATAAACTCAGAGAGAACTTGGGAAAGATTCCATGGATGAAAATCCTAAGGGGGAAAACAATTCAAGAATCTTGGAAAACTCTAAAAAGTATGATCATGGAAGCCCAGACCAACACAATACCACTGAGAAAGAAAAACAATAATTCCAAGAAGAAACCAGCATGGCTGCACAAAGATCTCTCTGGCAAATTGACAGAAAAAAAGGATAAGTACAAAAAATGGAAAGAAGGACATACAACTAAGGCAGAATATCAGCAGATAGCCAGAATCTGCAAAGACGAAGTCAGGATAGCAAAGGCTCAGAACGAACAAAGACTTGCAACAAAAGTCAAAGATAATAAAAAAAGTTTCTTCCAAGATATCAATAACAAGAAAAAAAATCAAGAAAACAAGTCGGTCCACGAAACAGAGAAGATGGCAAGGAAATAACAGGCAACAGAGAGAAAGCAGAACTACTTAACTCATTCTTTGCCTCTGTCTCCTCCTATTCCCTAGCAAGGTAACTTGGTAAAGCATCTGGTGACCTGGGTAATTTGAGGAGTGGAGAAGAGATCCACCTCCGGTGTTCCGAATCTGAGGGAAAGGTCCCTGAATAGAGATGGAGGAATGGACTATTCTGCCTGGTTGACTAGGCTCCTGCTGAGCCAGTCGGCCTGGGAGTTGTTGATCCCAGAGAAGTGGTCCACCGAGATCGACAACAGGTGTTTCTCTGCCCATAACCCCAACCGTAGAGCTTCTCCCATGAGGGCTCTGGACCTTGTCCCCCCTTGCTGGTTGACATGAGCCATGGTGGCCATGTTGTCCATAAGGACTAGAATATGAGACCAAGTCACTGAGTGCCTGAAATGCTTGAGAGTGAGAAAAATGGCTCTGAACTCTAGCCAATTCATGGGAAGGACCTGCTCTGACTAGGACCAAGGTCAGTGATTATCTGTCCCTGTATATGGGAACCCCAACCCAGGAGGCTGGCATTGGTGATTAGGAGTCCCTTCCAGATTAACAGGGAACACCACCAATTGAGAGATCTCCAGATTTGTGGCGGGAGCGGGACCTTGATGGATGACTGGCTGGTTCCTGCCCATTGGTAGGGAAGCAGGAACCATTGGAGTGGACGGGAGTGGAAAAATCCACTCTGGGCTCTGGAGATATGACAGGATAATTTGCAGATCCCGATGGGCTGCATGGATGGAGGAGGACAGAATTAAAGTGTGATCAAAGGATCTTCACTGGAACATAAAGCAGAGATGCCATCAATGCTGCCAGAACATTCATGAAGACCCTTGAAACCGATGACAGGCCAAAGGGAAGTGCTTGATACTGGTAATGGGTATTCTGATAACACAAATGGAGAAACTGGTGATGATGAGGCCAAATGGGGATATGGAGGAAGCCTCCATGAGATCAAAGGAAGAGAGGAGATTGCCCTCCCAAACGTTCTCTAAAATAGAATGCAGAGTCTGCATTTTAAATTGCCTGATTTTACAAATTGGTTGATAGAATTTAGATCCAGGATGGTTTGCTACCCCCTCCCCCCGAGGCTTTGGGAATGATGAAAAAGCGAGAATAAGCCCACGTCCCCGTTGAGAGGGGGGAACAGGTTTGAATAGCTCAGATTTCAAGAAGGAGTTGAATGGCCTGATTTATGAGGTCTCGCCTTGAAATGTCCCGAGAGACAGATCAAATTATTTTGGGGGGTGGCATTAGGAAGTCCAATTGTAATCCTGACCTAATAGTGCTGAACACACAGGTATCTCCCATTGACTCCTCCCATTTGGAATCAAAGAAGGCTACGTGACCTCCGATGGGTGGGGAGAACGAGGGATTACTTAGAGCGACGGAAGGAACAACCCCCACCCTCCCAAAAGGGCTGTTTCTAAGGAGCTTGGCGATAGTTGGCTCTCTTCCCAGAGGAAGAGAGAATTTTACGTTTATCTCTGGTTTTGATGAGATAAGGTTCCAGAGCATCGCCAAAAAGCTTATCACCCACAAATGGAACTGAAGCCAGCTTCCATTTACGGTGTGACTCCACCTGCCAATTTCTGAGCCATAACAGTCTTCTTGCTGCTACTGAAGATGCCATGGCCCTAGATGCAAATTTGGCGGAATTGAGAGTGGCATCTGCAGTGAATTCCGCTGCTGCGATAATCTTATTAAGGCCTTGGTGAGACCCAAGGTCAGATGTAGGCAATCTAATCTGGAGTTGGTGCAGCCACCATATGGATGCCCACGTGACATGCCAGGAGATGAGAACGAGGCCAGAACCGGAATGTTAACAGAAGGCACTGGCAGGGTATTGTCCAGGGCTGCGCTGATGTTGTAGAAACGCTTATCCAGAGAAGATGGGCGAGGACCTGCCAAAGGGGAAGCGCACTGTTCCTTGACCATGTCCAGGAACAAAGTGGGAGAAGGCAAAACCTCTGCATGCACTACAGGCTTGGAGAAGAGTGAGTCTCCCTGGTTCGAGGGACTTCCTTGTGGCTCGGGAGCCACTTCCTCTGGCGACAGCTTGGCAATGACTAAGGCCTTACTGAGTAATGACCTGAAGAGAGAAGGATTGAAGACCAATGCAGAGGATGTCTGCTCCGGGCAAGAGTCCTCTTTCTCTGAAAGATTTTGGTCAAAGGTCTCTCCCTCTTCATGTTCTGAACGAGAGGAGTAACTGTGTTCAGATGGTGAAGCCCTTCCCTCATCAACCTCCTCCCATTCTGGTAGAGAAGAATGGAGGTCCTGGGGCCTGTGATGAGGGTAAATCAGGGTGATGAGACTTATAGATTGAGAAGGGAGAAGGGCCTGAAACCTTTCCAGAGGTCGAAGGATTTGCTTGAAGCCTTCAGCCAATCCCTGCCTAATGGCCAAAGAGACATCTTGAATATCACCTGGTCTATGTTCAAAGACAGAAGGCCGAAGGACCGCTACTGTGGGAGCGAAGGTGGCTTCAGGCCTAGATTGAGGAGAGGTTCGAGGCTTGGAAAGAGGGGGAGGAGCATAGGCCCCAGAAGCCTGTTGGAAATAAGGCCCAGGTCTGCTTATATCCTGAGGTTCATATTGTACTGCAAAGGCCTCAAGAGACCAGGATGGATGATGGAAAGGCTCATAGATAACTTCTCCTCCCCTGGGAGAGCTTAGCTGGGGCCCACGGGTACCACCTGAAACATGCTGTTGTTGCACTCCCTTCTGCTGAATAGTTCTGTTGAACTGCCTCTCTAGGGCTGCATGTCTGTGCTTTTCTGCCCTCAATTCAGCCTGAGTTGCCTTCCTGGGCTAAAGCCTTAGCTCTGATTTTAGCAGCCACCTCCCTCTGGACTGATTGGGTATGTTGCCTGCAACTTTTTCTCTTATTGGGCTTAAGAGACTATTCCACTGGAGGGGAAAACTCTGCCTGATCCTTGTTTTGCTCCATTTGAAGAATAAAGGCTCTTACGATGGAAAGAAACTGTAAATTTTTGGTATTAAGCCCCTTAGGATATAAATTGGCCGCTGGGCTTACAAAATGACTGCTCACCTCGTGGTGGAAGGCTTCAATCCAAGATGGCCACTGACTATGGGAAACATGCTCCGAGATCGAAGAATCTCTCCTTAGGCTATAAAGAGCCCCAAGTGAAGTCAGCAAGGGAAAGGGCAGCTGTTGGCCACACGATCAGCTGGCTGACGCTGGTATCGGTTTGCCGATCGCTTTTTACGACTGCTCAAAACGCAGGCATGGGGGAGGTCTATGGACGCTGCCCAACTTGCCTGAATGGCACTCTGGCAACGCTGCTCCCAACGGTGCAGGAGAGAGAGCCCTGCTCTCCTGGAAGAGCAGCTGCCAAGATCCTGGGAGCTGCTGAAGCGAGGAAAAAAGGTACTGAAGATAGCTGGTGAATGCTATCTACAGAACCTCAGCTGGCTGAAGCTGTTATCGGTTTGCCGATAGCTTTTTATGACCGCTCAAACCACAGGCGTGGGGGAGGTCTACAGAAGCTGCCCAACTTGCCTGAACAGCGCTCTGGCAACGTTGCTCCCAACGTTGCAGGAGAGAGAGAGAGAGAGAGAGCCCTGCTCTCCTGGAAGAGCAGCTACCCCAGATCCTGGGAGCTGCTTGAAACGAGGAAAAACGATACTGAAGATCGCTGGTGAGTGTTATCTAAGAGAAGCTTTCAGAGACACAACTACTGACTGAAAGTAGCTGAGTCAAAAGCTGGAGTCTCTTCTGGGGGCTGGCTTTTATATCTTAATACGGACTTAGCTAAATGATGACATAGGAAGGAGTTAACCCATCCTGGGCTCTCGATGCAGCATGGAGAAGACACAGGGCTCAAAATTGGGAATACAAAATCATAAAGTAGTTTTCCAAAATGCACATCATGTAAGACTAAAGCCCATGTCACACTGAACCAACAGATGCAAAGAGGATGTAAAACGGACAAAAAACCTTGCCATCCGTTGGTTAATGCGATGTATCCATTCTGTACTCACTGCCTCTGTTTTGCTTCCTCTCTATCCGTCCAGCATCTGTTTATGGACGTTTCATCCGCTCCAAAAGTTTTGGGCTGCCTAAAACTTTTGCGCGGAAAATGTATCCAGTTCATCCGTTCTGCATCCGCTATGCATCCGTTATGCATCCGTTATGCATCCACTATATCCGCTTGGCGTCCGCTGCGCATCCGTGCAACTCACATCCGCTCGGACGCAGGGAGGAAGCAGAACGGACGCAGAACGGATGCAGAACGGATGCAGCACAGAAACAAAGCGTTTAAAACAGAAAAAACGTTCGCAGAGGGGACCTATCTCGGATATCAAGGATATCTACAGGATGCCTAGAGGATGCCTAGCGGAAAACCTATACTGCCTATAAAAAGGGGAAGCAACTCGCCTGCATCGCACTTTCAGAACAGCAGCCCAGCGGTGCAGACCTCTGCAGCCTTCATCTGACTCTTCCTCTTCCACAGCATCTAGTCATGTCCACCGTGGATTGTAACAAAGTCCTTTCGGCAGCCACAATTGTTCTGCAACAGTGCGAAGCCATCTGCAGGCTCTGTGAACGCTACTGCGAGAAGGAGCCACCCAAAAAGAGTCTGGGTCCGAAGATGGTTCGCCAGTAGAGTGGAGGACGGACTGTACAACAAGCTGATGGTGGAGCTCAGGAGCGAAGACACTCGGGCGTTCCAGAACTTCATGAGGATGCCGCCAGCCATGTTTGACAAAGTTGTGCAGCGCCTGACACCCAGGTTGACCAAGGCAAACACCAACTTCCGGCCCAGCCTGGAACCTGGGCTCAAGGTGGCACTCACTCTACACCACCTGGCCTCAGGGACCTCCTACAGGAGCATGCAGAACGGCTGGAGGGTGCCATCCAACACCATCAGCATTGTGGTCAGAGAAGTGGTGCAGGCCATCATCGAAGAATACAAGGAGGAGCTCCTCCAGTACCCCTCCACTGAAGAAGGATGGAAGAAAGTTGCAGAGCAGTGGTATCAGAAGTGGAACTTACCACACACCGTTGGAGCCATAGATTTGGCCTGCAAATCTCCAGCCAAGTCGGGGTCCACTTATTTCAACTACAAGGGCTTCTTCAGCATCATCCTCTTTGCCATGGTCGATGCTGACTACAAGTTCATGTACATCGATGCTTCAGGCAACGGCTCATCTTCGGATGCCCAGGTATACAACGCCAGTCACCTCAAGGAGGGGCTGGAACGCAACCTCATCGTGGGCTTCCCAGATCCAGAAACCCTGCCCAACGACACACAAGATGTGCTCTACTTCATCGTGGGTGATGACGACTTCTCCCTCACAATCTACCTCATGAAGCCCTACACCTCCAGACTCCTCACCCGTGAAGAGAGGATCTTCAACTACAGGCTGTCCAGGGCATGGCGGGTGGTGGAGAACGCCTTTGGCATCCTGGCCAACAGGTTCCAGGTACTTCTCACCACCATGCAGCATTGCCCAGAGACCGTGAGGAGGATCATGGAAGCTTGATGCATCCTGCACAATCTCATGCGCACCTGCTACCCAGTCTTGCAGAACAGGCTCGTGGACCTCCAACAAGCCAATGGGCTCATGGAGCCTGGGGAATGGAGGCAAGGGCGAAACCTGATCGACACTGAGGATGTGCAAGGCCCCAACAGAGCCTCAAATGAAGCGAAGAAGCAGCGCAACATCCTGAGACAATGGTGCAACTCCCCAGCTGGAGCAGTGGAGTGGCAAGACAGGATGGTAGATGCTTAATGGATGCTTCCTTCAGCCTGTCTCATCACACGGATGAGATTGGGCCATGTATGTTTGGTTGGCCTACAATGAACAGGGTGTTTAATAAAGAGTTGTGTTTATGTTGACATGTGTGGATAATTATTACATTATTATTGATAACAAAGGGCCATAGGTGTGACACCTGGGAGGGTGGACCATACAGTCCCACTATGCTTGCACTGGAGGTTTATCTATCCCACAGCTATCCTAACCCATCCCACAGCTATTACCCATCCCACAGGTATCCTAACCCATCCCAAAGCTATCCTTACCCATCCCACAAGCATGCAAAGGCTTAAACCATCTCTAAAAGTTTCCACCAAGACTTTATTAAAAAAAAGAAATGAAGCAAGTGTGTGAATCATAAATACACTTTATTAACAACAAGCTATAAGACAAAAATGAGTCTCTGGCACTCCTCTTGGTCGCTCAGTCCCAGGGGTGAAGGGTGTAGGTGCTGTGGAGGTGGCTGGTGTTGGAGTGCTTGTCATCAGCTCCTCCAGAAGCAGAAGCAGAAGCAGCAGAAGCGCCAGCCCCGGAAGAGCGAGCCCGTGCTGCAGAAGCCCCAGCAGAACCAGAGTGAGGGCCAGGGGGCGGGATGGTAGCCCTGTCCCTCTTACCAGGGCTGGCAGCAGATGGCTGAGGCTTGCTGTGCTTCCGCATGGTTGTGGGGTTGCTGGCTGGCAGGGAAGCTGGCAGGAACCAAGGCTGGCAGAAAGGCTGGCAGGGAGGCTGGAACCAAGGCAGGCAGGAAGGCTGGCAGGGAGGCTGGCACCAAGGCTGGCACCAAGGCTGGCAGGCAGACATGAACCAAGGCTGGCAGGAAGGCAGGCAGCAAGGCTGGCAGCAAGGCTGGTAGCAAGGCTGGCAGGCAGACATGCAGGCAGGGCAGGCAAGGTAGTCGATGTGTCCGGCAGCAGGTCTTTCCTCTGAATGGCGTCCTGCTTCTGAGCTGCTTCCGTTATATCCGCGGGGCTGACGCAATGCATCCTCCCCGCATGTGCAGTGAACGCCAGGCATCCGTTAGGCTTCCGCTGTGCATCCGCTAGGCTTCCGCTCTGCATCCGCTTCATCCATTCGGCGTCCGCTCTGCTTCCGCTCTTTCCTTTCCGCGTCTGCTTCACTGAGGCCCCCTGGAAGCCCTGCGGATGTGCCACCCACTCCCATCCGCTCCCATCCGCTTCCATCCGCTGGGCTTCCATTCCGCATCCGCTTTGCATCCGCCCTGCGTCCTCCCCGCGTCCGTGTTATCCGCTCTGGTTATGCAAATTTTCGCCCCTTTTGAGAGCGGATAACAACGGATGGAACATTTTGCTCGTCCGCTCTGTCCTTTTTGCATCCATTGGCCAGTGTGACATGGGCTTAAGCTGAGGCAAATAAATCATCTTTAGATTATAAGCAGGCAGTGCAGTGTGAAGTAATTTCAGATTTAAACAATATTTCAATCAATGCTTATTTTAAGATAGTATGTTTGCTGAAATTAATACTTAAAATATTCTGCATATATTGTAGTTTGTTTCTGAGAAAAAGTGGACATTTCTCTTAAAGAAGACCTGTGGAAGCACTGTTAAAGAAATGGATGCTAAAATAGTAATTTTTATCAATTCCTTTTTCTTCTTGCAACTTTCTACCATTATTTCCATCTGTTTCAGAGTTCCCTAATATTCAATAAAACCTCCTTCTCTTTACAGCAGGATCCTGTTTGCATTTCCCATTTCCTGCTATGTAAAATTGAACTGAACTGAACCCAATGAATTAAAATATTATATATGAAGCATCATTTTGCACAAGTTGATGAACACTCATGCCTACACATTTAACAAAACACTGATAAAAGTGATTCATCAGAATCATTACTTACTTTCATTTCCATAAGCTGATCACCAATTTTTACAAGTGTTTCACTGTAATACCAATCTGGGAGTCGAGACCTATAGTTGTTCCAGATATTGAACAAAGCAGTGGTTCTAAATAAAAATCACAACAGGAAATCACTTATTGAGAGGTATGGTAATAATCTTGTTGGATTAAATTTTTTAGAATGGCAATAAGACAGTAGTGGAATATTTTACTGGATTTCCTAAGTATATCAAGAACAAAAACTGTTTATAAAGTAACATATATTTAACTCATATATATTAACACCAGTTTTGTGTAGTGGCTAAGCAACAAGTTAGAAACCAACAGACTGTGAGCTCTACTCCTGGTTGAGACACAATGATAGTTGGGTGACTTTGGGTCAATTGCTTTCTCTCAGCCTTAGAAAATGGCAAACCACTACCGAAAAATGTTGCCAAGAAATCTGTAGATAGTATTCCAGGAGTTAACTCTGACTTGAAGACCAAAAAAGTTATAGATAGCAGTAACATTTATAAGATATCTGAAATATTTTAACCTATTAAATTATCATTTGATTGATATATTGTCTGTAGCAGTTTTAGACTGCTACATAAAATATCAAAATACTATTTCCATAAAACTTCCTTGAGATCTAAGTAAAACAGTAGATTATAAAGTAGAAAGTTTATTAGACTAAAATAGTAACAAAAGCTGGAAAAGCAACAGAAGCAGTCAAAGAGATCCAATAGAAACAAATACGCTGCTAGAACTCTGAAATCAAAACATAGTTTTATGATGACATGCATCACATAAAGATTAAATCAAACCAGGAGGTAGAAAACAAAGATTAAAAGAGGATAGCAAATAAAAACATGCAATATCCAAAACACTTCCCAAATTATATTACTATAACATGCTCTCCATGAGACCTTTATGAATGCAATCATGGGTCTACAACTGCAAATGCAGTTCTGGGCACTCTGCAGTTTGCCATCTTATACCACTGTGTGAGATGAACTGGCTTCCAATTTTCAGGTGCAATTCAAGATGCTGTTTATTACCATTAAAGGGTCAGATGATTAGAGGGACCACTACAGGGCTGCCATACTCTTGGCCCATGGACTGGATGCGTCACACGTTGGCCACACCCATGCCCATAGTGAAGGGGGAAAAAGTCCTTATATGTCACATGATGCCGCCATGATGACCGTGTCTGACCCCTGGACTACGACTTTCTGAGAATGTCTGCTATTCCAGGGGTCGTCAACCTGTTGGACCTGAGAGACAACCAAACTCATTATTTTAGATCCCAGGGACCACTAACTGGTTCTGTGGGTATGGCCTAATTTGTGGGTGTGGCTTGGTGGTCATGTGACTGGCTGGTCATGACTTGTATGTAAATATTATAAATATTGATATAAATATTGAATTTTTTATGAAAAAAAGAGCAACATTTACCCAAAATCAGGCAAAGCAGGCAAATTGAGTTGCTCACAGAATAACAGATTCATTCAGAGATCTATCTAACTGCCATTGGCTCGCTCAGTCTGTCACATAAAATTTGTTTGCAAACAAAATTAGCTCACAATACACCAAGCATGTAAATATTGAATTTTTTATTTTAAAAAAAGAGCAACTTTAACCCAAAATCAGGCAAAGTAGGCAGACTGAGTTGCTCACAGAATCATTCAGTGATCTATCTATCTGCCATTGGCTAGCTCAGTCTCTCAAATTTGCTTGCCGTGAGTCTGCACTGAATTTGCTTGCAAGCAAACCTTCAGTCCTAAGGGAGGTTTGGCTATGCTAAAGATCTAAAGACTAGCTAGAGAGCAAGAAATCCAACCATTTCCTGCTTCCTAGCTAATCTAAATCTCCCAGCACAGCAGAACAGTTGATGGTCGGAAAAAGGAAAAATAGCAATTTGGTAGGCAAGCTTACAGGTAAGGATTGAGTGGGCAAGGAGGGTTCCTTCGGGTCATGTGGGCGACGCAGCCTTGCGTTTCTGTGCAGCCTGGATTAATTGTTCTGTGGGGGTGCTCTGGGTGTGAGATTTCTCTGCAGCCCACCAAAATTTTCTCACGGCCTACCAGTGGGCCGCAGCCCACCGGTTGCCGACTGCTGTGCTATTCCACTGAGTTTGATAGGATGAGCACCCTCCAGATCTCTTCCCTAAAACCTAGTCGGATCTTAGGAAGCATGACCATAGCAGACTTAGCCATTTGAATAGCCTCTTATCTGAAACTGGGGAGGGGAGGAGGAAGGAAATTAGTTTTTAGTAATAAATAATACAATTCACTGAGTAATGAAGTGCAGAATGGTTTCTGGAAGCAGTAAAGCAGCCTATCTCAGCCTAGCAACATCCATATCAGTTGAACAATGATTCCGATCAGTTTGCGGCTTTTTTAAAGCAGACCTCCATCATTTGCTCTTTCCTTTCTAAAAATTTATACATTTTTTTCTATAAGTTAATTACTACAGCAACTCCTAAAGTAAAAAAATAATGAATACAAAAAGAAGTTGCTAGATATCAATTTTATTCTGGTAGTTTTGTACTGACAATAGATACAAATGTTATTCCAACCAGCTTACTCATGCAAATACTGTTCATATGTACTAACAATTAGTATGACCAGAATGTCTGTCATACAAGAAGTTCACTGAAGATCTGGAGGGAGAGGGGGACCCTCTGCAAACCATAACCAGGAGACATGATATTTTGTAATATCATTCCTCATTAAACACATCCACTGCACTTGAAGAATTTCTTCTAGTATTATTATAATGGAAAGAAGCACATACAACTTAGGTAGAATATCAACACATAGCCAGAATCTGCAAAGTCTAAGTCAGGACAGCAAAGACTCCAAATGAACAAAGACTTACAACAAAAGTCAAAGATAATAAAAAATGTTTCTTCCAACATATCAACAACAAGAAAAAAATCAGGGAAACAGTCGGTCCACAAAAGAGAGAAGATGGCAAGGAAGTAACAGAGGCAACAGAGAGAAAGCAGAAATGCTTAACTCATTCTTTGCATCTGTCTTCACGCAAAAAAAAACTGTAGCTCAACCCACCAAAAACATAACTGTAAAAGACAGACCAGAAATAAAAGTTAAAATAAGCAAAAAAAATAGTAAGAGAACACCTGTCTGACCTTGATGAAAAGGCAGAGGTCATCTCAGAACCACTGCACCATATCTTTCAAAAATCCTGGAGCACCGGGGAACTACCAGAGGACTGGAAAAGAGCTGATGTGGTTCCCATCTTCAAAAAAGGAAAAGAAAAACAAACCCAGGAAACTATAGACCAATCAGCCTAACATCAATACCCTGGAAGATACTGGAAAAGATAATAAAAAAACAGATCTGCCAACATCTAGAAACAAGTAAAGTAATAACTAGCAGTCAGCACGGGTTTGTCAAAAACAGATCATGCCAAACCAATCTCATTTCATTCTTCAACACAGTGACTAAATTAGTAGAACAGCAAAATACTGTGGACATAATATATTTAGATTTCAGCAAGGCATTCGATAAAGTAGACCGCAACCTACTTCTTAGTAAGCTAGAAAAAAGTGAAATAGATAGCACCACCACTAGATGGACTTGCAACTGGCCGTACTCAATGAGTAATGGGTCTTTACTGGGTCTCAGTCTACATGGAGGGAAGTAAGCGGTGGGGTGCCACAAGGTTCCATCTTAGGCCCAGTACTCTTCAATATCTTCATTAACGACTTAATAAGGGAATAGAAGGGGAACTTACCAAATTTGCAGATGATACTAAGCTGGCAGGAATAGCTAACACCCAAGAAGGTAGGCTCAAGATCCAGATGGATCTTGACAGACTAGAACACTGGGTCATATCTAACAAAATGAAATTCAATATAGGGAAAAGTAAAGTCCTACACTTAGGCAAGAAAAACCAAAAGTACCCATATAGACTGGGTGAAACCAGGCTCAATAGCAGTGACTGTGAGAGGGATCTGGGAGTCTTAGTGGACAACCAGCTAAATATGCGCCAGGAGTGTGCAGCTGCCGCCAAAAAAGCTAATGCAATCCTAAGTTATTAATATAAGGGATACAGTCAAGATCAAGGGAAGTACTAATACCATTCTATAAAGCCTTAGTAAGACCACACCTAGAGTACTGCATCCAGTTTTGGTCACCACATTATAAAAAAGATGTTGAGAGTCTAGAAAAAGTACGGAGAAGAGCAACTAGGAAACATTCGAAGAATGGTTGCAGGAACTGAGCTTGGCTAGTCTAGTAAAGAGAAGGACCAGGGGAGACATGATAGCAGTCTTCCAATATTTGAGGGGCTGCCACAGAAAGGAAGAGATTAAGCTATTTTCTAAAACGCCTGTAGACCAGACAAGGAATAATGGATGGAAACTGAACAAAGAGAGATTTAACCTGGAAATAAGGAGAAACTTTCTGACAGTGAGAACAATCAACCAATGGAACAGCTTGCCCTCGGAAGTTATGGGAGCGCCATCACCTGAGACTTTCAAGAAGAGTTTGGACTGACATTGTCAGAAATGGTATACGGTCTCCTGTTTGGGTGGGGTGGGGGGGTTGGACTAGATGACCTACAAGATCCCTTCCAACTCTGATTATCTGTTATCTGTCATTACAGTTTGTTAATTCGCCTAATTCCACTCTATGGAATGTCTGTATCAGGAAAACTTTCAAATCTGTGGTTTGCAACTTTTTAGAAGAATCAAACTTCTAAAAACTAAAAGCCTCTTTGTTCCAATTCAACAAATATAAAATATAATTGAAATTGGATCTGTGAAAAATTATAAGTCTTCATGTGCAAATACAGCTAAACCTTATAAGAAATACCTAGCATGGCTTTGGTGATACATACTGAATGCAGCAATCAAATAAATTAATTTTAATAAAAAATCAAATTATCTTTCTTTTATCCTCCACTTGTAAAGCTCCTCTGCTTTTGGACCAGTTTCACAACAGACTAGAATAAAATATTTCACTGATGGGAAGAAACATCACTTGATAAATTTTCTTACTGCCTAAATACTCCAGACTGGAATGGTAGAGAGGAGGGGAAAATGACAATTTACAGCCTCACTCTTTAAAAATTGTTTTCCATAGTGTTAAAGGTAAAGTCTCCCTTGAGTCATGCTGAACTCCTGATGTTTATAAGATGTGTTGTTATCTTGACAACAATAAACGGACTTGCCATAAGCTTTTCCGAAGGTTTTTTTCGCTTTCCCGGGAACGCTTAGAGTCCGGGGACGATTTGAGACTTTCCCACCCAAATATTAACGACGTCCAACCTTGCTTCGTTTTTCGACAGCCGCCGTTTACAGGCTGGCATACAAATGCAGGCGAGTTACGTTGAATCCACTCGGTAAAGAGAAATTTCTACAGGGAAGGGCGGAAAAGGAGGGGGTCGCCCTGGGGAGGGGGAGGGAGGGCGAGGGGCTTTGGCCACCTTGGACAGAGTGGGGAAACTGGCAGAAGGTCCCTTTCCGCTTTTACCCTCGCCTGTGCAGCTCTTGATCCTTGGAGCTCGAGGCCCCCGCTTCCCGTTTCCGCTTGAGGAAGCCCAGGCAATCGTTCAGATCGGACTCGAACCGGTGAACCACTGGGTTTCTTGGATCCACAGAGCCGTAGAAAATGGCGGGGGCCGGAGGAGGCAGAGTCGGGGATCGCGCTCTGCTTTTGGGAAGCTCGGCCATGGCGCTTCCCTCGCTTTCGCCCCTCCTGCTCAAAGCAGAGGCACGCGGACGGTTGCTAGGAGACAGGCCAACAGGCAGAGCGAGCAAAGGGGAGGGGGGGCAGGAGGACCTCGTGGTGCGTTGCGTCCCAGCATTTCGAAGGCCGGTTGTGGCGACATCGGCCTAGTTTTTGTCCGTGACCATCCAGTGGGCTCATGGCAGAATAATTGTTTGCAACCCCACTCTGTGAGAAACGGGAAGCAGCGTGTTTCGTTTAAAAAGTGCATGCCTTTTCAGAAGTTGCTCCTATAAACGGGTTTTTATCCTAATACTGTATATATCCGGATATCTCTCCCACGAATAGGGTACAGAAATAACTTTTTGTTCACCAAATTGTTCATCGAGTTTTTTTAGATATTCTCGCAGGTGAACACTCGGCTCCAGAATGCAGTGTTAAAAGTTAGTAGGGAAATCTTTGATGTGTAAATGCATCCTCCCGCTTAAAGAACACAATTGAGCCCAACATTTCTGCTGCCAAGCAAGACAGTTCTTCAATGAATTTGACCCCGTTTTACAATCTCTCTTGCTACAGTTGTTCAGTGAATCACTGCAGTAATTAAGTTAGTTGCAAGGTTCTTAAGTGAATCTGGCTTCCCCATTGACCTTGCTTGTTAAGAGGTCACAAAATGGTCGCATGACACCCCCCCCCCCCCATATTGCAACTGTCATATGTACATGCCAGTTGCCAAGCATTCAAATTTTGATCATGTGACCAAGGGAATGTTGCAACAGTCATAAGTGTGAAAAATGACCATTAGTCACTTTTTTCAGTGCCGCTGTAACTTTGAATGGTCACTAAATGAATGATTGTAAGTCGGGGACAACTTTTATGAACAAAACAAAGCTATGTATTGGGCTTTGTTACTGATTCTAAAGTTCTACATTGTGAAATGCTCTTAAAATATTTCCTACAGGTCAATCTTTATAAGCAGGACAACAAGTGAGAAAGCCATGGGAGAATGAAATGAAAGCTCTCATCTAAACTTCCTAGACAGAAGTCCGCAACTGAAGACACACAAAACCAAGCATGTTTTTAAGCCATGGTAATAACACAGTATTATTTTCTACCTAATAATGATGATAAATAGAACCATGCTGTATTGAAAGCACAGTAACTCTGAGAACCACAGACCAAATAAATCATATAGGAGAACATCTTTGTGTGCCCTCATTTTTCCATAACACATAATGTCCCATGAGTCAAATATTATTATTAAGAAGAGAAGCATGGATATAGACCTGGTTGCCACCTAGAGGTTAAAATTGTTTCTCCTTACCCAAAAGTGAGGGGGCAGAGTATTTTGAAGGAAGATAATGGGCTATTGGGACATTCAATGGATAAAAGGGAAAATAGAAGAAAAAATAGCTCTGATTTCAGGAGGTATTTTGAATGAAGATCTGGAAGTATAGTTATTCCAAAACAGAATTTGCTGCCAAATAAAGTTGTGGAAGAAGCTTTAGGTGATATTTTTTTATTTAAGTGCCTTTAGTTTTATGTATAGCGGCAATTTGCTTTTCTAATATATAGTACAGTCCTTCTGACTTTTTAATTGCTCATTAGGGGCTAATATTTTGCCTGTAACTGTTAACAGTAAGAACCAATCATCAGGTTTTCCATTATACTGTAATCACAAATCTGACAATAAAATATAAATAATGTCTTACTTTGTTCAGTGTGAATGACTGGCATGTATTAAAACAGAAAGTGGCAGCAAATAGTACCTGTAACTAATTGTGTAGAAAACTGGGATGGCATCTCTGCTCTTGATTGGCACATGGCCAGAGAAAAAGCTAGAATTTCTGGGAAGCCCACAAAATAGGTGGGGTTTGAGCAGACAATTCAGGCTTCACCCTGATACACGAGACACAGGCTTTTTTGCCTTTGGCATTTTATGCCAGCAGTGCAATTCTATGCTATATATAAAGGCAGAACCCAAACTAAAATTTGATTTACTTTCATTTAATTTTAATTAAAATCAATTCAAAACTGTATTACCCCCATATATTTAATAACTTCATCAAATTTTCAAAACTTCAGTTCTATAGAAGCTTGTAGTTATCTCTCTGAATATGTACTTATTAATATTTCATATTTCTTAATATTTCATATTTATTGGGGATGCGTGTGCATGCACTTTGGGCACTTGGTACCAAAAAGGTTAGCCATCATATAAACAATACTTTTATTGTGTTATATATATTTACAAGCTATATTTATGTTATACTGTATATAACATATGTTAAAGGATTGAATGTTACAGTGACTTATTTTATATCTTACACTACAAAGTTTATTCAATGATATGCATATTCACTGAAGAGAACCAGACATTAAATGGCATGTTTTAAGCTGCAATAAGTATTAGTATATTCAATCAGAAATTAGGTCTGAAAACTTTGCTAAGAACATGTCTAATTAGCCATAGTTGGAAGTATAATATTTTGAGTAATATCAAAAAGGAACAACAATAAAGTAGCCTTGGATTTTTTTCCCAACAATGGCAATATATATAGCGTATGTATACACTATACATACACATATTATGTATGCAAGTATGTATTATGTATGTATGTAAGTGTATGGAAAGAGAATAAGAGAGTTGAGAGTACTTTAATTGAAATATGTATGTCAAACATATACCTTGGCCATTCTGTAACTCAACAGTTACTTTTTAATTTTGCAGATTTTAACAACCTATAATAAGGTACCTCCTGTATTATTATTATTTAAGACCAGCTTAATATATTCCACAAAATACAGTATAGTTAACTATAAATAGTAAAATAAGTAACTTAAACAACATTTGTCTATCTATAAATACAGGGAAATATTAAATGACACAGACTCTTTTGTTTGGGTTCTTCTTACTCTGTCAGGTTTCTTCATTTCAAACATAACTGGAAATACATTCTAGTGAATTTTAAAGGTTGTTTTAAGTACCAGCTGGACTTAATAGTTCTTGTATTCTTTAAAAAAAATCCATGCAATGCATTCACTGTTCCAAGATGCTAAAAGCATTTATCCACAATTATTTTGTTATGCAGAAATTGATTTTTTATTGGCTAGGACCAGTTCACCCATTGCAATAAGTCATTTTATGGTCTATTTAACTGACATATGTAAAGCAGTCAACCATGACTTACAAACTGCACTATTTGAGTTCACACAATACATTAAGCCAGTGTAATTAGGGTCTTAAAAAGGGAGTTTGCTAAGGATTGGACTAGAAATGATGCAAATTCTCTCATGGAATCTCACTCGGAGGACTTTGAGCAAATCACTTGCTTTAGTTCTGTGGTGTCGATCCTATGGCACATGTGCCACATGTGACACACAGAGTCCTCTCTGTGGGCACGCATGCCATCGCCCCAGCTCAGCTCCAACACGTATGTGTGCATACTGGCCAGCTGACCTTCAGGTCTCTGCTGTGCAAGTGTGGAGGGGCATATGTGTGGGGGCTGCACACCTTGCATTTTTGCTATATGTTCATGTGTACATCTGCTTTGGGCGCTGGGGCCCAAAAAGTTCGCCATCACCTATTTAGTTCAACACATCTCACAGTGTTAATATTAAATAAAATTAGTAAAGATAGCCCTATCTTTGCCACTTTATGCTCTTGAAGTGAAAGCAAAACATAAGAAATAATTAACCCCAACCAAATAAATTATATTAGGACTTAATGCAATGTGTGAGTCCAATCAGTGTTGAAATAGCCTACATGTAGAACACATGTAATTTCTTCTAAAATTATATCCAAGCAATTATATTCTGTTCCTTGGAATATAACTTGAATTAATCTGCAAGTAAGGAACCAGGAAATGATACATATTTGTTTGCATATCTATTTTTATTAAAATAAACAAAATGCTTAACATTTGGGAATACACCCATAAAGTGCTGCCTTAAAATGAAACTTCTAAAAAATTATGTTGATAAAAAATTGTTCATTTAAGAACAAGGAATTCATTGAAAGACTCCTAATGGACTGGGGTTTTTTAAATCAGAGCACTCAGTCTTCAATAATGACTAAAGGTTAGTTAACATTGCTTACCAGATCAGGCATAAAAAATACTTCCTAAATATATAATGCCCGTGAATATTTTTTTGCTTTTCTCTTTTTTACATAGTATAGTTATAGTATAGACCTAGCATCAGACACAGCAATAAATATCAGTTCTGCAAAAGTTTAGTTTTACATTCATCAGCAGTATTTGCAAATTCTTGGTGCTGTCATAATTCTGAACGACAAATATTGCCCTGACCCATGGTTTAGATCTCAAACATTCAAGTCAATAGATTGCTGGCTATTCTTTTTCCAGTCTGCACAGTTGGAGGTATGAGTACATAATGGTCCTGCCTGGCCTTAGCAGTGCTAATTCCCATTTCATCTGTTTCAATCCTTACAAGTAATAACTGAACAACTGTAAATCATTTTAATTTACCATCTCCAGATGAAGATACCAAAATAAAAATGCATTTATATTACTGTTTTTCTAACATATTGGGTAATGCTACATTGTTTTCCTAGGTTATTTGTTTCCAATAGTCATCTTGTTATTTCCTGCAGCTGCAAAAATTTGCTGGAGGTGAACTCGGTGGCATGAAAGGGCCAACAATATATCATTCCCAAGCAGTTTGTAGATGACTACAGGAAGGAAAGAAAAACTGGAGTCACATAGTCTATTGTTACTGAAGAAAGAAAACCATGATTCTCTCAGACATATCTGTGCAACTCATGAATGGCAAAGCTGAGGGCATTAGCCATGTATTATGAACTGCCAGATATTTGACAACTACCACTTGATACCAATCCCTTTTTTGTCAAGAACAATAGATGGCTGGTGGGATATTGAGATAATGGGTAGGAAGGTTCATTTTAGCATCTAAAGAATATAAATGTGCTTATCTACTTTTTGTTCCATGATTAAACAGAACCAAAATTAGTATAAATAAAGCTGACATTTTGCCTTTCTATCATGATTATTCATTTTTTATTTTATTTTTGAACCCACGGATATAATGTAGCATGCATATTAAAACTGTATAATTCTCTGAAAGGCACAAGTACAAAGGAACTCAGAAGCTCCTTAACAAAGGTAGATGAAAGTACAGGCAGCTTCCCACAGGAATGCACACAAGCTTTTTTGGCAGCAGGCAGCTTATTGCCTGGGGAACATGACATATTGGGCTATAGAAAAAACCTGGGTATGAAGGAATGGGCTGTATCAAGTTGTTTCCAATATGCCAGACAGAAGGGAAGGCAACATTCCGAAATCCATACTTTTGCCTCCTATTTTAATAGCACAATCTGATTCTAGAAAAAATATTCAGATAAAACAGAAGGATATGTTCAGCCTGTCTACCTCAACTGCTGCTATGCAAACCTAACAGCTAATACTTTTCTGTCCCTTTATAGATGAACTTTTAAAATATGGTATTAATTTGATAAACCATTGGCCAAGAGGTGGGGGAGGAACAAGTGATATGAAGGAGTAAAATCTTTTCCAGGTGCCGTTCTGAAAGATACTGCCATCCAGCTCATTTTCCAGATACAATACTTTACTTCATTGTATTTTAACATTCTGTTCATCTAGGATGTATCTTTGATAAATATCAAAGAATTTAAACAAGCAGCCTACCTCTATATAAATATTTTTACATTGTAATACAGATAGTCCTCGATTTACAAGTTTGTTTAGTGACTGTTGGAAGTTACAAAAGCATTGAAAAAAGTGACTTATGACTGTTTTTCACACATACAGCCATTGCAGCTTCCCCATGGTCACATGATCAAAATTCAGATGCTTTGTAACTGATTCATATGGTGATTGTGGTGTCCTGGGGTCCTGTGATTACCTTTTGTGACCTTCTGACAAGCAAAGTCCATGGGGAAGCCAGATTCACTTAACAACTGAGTTAAGTTGTTGCAACTTAACATCTGCAGTGATTCACTTAATAACTGTGGCAGGAAAGGTCATAAAATGGGACAAAACTCACTTAACAGATGTGTCACTCAACATAAATTTTGGGCTCAATTGTGGTCCCAAGTTGAAGACCACCTGTATAGCAATGTGCAAATATTTCCTGTATGGATATAAACAAAAATATTGTAATAGTTCTTCAAAGATAATATTTTGAAAGGTGCAATTTTGTATCTGTCATTTATTTCACCAGGTGTAACACTGTACTGAGATTTCTCAAAAATTTGGAACAATCTTCAACATCAAGCATTTTTCAGCATTATACAGTAGAACATGTCAACAGGATCAAAAGTAAAGAAAGCTTGCCTCCAGTGAAGAAAAGAATTTGATTGATGGATAAAAAAATGTACAGAAAAATCTGCCAGGAAAATAATATAAGCTGAATGTATGTGCCTCTAGCAAGACCAAGAATGCATAGAATCTAGGGGGAAAAAAACTCTGCTTGAGAGTTGTAAAAGCCTTTAGCCAGTGACATCACAGAAATAAAAAAATGGCTGCCATTTGTTCTATTTTACCAATGGGAGAAAATCAATTTTCTTGCCTGATCATTCAAAGGAAATGCATTCTCAGTTTTTATGGGAAATATTGTTCAGGGTTTTTTTTTCCCCATTTCTGTAGCAAAATGGAGAATAATATTTTTGTTATTGTTATTTAAGTTGTTGATTAAAGGTACCAGTCATGCATTACTACATTCTGAGATAGTGGCTGCTGTGACATCCCTTTTGAGTATTTATTACTTATGATAAAGGCTTTATTCAAGATTCCAGTGCCTGGACATTATTGCCAATATAAATATTCAGTGTAGAACCAGTGAACAATTACTAGGTTTGTTATATATAAAATAATCTGGAAGCCACTCTTCTGACAAGATTTTTTCTCATTTCTGCAATACTCACATAAAATATATTTATTCACTACTGAGAGAAGGCTATTACTCACATGGCTCAGTTCTTTGTGTTCTAAAGCTCTATCATTTTAACAGTGCTTGAGGATTATAGAATCAAAATTCTGGCTGAAGAAATTTTGTATCTGAACCAAGGAAGGAATGGATGCATCTATGTTAAAATGCACTTTAACATGTAACAAAATGTATGTAACAACATATAACAAAACATGTAACATGTTGTAAAACATGTAACAACATGTAACAAAAACACTTTAACATCTATGTTAAAATGCATTTTAACAGGTAACAAAATGAAACAACTCATTTTGGACAAATCACATGAACAGTTCTTTACTCCTGCTGTATGCCATACTATGACCTCATATTTCCTAAGGCAGCTATCTCCTCTCCTTATTGGTAAAGCTGACCCTGCTAATTCAGGCAGCAGCTTTATCCTTGCATTTTGTTCTGTATTGAGAAAGTTATTGGTAAAACCAGTAGCTTAGTATTAAGTCAGAATATTCTACTGAATTACAAACAAAAGGAACTATATTACTTTAACTGATGCGAACTTATCTACATGACCTTTCATTACTAAACTTTTCTTCATAGCAATAAAGTTGAGAACAGCAAAAGAAAAAAGTTTTTTTTTCACAATTTTCAATTAACACTTGAAAGTGTTTATTTTCCATGCAGTTTTCTTAATGGTACTAACTTGCCTTTTATATATGGCTGACATTGCAACCTACACACTTTCCATTGCTAAGTGCTTCAGACAGCTGCCTACAGTACATGGTTTCTAAAGCTCACCAATTTCCAAATTTGCTTGTGAAAAAATGTACTTATCCTGCGGGGAGCAAGGGATTGCATATAATGTGTTATTTAATTGGCTTATCAATCTTTTGACCCCAGGCAAATGGACATGAAACTTGTATCATGGAAAAGATGTCCATGATACAATATGTGGATAATATAACCACATATATTATGGAGATGATTAGGGAAAAAAAATAAGAGAACTCTGTCTTAAAACCTATTCTATAGCTTGTGTTAATACAATCAACTTGACATACTCATTTTATATCTACACCTGTAAGTGACCATAATTCAACTGTAATGTTTCCTTGATTCCCTACTAGCTGTATACCCATGATGGTGAACCTATGGCGTGCATGCTGGAAGTGGCACAAAGAGCCATATCTGTGGGCACACAAGCTATCGCCAGAGCTCAGTTCCACTGTGCAGGTGCATGTGTCTTCTGCCAGCCAGTTGATTTTTGGGTATCTGCCATGCATGTTTGGGGAAGGGGTGCATGCAGGAGACATGTACACATATACGCACACTTTTGGCACACAGCAACAAAAAGGTTAGCCATCACTGCTGTATACCATTGTTGGTTCCTGCACATGCCCAGAAACTGTGATTAGTGCATTCCTGCCTAGTTGTTCTATAATCTATTATCAAGCATTTGAGTTACTGTAAGTTGCTAGTTTACCAGGTTTTTTAGAATCTACAAAGAAATCTTTTTGGAACATCCATTGTCTATTCTCCAACTAATACTACATACAATCTTTACATCCCTATTTCCAGAATTTTTTTTAACCTGTAGAAAAATATAACTGCCCCATCATTTGGGAGGATTTTGGATAACTGATACAAGAAAATATGTGTAACTAAGGATTGAACTGTGGAGTCCTTGGTGCTCTCTGAGTTTGACTGTTTCTTGCAGTCACTTTATTACTAATCTAGATAACATCATTACAACAAGCATGATGATGAAATATATGAAAGAAAACAATCAAGCTCAGAGTGCACCAGTAGCCCCACTATTTTGGATAAGCTTGCCCAAAACCACATACAAAATTTTGCAATGAAAGTAAAGATTCAAATTTGAACCTTTTAGATTAGAGTAGGAAGCATTTAATATATAAAATGTCACACTATAAACCCATTACTAATTATGAGAAAAGATGAAAGATATGGAAAATGAGATAAGAAAGTTTTGATAGTTTTAAAAAACTTGAAAAATAATTATAAGAAAATTAAGAACATTTTTAAAAGTCAAACAGTTTTTAATGTGTCTTTATTATCCCCAACTCTTTGTCCTTTCAGTCACTGGTACTGAAAGGACACCATCACTAATGTGAAGCATGCCCAAGGCACTGTATAAGCATTCTAAATGCATTATTTATCTGACAATCACTTCTCAGAGCTTCCAGCATTTAATGAAAGCATAAGCAGCTCTACCTTTTTCATTCATAAAAGAAGAAATAAAGATATTTATGGTATTTTGTATTACAAACACATGGTAGAATCCTGTAGTTTGTATTTCTTTGTGCTTCTTTTTAAATGCTTTCTCTACAGACTGGACTGGATGAGTACAACAAGAAACAGAGTGTGGCAGATAGATCATCAAGCTAATGAACACTTAAAGAGAAGAAAAACAAATATTTATGCTGGCATTGAAGCAACAGAGAGGAAAAAAAGAAACTAATTTTGTGGAAGCAGAATTTTCCAGTTTTTATAAAGTGGCAGTGCTGTTTTGCAGCCAGAATAATGTGCCTGTTGTAAGCATGTCTAGCAATAAACCCGAGGCATAATATCACTATAGTGGAGCTCATTATATGCTGGTGATAGCTTGAAAAAGTATAAAATACACCAGAAAAGGCTATATAAAATGGTATTTCTGAAACCTTTATAATTATAGCATTACATAATATAGTATACCCATCAGAACAGTACATCATTGATTATATTTCCATCTCCCTGTTTCCACTGCTTTTTTTCTACAGCCTTTTCCTTCTATCTGTTTTCCACTGAATGATCAAAAGTACTTATGCAACAACACAAACCAGAGAAGAAGGTAGGAACTGCAAATCAATAAAGATACGAAACAAAAATAAGATAATTTTTAAATATAGTTTATAAATGGGTTCGCTATTTCATTTTACCTGTCGGTACAAAGTCTATATCTAGGAAATGGGGCTGTACATTTATCTTTCTAATGCTGCAATATTATTATTCTTATTATTGGCCATAATAAGGGCACAGTGAATCCGTTTAGGATAGGATAGGACAGGATAGGATAGGACAGAACAGAATAGAATAAGAATAGAATAAGAATAGAATAAGAATAGAATAAGAATAGAATAAGAATAGAATAAGAATAGAATAAGAATAGAATAAGAATAGAATAACAGAGTTGGAAGATACCTTGGAGGTCTTCTAATACAACCCCCTGCGTGGCAGGAAACCTTACACCACTTCAGATAAATGGTTACCCAACATCTTTTTAAAAATTTCCAGTGTTGGAGCATTCACAAGGCAAGTTATTCCACTGATTAATTGTTTTAACTGTCAGGAAATTTCTCCTTAGTTCTAGGTTGCATCTCTCTTTGATTAGTTTCCACCCTTTGCTTCTTGTCCTGCCCTCAGGTGCTTTGGAGAATAGCTTGACTCCCTCTTCTTTGTGGCAACTCCTGAAATGTTGGAACACTGCTAACAGATCACCCCTCGTCCTTCTTTTCATTAGACTAGACATGTTATTCAGTTGTTCTGTTAATAATTTCTATGATATGGGTATGTAATTTAAAAAATATTATCCTCCCAAAAAAATATTTTTTTAGTTGTATTTTTATAACCCATTACTTTCTCCCAAAATATAGTAAGTATAGGATACTGTAAAAATGTGTTTTAAAGAAGCATTATTCTTAATACATTTCTAACAAAATACTGTCTTAAATATATATTTTCTATTTCAATGAAATTGAGTCCAATACATTCTAATTATTAAGTTTTGTTGTATAAGTTGTAGTTTAAGATCCATTGACACGCTTGGTATAGAAGTTAAGACATTGTCCCATTTTCTAGGCAACATAGGAATCTCTAATTCTCTATTACATTCATTTCTTAGTATTATCAAATTGATATAGATAACACACACACACACACACACACACACACACACACACACACATATGTATGGTATTCAGCTTTGTTCAGGTATTTTCCCACGTCATTATAGTTGTGCTTTTAAAGTTGTAGTGACATTTCAGCAGAATCTCATCTGCCATCATCAGGCTTCTGTATTGTGTTCGTGTGTGAGTCAGGCTTTCATAGCCGTTTCAGTTTTAAATTTAGATAGATAGATAGATAGATAGATAGATAGATAGATAGATAGATAGATAGATAGATAGATGCAGGTCGTGGCATGTTTGGGTCTCCCACTCGCCATCTTCAGGCTGGTGCTTTCGGCTTCGTGCTTGTGTGAACAAAGCATGATTGGAGCTACCATCTCCCTATATATACTGGTGGGGAGGTTGGCTGTGTTGTCATTTCTTGATTGGTTGATGGAGTTGATGTTTGCAGATTGGCTGGCTTTTTCGTAAGAACACGTACATGTGCTTAAGGTATTGGCTGTGTGTCTATCAGCCTGTGTTCTAACAACCTGGGTAATGGGTTGTGTGATGACCTTTTGAGTTCTATTGTTTTGATATCCTGGGTCTTGTGCTGTAATCCCCTGGGTTGTTGACTGTGTTGCAACATCCTGAGGTTTTGTGGTATAACCTCCTGAGTTCTGTGATGTGATATCCTGAGCAGGTGGCTGTGATGTTCTAGGTTTTGGTTTGGCTCCAGGTTTGAGGCCTGGATATGTGTTCATGGCATGTGTCCCTTTGCTTGGTTTGGGGGTCAGGGTGTGTGGCAGCTGGTGATGTAGCCGTGGTCTGGTTTATGGATGGTGATTGCCTTTTTTCTATGGGATGGGTTTGGGTTTGAGTCTGGTGAAGGAGAATGGTGGTGGTGTCATATGTTGTTTTGGGTCCAGTGTTGGTTTTTGTGGCTGGGACTTGTTTGTTGGTAAGGGCTAGTTTCCAGATGTCTGATGGGGGGGAGGCATCATCCTGTTTATTCATGTTATGGGGGTGTTTCTCCATTCCGATGGCTTCCCTGATTATTCTCTTGTTGAAGTGTTCAGTATTGGAGATTAATTTGGTTCCCTCAAAATTAATTTCATGTCCTGTGGCTTTAAGGTGCTGGAAAAGGGAGGAAGTATTTTTTTCTTTTCTGACTGCGTTCTTGTGTTCTGCGATGCGTGCATTTATTCTCCGGTTGGTTTGTCCAATGTATGTGGCACATACATACAATCCCCAACCAGGCACCCAGATGAAACCAAGCTTCCTAAAAAATGCTAGCCATCCATTTATTTGGAGCCAAGCCACACTAAAAGCCTCCAATACAGGAAACACAATGTTGCCAGCCAATCAAGACAAAAAAAAAACTACAAAACAGACAGAAGATATTAAAAACACCAATCAAGCAGAACACAGCAAACTCCAAGACCAATAAACACAGACCAAGACTCCCAACCAATCAGGATAAAGAAAAAACCATTCTGGCACAACAGTAGGCTAGTCTCAAATTTAAAACAGAAACGGCTGTGAAAGTCTGACTCACAGACGAACAAAATACAGAAGCCTGATGATGGCAGATGAGATTCTGCCGAAACGTTGCTACAACTTTAAAAGTCCAACTATAATGACATGGGAAAGTACCCGAACAAAGCTGAATACCATACATATAGATACATGTGAAAACTTAAGAAAACAAATATGTGTGTGTATGTGTGTGTATGTGTGTGTATGTGTGTATATATATATATGTGTGTGTATGTGTGTGTGTGTGTGCGCGCGTGTGTGGTTTCTTAATTTTAAAGGCTATAACAAAATGTTCTGGGATCTTAATTGTATCCAGAGCTGAACATGCTGTTGGTTCAAATACAGTTGTTAACAAATAATGTAGCTATAAACTGCAATTGAGCTACATTTGACAGATGATATTTGTCTCTTAACACATGTTAAAATTCCATCTCCATCATCTATCAGTTGATCCAGAGTCAACTACAAAAATGCACCAGGTTAGAAACTGGGAGACCATGAATTCTAATCCCACCTTAGCCATGAATTTCAGCTGGATGACCTCTATCTATCTTTCTATCTCTGTCTCTCTCTATCTCAGCGCTATTCACTTCACATGGTTGTGGGGAAAATAAAAGAGGAAGGTGCATGAGTTATTTAAAAAAAATAATAAAGGCAGGATGCAAATAAATAAATAGCCAATATCCCTATTTCACCCCATTTTTTCCATATTGTCATCTTTTTCTTAATTTTAAAGGTTGGGTTTCCCATACAGTTTATCATTGAAAAAGGATCATATTTTAAATTAGACATCATAATTTTCTAACTGATAAAATTGTTTCCAGAGAAACTAAAGTTGTGTGTATTTTGACTCTTAATACTATCCTTCCAACCAAAGCTGCTATGTAGATATGTATATTCCAAAATTATCTAATCCAGAAAATTAACTGCAAGTGTTGGTAATTAATTAATATGTGTCAATCAGAAAGCATGATGATATAGATCTAGATTCAGAAAACCAAATTCACACTGACCAACTGAAGCCTGTTGTTTTTGAAAAGTGAAATAAAAATGTCAATAAACTTTTATGAAGAAATAAAATCTTCACTTAATTGAACACGAACTTCTTATTAATGGTAGTTTAGATACCTCATCAATATTTTAGAATGAAACTTTTAAAATGCACAAAATTAAAATTATTTCATAATATACTGTTTCACACATCACACATATACTTCCTCTTTGTAATGCATGCTTTACTAGTCACTGGGGAGGGAAAAAGGATGATGTACAGGATAAGGAAGCACTGCTGTGTTCTCTTTATTCCAATGATCCACCTAGATCACTTTGCAAACTATCCCCAAGCTCCCTTACAAACCATTGATCTGCTCTATTAGCAGTCTTGGGAAATTCTACTATTGCCCAGGGGAACTTCCTCAGTATGGAGAGCACTCCCTAGCAGCCTGCCAATCAACTGAATGGTAAGCAAGAACCTTAGAACAGAGCACCAGCATTCACAATGGGTTGTACAGATAGTAACACTTGCTCTGCAGCTTGTGAAAAATTAGAAAGAAAATCAACGAAGTAAATAGAAGAGGCAAGAACAAAGAAAGATGCGCCTCTGACCACCTGCAGGCCCCCTTACATCATCAATTGAAAAACCAATTTGGTAGCACGACTTACCATATTGATACAGAGTTAGATTTAAAATTATTGCGTGCACTGATGCATTCCATGACACACCTCTTCAGTCTATTCTTGGCATGTTACTAAGATACAGCTGTTTCTATAGAGAATTTGTCTGCTAGCAATAGCAGTCAGATTAAACTACGGCCATTTGGAAAAACAATTAATTAAAATGCAAATGAAATGTCAGGACTGAAAAATGTTTAAAATTCCTAGGTAATGGCCTCATGTGTGGAGAATGCCTGAGAGTTTCAATCTTTAGCTATATTTTTGATATATTCTTCTCTTTCTCTCCCTGCCCCCATCTTCAGTGGATTAACTTTCCTAGTTGAGTATGGTGCAGTAATAGTAGGTTTTGAGTTTCTCACGTTGTTCTAAAAGCTTTTGTGAACTTAAAGGCAGTTATAAATTGGTTGCTCTACAAAAAAAATAATAAGAATATGAACTATAAAACACAGTGGCATAAATAAAAGTTACTTCTTTTAAATGCAGTGAAATATTTATATGAAGTTCTGACTACAAGAATTGAGCAGCAAACAATTAAAATAAAAACCAAAATAAGTGAAAACTGTATTCTTATAAGTGGAGCAATGCTCTACTTTATTCAAAAAGGCATATGTAGTAGTTCTTCTTGGGACTCCAGCACATCATAGACCCAATTACTTTACTATCTTCTTAATCTTTCAGTACTTTTCTTCCAAATCTCTCTCCTTCGCTTGCTTGCTTTCAGATTTCTTCCAGTCTCTTGCTTAGAGACCGTTCAAAGTCTCTAAAAAGGTTAGTCATATGACCACCCCATTTTACAATTGTTATGACTTACAACCATATTGGGCAGGCACTCCATTATGGTCGTAACTCGAAAACCGCCTATACCTTTTTATCACTGATTACATTCACACCTGGTACTAAGCCATAGTGTATGGATAACATACCCTGATTAAGTTTTATGCATGGTTTCAGCGCATCTCCTTAGTTTTTCATCTTCTTGTTGCTCAAATGAGTCAGAATTGTCCACATCCTTTATCGTCCCCTATTTCTCATTTCCCTAACAGTAATCCTGTAAACAAGATTCTATAATGCCATTGTTTTGCATTGTGGTGTCTCTAACTCAGCATTCTGATTATAACCTATTACTCATACACTTTTGAAATGAACCTAAGTAACTTAAAGAGCAAAAAAATAAATGTTTCTAATGCTGTCCTTCACATGCTTGAGTAATAGCTTGTTTACAAGATCATAAGTTGCAGTAATAGATGGTTGCTGCAATCATTCTTAAGCTTCTGCATGGGCCACAGGTTAAAACTAAACAAAAGAAAGACTAATCCCATTGAATAATATCCTAGTAAAGTCATAAAAATGATTGAGAAAAGAAATAATAGTGAAAAGGGGCTATAGGAATTTGGTTGCAAAAGCTTGAATAAACAAACCATTCTGAAGATAAAATTCATGGGACTGAGAATAAAAAAATAAAAAAGAATCATGTGTATCCCAAGGTTTACAGCTTTAGAAGGAACATATTTAAATTGTTGTTTTTTTAAAAAATTAATATATCATGGAATAAAATAAGAATAAACTGCTATAGGAGACCACACAAGGAAAAAAGAGAAGGCAGAAATAGCATCATGAGATAAAAATCTAAATGTTTATAAAATGAATTAGTGCCATGTGCATTAGAATGATAATGCTATATGAGAGCAATATCTTTCTGCTAAAAAAAACCTATGTAAGGGAATTTTAATGCTTTTCAGAAACAATACAATCCCTGTCCAGACAAGATTTTACAATGTCTTTATAGTGAAGAAAAATACTTCAAAACTTTTCAGTCATCCATGCCACTGAAGGTGTGCCAGTATTAGGCTCCACGTAGATGTGCCTTTGCTGTTCTCCTTTCTAATAGCGCTCTATTAAAGGGCCAGATAAACATCAAACCTACTGGGATCAGAAAAGCTGTCAAGGCCTAACTTTCATGGATTTGTTAAATAGTTGGTCCCTATCCTACACTGATGAAAGTAAAGATGGTGGCATTAGTGATGGTAGTGATGATGGTTAGTTGTTTTACATTATTTTATTTAGTCTATAGATATGCCACTGAAGAAATTTGGAGACTCAGAAAAAAATGAAGAAAATGGACCTGGCACCAGATGGAGAAAACAATTCAGAAGAATTAAGCTGAATTTTAGAAGATTGGAGTTCTAGGTAGCAGAAAAGGAATGAATGGTCTCATCAGTTGGAGACAGGGAAGCTGAATAGCAACATGTCTTTTACCACAACATTCCAGCAATTTAAATTCTTATTCTATCAGAATAAAAGGAGGTTAAGGTTCTAACCATTTTCTGGACAACTCTGAAAATTTAACTGGTTCCCTATTATTAATGGCCGACAACATGCGTCAGATCAATATTAATATTTATGTATTATTTAAGACCAAGGATAAATACCCTACAAGAAAATATCAGACAGAACTAAAAGTATTCATGGCAAAAACTGCCCAATTTTAATCAGGCTTTTGTTCTCAAAATGATTATGCTGTCTTCTATCTGGCATGAATGTACAGGAACCAGCACAGTTGAGGAAGTATTGAGCTGATGCAACTTGAGCAGTTCGTGGCCCAACTACTTGAACAGTTCTATAATGAAATCTTCCTGACATAAACCATGACGATATAAGTAATGGTCTGGTAGCCTAGAAGGTAGAGGATTCCAAAATTTGAGCTCAAAGAATTATAGAGGTGAGAGTTACTGCCTGGGTTACTGCCAGCCAGGCAGGATTAAACTAGGAGCCATACTATCGTGCATCTGCAGCAATATCACATCAAGTATCATCCAACCCACTATAGAGGGAAGACTTGCTGACAGACCAGCCTCCAAATGCTTCAAATATAAAGAACATGGTATGTTAAGTAACACTTTCTACAAATGAAAGTTCAAATGAATGTGAATCTAAGTCATAGGCCAGATAAATTTTCTGGAAGTGTACAGTAAACACTTCCCTAAATTTAGTATGGATGTGTAAAAAGTGAAAGTGGATGGTATTAGAGAAAATGATAATTGTTGACGTAGTTGAAAATATGTTCCTGTCTCTGTGAAGTAGGCAACAAACTATTCAGGTCAATGTGCAGCAACAAACTGAAGTACACTGTCTGAAATGGACTTAACATAAGGAAGAGTGCATTGGAAGTGGAGCAGCAAACTGCACCCTGAACAATGCCAGATTTAGGCATAAAGTAAACAAGCTATAGTTTAGGGCCTAACAATCTGCAAGGTATTAATTTTCTCATTTTGCAAACAAGTTCAATATTTATATTATAAAAACATGGTATTACTTATTGTGTTAGCATTTTGTGTGTGTATATGCCTGTGTGTTTCTATGTATACACACACATGTAGTACATTATGTATGCATATCTATAAATGTGTGTGTGTGTGTGTGTGTGTATAAAAGCATCTTGAAATTATTTTAAAATTATACTTAAGCATTGATTTTCAAAATGTACAAGGATATTATAATCTATGAGACCAAGCCAGCTAAATGATAAATATGTAATCCCAAAATGCATTCATTTGAAAATAATTTTTATTTTTCACTTTAAATATCTATTAAATAATTAAAGGACATACATATATGTGTGTGTGTGTGTCTGTGTGTGTGCTGTTCAGCTTCCTTCGGGTATTATCCCACGTCATTGTAGTGCTTTTAAAGTTGTAGCAACGTTTCAGCAGAATCTCATCTGCCATCATCAGGCTTCTGTATTGAGTTTGTA
>BLBF01000022.1:37786798-37808310 GCA_015471245.1 Laticauda colubrina | reverse complement strand
GCAACGTTTCAGCAGAATCTCATCTGCCATCATCAGGCTTCTGTATGTATATGTATGTATGTATGTATACATACATACATATATATGTATGTATGTATGTATGTATGTACGTACGTACGTACGTACGTACATACATACATACATATATATTCTCAACTTTTTTGTATATATATTCTCAACTTTTTTGTAGTGAGTCAAGATCCTCATTTCGCTACACACATTAATGAGACTTTCTGGTGTAATTTCTTTACAAGGAACCTTTATATAGTTTATATAGCTTAAGACTTTACCAAGTCTAAATTCAGCTGATTGAAATTTTAGAGGGGTGATGGTGGTTAATGAAGGACAACATCTGTTTCTGTCTTAGAAGTATATAATCAACAGGTGATAGAATAGAACCAGAGCAGCATTATTAGATGCTTCTCTTTCTTCTGGCCCTTGGCATGTCCCATGTGAAACCTTAATTGCCATCAGAGAGCTGCTGTTCATCAAACACCAAGTGTGAGATCATAGAACGTGATGCAACACTTAGCCCAGGGGTGGGATTCTACCAATTCTCACCTATTTGCTAGAACTGGTTGTTAACATTCCATGCAGTTCGGAGAACCGGCTATTAGAAGAAATTACTGGCCTAATCCTGTAAGGAAGGCAGGAAGGAAACATTCTGGTGTTGCTTCCAGAAACTGCCTCTCTGTTAACCCTTATTACATTCTTGGCAGGACTAGATTTCTTGTCTCAGGAACGTCTCTGGAATTTTTTTCCCCTCTTTTGCTGGTATTTTGCTTGTGTGGAGTGACCATTCAAAGTTACAATGGCACTGAAAAAAGTGACTTATGACCATTTTTCACACTTACGACTGTTGCAGCATCCCCACAGTCATGAGAGGCCAGGCGAGGAGATGCATGCCTCAACGTGAGTAATATTGAGTTGGCCACACCCAGCCAATAACATGACCACCAAGCCATGTCCACCTAGTCACATGACCACCAAGCCACGCCCACCACCTCAGCCATGCCCACAGGACTGGTTCTTGAAAAATCTGAATCTCACCCCTGACTTAGCTTGTAAGAAAATTTCTGGAGATCATTCAGCTGAGGAAACATACATAAAGGCCAGGCTGTAGTCCTGCCTACAGAATGCATGAAATCACTCTAGTGAAGTTGCATGTTGGTCAAACCAATGAAAAACAGCAACCAACAGACAGAAAATATGTTCTGGGTACATATTATTTCTTTTAATCTCCACAAATGGTCCTAGGGGGCTATTACCTCTCGGTGGGTACACACAGTTGTCTTCAGGGTACAGAACTAATTATTATTATTGTTAGGGATAACATTGTTCACCCTAACTGTTTTAGGTGAAATAATAACTATGAATCATAGTTAGTGTATGCAGCTTTAACTGTAAAATAGCAACTGTGGGTGTGGTTATGAAAACCATATAAAAGTAGCAAGGCTACAGCTTGCTCTCTCTCTCTCTGGCTTTGATGATCCCTGATTACTGCTTGGAAGCAAGACTGCATTGCTCGAACGGGAGAGACAACAACGGACTGATTTATATGAACTGACAATAGGATATTCTACATGGACTTTGCTAACTGAATATCCCTGAATGGACTGACTACATGGTAAATGAATATTGGACTGTTTTTGACTATGCTATAAACTTATACTGGAATAAAATATATTCTTGATAGCACAAGCGTATCTGTTATTTTTACTGTATGTTAATAAACATACAAGCTTCGCTCACTCATTTATCTGTGTGCCTATCTGACTAACGCTGCACATTCTGTTTAGCTTGCCTACCTAACCCTGGTTGGGGAACCCAGGCTTAACAATTATTCACAACAGCAGACTGCCATTGGGAAGAATGTGCTTCCCAAATCAGCAAAGAACAGAATTTGAGTATGAGTGACTGTGCCATATTAACAGCTTTTTGCATGCTTCTTTCTTCTACATGGACTAAGCACAAATACTGGACCATTCCAGCATTAAATATATATTGTTACTTCCAAGGAATGGAAAATATCACTTCCATACAAGTCTGTGATCTTCATGTATCATAGGTCTACAATTACTGATCTTGGGGAAAGTATGGTAGCATTTTTGACCCTTGTAGAGAATCATAAAATGCACATGTGCATGTATAGAAAAGAACTCAAGACCATTTATGGGATATTTAAGCTTCAAGCAGTATAGCCCTTTCCTAAGCAGTCACACACAACAGAATGAGTTTTGCAACCATCTTACCTTCAAGCTATTAATGCAGAGACTCTGGGGTACCAGTATGTCTCCCTCTTTTTTTATATAACTGAAAAAAAAAAGAAAGAAAAGCCTGCCAGTCACAGTGAAAGTGACTTGGAATTTATATAAAAAAATACTCGTTTTACGAATCTGGTATTGGATTATCAGGGACATAATTTACTCATAATTCACACCAGATTGAGTCAGGCATGTTCTATCTACACTATAAGCATATCCTCTGAGAAACTATTTAGTACCCAACTAACCTGCAATAGGCTCTAAATTTAACAGCATAGGCTTGAAGTCAACCCCAGAAATTCCTTTTCATTAGCTTAAGAACAGTTGCTATGCAAACTTAAGCTACCTCTTCCAAACACTTTGGGAAATATTTTATTGAAAGGCACTGTGTTGAGTATTGAATTTTAGCCAATAAATTAAGAAGTATAGAAAATCTCCAGCAGAAAATATAGGTTTTCAACTTCTTTCAATTAAAAGTGTCCTTGGTTGCACTGCAGTTGAGTGGTTGAATTTCAAGTAACTTTAAAAAATGAATTAGTTGAAGCCTTAACATACCGACTGAAGAGAAGGCTGGGACTTGGAAGTAAAACTTGTATTCAGTTGTTTGAGTCTATTCTCATTAAAGAAGGAAATAAGAAATAAAAGAAAGGAAAAAATAAAGAAGTCAGATGATATCTTATACAAAATCAGGGCTGATAGAAAAATGTCTAAACACAAGAATAAAACCTCAGAAGGGTCTATTGAAGCCATGCAAAAAACATCAAGAGACCATGAGAAGCTGTAACTTGAATGTTTGTTATTTTCATCAAGAGCAATCACAAAACATAACCTCTCCATTGTATTGTAAGATAAGATTTCAGTCTCAAAATTTTCATTCAAAATATTAAGTCATATGTTTGAGTGGGGCTATGCGATGTATAAAAATAAATGTCCATACCTCTGCCGGTTTTAATAGTTCCTATTCAAACACATTAAGCAACTTTTAATGTATAGGTAGGATACAGAATGGGAAAATGTTTTAAAAAACAAAACGGAAATGCTCTTAGAATTAGAAACAGGTATAATTTCCCGGCAAATATTCCAGCATTGGCTGGAATATGTAGATAAAATATCGTCGTGGTAAAGTTTAAGTATCTAATCCCGGACCGGATTGCCTTCAGAAAGACTACTTCAACTTTAAATTGGAGTCGGGGAAGGCCGTGGGCGTCCTTTCCAACCTCGTCCCATATCTGCAGCAGCAAAGGCAGTAAATCACTCGCCAGCCGCTAGCTGTCGCGCTGGTTCTGGTCTGCGCTGCG
This sequence comes from Laticauda colubrina, assembly GCA_015471245.1. Lineage (NCBI taxonomy): Eukaryota > Metazoa > Chordata > Lepidosauria > Squamata > Elapidae > Laticauda > Laticauda colubrina. Next base: position 37,804,748 of record BLBF01000022.1, on the reverse strand, counting down.
GATGCTTCGCAGGGATCTGGTGCTCCTGGGCGGCCGCTCAGTCGTTCTCATTTGGCAACTCCGCGCAGGGCGGCGGAGTCGTCAGGCAGCATCCGGAGTCGTACCGTGGCCGAGCAAAGGAAGTAACGCCGCGACAGCAAAGGCCGAACGGCGCGCTCCCCGACCGAGTTGGCGGGCGGGAGGGAGGAGCAGCCATGTTGGCGTGGGGCATAAAGTGACTCTTTGAGCCGGGAAAGAACGGGGCAGAACAGGAAGCGTCCTTGGGGCGGCGGCATTAGCTGGCGGGGGCTCGCCTGCGGAAGGAGAGGAGGCGGTGGCGGTGCAGCGGTGCCAGCGAGGAGGGAGCACGGAAGGCTGAGGCAGGACGAGGACCGCCCCGGCGCGGCAGAGATTCGGCGCGGCTCCTGCTGCTGGTGAGTTCAGGGCTGCTCATTGTCTGCCGTGCGCGCAGGTCAGGGGCCTGGCCCGAGGCGACGGGGCGGCTTCCTTTCAGCCCCGAAAGGGAACAAGGGGGTGAGGTGGGTGTTCCGCGACCTATACCGGTCTCCGGTGCTTGGGAGAAATTGGAGGCGGAAAGACGACGTCCGTGAAGGATCTGCTCTTTTGGCACGTGTAAGTAGGTGGGCTTTTTAAAATTCGGGCTCTGCTGAAACCGAATATGATAGCAAAAAAGAGCTTCAGACGTTCGACTTTGTTTGTCGCCCACTATCCTTCCTTTTGGGGGGGGGGGGGTGCGCACGGGAGAGGAGAGTCCGGACCGGATGGTAATTGCGCATGAGGGATAGAATGTGGTGAGAAGGCGTTTCTTGGCTTCACAGTATTTCGCTTCTGTTTTCAGTGCTTATTCCTGGATGGAAGGAAGAAAAAGGGGCTTAATAGTCAAGAACTGATTGCCCTGATTTGAACTGTTCTTGCTTTCCGAGCTCTGTGCATCGGTTCACCGAGAGCATTCAGATTGTTGGTAAATGGCTTTTCAGCGAAGTGTCAATTCTGCAAAGCTGTGCAGGGATGAAAAGCAGGAACAGCATATTAAATATTCTCCCTCTCTCTCACTCTCACCACACACAGATCGTTTTGATAATCATCAGTCACTATCAGATGTTGATGTTTAATAAGATTTGATATGTGCATACCATGCATGTCCTCTAAGATCTGCTTTGTGTTTTAATTCTCCGAGGATGATAACAGGCTTTTTTCTCCTGGCAATTTTCCTGTATCTCATACTTTGGCAATATGTTAAAATATCTATACATTTATATTTCTATTTACAACAAGCCATTTTGAGAGTGCTTTAGCCATATCTTCTTGCTGCATCTTTTCCCTCTCTTTAGGTTCCTCCTAAAGCATTCTTAAAATGACAGGATATAAGGCATACACTGACCCTGAACCCCTTCCTTTTAGAATTGGTATTATCACAGATTCTGCACAAACAAAATAGCTTATTCTGGGAGAACAGCCTACTTGGTATGAATCGCCATTTACAATTTTGTGGAAACCAATACAGTGTGGTGTTTTCAGAAATGAATTAGCTCCTTTTTGCTCCCTGGCGATCCTTGCAAAGACTATTCAAATAGCTTAAAACACATTTGGCATGTTGTTTACAACAGCTACTATTTGCCAGTGTTCAGTGGGCCATAAGGATGAGACAAGACAGACGATGTAGCCTAATTATTCTATTTGGACTTCTTTTACCCTTATTTTTGTTGCATGGTGCAAGTATATAAATTCAAGTTTATTCTTTAGTATTTCTACCTTTTAAAAATAGTTCTATGGGTTATTTCAAAATAGGTCATATGCTTTTAGCTTAGAAAAAAGGCTGATTAAAATAAAATTGTACAGGGCATTGTGAAAGTAGACAAACAGTTTATTATTTCTTATTACAATATACATTGTGCCCTTTCTTTGGGAGCTCAAGGTGGTGAAGATGGGTGTTGCCTGTTATTTCTTTCTTCCAACAATTACCATATGGAGGGAGGTTGGGTTAAGAAATAATGACTGGCCAGTGGAAGTAACAATGTACCTTAGAAAGCTGTGACTGGCTATAACTGCACCCTTTTTACAACCCTTATTTGTTTTTCATAAAGTGAAACAAGCATTGAGTGTGATGTGCTTTTTTCTTAAACTTTGTCACTGTGCAAGGATCTGAATTCACCTTTTCAAAACTGTATTATTTGTTGCAGTGTACTGGCTCCTTGCCATTTTTTCTTCAATTTACTGCAAAATTAAATGTGCAAAAATATTTTTCACGAACTGGACTAAAGCTCTAAAAAGCTCACAATTGTTTTCTTGAACAGAAGACGGTGATGAGAAGTGGTAAATTAAGATTCCCAAACTACACAAAAAAACATATGCAGTACTTTTAAAAATGAAAAGTGATTAATGATTTAATGTGATTAACATTTATTAGTGCAAGTCCCATGTTTGTTTAGGATTAATGTAAGTAAAAAGTTTTGGTTTAATGGTTAGCTCAATGCCATCCTATACTTATTTGTTTGAAAGTAGATCCCTCTTTATTCAAAGAAGCTTATTCCCCAGTAAAAAATGTTTTGAATATCTCACTGTTAGTGTTGTGGATAATTAATTCACAGGGTAATTTATACACGTCCATTTAAAGTAAAGCTCTACTTATTCCCAAGCAAGTGAATTCAGACTTGCAGACTCAGGTTGCTAAAGAAAATATATGAACTCATATTGATTGGGTCATATTTCATTTCATTGACTAGTTTTGCCTGCTTAATTCTACTTTGTTTTATTTTTCATGAGGTATTGCTTTATTTTTCATAAGGTATTGCTTTATTTTTTTCTAAAGCTCTCGTACCTTTTTGAAACTTCCATTTTTGTCTGCGTCTGATTATTCTGTGTTTCTTTTCTCATTTTCATTTTGCCTCTTTTCTTTGTGGTCTTTTAAGGAGCAGCAGAATCTACAATATTTGCTTCATTCCCTTTTGGTAGCTGCTTTTTCCAGATTAATTTCTTTCTTTTCTTTTTTTTTTAGGATGGCTTTCATGACTAACCTAACTAGATGTTAGTTTCTTGCACCTTTTTTGGGTTCTTGGAAACATTTGGAATTGTGAGGTCATATATACTTTCCCCAAATGACTGCAATAGCAATCTTATTTTGCCCAAAGACAAGCTGATGAGCTTACCCTTTTCCCTTTCCAGCATTTTTGGGTGCTTTTTATCTTGGCAATGCACATTTTTTTCAGATCATTTCCAGTTAGAGCACTTCTTGCATTTACATTTTACAAGAATGCCTCCTGGTCTTGTATAGGCATCCAAAGCATTTTTGATATGATTATGCATTTGGCTTTGTAATGTACTACATTTCCATTTTTTATTTTTAATTACATGTGCTCAGTTTTCTCCCTCCCTCCTCAAAGTCGAGGATCTTTGAGACAGATAATAAAATGCGAAGCAGACACTGGTGTTGTGAAGCGATATGCCAGTGGTCATAAACCTGGATATTGCCTTCAGCAAAACAGGAGCATTGCTTTGTGGTGGTTCCAGATATAGGTCTCAGCTAAATATTTTAGAAGGCTGTAGTAATTGATGGCATCAAATGTTGCAGAGAAGTGCACCATAGCTAACAATGATACATAAGCCACGTCCAATATCTGCCTTGGGTCATCGTTTTGTGGATAAAATTGTTCACAGGCCAGTCTAGTGCAAGAGATTGAAGCAGTGTAGGTTGCTGTAAGGTAGAATTCAAAACAATTGTTTCATACAAATGCAAGTTACAAGATCTGTGTTATAGATTCTATCCGAGTGAAACTTTTGTGTGTGCATAATGTTCAATACAATGGAACGTGCATAAAACCAAATTCTTGGATGGAATTCATCTTGATAGAATATTCCTTCTCCCTTCCTTCCAAACTAGAGGGTGTTTCCACTAAATGCTTTGTAATGTAAAATTTTTATTTCCATTATTGTACACTGACCTATGTTTTTAGTGTAATATCTGAACACAGTTTTTAATTGACAATAAGAAAAACTTGTGGTTAAATAAAAGCATGTTTTTCATATGCTGAATTCAGTTCTAAACCTGTGAAGTATGTTTTACAAATTTTAAATAAATAACATGTTTGTTTCATCATGCTTGAAATATAAAAAATGATATTGGAATAATGATTGCTTTAGGAACTGACAAAAGCTATGGTTATCTTTAAGTTTGGTATTTATGGTAAAAAATAATTCATTTTGTTGAATTCTCTTTTGGGGAGGATTTGTTCATGATGTCATGTGTCATATTGCTTATAAACAAAAATGACATGAAAATTTGATTTCATTAGTGGTTTTTAATTTCTTTGACAAAACATTTCAGGTGATAACTTATATTTGCTTTGTCCTGGCCAGTTTTTCAGACTCTAAATAACAAGTCATCTGTCATTTCCTTTAAATTCTCTTTATTGGCAGCACAAGTTTGGTTAACCTAGACATGTCCCAAATATCCTTTTGTAAAATATTCTGCTTTCAAACCTGTTTCTTCACTTATTTTTTATGTTTTGTTGATACATTTTACTTAGTACTTTGAATTTATATCATGTTTATTTGGATGTATTTTTGTAATATTTTCAGATAATAAGTATTAGGAAATACAGTAAAGTGGTTAATCAACTTACCATAGCACAATAATAGTTACTGCTCTGGATGGTACCACAAAATAATTAGAAGTAATAAACTTCTATTTCTAATTTCTTATAAGAAAATTATTTATTTTTCTTTGAATATTTGCTCTTCCCTTATTGGAATTGTCAATATTTAAACAACTGTAATCTCATGGACTGCATTTTGATTAGCAAGTCTCATCACACAGAATATTCTTTAATTCATTAAGACTATATATTCGTAATATATAAAGAATATATAGAATATATTCTTTAATTCATTAAGACAAAGAGACAAGCTATATACTACTCTTTCTTGTTTTTGTGCTCTTTACTTTTATCTGACTGTATCCTGCTCTCAATTCTTGGACTTTATTCTGATTTAAATAGGGTTTTCAAATGTTACCTTCATATTATAAATAGTTCATTATGATGACAAATTTGTTCCCTGCAAATCGTGATGAATGCTGCAAAAGGCAAGAATACCACAATTTTTGAACAATTTAGCTATATTACTGACACTTGGCTGAATCCATATATTCAGGGTAGCATAGTTGTCTATGACTACAGGTGTAGAAAAATCAGGCAGCTACCTGCAAATTCTTAAATTAAGCTGTGAGAGTCTAGTTTGTTTGCTGACCAATTTCCCCCACGCATAAATCCTTGCATGAAGCAGAATGAAGAACATTCTTCTGAATCACAGCTAGCTTTCTCTTTTTATTTTAACTTCCTACTATCCTTTGTTTATCTCCTTTTCCTTACAGTTATTGTAATGCATTTGTCCTTTTCTTTTGAAACAGTTCAGTATTCTAGCTAGTCTGGTCTGGTCTACAACCTACCATTGGATATTATGTTGCAGGGTTCATTGTGGATGTTATTGTGCAGATAAGGATGATGATATATCTAAATCAAAATGATCAAAATATTCAAGAATCTCTTATCTTGTGAAATATTAGTCATTCTCAAATATTTATTTTTAAAATAATCAGTCTAATAGATCCTATGACATTCATGGTGCTTCTCCCTTTTTTTAGTTTCTTAGTTTTGCCTTGTGCAAATGATTGCCTCCTGCAGGAGTGTTCGGAGGGGCATCAATGATCTAAAGATGGTAAGCACAATCAGGCAGTCATAGCTCTCCTCCTTTCTAATGTGTATTGTTGCATTATATACTTGTAAAAGGGGGCAGGCTTCAATCACCTGGTTGTGCTCAGTACTTTAACATATTTCATTCCTTTCCATCCCCAGCAGAAACCCATGTTTTCCTGTTCCAGTGAGGTTTATAGCTAAACAAGGATTTAAACCATGGGCCTTAGTCCACTTTTGTTTTTTCTTTCATTATCTTTTGTTTTCCAAAGTGAGTTGACATGCTCACAGCATTGTTCATTTAAATCTTGTTTCAGCCATTCCCAGAGTCTGCTACAAAATCTCATCAGTGTAAATCATACAATTTTAAACTTTTTTCTTTCCTTAACTAGTTTAGCTATGTATAATATAATATATAAGCTATGTATTTAATATAAGCTATGTATTTTATTCATTATGACTTGGGCCTTTACCTTGTCTAAATCTACTCTGTGGAAAAGAGCTGTAGCTTTTATCACAATTTTTTCTAACTGTGTTTGAAGTTAATGAGATTCACCTCCTCTTATGAGTCAGCAGGAATGTATAATTTATTTCAGAGTTCAACAGGGTGGATCAAGAGGTAAAGTTTACCGCTCTGTTATGGAGCTTGTTTTCTAGCCTTCCAGTTTCTTGATGTAGAATTTTCTTTCATTCTTTCTCCTTCCTTTTAGACTCTCTGTCATTTTTATGTACAATAATTTAAGCCCACTGTGATAAAATTGCACATTGCATTTTCAACTGGAAGACCTTAAACCATTCTGGTGTTATCACCAGTCTCACAACTAGTCTTGCTCATAATTTGCATAACAATAGGGCAAAGATCCCTCTTGGAGGCTGGGAGTTGAAACTTAGTCTCCTGGTATTCTCAGGATTGTAGAAGGCCATATAGTGATTTCATCAACATCCCCCCATTCTCTCTGTGTCTCTTTCCTGAAGCTTGTCAGATAAGGGAAATTAAAAGCTAGGACTAATATCTTCCGGCAGAACTTGGAATTGCATAGAAAAAAATCATTTTGTCTCTCCAACATAACAAAAGTCCCTCAACACAACCTAATAGGAATATTCAGCTAGGCATCAACATCACAGGCTCATTCAAAAACAAGTATTTTGAATGTTCTTCTAAATACCTAGAACTGCTATAGACAGTATATTTTAAGATTTTGGAGCCACCATGGAGAAATTCTGACTGCTGTCCCCTACAACTCTTATTTCTCATGCAGGCAGAATCCTAAGCATTCCTCTAGATCATGCCTGACAGGATGGGCAGATTCATTTTAGACAAGATGTATTAAACAGATTTATCATTGCTCATTGCTCCTAACAAAGCTGACTCCCTGTGATTTATAACACAACTCCCACAGCAAATATAAAGCTAGTAATGTTATACAAGCATAATTAATAGGGGGATAGAAAAGGGATAGAAACATGGCATCAATATTTAAAAGTCCAATAAAATTAAAATAAGGTCATTGTGGGAGAAAATCTAACATAGAAAAGCAAGTTTAAAATTTTCTTAGAACACAGACAAACCAAACCAGGAAAAGGAATTTCTTGGTGTTGGCGTTGCCAACCAAAGGCATGTATAGTTAGCCAAAGTAGGAAACCAGAATTGTGAATGCTAGTAATATTTTTGATATAACATTGCAGAAACAATCCTGCAAGTCTGGATGTGCTTTCCCTCCTCCCTCCCTTTATCTTTGTGAGAACTGAGGACAGTCTTGCCTGAGGCGCTTACTCAGATTAGAGTTTTGCCCCAACCTCAAAATTTCTTTTATCTGACCATTGTTTTGGTAGCAGTTCTTCCTCTTTTTCTTCAAGGCAATTCCTTCTGCCTGTAACTCTTACCTCTGTAGTGGTATGTTTGTTGACATCTTCTCAGAACACACACTAAGCATCTTCCTTCAAAGAAGACATCCTAGGCCACACTTCCTATAGAAGAAGCTGTTCGTCTAGTTAAGCAGGGTACAAACCCTCTAGCATGTTGGCTTGTACTGTATTGTTCTCCTATGAGCTGTTCAGAGCATCCAGTAGTGGGAGGTGCTTCAGTCTCCGCATTCACAGGCTGAGCTTGATTTGTGGAATGCTCCTCCTCCAACACGTGACTCCTCCCAGCGTTGCCCAGTTTTTGCTCAGCCTCGTGTGAGACAAGCAGTGCTTTCGATGCTCCATTGAACGAAACAGGAATCTTAGCTTGAATCACAGCAGGTTTGATTGCAATTCGAATTGTTTGTCTTTAGCCTTCTTTCCGACTAGTCTAAGTCCTATTTAAGGGAAACGCCGTTGCGCCCCCCCCCCCAAAAGAGGTGGAAGGTTTTTGGGCTGCTCTGCACCACCTCCCCACAGCCAAATTTCTTTCACCTCTGCCAGCTTGGTTGTCACTGTGCCTTTAACTCAGTTTTTTGCTAGCAGCTTGAATTTCATTAAAAAAAAAAAAAAAGAAGAGGCTAAACTGAGTCGTATCGCCTTTACCCCCCCCCCCTCGAACACTATTCCTTCAGTGGGAAAGTTAATTAGAGTTAATTCCCCTTTCTTCTTTGCCATTCTGTTAATTTGCGAGCTCCGGCTTCGCTTGCAAGGCGGGAAGCTGCCACTGAGAAGCGCATGAAAAAACTTTTACTGCTGGAGGCCATTTTGAGTGCCACCTAGTGGCTGTGCGCCTTGTCTGCTATCCCTGAGCTGTGTGAGGTATTTTCTGCTCGAAGCAGCAGGATCCCTTCAGGATTCTGTGAGCAATATTACCCTCGTTTTGGCTACCTGCATTCGAGGATAATTACTTCATTGTAAAAAATTTGTTGGCTTAACCCTCACAGCCTTATTCTTAGTGGCACAGCAGCAAGCACCTAGGCCAATGTCCGCCTGTGCATGGAGGCTACTGAAGGCCCTTGCAATCATCAAACCGGGCCTTAGGTGTTCGCTATTTGGCTAATTGGATTATACTTTAATCTTGGTTGTTCTCTTATTAATATTGGGACATATATATATCTGCTCATAGGAGCAATTACAAAGCAATTATAACAATATTATAATAATTATTATAATTATAATAATCACTCATGGCAATAAACTATTTGACAGTATAATATTTTAATTTCAATAAAATATTATCACTGAGATACGACTCATTATATGGACATCAGTAAAAATAAAAATAAGAAAATAAAAGGGGGCAATAAGAACTTGATCAGGGCAACCGTTCTTGACTCAGATCGGACCCTGGGCGTGCCAACCGCCTTGTCTGCACTTTATTTTTAATTACTGTTATTCTAATTTTAATCAAAATGGTAGATGGTAGCACCTCTCAGGCCCCTTGCTTGAAGGCAAGGCCATATCAAACACAGTGGAAATTCCTAAGCCTCAGAATGGGATGCCTTAAGGAGCCATAAGGCCTTACAAAAGCAAATAGGCATACTCGAGAGGCCCACACTGTCTCACAAGGTGCCTCCTCTCCCAGTCCATCAATTTCTTCACACCTCTTCCTCCCCTAGATCTCTCCCTTTCATCCAGGTGCAGCTTGACTCCACAAGGACAACAGGTACAAGTGTCTGAAACCAGACGGGCTCCTGAAGTCATATTCATTCCAACAGCCGCTGGTCCTCATCAGGGTGACAGTTTTCTTTGAGGAGGTGCCAAAAAGAATGAAAGCCTGGATGGAGCTGGCTATTCGCCAAGTGATTGCAGCGGGGTTCCAACATGTTGTAATGTCCACACCTTACCCTGTGTCTACCGATCAAGAGCCCCAACCGCTGAGGTCACTGACCAGGTCGGAGCAACACCAGACCCAGGTACAATTACAGGTGGAGACCCCCCTCCAAGGGCCGGAGGAGGAAGTAGATCAAGCCTTTCAAATGGCCGAGTCTGAAGTGGGATCAATGCACAATAGCAAACCCCTGTCAGAGGCAGACCCCTTAGAAGAGGAAATGTCTGAGGATGAAGGTCTTATTCCTAACCAGCCTGCTTTTACAGGCTTATTCCGGCCACAGCCTTTCATATCTCTCTTGTTTAAGGCAAAGAACATTGCAGGCCTAATCAAGCCAAAACCATCTGACACACCTGACCCTTCAGGGGAGAGACCAGAGGACATGGTCTTCAACCAAACGGTAGTTGAAGCAGAGGTAATTCCAGTTCCGCCCATAATTTCGGACATGGTGCAGAAGCAGTGGGCTTCTGCAGTGGTATACACTCCCCAACTGGACACAATAGGAAACATTTCAATTTGGACCCTGATTTTCCAAAGTTACTGGGTACCCCCGAGGTAGACTAGCCTATAGTGGCTTCAGCGTCCCTCTATATTCCCAGTGAGATGCTGGAGGCCTTAAAGCCGGAGGAATAACGGGTCAAGCTAGCCCTACGCAGAGCTCATCGGTCTGACGCGTGGGCTATCAGATCAGCCACGGCCGCCACCTTCTTCACGCGGTCATCTCTTAAGCTCATGTCACACTGCACCAACGGATGCAAAGAGGATTTAAAACGTTAAAAAAAGCTTGCCATCCGTTGGAAAACACTATGCATCCATTGTGTACTCACTGCATACATGTTTCATACGCTCTATCCTTTGAGCATCCGTCCACTGAGATTTCATCCGCTCAAGAAGTTTTGAGCTGCACAAAACTTTTTGAGCGGATGAACTTTCCGCTGTATGATGTAAATCCGCGACATCCGAGCAACAAACATTCTATGTCCGTTTATCATCCGTTAAACGTCCGCTGTATCCTCTCTGCATCCTCTGGGTATCCTCGCAACTCACATCCGCTGCAGCTGAAAACGGAAAGAGGGAGGAAAGAAAAGGTACATGGAACGTCTACACAGCATTAGTAGCACAGAAATAGAAAGGATGAGCAGTGAACGGTTTGTATCCAATATACATCCTCTAGGCTTCCTATGAACATCCCTTTAACATCCCTGCTACATACTACCCACATCCGTTCTTTTCCGTTCTGTTTATGCAAATTTTTGCCACTTTTTGGAGCGGATGACAACGGATGGAGCCACCCCTGAAAATTTGCTCATCCGCTGTGTCTTTTTTGCATACTTTTGCATCCGTCAGCCAGTGTGACCTAGCCTTTACATGGCATCATCTTTTGAAACAACACGTTCCTTCTTCTAACATTAGGGCACACCAAGTTTTCACCAAACTTATGGCAGTTGCTGAATTTCCACCGATGCTACCTATCACGCAATTTTCAGCAAAGGCCATTACTTCACATGTCACAGCACGTCGCTTGCTATGGTTAAGACATTGGTAAGCCAACTTCAAACACAAATCCAAGCTGGCATCATTTCCCATTGCGGGAGATAGATTGTTTGGCCCTTCCTTGGATCCACTACTAATTGAAAAAAACAACAAGAAAATTCTCCCTTCCCCTTTTTTGGAAGTCAGATTCTAGAAACCCCCAGTCCTTTCGGAGGGGATCCTTTTCGATCTTTCTATCAGGGATCCTTCTCTTCCAGATACCAGAGCCCCCCAGCAGTTAGACCAGGACAACAACCAGATAGGTCCGTCTCAGTGGACAAAGGTAGAAGGGATGGTCAATCCAAAAGATGCTAGCAGGGAGAAGGCCCTTCCGGGGACCAAGATAACTCCCGGGACCCAATTCCCATTGGCGGATGCCTTCAGTTATTCGCTGACCAATGGGATTCCTCTACCTCTGACATCTGGGTCAGAGATACGGTTAGATTTGGCCTTGCGCTGGAGGTTTGATCCAGTTCCCCAGATCCCTTCATGTCATACCCTCCTTCCAGAGACATGGTCAAGCATAATCTCATGGATTCCGCTATCCAACATCTACTGGATATACGAGCCATCCAACCAGTAGTGACCAATCAACAAGGACAAAGTTTTTATTCACATCTTTTCGTTGTGCAAAATAATAATAATAATAATAATTCCAGGAGGGTGGGGTGGAGAGCGATATTAGATTTGAAACGTCTCCACTGTTCTTAGTATATTGCAAATTTAAAATGCATACCCTCTAATCAATATTACTGGGTATCAGAAAAGGGGACTTGCACATTGATATTTGGCCCTTCCATTATAAGTTTCTGAGATTCTGCTACAATAACCACCATTTTGAATTTGTGGCCTTTCCATTCGGATAAGCCTCCACCCCCAGGACCTTCACCAAGGTCCTTGCGGCGATAGCGGCCCACCTCAGGAATATCCCGGTAGGCCCCCAGCGTTATCTTGACGATATTTTGATTTTATCTCCTTCCGCTCATCAGGCAGTCATAGACACTCAGAACACATTACTATCCCTACTAGAGCATGGCTTCTTAATAAATTGGAAAAAGAGTCAATTAACTCCATCGACTCGGATAATCCATTTAGGGGCAATCATTGTGGAAGGCAAGGTTTATCTGTCACCAGAAAGACTAAATAGCATTCAAAAATTGGTTAAGGAGATCAGGTTGCTTAAGAAGGTATCCTTAATGGACCTATCAAAATTGTTGGGCAAAATGATCCTCATGTATTTCTATTTCCCTTGAGGCTGCCTTCACACTAGATCCCTCCAGTGGTTCCTGCCACCGTACCAGTGATCCGGCTGAAGCAATTCCAAATACAAAGTCAGGGTTTCACCCAATGTTCTCATTTCTCTTCTCTGGTGGTCCAAACCGATTATCAACATAGACTGTCTCTTCAAGGAGCCACAAAGGCTCACTATCACCACAGATTCCAGTCTGTTTGGATGGGCAGCTCACGTTCAGTCGCTCTCAACCCATGGCAGATGGTCTGACATAGTACAGTCGTGCAGCATAACCTGGCTGGAATTTCGCACAATACACCTGGCCCTTCGCAACTTTTTCCCCCAGGTAACGCAGTCAGCACATACTGATACTGACAGATAATGTAACAGTCAAAGCTCACATAAACAAGCAGGGGAGCACACAATCGAAGCAGCTAATGCGGGAAGCGGAGCGCCTGTGTCGCTGGGCAGAGAACAACATACTTTCCAGCAAGGCAGAACACATTTAGGGTCTGTCAAATGCACAGGCAGACTGGCTAAGCAGGGCCACCATAGATCAAGCGGAGTGGGGCTTCCACCCATCTCTGTTTCAAGAAGCGGCAGGGACATTTGGTCAGCCGGTGGTGGACCTATTTGCTTCCCTTCTCAACAATCAGCTCCCAATATTTTTTCCAGGTACCCATCCCAAGGGGCGGAGAATTTCAACTCGCTCCGTTGTAGTTGGCCCAGGTCTCCTATATGCATTCCCTCCACTTCTGCTGATTCCCAAGGTCATCCAGAAGTTACTAGACGAGAGAGTGTAATTACTTCTGGTCGCACCGTACTGGCCAGATGGCCATGGTTTGCACACCTCCACAGTCTCGGTAGCTCTCCCCTGGAGAATTCCATCAGACAGAATCTCATTAACTCAGGGGCCTCTTCAACATCCGGACTCTCAATGGTTACAATTGACCGCCTGGAGGTTGAGTGGAATGGTTTGAAGGGCGGAAAGCTCTCCAATAGGGTTATCGACACTATCCTAGCCGCCAGACCCCCCTCAACAATTCGCATTTACAACACTACATCGTCCACCTTCTGCAAAAGGGTGTAGTAAGTTTCAAATTGATCCTGCCTCTCCCTCTGTCGCTCAGACTCTAGAGTTTTTACAGGAGGGACTTGATAAGGGGTTGTCACTTAATACGTTAAAAAAAGCAGGTGGCAGCCTTGGCATCAGTTCTCTTTCATATCATCCACACATAAGGTTTTTCCCTCAAGGAGCCTCCAATTTACGCCCTCTAGCACTGTTATCCCATCTGGGACCTTATCAAGGTCCTTATCGCTCTGACTAAGGGACCTTTTGAACCTTTGAAAACATCAAGTCTCCAATTCTGACGTACAAAGTAGTTTCCCTTGTTGCGATCACTTCCTCTTGTCGTGTTTTGGAAATTGCAACCTTGTCCATCAGACAAGATCTCTGCATTTTCATGCTGATCGAGTGGTTCTTCGCCCCGATCTCACATTTATGCCCAAGGTCAATTCAGCCTTTCATAGAGCACAAGAGCTTATTCTTCCAAATTTTTGCCCCAGTCCATCACAGGGGATGGAAAGACAATGGCATAAGTTTCATGTGAGGTGTGCACTGCGAATCTATATCAAGCATACAACGGTTTTTTGAGGAAATTGGAGGCTTTATTTGTGTCCTTTTAGCCCAATAATCAGTGTTACATAGGTCTCACCATCTACGACAGGCCGTTGGATATGGGCTGCAATAGCAAAAACATATCAGACTCAATCTCTGCATGTGCCTAGGGGCGTAACAACTCATTCAACAAGGACCGCAGCAACTTCGGCAGCATGGGCCACATAGCCACCAATAACTTAAATCTGTCAGGCTACGATTTGGGCTTCTCCATCGCCCTTCATTAGACATTATAGAATTGATGTGTTTGCCTTGGCTGAGGCTTCATTTGGCAGAGGAGTTCTGCAACGGGTCCACAGGGACCAGGAGGAGATTCCAGACCACACAGAGTCCCTCCCATAGGACAGGCCAAGCTTTGGTATGTCCCACTACTGGATGCTCTGAACAGCTCATAGGAGAAAGGGCGTTGGTACTTACTTGACATGCCCGTTCTCTTTGAGCTGTGAAGAGCATCCAGCCCCACCTTTTTTTTTTCCATCTGGTGGGGTCCTGTTTCGGCCAATGAACTTTTTAGAACGTGAGGATGAGAGCGCTTATTTCTCTCGTCTTTGCCAAAACTGGGGAACGCTGGGAGGAGTCACATGGTGGAGGAGGAGCGTTCCACAAATCAAGCTCAGCCTGTGAATGCGGAGACTGAAGCACCTCCCACTACTGGATGCTCTTTACAGCTCAAAGAAAACGGGCGTGTCAGGAAAGTACCAACACCCTTTCTCATAGAATTCTTCCCACAACCTTCATGTAATTTTATTTTTCTAAAGAATTTTTACTCTTTTAGCAATCTATTCTTTCTCTTTTCTTGTATTTATGTATGCAGTTGACATGCAGCATCCCTTTCTTATTTCTTTACATTTCATTCTCAATCCTACCTTTTTATTTGTCTGTTGCAGACATGAGGAATGTCATTCTGCCCAAATTGTAAGGTAATTGGTTATTTAACCATTCATCAGCATATGGATAAATAAATATGGCCAGAAACCTCTGAATAAAAGGTGCAAAGAAAAAGTAACAGCTGGCAAGGCAACTTTCCTACGGCTTCCACACCCATGAAGGCATGAGCAAGGGTCCCATTTCTGGACTGTCAATTATCTGGAAGCCTGCACTCACACACAAAAAAATCTCCACACCACAAGCCAAGCAAACACCTGGGCACAAGCAGATCCCCCCTGATACCTCCAGCTCAAACACACCCCAACCAGGCACCCAGATGAAACCTAGCTTCCTCATAAATGATAGCCGTCCTTTTACTCGGAGCCAAGCTGCACTAAAAGCCTCCAATACAGGAACACAATGTTGCCAGCCAATCAAAAGCCACAAAACAGACAGAAGGTATTAGAAACACCAATCAAGCAGAACATAGCAAACTCCAAGACCAATAAACACAGACCCAGACTCCCAACTAATCAGGATAAAGAAAAAAACATTCCAACGCAGCAGTAATCTAGCTCCAAATTTAAAACAGAAACGGCTGTGAAAGTCTGACTCACAGATGAACACAATACAGAAGCCTGATGATGGCAGATGAGATTCTGCCGAAACGTTGCGACAACTTTAAAAGCACAACTATAATGGCGTGGGAAAATACCCAAACAGAGCTGAATACCATATATATAAATACCCGTGAAAACTTTTTTTTTTCAAAACTTTTATTAGTTTTCGATAAACAAGCATACACAAACAAAACACAACACATCAAAACATAAAACTTCTTTTTGGAAAGCGGCTTAGTCCCAGGTTACATCTTTTTATACAGACATAAATTCAAAATTCATGCTCACTTTTTATTCAGTTTCATATCTTATTTACCATTCTACATTTTCTATATAGCTTCTCTCTTTTCAGTCTCTTAATTCTATTTTATTTATTTCATCTCAATTTAAATCATTATGCATATTTCTTTTGTCTATTCTATTTCAATTTTCTATTATCTTTTCTCATTAACACAAAATTTCTCCTTTAATTACTGATTGAAGTATGATGCCTTTAAATCTTTCCCCTAAATTTAACACTTAAAATAATATGTACTTTTCATTCTGATTCTGCTTAGTACATTCTAAAGCTACTTACTTTATTATAAAATAAAGAAGAAAAAGTTTATAATATGATTAAAACAATAATCCATAGCAAATTAAGCTCTATTATTAAATACAATTTTCTAATATTATTTCAAATATAAATACAACAATATAATCTTATGTACTTTTGCAGAATCTCTTTTTTAATCATATTTTTATCCACTATCTCTGAATAGATCTTGTTTCTTTACATCTTGTTTTAAACCTTTGTAACTTCTCTTCCCTTTTTCCCTTCCTTCTCCAATCCTGTCTTTTTACCCCCTTAATCTCCACCTTCTTCTGTATTTCTCTTTTCTGTTGCTTTCTGACATTGTATCGATTTTTCATCTTATTTTTCCCTTTTTTGGTTGTTTTTTTAAGTCTTAAATTCTCCATTCTCTTTCCCCTCTTTCCCTTTTCTTCCCCGGCTAAAATTATTTGTTCATTAAAGATGGCTTCTTCTTCATCCCAATCTTCTTGTTCTTGTAGTTTCTGGTAGGTATAAATCGCCATTTCTAAAAAATGGAAAACAGATCCAGAAGAGCCCTTCCCTTCTTGATCCTTTTCTTTTAGCTTTTTAAATTTAATTTTCAGTTCATCAACAAATAGTGCCATTGTAAAAAGTTTTTTTAGACAACCCAAATATTTTTAGTCTTTCAAATAATAATTTCCAAAAGTTCCAAAGTCACCAAGCAATCCAAATACACACAGTCTGTTTCATTTAGCACTTTTTTCTTTTTATATTTTCTCTTCCTGGGGTTATAGTTCAGTTATAAAACTCTAGTTAAAATATATCTTTTAGAAGTTTTGTTACAGTTTCGCTCTGATCTTATAAATTCCAAGTAGCCTCCTACAAAAAAATCTTAATATTAATTCTTTTCCTCTCCCTTCCCACTTGTAGCAAAAAAAGTTTTTTTTTTCAATGCTCAGAAATCTTTATTGTCCCCTTGGCTTCAGTTTTCAATTTAATTACTTGCTGATGCCAAAACGGGTTTTTCCAATTTCTCCATTCATTTGCTATCACCGTAAGAAAGGAGAGTGAGAAAAAACAAACTTTCCCTTTTTACTTTCATTCGCCGCTTCTTCCATCTTCGACGGGAACGATGTATCTTTAATAAAACTTAAATTCCAGGGTATTTAAGTATTACTTGTCATCCCGGTTAGCCAAAAACTTTCACTTACTCAGCTTCCTCCTGCACATTCTTATCTGGATGAAAGCTTCTTTGTGGTGGCCATTGCTGACCGCCGCTCCACCACTTTCGGAAAAGGGAGTTAAGCCAGCTGAGTAGAGGGGGTTGCGATTCCCCCGGACCCCTGCTGAGTCTCCCCTATCTTTAGTTACTTCTATGGGGTAACTATAACCCCCAAATCCAGCTGGATCGGGGGCCCTCCAGCGGCGAGCGCAGCAGGAACTGCGCACAATCGCAGATTCCTGCCACCGCTGAAGCCTTGCAAACCGGAAGTCCAATACCCGCGAAAACTTTATATGTATATATTTTCTTACGTTTTCACGGGTACTTACATACATGGTATTCAGCTTTGTTCGGGTATTTTCCCACATCATTATAGTTGTGCTTTTAAAGTTGTAGCAATGTTTCGGCAGAATCTCATTTGCCACCATCAGGCTTCTGTATTGTGTTCGTCTGTGAATAACATACATGTAAGTACTCACGAAAACTTAAGAAAACATACATATATATATATATGTGCTGTTCAGCTTCCTTCGGGTATTATCACACGTCATTGGGCGCTACCTCAACGCTACCTCAACTGCTACCTCAACGCCCAATCCCACCACCACCCAGCACAGATAAATTCCGTAGCGAAAACCCTAATTACCAGAACCAAATGCCTGGCAGACAAGACACATATAAAGACTGAACTATGCACCCTAACTGAAGTATTGACAGCCAATGGCTTCCACAAAAACAAAATCACCAACTTAATCCACAAAAACACACCAAGACATAACAGAGACCTAGAAGATCAACAGATCTATGGAACAGCTGTCTTGCCCTACATAAGAGGTACCAC
>BLBF01000022.1:37771322-37786788 GCA_015471245.1 Laticauda colubrina | reverse complement strand
CAACAGATCTATGGAACAGCTGTCTTGCCCTACATAAGAGGTACCACAGATAAAATCAGTAAGATACTACACAGGCATCACATCAAGACTGCCTTCAAAACAGACAAAAAAATAGCAGCCATCCTGAGGAACCCCAAAGACAAAATTGACCTGGAAAACCAAGGCATATACGAAATTCCCTGTACATCATGCCCGGCCACATACATTGGACAGACCAATAGAAGAATAAGTACCCGCCTAGAGGAACACAAAAATGCAGTAAAAAAGCTGGAACACACCTCCTCACTAGTCCAACACATGAAAACCACAGGTCACAACATCAACTTCAATGGCACTAAAACCCTGGCCACTATAGAAAACCCCAGCCACAGAATCATCAGAGAAGCCATAGAGATTGAAAAAAGACCTGACAGCATGAATAGAAGAGATGATTCCAGCAGACTGTCAATCATTTGGAAGCCTGCACTCTCAAATAGAAAGATCTCCATGCCACAA
This sequence comes from Laticauda colubrina, assembly GCA_015471245.1. NCBI lineage: Eukaryota > Metazoa > Chordata > Lepidosauria > Squamata > Elapidae > Laticauda > Laticauda colubrina. The sequence continues at coordinate 37,786,293 of BLBF01000022.1, read as the reverse complement.
GCCAGGCAAACACCTGGGCAAAAACAGACTCCCTCTGATAGCTCCAACCTAACCCCCCCACCAGGCACCCAGGTGAAACCCAGCTTGCTAATGAAGAGCAGCCGTCCCTTCACACGAAGCCAAGCTGCACTAAAAGCCTCCAACACAAGAACAGACTGTTGCCAGCCAATCAAAGCCACAAAACAGACAGAAGAAACCAGGAACACCAATCAATCAAACTCCAAGTCCAATGAAACAGGTCCAGGCTCCCAGCCAATCAGAATGAACCAGCCTCAAATTTAAAACCAGGAGCTGTAAGACCCATATCCATACAGAAGCCTGATGATGGCAGATGAGATTCTGCTGAAACGTTGCTACAACTTTAACAGAACTACAATGACGTGGGATAATACCCGAAGGAAGCTGAACAGCACACATGTAAGTACCCGCGATAACTTAAAAAAACATATATATATATATATATATATAACAAATATATAAATATAGTTTATATTTATATAGTTTAAGCATATGTGAAATGTGAACGCAAAATAAATATAAAGAAATATTAGATCAAAACCCAGCTGCATATGCCAAAAGGATGTCTGATTGACTTTTCTTTAACCATTTATTACATATACGTATTCATAAAATATGACTTCTCATCTGCTTATTAAGCAGATTTTATGTCTTTCAGAGAGGGAATATTAAGCTGCTTTAAATATACAGATTTAGAAAATTAATATTGCTACTTTCAATATTTGATTTTAAAAAGGGACTTTCTGTATGATGCATTCATTGCCATACACCTGTCTCTTAAATGACAAAATAAATATATCTAGAAATTGCTGAATTACTGCCTGTCTAATTCATTTGTTTACAGACCAGCAAAAGTTCTGCAACAGTTCAGATAGGATTGTCTAGAGATTCTGCATTGTCTGGAGATGTGCAGTTTTCTTTGAGGAGATTTAGTCATTATAAAAATGAACATTTTTGGTGATAAGAAATCTGCTAAAGTTTCTTATTGGGGTTGCATACTTGAAAATTATTTGGAAGAACTGCTGCACACTTTGTATGAGCTCAGCATCTTTCTGCTCTTCATAAGAACAGTCCAGCCCATGGATTTTCATGTGCATGACAAAAGCTGTTGTTAGTGGCTTAGTCGCATGTATGATACTCTGTAATGGTAACATATTTTGAAGTGGGAGCCTTTAAAAATAGAGCAATATTTCTCAAATTGGAAACCTCCAGATGTGATGGGATTTAACTTTGCAGAATTCTTGGTATAAAATAGTCATCAAGGACAAAAGAACCAATGGATGATATTCCATTTGATATAGCCTAACTTGTCCAGAAGAAATAACTATCACCAGAGAGAAATATCTTTTATTTATTTAAACATGTATATGTTCTCTCTCTTTAACATCCCAAGATAGCATGTAAAAAGAGGAAGACATTATTAAGTTGAGATATATAATGCTAAAAAAAGTTTAAACAGACTGAAAGAATATGTATGTTTTTAACACTCTCTAAGATTAGGGTCAAGTCCAGGGAAAGTTGTCATGTGGACCCTATCATAGAGAAGCCAAAACTAATCATTCCATGTCAGGACTTGCAAATAGAGAGAGAGAGAGAGACAGAGAGAGAGAGAGAGAGAGACTTTTGGCTTCATGCAAGGAAAGCAGCAGAAGCAGCAGAAGTCTTTCTCCCCCAAACTGACAGAAATGAGTCTTTGTGAGACTTGTCGTGCCGGTGCAGCCTTTTGGAGCAGGATGCTTTGCAGGGTCCCAAAGACTCATTTCTGGTGGAGTTTGGGAGAGAGAAAAAAAGACTTTTGCTGCTTTCCTTGCGTGCAGCCCAAAGCAGAAGAAGAAAGAAACGGAAAGAAGCAGCCCAGTGGCCAGGCCAGGCACATGAGGCGAGTGGGGCAAGTTTTCCCCCCTCTGCCCTTTCTCCCCTCTCCTCACTACCTCATGTTGTTTGCAATACAAGCGATGCAAGACTTGTGTTCCCATGCAGCCTGGATTAATTGCTTTGGGGGTTGCTTTGGGGGGTGACATTTCTCTGTGGACCACCAAAATTTTATTATGGACCACCAGTGGTCTCCGGCCCACAGGTTGGCAACCACTGCTCTGGTCTACAGTGAATGTGTAAGTTTTGTTTTTTCTCTGGCCAGTTGGCAACTGGAATTCTTTGCTGATTAATAACCTTTTGTATTCTGCTGGCACTTGGTCTCTTGCAAGCAAAATACCAATTGACACATTTAGGTCAGACTGTTTTATTTAATCAGAAAATGGCTTGAAGATGTTCAGAGAACAAAAAAGGCTGATCCCATAAGGGTAAAGAACTGCTTCTCCCTTTTGCATTGAGGATCAAATGAGCTTTACTTTGCTCTGCTCCTGTTTTTGCTCCTCTGACTGGGAACTGCCTTGGCAATGAAAAAAATATGTGTTCTGCGAACTAAGCATTGGATTTCCCTTTTGTTTCCAGAAAGAAGTTGGTGATGGGTAATTGCAAGCCTTCTGTTCCTATATTGTCCTTTTACAAAAGGATGTTGTTCATTCAGTAGCAAAGCTGACCCTGGTGTTTTAAACAAACACTGCAATCTTGACAAGATATTTCCAGTCTGTTCTTATGCATATGGGCTCAATTAAACTTCATGGAATTTAGCATAACATATAGTGCTAGTCATAGAAATTTAATTATGCAAATATTCAGAGAAAGACATTCTTGATATTTTTAAAAGATTAAGGCCCAGGCTACACAGAAAGTAAATGTAAAATGTCAGTATGCAAGCTGAAAATATGTAGATATGTATGCATGGGAAGGATAATTGTGTAACCTAGTAGTTACTGACCTCATTGCCTGAAGATGTGATTTAGGATGTAGATTTAGCACCTATAAACAATATGGTTGACAGTGGTATTGATGAAGCTCTCAGTGAGTTTAGGTAAAGGCACATGTTAGAATTCATTCTTTTCATTGTTCCAAAGCTCTGGCAACAATTTTGATTTAAAAAAAATGAAGATATAAAACAAAGTTGTATCCAATTTTGGTTGCTATGAGCCTCAATGGTTTCCTCAATTAGCCTTACTTAATTAAAAACCATTCTGAAATGCATTTATCAAAATCATGAATAAATAGGCCATTGCAAGAAACAGTGCTATTTTGGATTAAGGTGGATTGTTTTTTCTCTGCTTCTCCAATAATGCATTATTTGTTAATTGCAGTCAAGGGAATGAGAGGATAGGACAATCATGAAGATGCAGAGAAATGCTATATATCCGTGATGGCGAACCTATGGCACACGTGCCAGAAGTGGCATGCAGAGCCACTTCTGCTGGTATGCGAGAGGTGGCTTGGAAGAGCCCCATTGTGCATGTGTGTGCGCCGCCCACCTGACAGCTGAATGTCGGGTATCTGGCGTGCATGTGCAGGAGTATGGGGGTGTGCGGGAGACACGCACACATGCAGAGGCACACAGCATGTGGGGGGTCATGCGCAAATGCACAGGGGGCGTGAGGAGGACCCACATGCATTGCCTTCTGGGTGCTAACATGCAAATGCGCCTGCAATTTTTGGTACAGGAGCCCAAAATGGTTAGCCACCACTGCTACATATTATCAAGAAAAGAGATAGATGCATTAGGAGCAGAAATAAACAAAATTAGCCATAAGAAGATCTGCTTACTTTTAACATAGCAAGATCTATGAAGCTTTAAAAAATATTGATCACAGAAGCCAACTTCTAAGCTAGGTGTTATTCTTGCATTCCTTAACATGATACATATTTGCACCAGTAACTGTTGGTATGACAATGTCTTCCTTATGTTGCCTTTGCCTCATTCTCCAGGTTGTACCTGAAATCACTTAAATCATGTTTCGGTTTTAAAGTAGGGTTTTCCCTGTTCATCCAACTCAAATTTTGCCATGGATACATTTTAGTATGCTTTGTTGACAGTGTAATTAGAGGTTGGGATCTGACCTGCTACAATTGACCATTTTAGGCTACTGAAGGCATACTGTACTTCCTTTCCTCCAAAAGAGACTGCTTTGCAAGATTATGCTTGCCTTGAACATTGTTCCAACATGTACTGCTGCTCCTTATATACCTTGGTTTAGCACTCTTTGGAATGAGCATTATCTTCATACTTAAACAACTGGATTGTGCATTGTTACTAAAGAGTACATTGAAGTTTTTTCCACTGCTTTTGCTGATTTGCATGATTGCATTTTTTACCAATTCTATTTGTTTGTTTTGGTTTCTGAGGGAGGAATGCATATCATTACTTTGTGTACTATGTGGGCTACTTTTTGGTGTGGACATTTGCTACTGGCACTTCCATTCCCTTTCAATTGAGGATAGATCTAGAGGTGGTATTCAGCAGGTTCTGACCAGTTCTGGAGAACTCGTAATGGAAATTTTGAGTAGTTCAGAGAACCGGCAAATACCACCTCTGACTGTCCCCACCCCTAACTATTCTCTGCCTCCTGAGTCTCAGCTGATTGGCTGGGTCTTCTTTGGTTGCCCTGCACAGGAGAACGGAGCTGGAAAGCAGGTTAGTGGGGTGGGGAGGGAATGGGACTTTGCAGTAATCTTCCCCCAGGAGTGGGGTGGGAATGGAGATTTTACACTATCCTTCCCATGCCATGCTCATCAAGCCATGCCATGCCCAGAGAACCAGTAGTAAAAATTTTTGAATCGCACCACTGGATAGATCTCATTCATTTCTGACAATCTTTCACCATGTATTCCTATCAGATTTTCTACTGAAGTGTAATCCTTTTGGACTGCTAAACACAGGTGACACTTTTGTGCCTTCTCTGAACTCTTCTGTGCTTTCAGTTGGTTTGTTCAACAAATTGATGGGTGGTTAAGCAAATTATGTCTGACTTGTCTCATCCGGGAGAATGACTGGTAGTTGTTTACCTACTGGCAAGCAGCACATGGTGAAAAGGAAAATAAAGCGTGTGTGTGGCCATTCATAATTCTGCAGTCACTTTCCTTAACTCTAATATTAAAATCGTCAAGATAGCACAAGTTACCAGCCTTATTTCAGTAGAATAGGGCTTGGATATATGAGGACAGCATATTTTTGAAACAGTACAAGATTGAAAAGCGCTTTATTACAGTCATCCAACTTTTCCCTTAGATGCTTCTTTTTCAAACTCTAGGTAGTAATGTGGGCTCTGCCCTATAGTTATTTCCAGTGAATAAGAGGAAGTGAATGAATGTAAGAATAAATAATATCCGCTGGAACATGACCTGTTGTAAGAATAAATGAATGTAAGAATAAATAATATCCACTGGAACAGAGCTGCAATATGCAGCATCTGCATGCACACACAGTCAACAGAACTCAGTGCTGACTTTGACACATGCAAAAATATACCAGACTCCAGCTTCATTTGTTGTTTTCTGACATAGGAAGAGTTCTTTGACAATATTAAGTATATTGCAGTTGCTGACTGATATTTATCCACTTAGAAGTCATCAAAAATGGGATGCCTGTGCTATTTTCTTTTCCCCCTTCTGTTAAGGTATATTTAACCAACATATCTTAACAGAACATAAGAAAGAAAACAGCACAATCCTATTTTTGATCATTTCTTCCTGGATAAATATTAGTCAGCAAGTGTACAATATAATCTGCTTATCAAAAATATCAGGACAAGTCTCAAGACAGGCAGTCTTTACAATACCTCCAATGCTATTTATCATTTTTATTTTTCCAGAACCTCAAAATATGTAGAAATACAAGTTTACAACTTTTACTGTTTACGTACTGGATTAAGAACTCATATTTAATTATGAGTAAACTCAAATTCTACACGGTGAACTCAAATTTTACAGTTAAGGATAATATTCCATCAGCATCAAGGCGAGGTAACTCATTCCACACAAAGGATCCAAGTGCTACAGATCCCATCCAGCTCATCGAAGCATGGTGAATCTCAACATGGTAGTCTTCCTGCACTTCCTGATACTTCTGTTGATATGATTTCCTCAACCAATTCACATAGGAACCAAGTCTTGTTCTGAAAACCATTTATATTTTTGAAATCTTGAGAACTATCCCTTGAAATGGCTGCTAATTTTATATAGGTAGTTTTCTAATTTTGCCAAATATTAATAATACATATACTGAATTCTCCTGGAAATGTGAAAAAGTTAAAAGAATACTGGAGCAACCCTTCTTTCAGGACTTAACCCCTTTATTAATTAGACTGGCGTTCTGATATTCAGGATGGGCCTTTGTTTGGCTTAAAGGCTGTTCAAGTGTGCTATGTACAACATAGGGAGTTAGACATTTTGCCGATTAGCCACTTCAGAACTAAGTTCTGACAATACTAAAAGGTGCAGTAGAAGAGTTTAACACTGAGCAATGATCACTTCACTCTAAAAAGGTACTGGTACAAAAAAAGGAACATGGTTATTTTAGGTACAAAAGCCTGAGAGTTTACAGTTCTTGTAAAAATAAATGACCTGACAGTTGCTTTCAAAGGTGTGGGCTGTTTGCAAGAGAAATCTCAGCTTTTTTGTGAGTCATTCTGTTGAAAATAGCAGTTAATGAGCAGAAGAGCCACACAAGCTGATTTGGGACTGAAGCTCCAACCTCTGTCTAATTATGGGAGATGAGCCATATTGAATTTAATAGGATATACTGTATTCTGGATAGGAGTTTGAGTTTCGAACTCCGAACTAATGGATGCATGTATTTGCTTGATTACATTCCAACTTTCGCCTGCCAGGTTCCAATAATGGAAACAAAAATAATTCAGAAGGACTGACTATTTGTTTACTTTCAAAGAATCACCATATTGAATTTCTTACCTGGATTCTCTGCAAACCTCAAATATAAATTCGGGATGGAAGTCACTTTTGAGTTTACATAACATATGTCTGTACACTAGTTAAAAAGTGGTCTATGGAGGAGTGAGGTAAAACCAGTACACTTGTGCATTCACCAAATTTGTGGCATTGTGTGGACATGTTGTCAAGGTTCCAAGTAAAATGTCCCATTCAATAAGAACTCTGAGGCAGGCATCTTCCTTAAATAACATTTTATTGGAACATATCAAATTGGCATTTTCTTGGTAAAAAACTGGCTCTAGATTCCAACCAGTTTTACACCCAATTAAAAGTAAAACTTTACACTTCCCCCCATCACATGGTCCAATCAGTATGTAGTCCAGTTGCTAGGTGACCTCAGTCTCCAACATTCAAATACCTGCACCAACGTCCTTGATTCCCAGAGGAAATAGTTTTATTTTGACTACAACTCCCCAGTTATTTCTATGCCCCACTTCCTGTCCCCTTCGCTCCAGGCTGTGTCAGCCCTGAAGCTGTGAGAAGAAGAAAGTCTGTAGAGAAAAATTATAAAAGAAAATGGCCACAGTTCGGCCAACTTCAGTGTTGACATGTGTATAAAATCAAACAAGAGGAGAGTAAAAAAGTTGGGGATTTATTACGAACACAACCCAATGTATATTCTCAAGATTATTGATATACTCTGGCACAGGGAACTAAAGGGGAACAATGGGTAGCTGTTTTCAATATATATTATCGAAAAAATAACAGTTAAGTTTGGATGACTGCAACAATCTAGTGTGGGGTATAAAATAGCCTTGCTTTATGATTAAGAGTGCTGTTTTGAATCCAGCTATGCCTTCATCAATCATGTTCTAAGGAAACAACTAACAAGTGTTCCATTAGAACTGATGCTGGGATACGGAAAAAAATAACAGTATATTAGAATATGACTCTAGATATCCCATTCAAAATGTTCATAAGAAAATAGGATGTAAGCAACACTGAAGAAGCTATGATAAAAGTGAGAAAGTTAATGGCATACCAGCCTCCTTATAGCAATGTTTATCAACAGATGACTAAGCTAGTATATTTTGTCTTGTAGACTCCAAATGGGTTACTGTTGACCCCAAGTCCACTGCTTTCTAGTATTCACTTTTGGAGCAGCCTCAGTCCTATTGCTCCCTTGAGTCCTGCCAGACTGCAAGGACCAAACACCTTGTTCCAGGTAAGTTGGTGCATGTTTTCTCAGACCAATCTTTGCCATTGGGAACAAAACAGATAGAGGAAATTTGTAACAGTTAAACCCTTTGCTCAAAAAACAAGAGCTTCAGCTTTAGGGTGAGATATATTATAAACTGTGATTATTCAATGCTTGGAAGACATAGGTAACTTCTCTGAAGCCAGGAGACAAGGACATCAGTGCTGCAGTAAAAATGGCTCTGATCCAAAGTTGTTCATTATATTGGTGGTAAATGAAATAGGATCTAATCTGCTGATAGTATAGTGTACACATCAGAATACTTTCCTGATAAAACATCAGCTGCAATATTTCATTATAAATAAAATAATGTTGACAATTTTTAGTACATAATGAAATCAATGAAGACCGCAAAGAATGTTAATGATTGCTTAGAAGGTTAATATGCCTTATCTGAAACTGCAATCTTTCAGTAATAGGCATTGAACATTGTATTAGAAAAGCTACTATCGGTCTCAAGGATTTGACAGCTATATGGGTCCAAGGCACGCTTTCTTAATCTCTTATCAAATAAGAGAAAAGTGTCATTGTAAAACTGTATCTACACATGAATTTGCCCTTTTGGCTGTACTTGACTGACAAAAGGAAAACAGAAAATATAAGCAGCTTTGAGTAATATTAATGGTTCCTAACAGTGATAGAGGGACTCTGGATCTGTTATAGCAAGCAAATGTCCCTGGCTGTTGAGAATGAGTCCATAGGGATTTTACTGAGTGCGATTAAAATAAAATGTGGTTTACTCTGATGAGTGAATGTACCCATCAGAGTGTAAAGACTATAAAGACCACCCAGTCAATTACATTGTCTGAATAGGGGTAATAAGACACTTAATTGAGAGTAGTGCCATCTGCAGCAGTTGATCAAAAGGGTCAAGATGGTGCAATAGCAAGCTCATTTATTGGATTAAATAAATTTAAAAAAAAGTTTGTCATGGACTTTGTTTCCTACAACAATTGAGAAAAAGCTTTTTTGGATTGAAATTAGCAGAAGTAGCCTATTTCTTTTATGGTGTGTTTTGTCTCTGTGGATAGAGTTGCAGAGAAAGAAGCAGGGAGAAAATCAGGTCTCTCCTCTTGATAGTATTTTCCAAAATGAAATACAATTAGAGGAGATTTTTAAGCCTCCCCCTCCCCCTTTCATACAATGCTTGAATTGCTCTGAAATGTAAATTCAACCTGATGAAGGAGGAAAAGGAGATCCAAGTTTCCACCACCCTTAGAACTTGCTTTGTTCATTCTACGGGTAGTCCTCGACTTTCAACCACAATTGAGCCCAAACTTTCTGTGCTGAGACATTTGTCAAGTGAGTTTTGCTCCATTTTACGACCTTTCTTGCCACAGTTGTTAAGTAAACCAATGCAGGTGTTTAAGTTAGTAACAAGATTGTTAAGTGAATCTAGCTTTCCCACTGACTTTGCTTGTCAGAAGTTTGCAAAAGGGGACGACATGACTCCAGGACACTGCAATTTTCTGAAATATGAGTCAGTTGCCAAGGGTCTGAATTTTGATCACATGACCACAGGAATGCTGCAATGGTCATAAGTGTGAAAAACAGTCTTAAGTCACTTTTTCCATTGTTGTTGTAACTTTGAACTGTCAATAAATGAACTGTTGTAAATTGAAAACTACTTGTACGTGCTTGACTTTCCAAAGGGAAGTGATGAATGGTATCACTTCCCGTCATCTGCTCCTTCAACTTTATCCCTGAACTCTTCTCAAAAATGGTGTAATGCTGTTTCCAAAAACAAAGACATGTTATTTTGTCACAAACACTACCTGCTTGAATCCATTTCTTTTGAATTGACGTATAGGTAAAACTACTTTCGTTTCCCAGCATAGTGGGTAGAGGTGGCAGCCAACTGACGTCAGCGGCTCAGGTTAATTGGCAGAGCCTCTGCAGATTGTAATTAACTCTTTCTGGATCTAAAAGTTTGTGTGTTGTTTGGATAATGAGAGACTTGTTCAGAGCTGCAATTTACCAAGCAACTGAGGTAGAAATAATAGCAAGGAAATACAGTTGAAATTCATCAACACCTTTCAAACGCTTCTCCATTTGAATTCATGCAGTTACTTGTTTGCTTAGTATTTATAGCTGCACTGAATGACTTGAGGGAAACCCCCTAGAATCCTTCATATCCAGGCACAACAGCAAAAGGAGCTCTTTTAAAGAGCCAACTCTGACATAGCATGTCAAATACACAGCTTGGATGAGTCAAGGATAGACAAATTGTGGCAATTTACAAAATTGTTAGTTGGCTCAGCAAGTAAGCTCCAACCTACTGGGCAAATCTCTGCAATGAATCAGAACCCTTTATTTTGTTTGTAAAAGGAATTTAGGAGCGTCTTTTAAATGAGTTGCTAGAGATGCATTCCTTCAGCCATATTCCCTGGATTTCTAGAAGTGAAACTTTTGCCCATGGAACACTATAGTATATAATCTATGGAGACTTTAAATTGTGCATGAACATTTATTTTTAGATTCCAGCTCACTCCTTGCTTTTAAAATAGGACAGAAAATCAACAAGAGCCACTGGAAAGTCCAAAATATTCTAAAGGTGATATTTGTTACAGAAAAGGAATGTGATAACTATTTAACAGCTTCCCCAGTTTTATTGGTTAAGAAATGGATGCAAGAGTGATCTTTAGACTCTAACTAGATCACTGCAACCTCTGCTGCTTCTGTAATGCAAAGTTCATGCTCAGATATTGAGGAACTGACATAGAAAAGCATGTACATCTTGAATAAAGAAATTAAGAATGGCTGTATTTAATAATGTTTTTCACTATGTAAAACTTAAGTTATACACTATGTTGTACACAGTCTGTTCTAAAGTTGCAATGATTTTTTAATAGTAGAACTATTAAATAATACTAGAACTATTACACTAACTCTACGGCAGTCTGACAAATACTCCCTTTACTGATCGTTTTTTACTTGTAATATTTTTTACTTGTAAAGTATTAAAAATTTTACATTTTGTCATAATATGGCAAAATGGGCTGTTTATATAATAGGATGTTATAAATTGAACTTATATATTTTCAAAGTTATAGGAGCACTTGCTGTAAAAAAAAAAGATAGTTTCCTTTTTCAGTATTTCGTACAATACAGAAAAAAGTCAAAGCTGTGAAATTTTAGCTTGTGCTGCTTCATACTGCAAACAAGTATGAAACTGAATGTTACACCTTGTAAATGATTTGTCAAGTGTAGTAAATGAGCACCTGAAGACTCAAGAATGTTAACTAACATCTGTGAATTTACAAATCAGGCCTTAATTTACCCCACCTTCAATCTGGGATAATCTAATTCCCAGCTGCTCACAGCCTGTGGGTGCTGAGTAGCATAGAAGCCAAAATCGGTCAGTTTCTCAGTTCCAAGATTCCTAGTAATATTTTGGGCAGAGAACTTTGAACTTTGCCAAGAGAACAGCCACAGGGACTTTGCATTAAGCTATTATGCTTTGGTTTATCAGAACAAATGCATTAAAAAAGGGGGATAGAAAATACAGAGTTATCTTATTAATAAAGGAGAATATTTATAGCTGAGAGTTTGATACGAGGGGTCTTTGGTGCTCTCCGAGCTTGTTTTCTTGCAGAAGTTTCATTATCCCAAAATCATCAGTGCTAGTCATCTTAGAGCATGGGTGTCAAAACTCACAGCGTCACGTTGCCATCATGTGACATTTCATGTTTTTTCCTCTTTACAGAACTGGGGTGGGTGTGGCCTGCGCGTAACCCATCTGGCCTGTGGGCCACCAGTTTGACGACACCCTTCTTAGCTACTAAGTGGTTTCTGCATCCTCCTTGAAGATATATTCCAGTAGTTCCACGACAAATACCTTTTAATAGCCAAATTGAAGTTACATTTTAGAACTTGTCCAGGAAGATGCTGGCTTTAATTTAGTTCCCACAATGGCTCTGGACAGAATTGTGCTTCCACTGAAAGAAAATGCCCATGACTTGGCTGGAGTGTGTGAGGTGTTTCATGGCTCTTGCAAGAGCAAATGAATGTTACAATCTTTGCTCAGTTTTGGTTGATGTGCCAGCTATAGTTCTTACTGGACCAAAAAGATGTGGAATATAACAGTTCTATAACGTGCTGTATGTGGGAGTGCTTTTGAGACTGACTCAGAGCAACAATGCAATGAATAGGCTGCTGGTAGGCAAGTACAACTTAGTATGTATTGGTTGCATAAAAGCTTCTAAGTCCAGTAAAGTGTGGCACTGGGTATTTGATTGTAGTCTTTTTCAGAATAATTTTTTTCTGACCTTTGAGATCATTGAGAAAGATATTAAAGTTCCATCCCTTTGCGTTGAAGGGGACAAGGTTTGCCTATAGTAGACTTAAGTCACTGGAATACCTTGCCTCCAATTTAGTTCTTGGTCCTTTTCTTGATAACCTTCTGCAAATATATGAACATTTTATTTGGGCTTTCAATGAATAGTGGTGTTCTGAACTACTGCAGTATTTTTGAAATTTATTTTGTTGTCTGTTCTTAAGCTCTAAACTGTTCTGAATCATGGGCCTGAGGTGATATACAAGCCATTTATATAAATCAAATTAATTTAAAATAAATTAATTTATTAAATTTTAATAAATTAAAAATATTAGTCATTGTGAGGATTATTTGATTTTATTAGGCATTCATTATTGTCTTGAAGATTAGAATGTCTTGCAGAACATATGGACATGTTTGCATTGTTAATTCTTTTCAATTTTATTATTTCTATGATTTTTTTTATCATATTCTGAATGCTAAAATAAAACAACGTGCACCTTATTCATCAGCTTTGAAGTATTGTTACTCTTGCAGATTCATGTGCTTCTTTCCCAACCTAATGTTATATGCAAACCTGTAGTTCTGAGATTTATTTTAACTTAATTCTTTTACCAAAAAAAACCCAGAAAATAAAAATTGTCAAACCTCAGATTGATAGATTTATTTTAGAATGAAATGAAAAAATATTAGCTTAGTCAAAAATCACAAGTTTTTCCCCCCATAAGAATCTATGGGTTCTCACAAATATTATATGCTTTTCCCTGAATGCTTTCTTCCGAACCATCTCATATTCATCCAATCCAAAATGAGTGATGTCTAACTTTGATCCTCTGATGCATGTTTTTAAAAGTAATTACTTTACTTGTACTTGTTACAATTAGCAGTCTCCATGTATTATTAAAAACAATGTTTGACAGCTTATACATATAATGCAAATGTGACATTTTCCTTTGCTTTTTTTTACAGTTTCCAACTCTGCTAAATGGTCACATCCCAATGCAAATCCCCAGCTTGGATGGGGCCTCTTCTCCAGTTCTCCTTTCTCCAAATGCTCATAAATCCTGATGTCTCAACAAACTGGGGACTCACTAATAAACTGGATTTGATACAGCCATTCTGATAGGTTTCATTTTTCTGGTAACGCCAGGAGGACATGATGAAACTCTTTTACTATGGTTTGCACTTTCCATTACACAAATGACCTACTTGTATGGTGTTTATTTCACACTTTTATACATTGAGGGGTTTTTTTGTATAAGAAATCTTTTGTGCATTAAAACAACTTACAATTTTTATATCCTGCTCTCCAAGTGTTGAACACTGTTAATGAAGTTATGTTTAATACATTTCTAAACAATATGTAAAGGATGTGAAATGTTTTACTTCTGTACTTCTGCGTATTATGCATCCTGCTTGTATAAACTATAACCGGCTGTGCCTCCTTTTGCATAATATTATATAAATGATTTATATATTTTCCAGTATTAAGATTAAGGTTGGAAAGAACCAAGTATTGAACACTTTTCCCCCCATCCTAGTATTCCAGTATTCCCCTTATGGTCAGCCATGTGGTGCAGTATATCCATGTAATTTTGAATTAAGCGCTTTCCAAATATATAAAGAATATTTTTGTTTACTTCCTGAACTGACAGGCCATAATATTTTGACCTGTGGGTTAAGAATAGAACACTATTTAGACATTAGTGCTTGAATTCTTCTGAAATAGTAATATGGTCTTAAAATACTTGCAACATATTTTAGGGGCATTTTTTAAATTGGAGGGATATAACCTTATTCAGTGCCACGATCTTTGTATATAAAGCCGATTGTTAAAAGAGATGTCAATCTAAAATTTATTTTTGTGAACAGGTAAAATTTTCACACACTTGCTTATCAGGGATGGAGAAAAAGTATCTCCAGTGGTGCATGGACCAAGGCTTTAAGACTTCAACATTTTTGATTTTTCAAATAATATTTTAGTAATGCTTACAAAATGAAAGTCTAAAAAGATGACAGGTGCCTCTCCATACCTGGGAAATAAATACCATAATACCCAGAATAAGTTTTCAGTAATTTTTCTCTTCACCTCCGCCACCCCCCTTTGTACTAACCTTATATTGAATATTGTGATTAAAAATTATCCAGATTCTTGGTCTCTTCAGTAGGCTAGAATTCTGAAAGCAGAAAAGAGTTTGCCGCTTCCTAGGGTATCATGTCTGGTTCCCTGATGATGAAATATAAAACAAAATAAAACTCAATAAATGTGGGTTGTAGTAGAGAAGCAGCCTCTTAGCTGTAATTTGAAAGATAACCTATACATGCATATTTTATGAAGACATTAACAATATTCAAACAAAGCACATTCAGATTAAAGAATTTAGATTTATGTCATATTTTCAAAATCAATGAAAGTATCCTCCCTCTGGGCTCCAAGCTTTGGCAAAAATGACAAATCCTCATGTACATTTTGAAGTTAAAAATATGAAGCAAAAATACAACTGATTTTCACTTCACATTCTGTTTCACAAGATTTACTTTCCTACTTTGAGAGAACAAGTTTCTGCTATTTGAAGAACCCACTGATTTCTCAGACTTTTTATTTGATTTTACAGACACACACACACACACACACACACACACAC
>BLBF01000022.1:37757120-37771034 GCA_015471245.1 Laticauda colubrina | reverse complement strand
ATATATATATATATATATATATATATATATATATATATATATATATAAATATGATATATTCCTTTGCAAAATTCAAATTTAAACTTGGAATTATGACAACATTATCAGCTTAAAGATTTATGTTCTTACATTGCCCTTATCTAAGATTTATTTAACCAGTGTTACTGAGTAAACCACCAACTGGATGTGTTCACTCATCATAGCAATGTTATTTCAATACCACAAGATCTCCATTCATTCATTCAATTGGTCTTCAATTATGGTTATTTACAGTCAAGGGTTATAGGATTGCAGTCTTCTTTAAAGAATTAATAAATGATAAATGGTACAGAAGCCAGTGTTGTGCACAGTAATAGGGGACCCTAGATCTGCCCTATGTACTGTAACACCTGTTGTACAAGCTGCACTGGCTTCCAGGGTTTTTTTGGAGATGCAATTCAAGATTCTGGTCATCACCTTTAAAGCCACAGTGCCAGGTTATTTGTGGAATCATCTTTTCCTGATAAGCCAAAAGAATGGACATATTCCTAGTCCCTTCCCTTAAATATTACCATTTGATGGGAGGTAGGAAGCTTGGTTTTTTCCTGTGGCAACCCCTGCCTTAAACTCTGCCCCTTGAAGTTTGGCAGGCCTCTAACCTCCTAGCCTTCCATAAAGCTTTGAAGACCTACTTTTCCTCCAAGCATCTTGGGATAAGATGAAGTGACTTGGCAGTTTTTTGTTGTTTTTAACGTGTTTAGTTTAATACTGTTAATATGGCTTTTGTCCTGTTTTAACTTTTAATTAGGAACTTCCCAGAGTTGCTTTTAAAATGTGCAGCTATGCAAATGTTATAAACAAACAAACAGATAAATGAAGTAGAATCAGAAAGGTATTACTACATTTGCAGATTCGGAGTACTTTCTTGAAGAAAAAAAAATCTTTATGTTCCTATTCCCTACTTTTTGATCTTTGGCTTACAGTACATATAATACCTTATTTATGTATAATTACACTACATATAATACCTTATCTATCAGAAAAAGATAGCAATTTGTGTCTCATCTTGAAATCTGTACAAAATATTGTCAAGTTCACTCGCAGATTCCTTGGTTTTGCTTCTTACTAGTGGCCAACAAACAATAAATTCCTGGTTCCTGGATATATAGGACATAGTCAGTTGTAAGTTATAAAAGGCAATAATTTGTGTCCTTAATTTACCATTATTGATTTGACTTCCACCTACAAGTGGTTGAAAAAAGATTATGTTTCTAAAAAAACAGGAGGAACATAAATCCTGCATTGATGAAGTCACCTTGCATTAAACATATCCAAAATAAGTTCTTTAGAGCAAAAATGGGTAGCTTCTAAGGGCTCCCAGGTTTCAGCAGCACTGTAAAGGTCTGCAGGGATACAATATAAAAGTCCATGGCTTTGGGGGAGGAGGGTTGTTGTAGAAATGTCAATGAAGGGAAGCAGTTCAGGAAACCTCTCAAGGGCCAGCTGCTCTCATTCCAACTCTTAAAACTTCATCAAAAGCTTCAAAACAGCCCCAAATTGCATTGGAAAAATCCAGCCATTATTCTGATGAATTTGCAATAGTGTGATTGTGGGATACTTTGGAGTCTGTGGATTCTTTACTCTGCTTTAGACAGAGAGAAAAATAAAATAAAATAGAGTATATTGACCTGGGGAGAAACAGAATAAAACAATTCAAATAGTTCTTTTTCATTATGATGATTTCAGCTCTTTTGTGACCGGATTCTTCTGGGGAAACATTTTGTTGAGAACCACACTTTGAAAAACATGGTTCTAGGAAATTAATGGCAATTAATAGATATGTACTTCATTGCATTGCTGCAAGTCTTAAATATCATCCAAGATTTAGTAATCTGAAAAGCCCAAGATTTAGCAGTGGCAAACCTTTTCATATCTAGTGACATACCATTTTAGGAACACTGATAAATGGATTGATTATTACTACTGTGTACTCCTCACTGAGATACACAAGCACAGGAATATACTGTAATCCTCCAGCACTACATATAAAAAGAGAAACCAATGGTCACAAATAGTAATACTTCTACCCCATATACAAGCATAATTTCTGTAGGCTTATTTCAAGCTCTATCTCCTCAATAAGGGCTTTATTTTTAAAAAATCTCCTTATATTTTTTGCAGCTGACAGTGGAATCCACAGTAGGCACTACAATCTGTCATATGCAATATAAACATTATTTACAAATGTATTTCTTTAACACATTTAACAAATGCATTTTAACACACTAACTTTATAAATAAAATATATTGGTTTATATTGAAATACTCAAGCAAAAGGAAATCTAATGACCTGCTGCTAATTTTTGGCTACTGTTTATATTTGAACTTTTCTCTTTCTTCCTGTAGAAACTTCCGTATCCTCTTCCTGTGTCCTACAAAAGACTGTACAATTCTTGAAAAAATGCAGCATAGGCAGAACTCCACCTTTCTCCTTCCTGCAAGGATATCCTTTTCCTTGTAGAATTGTTAGGAATGTTCCTATCAAAATATTCGTTCATTAGTTTTTCTCTGTACATTTCTGAATTTATAAATCTTTGCAGTTAAATGTATTTGGAAGCAAAGTATTCATTATTTCATAATAAAATTTTCCCACAGAAATATAGTTTAAATCTGTTTCAAAGTGATTTGCATTCTAAGGCTTTATCATGAAAAAGACCAAGAAAAATAGTGAACGGTTATTTTTCATTGGTTGAGTGAATTAACTAAAAGAGTGGGATTTATCTGTCCAACAGCAAAGCAATACTGTATAGATTTATCGCAGGCTGAAATTTTCGACAATCACATCTCCTTTTTCTCTCCCAACTCAGTAATATTTATTAAGATATGACATTTCCAAATATAACTCGTACTCTCTGCACATGGCAAAGAGCAACCAGAATTAGGAATCATAACAATACAATTACAGTTTGAATGCTACACCTAACACATAAAACAGAGATAGTATTCCTCCTAATTGCAACCAGTGCTTAAGGTTAGCTAAGTTTCCAAGTTGTTCTCTTTTTCATCTTATGTCTCAAAATAGCACAACTCTGCACAGTACAAAATCCATAAACTATTTCTAATGCAGAAAAAGACATATCTTTAAGTGCCTAGCTGATGCAGATTCATTCCTTGCACATTTACTCAAAATTTCACATTATAATTTTTTAATTTTTTTCACTGCTTTCAATTTACAGAACATTAAGAAATCAGAAACAGAGTTTAAATTTTGTCAAAAAAATAAATGCAGAACAATATAAATATACGACAAAATAATGATTTTTAAGTGATACATTAAACTTTAATCACCGAGAAAAATATTTATTTTATCTTAATTCAAAAGAAGCTCACAGTGAGAAGGTGTACCCATATCATCAAGCAGAGTCTTTCTGTCAAAATAAAATAATAATTTTAGCAATGGCCCATGAATCAAAGAATCATAAATAAGTTTCAAATTTTTAATATCAAATCAAATAAATATTTATTATGGTCAAAGACCACATAAACATCATATCAACACGCTACCCAAAGGCATATACAGAAGAAGTTGAATGTCATTTTTGTCAAGTTGTCACTTAAGCATATGTACAGAATATAAAGAGCAGTTGTTGTAGTCTATTATACAAGTGACAACAAGGTAACTTCTTGTTAGAATCAACTAACCTGCTTAATAGCGAAAAAAAATTCTTCAGAACTCTTATGCAAACTGGATGTTAGGCAGAAGGACGGGCAATGCAAAGAAATGGGATCTGATACTAGATATCCCAGTAATCTTCAAATGCTCTCCATAATGTATTTAGATAGGTAAATTTAATAGGACTGGATCAATTTCATACTGATTCAACAATATTTCAAATGGAGGCATATTTGGAGTAACTTGAAAAAGACCAGAACATTTTTTATGGTTGACACTTAACAGAAACATACCAAGCCATTAATCTTTAACCATAATGCAGTATATTCAATAAGCCATAAAAGCTTGAGTTTTTATGAAGTCAAACCATGAATCATGATTTAAAAACCATAATAATCTGAATTTTCACTGTGTACAACAGCCAAGAAAACAAGCCACTTTCTGGCTTGATTCACTGTATAATTCCAGTTGAGGTTGTCCCAATTCTTTGAAACTTTCAGGCTTGAAAACACAAACAGATGGTGAAGATATAGTTGGTCAAATGTGATTTTGACTTATTTTCTTTTCATGAGTATTATCTGTCCAGGAAAACAGAATGATTTAAAGTTACCTAAAGCAATAGATAGTTATTCTATACCACAGCAGATAATATATAAGAAAGAACAAAATACAGCAACTTGTAAAATCAGGAAGAAAAGAGAGAAAACAGAAAACAAATACTCATCACGCCAATTGACATTTATAATATTTGATAACTTAAATTTGAATGTATAAACTGCTTACTAAAATAATCAAGGTTAAATTAACCAGTTCTTACTTAATTCCACAAGCAATTTCATAAAATTTAGCTATATTAAAATTTAGCTATATTTGGTGCTATCCAAACTGATGGGACTTTATTTCTCCCATCAGTGTCTGGGCCAATAAGTGGAGTCTGCTAGTCAACTCCACTCCATGGCCATATTTGGTAATACCTAACACCCCTCCCCTCCTAGTTAGTGTTCCTCCAATCAGCACTTGCGTACGTTACATAGTCACGTAGGTAGACGGGACTTTGAGGGGTACGACTGGACCTGCGCATCTCACTTGTTCCTGGGGCAGTGGCCTGAACGGACAGGTCCACTGCTGCTCTAGTCCCTTCCTGTGGAACCGTCTTGAAGTCACCTTGTGGCATGGCAGGGACCGTTGAGCCTGAAGCCTCAGACGTACACCGTGGGATCTCCAAAAGATAAGCGTTCCCACGTCCTGTCCGGGTTTGAGGCTAGGCAGTCAGTTCTCTTGTTGAGTTCTGTGGGTAGGGCCTTAATCAGGGACCATTCTGCTGGAGTGTGTCAGGTGTCTGGCTGGTTATCTATGCTAGGGACCCAGCCTCTGATCTGGTTAATGTGTCTCTCCCACAGTCTCCCTTCTTCAGTTTCTACCCAGTATGATTGGGACCCTGTAACCCCTGTGACCCCCTCGGTCTCCCTGTATAATTGTGAGCGTAGACCATGTTCCCTATGGTGAAATGCCTGCATTTTCCCATGGAATCTATGGGAGTCTCGGTACTGTAGTGGGGGTGGACTCTGTCAAGTGTTGATCATAGTCTTCAGCCCATCAATAGGTCTGCAGGGCTGCAGTGTGTTGTTGCATGGGGTGTTAGGCCAAAAGCATTTTGTCAATCCCTTCTTGCCAGTCCCCTCAGCCCATTCACTTGAGCGTTTCTTTGGTTGTTCGGACCATTCTCTCTGCTTGTTCGTTTGTCACTGGATGTACAGGTGTGGACAGTGCTTGCCTGATTCCTAGTCTGGCCAGGAATACTTCAAATGCCTGCGAGGTGAACTGCAGCCCGTTGTCAGAGACAAGAACGTCCAGCAGCCTGTGGGTGGAGAATAGTCGTTGGAGGGTTCTTATGGTGGCCTCTGATGTGGTGGACTTTATTAGTATTACTTCCAATCACTTAAGAGTACATGTTGACAACTATGAGGAAGGTTTGCCCTTGGCAGGGCCCGACAAAGTTGACATGTACTCTGGCCCATGGAGCTGTGGGTGTCTCCCAAACCCCCTTCTGGGGTTTGCTGATGAAGGGCCTGGTCTGGTTTCTTGGCAGGGGGTGCAGGTGGCAACCCAGGTTTCTATCTCCTTGTCCAGTCCTGGCCACCACACATAGCTTCTGGCCAGGGCTCTCATTCGGACTATCCCCGGGTGGCCCTCATGTAGCAGTGGCAGTATTCTATTCTTTAGTGGGGGCAGAATGATTACTCTCTCCCCCCCCCAAGTATGCAGCCCTTAAGCACTGACAGCTCAGCCTGTCTGTTTTTATATGGTTTGAATTCATCCCCTTCTATTGCTTCTGGCCATTCCCTCCACACCCAGTTTGAAATCTGCACCATTGTTTTGTCGCGGGCTGTGAGTCTCGCAATCTCTGCAGACGTCATCAGTCCGCGCTGTAGCTCCTCCGCTAGTAGCTCCTCCGCTCCTCCGCTGGTGGTCACTCCTCCGCTCCTCCGCTGGGTCTTCAGCTAGGTCTGGAAGAGGACAGTGGCTCAGGGCATCAGCGTGAGAGATGTCTTTTCCTGGCCTGTGGATTAGGCGGTAGCTGTATGCAGCCAAGAACACAGTCCATCTTAACATCCTGTGTGATAGGATGCTTGGTATGGGTCTATCTCTGGCAAGGATGCCCAGCAAAGGTTTGTGGTCAAGTCGAATGGCCTTCCGTAAAGGTATTCGTGGAAGCGTTTGACTCCTACGACTACGGCAAGCGCTTCCTTGTCGATTTGGCTATAGTTTCTTTGGGTTTTAGACAGTGTCTTTGAGTAATATGCTGTAGGGGCTTCTGTCCCATTGGGCAGTCAGTGACTGAGGACTGCTCCGATTCCATAGGGAGAGGCATCGCATGTGAGTGTGATTGGTAGTGTCTCACTGTGCTGCATGAGAACGTTGCTGGATGTTAGGATATTTTTTATCTTTTTGAAAATGTCAGCCTCGTGTTGCCCTCAGGTCCAGTTGGTTGTTTTATCTAGCAGTCTGTGGAGTGGTTCTGCAATAGTCACCTTCTGTGGTAAAAAAACATTATAGAAATTGAGTAACCCCAGGAAGGCTTGCAGTTCCACTTTATTTTGTGGGGTGGGGGCTTCCCATATTGCCTTCAGCTTCCCATTTGTGGGTCAGATGCTGGATGCATCTATCAGGAAGCCTAAAAATTCCACTTGGGGGATGGCTAGGTGGCACTTATTCCCCTTTTAATTTCAGTCCAGCTTCTTGGAATCTCCCCAGTACAGCCCTTAGTCACTCTATCAGTTGTTCTCTGTTTTTGGCCAAAATGATCACATCATCAAAATATGGTATTACCCCTAGGATGTTGTGCAATAGCCTTTCCATAATGCTCTGGAACAGGCTGGGGGCAATGCTTACTCCGAACTGCAGCTGCTTGCATTTAAATCACCTTGGTGGGTGACAATTGTCTGCGCTTCAGCAGTTGCCTCGTCAGTGTGCAGTTGTTGATAGGCCTGGGCCAGATCTAACTTGGCGAATATAGTCCCTCGGCCTAGGGAGTGTAGGAGGTGCTGCACTACTGGCATGGGATAGGCGCTTTGCTGGAGAGCTTTATTCACGGTCGTCTTGTAGTCAGCACAAATTCTGACTGACCCATCTGGTTTAACTGGGATGATGATTGGAGTCTCCCATTTGACATGGTCAACCAGTTCTAGGACCCCTTGGGCAATTAACTTATCTAATTATTCCTCGAATATGGGGCAGAGAGCGAACGGGACTCGCCATGGTTTGAGTCGGGACAGGGGCTATTTTGGGGTCCCTGTGTACTTGCCCAGTTTGTTGTCGAAGACGTCACTGAATTCCCATTGCAGTTCTGTGATGTCTGCTGTGGGGAGCAGGGTGGTGGTCTCTGCTGCGTGAACGCTGGTGATGTGGATCTGGAGCAGCTCTTGCTTGTAGGCTTGGCAGGTTCCGGTCTACGATGGTGAGTGGCAGGTTTCCCTGAAAACAGCTGTATTGTATATGGTCTGTCTTCCTGTCCAGGACAGGTATGCAGCAGCCCTGGTAGTCCTTTAATATAAGAGTCTGTGGTTCCAGTTGGTCACACCACAGTTTGGGTTGTCGTCTTTTGAGGGTGTCCTATGAGATCATGGATATGTAGGACCCCAAGTCTACTTCCATCTTGCAGGGCTTGCCTTCAATGGATACTGTGGCCATTATTTTGTTGGCCTCATAGGCATCAGTGTGTCTCACCTGGGTCTGGGCATAGCCAATGAAGGTGAAGTGCGCTTCTTTTTCTCTGGCGTAATCTCTCCCTTTGAATTTCCTGCCAGGTGTCTTCCACTCTCCCCCAATGAGCCATGTTGACTCGTTGGTGATGATGCCCACCTGCCTTGCTTATTGGTTGGTTGGCTGGCTTGGCATATCTCCGTGATGTGGCCTCTGTGCTCACATCTTCAGCAGATAGTGTCTTTGAAACAGCATGCCAAGCGGTGGTGATTTCCTCCACAACTCCCGCACTGTCTATTTCCTTGTTTCCCATATGGCTTACCATACTTTACCTTGTGCACTTCTCTGTTGTCATCTTCGCTTGCTTCGGAGGCGGAGTCGCTTCGGTCGGGGTGGTGATCGATCTTGGTTGCATGGACCATCCCCGTTCCCTTGATCCGCACTGCCAAGTTGTCAGAGGACTCCGTGGATCATGCCTTATCAATGGCTTCCTTGAATGAGATGTCCTCCTGGGGCCAAGAGTTTCTTTTGTAGCATTTGATCATCCTCATTCCCAGGATGATTCGGTCACAGATCATCCCTTTGGTGTCTGGAAACCTGCAGTTCTTTGCTATCTCTGGTTCCGCGTGTAAAATTCATGTCGGCTCACCAGGTAGGAGGGACAGGGGGCATAATGCCCCTTGAGTGCCTGTTGGAATTTGTCCCAGGATACGCTTCACAGGTCGTCCAATACAAGGGCATCTGCCATTTCGTAGATCTCAGAGTCACAGTAGGTCAGGAATAAGGCTTTTTTCTTTGCATTGTGGGCTGCTTGGAGTCTGTTGACTGCCAAGTGCAGATAAAATTGGCCCATGTATGAGGACCATTTATCCTTTGCCGGGTCATAGGGATCAACAGCAGGTGGTGTGCCATGTTGGTCGGCGGGGTTGCGATCATTGCGGTGGCTGGTAAAATGGCATCCGAATTCCCATGAGGTGTCCTTTGTTGTCTCCACAGCTCAGTATCCCATCCTTGTCACCATTGTTAAGTGGGTCCATGGGAATAAGAGGCAGGATGCAGCAAGAGCTGGTAAAACTCTTTTATTATGTCTATTAAGCAAAAGCTGCTCATCCACGGCAGGCGCCAGCTTTTGTAGCCAGCGCTGTCCAAAGCTTCAGACACTGACAAGAGTTTATTTCTCCCGCCAGTGTCTGGGCCAATTAGTGGAGTCTGCTAGCCAGCTCCACTCCATGGCCATATTTGATAATACTTAACACTAACAGCAATCTATCCCATTATTAGCAATTTTACTATTCCAAATCCACAATTACAGTTACTATTAACATGTGAAAAATCAGTTTAGAATTTCCTGGGTTCTTGCTTGAAGGTAATAGGTCTATGTGCAAAAGCACAAGGCTCAGTGACATTTCAATACAATAGGCTGCACATGATTACATTCAGTCACAGTACAGAACATGGAATGTAACACTGATCCATATTCTGCAGTCTACATCTGAAACATAAATTAAACACATGGAATTTCAACATTACCACTGTCACTCCCAACCATTTTCCATAGTTTTTTTTCCCTGTACAGCCAGTATTCAACTCCTAATGATGATGCAACACTGCAGTTGGTACACTACCACTATTTCTATTTTATGATAAAAATAATGTACTGCTGTGTTCTACTAGCAGACAATATAAAAGGTGACCAAGGGTCACAAAAATATTACTTCATATAATACATAATTTTACAACAACAAAAATATCCTAAGTTGCTTATCTCTTATAACATTTACACTGATTTCAAGAATTAATTAGTGACCATGTGTAAAACAGTTTCTGCTAATCAAATTTCATAGAAATGATTTTTGATAATGTTAGTATGTAAAACTAAGTTTTTAAATGAAACAGACATCATGTTTCCTTGCTAGATTTCGCAATGAAATGTTAAATTATTTCTACACATGTATGAAACTTCATCAGAAGACATACACATGTACATTTATGTGTACATTTATGCAACCAGCAAGTTTTTTAAAAATGGTGTCAAATGTACACGATGCTTTGTCTTCTATTTCTAACTAGTTGAACAGGCTGTCGCCCACCTCTGAAATTTATTTGTATTCCTAATTAAGGCAATCTCTTCTGAATCTTTAGTACATTTATAGAAATTCCAGACCAGGAAGAAACCTAACGATTTGATGGACATGAACTTGTATGGCCATATTAAAACAAATGTGTGCTGTTCTACAACTTTTTTTTCATCAGTTATAAAGGCTACAATAAATTGGATATATTTTAAATTTAATTGTACGAGTTAGAGTTAAACCTAACAATCTTAGTGTCCCTTGATGTGATCTGTTCAAGGATAATGAATGGAAGGGAATGGAACAATATTGTTCTCCCAGAACAGCTTGACTAAAATTTCTAAGGCAGCATGTCATTCCCTCTAAACTAATTTTAATTGTTAAATATTGGATTTTTCTTGGGAAAATGTTTAATTCTGCAACCACACCCAGTTGCATACAAAAGTTTAAACACTTTTGGTCAATTTATTTCAGTGAATCCCCCAAATCAACAGAAATTGATACAACTCTACATGGTACAAAGAAAAACATGACATCTTGTTGCAAGATGTTGACAATTATTTTACTGTATTTAATTTGACTATATAAATATGTGCATTATTATATGTTTTTAAAATATGTGCATATATGTTTATATAATAAAAAGTAAAGAATATGGCAGGTCCAGAGGTCTGGACAATTTTCAGGTATTATTTTGTAGTACCTCCTTTGGCAGAAATAATAGCTTCTAAATGATTCTTGGAGCTACCTATATGTCTTCCTTCCTTGTTTTCTGTTTGGAATTTTTCCCACTCTTTCTTTCAGAACTTTTTTAGTTCAGAAATATTTTTAAATCTCCTTGCATGCACGACACACTTGAACTATTGGTAAAATAAGACTAATGAGATAAAAAATAAGGTTAAAATGCAAGACAAATAAATTAAAAGTATAATAAGGTAAAAAGTATGAGGGCAACCTAAGCTTGAGAATATAAAGGTATAATAAAATTTATCTCCATTTGTGGTAACTTTGACAATAAAGAAGTAAGTACATGTGCTATTTTACCCATAGCTCCTGATCAATTGGTAAAGTGTTCCTTTCTTTAAATCAGCAGTCCCCAACCTTTTGGACACCAGAGACCAGTTCCATGGAGAGAGGTTTTTCCATGGACTGGAGGGGGCATGGTTTCATGTGCTGCCTGTATCCCGTGGATGAGGCTTTGCTTGTTTGCACAGACTATTTTCTGGCATGCCACAATTCTGGTCCATGAACCGGGAGTCAGGGAGCCCTGATCTAAATGCTATATCTCTTTTTCTCAAAAGTCTTGTAGTAGTTAATGTGGAACAATTTAAATTTTGTATCATCTGTTATAGCACTTCATTTGAAAAAACTTTTCAGCCTGTCTTTTTAACCTATGTTAGATTATTATATTTGTTTGTTTATATATTAATCAAATTTAAAAAGCCACCAACCTCCATAAAGACTCTACTTCATAGTTAAAAATAACAAATAACACAGAATCAGTTAGAAAGGTGCCCACTTTCTGCTCTTGGCAGATTTACTAGTTGTTGTTGTTTTTTTTTAAATTAAACTGTAAACAGTTGTACCTAACGAGTAGGTATTCATTCCAAAGTATAAAATAACATCTTGTTTAACTTTGCACCATAAGCACGTGACATTTTTTATTACTTAGAGACTAACTGAAATAAAATTTGATCAAGGGTACCTAAACACTTACTGTACATGCAGGTAAATAAGAATGTTCCCCATTTACCTCCTTATTCAGTTACCTATTTCTTGTTGATTTCACCCATCCCTATTCTGTTCTATATTGGACAGATGTCTTGGTTTATTCATTCATATTGCCTTCTGTAATCATCCTACTGTACTACATGTATGTTGTTCTATTTAATAGGATTTCCTTAAGATTTGTAGAAAGATCTGTCTAGCACCCCATTCTATCTCCATTTCGATTTCTTTTGGGGTTTGCATTTTCAGATTTGGTTACAAATCATTGAACCTGAATTTGAACCTGAATCTATATACTACTAAAATCCCTTTGTTTGTTTGTTTGTTTGTTTGTTTGTTTGTAACCTACAGTTGGGTGAAATCGGAAGGCATAAGGCAACAATTATTCAGGCAATGTAACTCAAATGGAATAACTTACAGAATGCTAAGACTCATGACTCCCGTAGGAATGACGTTTTGGGAAGTTGTTGCTTGTTCAGCACTGCTGCATTGCTCCTGTTCAGAGCCACCACCATACTAGTTCTATTTAACTTTTCTAAATTACTTCAAAGATAGTTAGGCCCTCCCATTTAGTTGAACAAAAAATATAAAATATAGAGAATAATATAGGAATAAGCCACATCTTCTTCACCCAGTGAACAAAAAGGGAGATAGGAAACAAAAGACAGCAAAATGAGGAAAATTGCACCGGTCATCCATATTTTAAGTAATGAAGCCTTCTGGCATTCTGAAAGGTAGACTTCAAAAATGTGAGGAGCAACAGAATTCATCAGTTAAACCAAGCACACAAATACAGACTAAAAATTATATGCAAAATAAATAAAAGTTAGACAAAATGAGTAAGTCTCAAGTCCTGTAGAAATGGGTGATAGGTAATCTTTGGATTTTGAAAATGATAAACTACATATCTCTGAAAGACTGGAGATGCTGCTGTGACCAACAGACCAGGAGCAAATTTGATCCAACAGGACTCCTCTGGATAAAGAAGATAAGAGATTGCCCACATGTGCTCCAAACACTTTCTCCTCATAGGAGATTGCAGAACAGTCATCATTCTGCGGGTCTGATTGAAAAGCCCTGGCATTTTTAGTTAACAGCCCATCCATGTACTGAGTTATGACAAAACAGCAAATGGATAAAGGCTAGGTCCCACTGGCTGATGGACGCAAAACGTATGCATAAAGGACACAGTGGACGAGCAAAATTTCAGGGGTGGCTCCATCCGTTTTCATCCGCTCCAAAAATTGGTGAAAATTTGCATAAACAGAACAGAAAACAATGGACGTGGGTAGTATGTAGCGGGGATGTTAAATGGATGTTCATCGGAAGCCTAGCGGATGAAAGCGGATGGAAGCGGATGATACCTCCAAAGGGGTTCCGGGGAGAATTTCGAAGCAGACGCATAGTGGAAGGGGCGGATGCATAGCAGATGAAGCAGATGCATCACGTACGCCTATAGGAAACAAAGGGGATGCCGCGCATATGTATATTGGATGCAAAGTGTTCACTGCACATGCAGGGGGTCTGAATTGTGTCTGCTCCGCGGATATAAAAGGATGCAGCATGCACGCAGTCAGCATACAGGGGAAAGATGTGCTGCCAGATACATCTTGCAGGAACACCATGGTTCATCAGTCAGGCAAGAAGAGGAAGTCCGTGCCTACTCGTTCAAGCCCTGGCAAGGTGAAGAAGGCCAGAACCAGCATCCCACCCCCTGGCACTGCTCCTGCTGCTGCTGCTGCTGCTGTGGTAGACCAACCCCAAGGCCCTCAAGGCCCTCAAATCCCTGCTGCTGAAGGCCCTGCTGCTCAAGCCCCAGAAGGCCCTGATGCTGAAGCCCCTGAAGGCCCTGCTGAAGCCCCTGCCAGAGGGAGGAAGAGGCAAGGGAAGGAGAAGGGGGAGAGGAAACAGTACACCGTTTCCGAGGAGCATGAGGATGAGGTGCTGGAATGACTGAGGTAGAACGAGTACCTGTGGAGAAAGGGCCACAGACTGTATTGGGACACCAAGAAGAAGGCAGCTTGGAGAGACAAGGCAGAGAGCCTGGGGTACACTGCAGAAGTACTCCTAGGATGGTGGAAGCACATGCACTCCTGGTATGGCAAGCCACACCTCAAGAAATCTGGGCAGGCCGCTGTCAAGCTCACTGACCGGGAGATGTATATCATGGCCAAGTGCAGTTTCCTGGAGGGTGAGATCTGCCACTGAGGAACAGCCCCTCTGAGACCCCTCTCCCTCAGACAGCCCACAGACAGCCAG
>BLBF01000022.1:37665188-37747120 GCA_015471245.1 Laticauda colubrina | reverse complement strand
CTGGCTGTCTGTGGGCTGTCTGAGGGAGAGGGGTCTCAGAGGGGCTGCTCTTCGGTGGTGGATCTCACCCTCCAGGAAACTGCACTTGGCCATGATATACATCTCCCGGTCAGTGTGCTTGACAGTGGCCTGCCCAGATTTCTTGAGGTGTGGCTTGCCATACCAGGAGTGCATGTGCTTCCACCATCCTAGGAGTACTTCTGCAGTGTATCCTGGGCTCTCTGCCTTGTCTTTCCAAGCTGCCTGCTTCTTCTTGGTGTCCCAATACAGTCTGTGGCCATTTCTCCACAGGTACTCGTTCTCCCTCAGCCATTCCAGCGCCTCATCCTCATGCTCCTCGGAAACGGTGTACTGTTTCCTCTCTCCCTTCTCCTTCCCTTGCCTCTTCCTCCCTCTGGCAGGGGCTTCAGCAGGGCCTTCAGGGGCTTCAGCATCAGGGCCTTCTGGAGATTGTTCAGGGCCTTCAGCTGCTTGAGCAGCAGGGCCTTCAGGTGCTTGAGCAGCATGGCCTTCAGCAGCAGGGCTTTGAGGGGCTTGAGGGCCTTGGGGCTAGTCCACCACAGAAGCAGCAGCAGAAGCAGCAGCAGCAGCAACAGCTTCATAGTCAGTGCCAGTGGGTAGGATGCTGGTTGTGGCCTTTTTCACCTTGCCAGGGCTTGAACAAGTAAGTACGAGTCAGCCTCTTCTTGCCTGACTGATGAACCATGGTGTTCCTGCAAGATGTATCTGGCAGCACGTCTTTCCCCTGTATGCTGACTGCGTGCGTGCTGCATCCTTTTATATCTGCGGAGCGGATGCAATTCATACTCCCTGCATATGCAGTGAACGCTTTGCATCTAATATACATCCACACGGCATCCCCTTTATTTCCTATTGGCGTACGTGATGCATCCGCTTCATCTGCTATGCATCAGCCCCTTCCACTATGCGTCTCCTTCGAAATTCTCCCCGGCAACTCCTTCGGAGTTGTCATCCGCTTCCATCCACTTTCATCCGCTGGCTTCCGATGAAAATCCATTTAACATCCCCGCTACATACTATCCACGTCCATTCTTTTCCGTTCTGTTTATGCAAATTTTGGGCAATTTTTGGAGCAGATGAAAACGGATGGAGCCACCCCTGAAATTTTGCTCGTCCGCTGTGTCCTTTATGCATACGTTTTGCGTCCATCGGCCAGTGGGACTGGGACTTTAGATTGTGGGGGAAAAAGAGACTGGAGACCAGCGTGACTTTCAGCTTTTTATTCAGTTCCTGGAATCAGTCTAACTGCGGAGACGCGGCAGCCTTTTTTATAGCGGCTGCTTGTGGCTCATAGCCAATGACAGTTCCTTGAATTCCCCACCGCTCAGGCGGACCAATCACAGGGTGGCAATTGTTGACCAATCACCATTGCTTGAAGAATCAATCATATTGCTGTATTTGTGGACCAATCAGAAAAGGGTATTTCAAGTATGGTAATATAGAACACCCCTCCCCACTTGGTTTAGTCCAACCTACGTTACATAGTCACATAAGTAGGCGGGGCTTTTATGGTGTCTAATTGGCCTGAACAGCTCAGTTGTGTTGTTGTCTTCGGCTGGTTCGGATAGGATCGCTGTCTCTCCTGTCCTTCTCCATGGAAACTCCTGGAAGGTAGAGTCGGCCATGCCATTCCCGCCTGTTCTATCTGGGCTGGTAGAGCCGGCTCGGCTGCTCTCTTCTGGATTGGCTTCTTGTTGTTTTTCCGCTGCCTGTTCCTCTCTACCGAAGTCATCTCCAGGTCAGTAATTGTGGTTTCTTTCTGGGGTTACTGATGAAGTTGGTTGGCGGGTTGTTGTTTGTGTTTGTTGTGGTGTTTCTTGTGCCAGTGGAGGGTCTCCCCCTCCCCTCTTATTCATGACTGAGGGGTCTCCCCCCTCTCTGGTCTGGTTATGATTATTATTTTTTAATGTTTGCTGTGGTTCTGGCATGTGTGTGTGTTTTTTCTTCGCACCTGAGATTGTTAGTGGTTCTTTCTACTGTTCATGACCTCAGTTGATCTATGTGTCTCCTCCAGCTTCTTCCATCCTCTGTTTCTAGTCTGTATAACCTGGGTCCTGTTACCTGGGTTATTGTTGCCAGTATCCATAGTGGGTGCCCCGTGAGATTTTTTGCGGAGACCAGGTCCTCTGTTCTGAATGTGTGCTGCTTACTTGAGGAGTCTGCTGGTTTTTCAGGTCTGTAGGTGGGGTGTAATCTATCTAGGTGCGATCTTAATTTTCTACCCATCAATAGTTCTGCTGGGTTTTTATTCGTTGTGGTGTTAGGTGTGATGTGTTGTATGGTGAGCATTTTGTAGATTTTTTCTTGTATGTCCCCCATGTCTAGCTGCTCTATAGTCTCTTTCTCATACCAGACCATGTGTTCTGCCCACCCGTTTGTAGCCGCCCGACCGGGTGCTGTCAAGGCATGCCTTATGCCATGTTCGGCAAGGAACTTTTCAAATGTCAATGCCGTGAACTATGGCCCATTATTTGAAACCAATAGATCCGGCAATCCATGTGTTGCGAAGAGTTTCCTCAGCTGTCTGATGGCGGCTTCTGTTGTTGTGGACTTCATGACACTTACCTCTAACCAATTTGAATAAGCGTCTACTATTATTAGAAATGTGTGTCCTTTTGTCGGCCCTGCGAAATCTATGTGTATTCTCGACCAGGGTCACCTCGGTGTTTCCCAGTCGAATACAGCTGTGGCAGGGGGTGTAGGTCTGGATTTTTGGCATTGCGTGCACGTTTCCACCCATCTCCTAATATCCTTATCCATCCCTGGCCACCATATATAACTCCTGGCCAGGGATTTCATTCGTACGATACCCGGGTGTCCTTCATGCAAGATATCCAGTACTTGTTCTTGGAGTAGTTCCGGTATGACTACCTGATCCCCCAATAGTATACAACCTTTTAACATTGAGAGTTCCGTCTGTCTGTTCCGGAACAGTTTAAAAGTGTCGTCAGTCTCATTTTCTGGCCAACCTTTTCCTACCCAGTTTAAAATCCGCGCCATCTTTTTGTCTCTTGTGGTTTCTTTCACAATGTCTGCTGCGGTTATGGGTAGGTTTGGGAATGTTTGTGGTTGGTGCCGGGTCGCTTCCCAGTTCGGGCAGGGGAGAACAGCTCAGGGCGTCAGCATGTAATATGTCCTTCCCTGGCCAGTGGATTAATTTGTAATTGTATGCAGCAAGGCACTTGGACCACCTCATCATTCATGGTGACAGTATGTTTGGGGTGGCCTTGTTTCCTGCGAGTATTCCCAAGAGCAGCTTGTGGTCTGTCATTAGTGAAAAAGTCCTGCCATAGAGGTATTCATGGAATTGCTTGACTCCAGTTATCACTGCTAGCACCTCTCTGTCCAATTGGCTGTAGTTTCTTTCTGCTTTGGACAGCATTTTGGAATAGAACGCGATCGGCGCTTCTCTGCCATCTGGTAGCGTGTGGCTGAGTACGGCTCCGACACCGAATGGTGATGCGTTGCACGTGACTGTCAGTGGCAGTGTTTCGCTGTATTGAATTAACACAGATTTGGATGTCAGCAAGTCTTTTATTTTCTGGAACGTGGCCTCTTCTCGTCGTACCCAGGTCCAGGTAGCTGTCTTATCCAGCAATCTGTGCAGTGTTTCCACCATCATTGCCTTCTGTGGCAGAAAGACATTATAGAAATTAATGAGTCTCAAAAATGCTTGTAAGTCTGTTTTATTTTTGGGCCTGGGAGCTTCTTTTATTGCTTTGATTTTCTGGTCCATGGGGTGGATGCCATCTTTATCTATTAGGTACCCCAGGAATTCAACTTTAGAGGTGGCTAGCTGGCATTTTTCTTTTTTAACTTTGAGTCCCGCCTCTTGGAATCTTTGTAAGACTTCTCTGAGGCGGCTTTCCAGTTGGTTCTTGTCACTAGCTGATACCAGCATGTCATTGAAGTATGGGACCACCCCTTTTATTCCTTGTAACAGGCGCTCCATCAAGCTTTGGAACACCCCTGGGGCCACGCTGACTCCAAATTGCAGTCTTTTGCATCTGAATGCCCCCCTTTGAGTCACGATTGTTTGTGCCTCTGCTGTTTCAGGGTCAACTGGCAATTGCTGGTATGCTTGTGCAAGGTTGAGCTTTGTGAAGACCTTGCCTCCCCCCAACGAATGTAACACATGTTGCACCATGGAACAGGGTATGCGTTTTGTTGAAGTGCATGGTTGAGCATGGCCTTATAGTCTCCACAGATTCTTACGGACCCATCTGGCTTAATTGGGGTCACAATTGGGGTTTCCCAGCTTGCGTGGTCTATTGGTTCCAATACCCCCTGTGCGATGAGTTTATTCAATTGTTCATCGATTTTTGGTTTTAATGCAAAAGGAACTCGCCTTGCCTTTAACCTGATTGGGACTATGTTTGGATTCAAATTAAATGATATAGGGGACCCTCGGTACTTGCCTAATTTTCCATCGAACACGTCCTGGAAATCTCTCATCAGGCTCTCCTCCCAGTCTGTTTTGGTGATGCTGTTGATTCCGGTCACTCCGATTCCCAGGGGCTTGAACCATTCAATTCCCAGGAGGCTTGGGCAATCCCAGTCTACGATGGTTAGTGGAAGAATTTCCGTGTGCTTCTTGAATTTAACTTGGAAGTGTCCAAGTCCGACTAGGGGGATACTGTTCCCTTGGTAGTCTTTGAGGGTCAGTTTTTGACTGTCCAGTTCCATTCTTTGTATGCTCGGTATCAGTCTCTTAAGTGTGTTCCATGATACCATAGACAGGTATGAACTGGAGTCCACTTCCATCTCGCATTGTTGGCCTTCGATGTTGATTTTCACATTGCCTTCCAGGCATCGGTTGTGTTCGAGTGCCCAATGGTTATAGTTTGATGTGTCTCTTCCTTTCTGTAAGTTTCATTGAGCCATTTGCTTCTGTTTTCTCGGCTCCAACGGCCCCCTGCCTGTCTTTCTTTCATTCTGGAGAGGGTGCTGTCTCTTCGTCTGGGGCTATAGCTCTTTCAGTTCCGGCAGACCCTTGCTATGTGTCCCTGTCTCTTGCAGTGCCAGCAAAACATGTCTAGGAAATGGCACTCGGAACAAGGGTGGTCTCCTCCGCACCCGGTGCACTGGAACCCTGACTTACGTTCTCTACTCTCACGTCTGTTTCATTCCGATTGGAGTCTGTGTATTTCCTCTTCCTCATCATTGGTTTCAGACACAGACTCGATGTTCTCGTGTTGCATGGTGGTCTTGTGGTTGCCCTCTGGTTTCTTCTTCCGGGGTTGGCTTGTCTCTGCCAGTGATTTCTGGTTTTCCATATTCATTTGCCACATCGTGTCTGCTGATTTTTTAGTGGCTTTGGCTGCTGTGGCCTCAGTGATGGCCTCAGTAACTGTGATATTTGGTCAGGTTATCAGCCGGCTCTGCAAGGTGAGGTCTCTCAGATCTAGGACCACGCGGTCCCTCATGGCTTCATCCATGTTGAGGAACTCGCATGCCCCACCAATGTCCCTTAGAGCCGCTATGAAATCTCCGATGCTCTCACTTTCTCTCTGGTCCCGTTTGTAAAATTCATGTCTCTGAATAAGGCTGGAGACGGTTGGTGCATAATGGGCCTTCAGTATTTTTTCCAAATCTGGCCAGGCCATCTGCTTTACATCCTCAGGTTTGGCCAATGCTCTGGCCATCTTGAACACTGCAGGCCCCCAGTGTGTCAGGAACACGGCTCTCTTTCTGTTGTCGGAGATCCTTTGTAGGTCATTGTTCTCGAGGAACATGAGAAATTTGTTAATGTATGATTCCTAGTCCTCTGTCTCTGGGTTGAACGGTGTGTGTGGCGAGTTGGTCCCGGCCATTTCGTCTTGCTAGGTTCTCATTGCCACGTGCTCAACTGGTCTCCTTGTCTCAGTATCCCACCTTCATCGCTAGTGTTAGATCCCGGG
This sequence comes from Laticauda colubrina, assembly GCA_015471245.1. Lineage (NCBI taxonomy): Eukaryota > Metazoa > Chordata > Lepidosauria > Squamata > Elapidae > Laticauda > Laticauda colubrina. The sequence continues at coordinate 37,741,199 of BLBF01000022.1, read as the reverse complement.
GAAAAAAGAGATTGAAGACCAGTGTGACTTTCAGCTCTTTATTCGGTTCCTGGAATCAATCTAACTGCAGAGCCGCAGCAGCCTTTTTTATAGCGGCTGCTCACGGCCAATGACAGTTCCTTGAATTCCCCGCTGCTCAGGCGGACCAATCACAGGGCGGCAATTGTTGACCAATCACCGTTGCTTGAAGAACCAATCATATTGCTGTATTTGTGGACCAATCAGAAAAGGGTATTTCAAGTATGCTAATATAGAACACTCATTGTATGTAATTTTAAAAATACTAAATAGCCTGGACTGCACAATGGCTAACATCAGTTTGGCCTCACAAACCCCAGAAACTTAAGAGCTAAGGCAGGATCAAGAACCAACCCTTGGAAATGGGCAGCCTGTAGTTATATAATGCAAAGCCATGCCTGTGAAGAATATTGGGACTTGTGCTTGCTTGAAACCTGACTAGAAGCTCACAGAAAGTGACATTTAACATCTGAAAATAATTGGCATAGAAAATTGGATACTGTAAATTTCTTTCCAGAACTTTTGCCTTGGCTGCTAGACCTTCATGGTTGAAAGTTCTCCTTTTGGAGTCTCTGAAGGAATCCTTTTCTGCTACCTCTATCAACACCTTCCCCCTTTGCATCAGAAAAATTAAAAGCACCCGTCAATTCTCCCTGATTTGATCAATTTTTAATCTTTTGCCAATAACATGTGTGTTCCACACACATATTTTGGCAAACAGAAAGTTAGCACCCACTCTTCTCCTAGATCCAAACTAGGACAAATCCATTAAGCCATAATAGGAATTCAACCAAGATTCAACCAAGCCTGGGACTGAAGACAACCTACAAAGTTACCTCTGCATGGTCCCACGGGAGTCTGACAACCAATCAGAACGCATTTCTTTCACAGGAAAAGGAAGCAAGTTCAAAGCCCGAGAGGGTATAAATCTCTCTCTCTCTCTCTCTCTCTCTCTCTCTCTCTCTCTCTCTCTCTCTCTCTCGTGCTTGATTACCCAGGACCTAAAAACCATGTGGTCCTGTCCACTATTAAACTATCTTTCCAAATAGCCTCCATGTTTCTAGTGTCTTTCTCCCCACTTGGAACTGAACCCAGATGGACATTTCTTTCAACACTACTCAGGATCCAACTCTTAGCAATCCAGCTGTACCAAGATGCATCAGGCAGGTAGGCTCCGAAGCTTCCAAGAAACCAACATAATTCTCATCACCTACAACCTAAAAAAATCCACAGAAGCCCATGCTACAACTTCCACTCTCTTTTGTTTAAAAATATATACTCTTGTTTTAGCTTTTACAAGGCATTAAAGACCTACTGTTTCCTCGGGCATTTGGGTCAGGTGGTTAGACAACTTCTGCTGACACTGATGTGTTTGCTCAATGAATGAGGTTATTGTTTACTTTTGAGCATTGTACTGAGTTTTCTGTTTTAATCCTTGGAAGTTGCACAGACACTTGTGTGAGATTGGCAGCTATATAAACCATATACATCAATCAAATTAAGTAAAGTTATTAAGATATTGATTCTTCAGTGTAAGGTGAGGGCAAAGGCATCTAATAAATTGTTTGCTTTTTCTGTAGCTTCATTGGTTCCATTGCTATTGCTGGTCAACTTCAACTTCAACTCTGATATCCCCAAAGATGTGCTCTTTGCATTCAGAACAAAGTTTGTGGTCCTGTGGAATAATTCAAAGTATAACAAAATCATTACAGAATGGTGGTGTGGCACATATTCCACACAAACTATGATAAATAACTAATTTAGACAAAAAACCTGATGGCAAAATGGGGAAAATATGTAACTTCATACCTTGAGTATTTTAGCAATTCCTACATATTTCATATTTGCAGAATACAAGCAATCCAGAAGCAGAGCAGTATCAAAGATTTATTTAGTTCTGGTTTTGAAAAGGAAAATATAAGTTTCCTAAGATTAGAACATGGAGGGTTAGTTTGAACTCTATTGTCTTGGTTTCGTATGCATATTAACCCTTGGCCTCACTTCCCTTTACACAGATGTGGTCATAGCTCCCTCTTCTGTTTCTCTTTGATTTAGCTGCTGGTCTTGTACTAAACTGGTTTTCTTGCTCCGTTCCTCTGCTGCCTTCATCCTCCATATTGCAGCTAAGTGAGGGAAGCAGAGAGTTCTGTGAGCACATGGGCTTGGATTGTACAACTCTAGAAACTTTTCATATGCATTGGCAACTTTTGGTTGGGGGGGTGGGACACAGTGATTTCCATCTAAGCAAAAGTACCCATTTGAAAGCAGTTCTAATTGTGACCATTTCCTGGGTTTTTTTTCCATTCCTAATAAGTAATTATTTAATGCTATGTTGTATTAAGAATTCTACCTCCCCAAAATAAATTTTAACATGAAAAAGTGAGTGTGCTGGAAGTAGTTTTCAGTTCACTTTAATCACTGCTTCTTTGTAAACATTTACACTTCACAGGTGCATCAATAAAGTAAAACTTTCTTCATTTCACAGATATACTAAAAATGTGCCATATAGATCAGAAAATGTGGGAGCACAGTGGAATAATCCCTATTCAAGTTAACAAAGTTACAATTATGCCATTAAATGTATTGAACATCATCTTCCACGGTGCCAAACAACATATTTTGAAATTATGGGAGTGGGAGTCAACCATAACTTTATTTGTAAGACATTCAGAACAGGAAAAATGATTTCATTAATAAAGCATTCTTTTTCTGCATGTTCCCTCTTTCCTCCCATACAAGTAGAGCAGTAGAATCAGTCTTCAGTATTTAAGGAGTTAATAGTTGAATAGGAGAGGAAAAGGTGGAGAAAGGAAGTGGAATAGAGGTGGGGGCAACAGGAACAGCTGCCACAATTGCAATCATCAGATCAAATCAGTGGGTAGAAGAAGATTTTCCAAATCCTCTGACCTTAAAGTTAGGCAGTAAAAGGAAGAGGAAGCACATTTGCACAGAATTTCTGTAATAGCTTCCTTAGGGTGGGGTGCCTGTCCACGCACACACATGCCTCTCTAAACAAGCATACATGTGAAATTCAAATTATAGATTTACAAAAGAACATAAACAATCATACTCTTATTAGAATTTCCCTGATTTCAAATCCTTCATATGGATTACTTCCAATAAATTATAATCATTAATTTACATTTAGGATACATACATTTGTTCTCCAATATTTAAAATCATTATGGGACTTGCAAAAGACCTCAGATTAGTGATAGAGCTTCAGATTTGAATCTGTGCTCACAGAGATCTTATTCTGAATTCAAAAGCTCAGCTCAATTTGCTGCCATGCATAACAATCTATAAAACCAGTTAGTTTTATAGATTGTTATACATGGCAGCAAATCCAGGAGGACCTTTGGATGGCAGTAAAGAATTAGACTTAACACATATCTCTTCACTGCCCATCATTAGATTATCAAAATTTTTGCAATTAGAATTTGATGGCTCTATGCAAATGCTATCTTTTGTGATTCACTGTGGGCTGCTTTTCAAGGCCAAGCCATCAATAGCACTTTTAATTTTAATAGATGTACATCAAATAGTATCTTTTAGAACAAAGATAAAAAAACTTTAAAATATGAGGCAGGTGAGCACAGGAGCTAGACTAGCATCTCTTGACTTGATACTTGGATGATTTTGCAGGTAAGATCCATTCAAAACATTTTGCTTTCTGAAAGGAAGAATAAGTTATTCTGAAACAAACTGGTCCTATATTTTACTTAATTTTAGCACTAATGATGGAACATGACATCCACCATTCCAAAGGACTGTAAGGCAGTTTAAGAGAAACTCTTTCCTTTATTTTTAAAAACAGCTTTATCTAATGCAAATATTAGGGTATACATGTATTGAATTTAGAACTGCATCATAATAATTGAAGAACTATGGCATCTGAGTGATAATTGTTTTCTGATTTGCAAACTATTATGTCATTTTTATATTTAAATGTGTGCCTATTTCATGAAAAAAGTGCAGAGGCAGTAATTAAAATGATGGTATTTCCTTTCACTGATTCATTAGTCACTGTGCAGACTTTGCATGAAAACTTTCCAAAGTGCAATTTGGTTGTGAAACTGCATTTTAATCAGCTGCTACAATAAAATCTGTATTTTATTATGAGCCATGGTGACACAGTGGTTAGAATGCAGTACTGCAGGCTACTTCTGCTGCCTGCTGGCTGCCTGCAATTTGGCAGCTTGAATCTCACCAGGCTGAAAGTTGACTCAGCCTTCCAGCCTTCCAAGGTGGGTAAAATGAGGACCCAGCTTGTAGGGAGCAGTATGCTGACTTTGTAAACCACTTAAGGCTAGGTCATACTGGCCAACGGATGCAAAATGTATGCAAAAAGGACACAGTGGACGAGCAAAATTTCAGGGGTGGCTCCATCCATTGTTATCTGCTCTCAAAAGTGTCCCAAATTTGCAAAAACAGAACGGAAAACAATGGAAAGGAATGGACGTGGGTAGTACGTTGCGAGGATGGTAAGTGGATGTTCGTAGGAAGCCTAGCAGATGGAAGCGGATGGAAGCGGATGACACATCCACAGGGCTTCCGGGGGAGAATAGGGAAGCGGACGCATAGCAGAAGGAGCGGACGCATAGCAGAAGGAGCGGATGCATAGCAGATGACACGGATGCATCACGGACGCCTATAGGATGCATAGCGGATGTATAGCAGATGCGTAACAGATGCAAAGCGGTCACTGCGCATGTGGGGAGGATGAATTGCATCAGCTCCGTGGATATAAAAGGATGCAGCTCGCAAGCAGTCACCATTCAGAGGAAAGACCTGCTTCCAGAGACATCTTGAAAGAACACCATGGTTCATCAGTCAGGGAAGAAGAGGAAGCCTGTGCCTACTCCTGCCAGCCCCGGCAAGAAGGACAGAACCACCATCCCACCCCCTGGCGCTGACTCTGAAGCTGCTGGTGCTGGTGCTGCTGGTGCTGCTGCTGGTGCTGCTGGTGCTGCTGGTGCTGCTAGTATTGCTGGTGCTGCTGGTGTTGCTGGTGCTGCTGGTGCTGCTGGTGCTGCTAGTGCTGCTGGTGCTTCTCCTGCTGCTGCTGCTGCTGCTGCTGCTGCTGCTGCTGTGGTGGACCAGCCCCAAGGCCCTCAAAGCCTTGCTGCTGAAGGCCCTGATGCCCCTGCCAGAGGGAGGAAGAGGCAAGGCAAGGAGAAGGGAGAGAGGAAACAGTACTCCATTTCCGAGGACCATGAGGAGGAGGTGCTGGAATGGCTGAGGGAGAACGAGTACTTGTGGAGAAAGGGCCACAGGCTCTATCGCGACACCAAGAGAAATCAGGCAGCATGGAGAGACAAGGCAGAGAGCCTGGGCTACATTTCAAATGTACTCCTGGGATGGTGGAAGCACATGCACACCTGCTATGGCAAGCTGCACCTGAAGAAATCTGGCCAGGCCACTGTCAAGCTCACTGACCGGGAGATGTACGTCATGGCCAAGTGCAGCTTCCTGGAGGGTGAGGTCCACCATGAGGAGCAGCCCCTCTGTCAACCCTCTCCCTCAGACAGCCCATAGAGAGCCACTCCTCTTCCAGCCAGGAGACAGCTATCGTGTCCAGGCAGGTATCTTTGGAGGGCCCCATGGCAGAGACCCCCCCCAACAGCTGCACTCTCCATGCCAGAGGACATGGAGGATCCCCTGTCTCAAATGGAGCAAGAAGAAGCAGCAGCCAGAGACCAACTCACACCCACCCCCAGATCCACCTCCACAGAAAGCCAGAGAGGCAGACTGGAGGGCCAGAGCCACACTGTCCTGATGGAGATCAGGGACACAATCAAGACCAGCACATATCTTCTCTCTCAGCTGGTCCACAGCAATATACCATCCTCGAACTGCAAGCCCTTCATCACGTACGTGAGCCAGACCCTCATGGATCTGCCCGAGGCCCAGTACCAGGTGATGAATCAGAAGGTCACAGCACTGCTGCACCACCCTCCAGGCCCAGCTGAACCTGCTCTGACCCACTCCAGGACTGCTCCTCCACCCCAGGCGATGTCACAGCCCTTCCACGGCTTTCAACAGCCCTCACCTACCAAGGTTACGAGTACCAGGACTTCCCACAGCAGAGGCATTCCTTCCCAGTCCAGGCCCAAGTACATCGCACGCCACAGACACCTCCCCTCACCCAGCTGCAGACCAGACAGTCCCACTACACTCCTCCTTCCTCCACCCCACAGCCAAGCCCCTCAACAGAAAATCTGTCATCAGTACTGTGCCTGACATCCCAGGTCCTTGAGGAAGGGCCTCTCAACCTTACGGGACTGAGTCAGCTCTCTGAGAGCTTCCTGAACACACCATCCCCTGTTGTACTCTCGGGGCCAGGCACCCCAATGGCGCCTCAGACCAGCACTCCAGTCACAGCCACCTCCACAGTCCCTGGCCGCTTGACAGCTGAGACCATGGACATGCCTCAGAGTGACTGAGAATAGTGCCAGAGACTGAGTTGTTACCTGTTTACTTTATTTTTGCTTAAAGACACTTTACTTGGTTCATTTTGCTTTTTTAATAAAGTCATACAGTTTACTTAAGACAGTTGTTAATAAAGGTTATCTTTGCTTCACACACTTGGTTCATTTTTGTTATTTAATAAAGTGTTGGTGAAAACTTTGAAAAAAGGGTTAAGCCTTTGCATGCTTGTGGGATAGGTAAGGATAGTTGTGGGATGGGTAAGGATAGCTGTAAGGTGGGTAAGGATAGCTGTGGGATGGGTAAGGATAGCTGTGGGATGGGTAAGGATAGCTGTGGGATGGGTAAGGATAGTTGTGGGATGGGTAAGGATAGTTGTGGGATGGGTAAGGATAGCTGTGGGATTGATAAACCTCCAGTGCAAGCATAGTGGGACTGTATGGTCCACCCTCCCAGCTGCCACACATATGGCCCTTTTTTATCAATAACAATTTATTCATTGATCAACACATTTCAAAATAAACAAAGCTCTTTATTAATGCCCTATTCATTGTAGGGCCACTCAACATACATGGCACAATCTCATCAGTGTTATGAGACAGGCTCAAGGAAGCATCCATTAACCATCTACCATCCTGTCTTGCCACTCCACTGCTCCAGCTAGGGAGTTGCACCAGTGTTTCAGGAGGTTGCGCTGCTTCTTCCCTTCACGTGAAGCTCTGTTGGGGCCTTGTACATCCACAGTGTCTATCAGGTTTCGTCCTTGCCTCCATTCACCAGGCTCCATGTCCCCATTCCCTTGTTGGCGGTCCACAAGCCTGTTCTGCAAGACTGGGTAGCGGGTGCGCATGAGGTTGTGCAGGATGCAGCAAGCTTCCACGATGCTCCTCACAGTCCCTGGGTGATGCTGCATGGTGGTGAGAAGTACATGGAACCTGTTGGCCTGGATGCCAAAGGCGTTCTCCACCACCCGTCTTGCCCTGGACAGCCTGTAGTTGAAGATCCTCTCTTCACGGGTGAGGTATCTGGAACTGTAGGGCTTCATGAGGTAGGTTCTGAGGGAGAAGGCGTCATCACCTACGATGAAGTAGGGCACATCTTGTGTGTCATTGGGTAGGGGGTCTGGATCTGGAAAACCATGATGAGGTTGCGTTCCAGCCCATCCTTGAGGTCACTGGCGTTGTATACCTGGCTATCTGAAGCTGACCCATTGCCTGAAGCATCGATGTACATGAACTTGTAGTCAGCATCAACCATGGCAAAGAGGATGATACTGAAGAAGCCCTTGTAGTTGTAATAAGAGGACCCTGAGTTGGCTGGAGCTTTGCAGGCCACGTGCTTCCCATCTATGGCTCCAACGGTGTGGGGAAAATTCTGATTTCTGATACCACTGTTACCACTGTTCTGCAAGTTTCCTCCAGCCTTCTTCAGTGGTGGAGCACTGGAGGAGCTCCTCCACGTATTCTTCGATGATGGCCTGCACCACTTCTCTGACCACTTTGCTGATGCTGTTGTGTGGCACCCTCCAGGCATACTGCATGTTTCTGTATGTGGTTCCAGAGGCCAGGTGGCGCAGAGTCAATGCCACCTTCAGTCCAGGATCCAGGCTGGGATGGAAGTTGGTGCTCGGCTTGGTCAACCTGGGTCTCAGACGCTCAACAATTTCGTCAATCATGGCTGGTTTAAAGTGCTGGAATGCACAAGTGTCTTCATTCCTCAGCTCCACCATCAGCTTGTCATACAGTCCAAACTCCACTCTTCTCCTGATCCATCGTCAGACCCACACAGCTCTTGGACGTCTCCTTCTTCTCCTTGCGTAGAAAAGGTGAAACAGTCTGAAGAGGGCTTGGTTCTGGTATTGAATGATGGCAGCTACCATAAGGAGTGTGTGATGATCCATGGTGGAGATCAATCGATGATGTGGAAGAGCAAGAGCAAGGGTGAAGAGGTCTGTACACCACGGCTGCTGGACTGATAGTGAGATCCAGGTGATTTCCTCCCCCTTTTTATAGGAAATATCGGTTTTCCGCTAGGTGTCCTTCCACATACTCTAGGCATACTCCAGACATCCTAAATATCCGAGATACCTCTGATATACAAACGTTTTGTCCATTTTAATGCTTTATATACGAGATGCATCCGCTTCCATCCTTTCTATTTCCATGCTACTAACGCTGTGCGGACGTTCCGTGTACCTTTCACTTCCTCCCTCTTTCCGCTTTCAGCTGCAGCGGATGTGAGTTGAGAGGATGTCCAGAGGATGCCGAGAGGATACAGCGGACGTGTAACGGATGACAACGGACGTAGAACGTTTGTTGCCCGTATGTGTCGTGGATGTACATCGTACGTGGCAGAAAGTTCATCCGCTCAAAAAGTTTTGTGCAGCTCAAAACTTTTTGAGCGGATGAAATGGCAGTAGAAGGATGTTTGATGGATAGAGCGTATGAAACACATACGCAGTGAGTACACAATGGATGCATCGCGTTTTCAAATGGATGGCAAGCTTTTTTGTCCGTTTTACATCCTCTTTGCATCCGTTGGTGCAGTGGGACATGGGCTTTAGAGAGGGCTGTGAGGCACTGTGAAGCATTATATACATAGAATAGAATAGAATTCTTTATTGTCCAAGTGTGATTGGGCACACAAGGAATTTAACTTGGTGCAAATGCCCTCAGTGTATATAAAAGAAAAGATACATTTATCAAGAGTCAAAAATCATAAGGTACAGCACTTAATAATAGTCATAGGGTACAATAAGCAATCAAATACTAGAAAACAGTCAATATAAATCATAAGGATACAAACAACAAAGTTAAATCTAGGTGCTTTGGTTTATTGCTGCACAGAGCATTGTCTTTCCAAAGAAAAGAATGGGGAACACAGAAGGAATAGCTATAGGACTGCTACTCTTGTCCCAAGTATTTGTCTTGCTTTGATATGATAAAGCCTGCTATGCTTACAGTAAAGCAGCAGGATTTCATATCCAGATTTTTTTTCAGCAACAACTATACCATCTTCTCCATTAAAAAAACACATTCTTATACTTGCCTGAGGTTAGAAAATAATATAATTTCAAATGCAAACTTCTATTGACTGTAAGAATTATCTAGGTTATTATTTTGCACATAACACTAAACTTGGCATAAATGTTATGTGAACGTGCCAAAGCAATTGGCATGCTTACGAACTCCACTTTTTTCTTTTTATGTTAGTTTTAATATACATAAAAGAAAATATAAATAGACCAATAAAAAGAGAACAAACATTAATAGTATCTATTAGATATACATATTAGATATACACATACATCCAAAAGAATATGTTTTCAACAGCAACTTAATGGTAACCATTCAGGGAATGTTTCTAGTCATTTTTTTCATTCTGCTGTGATCATAAGAACGGAAGCTTGCTTCTATTTTTTTAAATACTTTTTTTAAACTAATGGTAGCATTGTTAACCAAGGTAAAACAAAATGCTAAACTGTATTTAACTGAAAATGGAAAGATCAGCAATTCAGCTTGAGGAGGTCAAGAAAATGTACCAACTTATATTAATTCTGCCAGATGTTTTGAGGAAAATAGTAAAGAAAGCACATGATTGTGGTATTGAATCCCCCTTCACTTTTTAATCTCTCCTGAAATATAGCTAATTTTAAATAATTAATTAATTAGACCTATTTCTGTGCCACTGCAGTCAAAAAGATGCTTGGTAGCTTACACAGATAAAAAAAATACAATATGATAAATCACCCTCCAGGAGAGAAAAAAATACTACAACAAATGTCTTGGTATTTTAAAATTTTTTAAAATCTATATCCGTGGTCGTCAACTAGTGGACCAGGGACCACTGGTGGTCTGTGAGAAAATTTTGGTGGTCCATAGAGAAATATCACCCCAAGAAGCATCCTCCAAAGCAATTAATCCAGGCTGCGTGGGAACACAAGGCACCCACATGGCCCATGGAAACAGAAGGCTTGCGTCACTTGCATTGCGAACAACATGAGGTAGTGAGGGGAGGAGGGGAACTTGCCCCACGAACCCCATGTGCCTGGCCTGGCCACTGGGCTTTTTCCTTCCACTTCTTTCTTCTTCTGCTTTTGGCTGCATGCAAGGAAAGCAGCAAAAGTCTTTCTATCTCTTCCCCAAACTCTGCCAGAAATGAGTATTAGGGACCCTGCAAGGCATCCTGCTCCAAGAGGTTGCGCCAGCAAAGACTAATTTCTGGCAGAGTTTGGGAGAGAGAAAGAAAGACTTCTGCTGCTTTCCATGCACAGAGCCAAAATTCTCTCTCTCTCTCTCTTCCTGAGAGCAGAAATGGAGATGGTATCCTGCGATCTCAAATAAAGAATGATCGATCAGTAGGAAAATGGGATGGGGAATTTTCCTGCAAACTTTTTTGGGGATTTTCCCAGGGTCTCTGCTGCTTTCTGCAGAGACCCTGGGAAAACGTCAGCAAGCCGCCGTCAGTCATAATTCATATTAGTGGTTCATGGGATTTAAAATTATGAGTTTGGTGATCCCTAAAGTCCAAAATATTGGTGACCCCTGTTCTATATGGAGGAGAAAACCAAATGGCACTTCTCTTCTGTTAAGGGTGAGGCTGAAGCAGAAAATCTCACAAAAGTATTTCCTTAACAGCAAGAATACATTAAAATACATTAAAAATACCAACATTATAAACATACAGCAAAAATACTATTTTGTCCTTTCAAGTTATTCCAAATTAGTTGCTATTTTGAGATGCTGTGCCTGAAAATGTTATTGGCCACAACTGAGTTAGTAATACTCCTTCCTATGATGCCTGTGTTAGCTTTCACCATCATCAGAGAACAGATCTCCACTACCCTAATACTATACTAAGTAAGGAAGATCCATGCTAATGTGGGTTAGTTATGCAAGTAGAAAAGGTAACACAACTTTGCCCATCACACTCAGTGTGTTCTGTATATAAATAGTAGACTCCTAAATGCAAGGTTCTGATTGGTCAAATATTTTGAATGGGGATTGGTTTAAAAAAGAACCAATCCACATAGCTGCTCAAAGGCGGAAAATATCAAATGCCTGTCATTGGTTACAAGCCGGCAGAGAAAATACGATAAAAGGCTGCCGCAGCTTGAGCCAATGTTCCGTTTTGCAACTGTACTTCAAATAAAGACTTTGTTGTTAGAACCTGGTCGACCTCGCGTTTTTCCGGACAGAACACAGTGCATGAGGAGCATTTGGTGAACATTTCCCTCTCCTTTGGGTGTGGCATTAGGTTGGTACTGAAATTCAGAGGCAGCCTTGTTGAATTTAAAAATTTATAATAAAGGCAGAAGAGGCAGTGTTTTAGTCTGAACATTTCCTGGTGATATTCAGCTGTGAATTCTGTTTGGCTTTAAAGAACATTTTTGGGTAATGTTTTAGATTTTAAATATTTACAATGTACCTTAAAATACTATTCATTGCTGACATTAAAAAGTGAGCAAACTCTTCCATTTCAGGAGTCAATTTATGTTACCCAAAAAGAGACATTAGAATGTTTTGCCAATCAAGTTATCTCAGTGGTAGAATATTCTTGGGTGTTTTGCATGCATAATGTATTGTTTCTAACTAAATGTAGTTGCAAGCATTTTGTGGAAAAGACATTCAAACACATTTTAATGAGCAGCAAAACGTAACAGATTATATTTAATTTAATGTGTCTCACCTGCTATAGCTTGGCAGGCTCTTTCTGTAATACATATATGATTTCATAAGAATGTTGGCTCTGATTTTTAGTTTAATTGGCCTGTCACTGCACTTCTTCCCCAGGCATGTTAACAAGTAGGCATTGCTCTGTCTGGCACAAATTAAACAACATTTAAATAAATTGTTCCATCAAGTTCCTTTGTTTCCTTGGTGTCAGTGTTAATGCACATGTTCTAGCAAGCAGATAGAATAGAATAGAATAGAATAGAATAGAATAGAATAGAATAGAATAGAACAGAACAGAACAGAACAGAACAGAATAGAATTCTTTATTGGCCAAGTGTGATTGAACACACAAGGAATTTGTCTTGGTGTAAATACTCTCAGTGTACATAAAGAAAAGGTACGTTCATTTAGAGTCAAGAATCCTAAGGTACAACTTATGAAGTTCTGAACACATAGATCTGAACACAAAGCACAAGAGGTATAATTCTTTTGCTGCCACTTCTGAATTCTTCCCAAAAAAATATACTTTCAGTGGATGGGCATTTTTGTGTCAGCATTAGTAGTAGGCAGTGATGATAATGAAATGATTTCCCATACATTCCATGAAAATTATATTATATATGCACATTTCTATGCTTTAAAGTCCAACTTTCACTTCTATAACATATCATAGGGAAAGCTATTGCCTGCATGGTTCTGATCTTTGTAGGTATAGGCATATCACAGCAGTCTATGATGTATTTCTTGGCTAATTGTTACTTTACTGTTGATAATTGATTCTAAAGGGCTACGCACTACTTTAATATATTCAATGGCATTTCAAAGGCTGGTTGCTGGACTTGTTGCCATGTGTTTGGCCTTCTTTATAATAAATCATATTTCCGTGTTTTAACTGGTGCTTGACTTTCATTATTAGGACCCAGAGATCATTTTCATTTTCAACTATGAGAATAGTTTCATCAACACAGCACAATGTATTGGAGTTTCTTCCTGTAATTTTAAAATTATACTTACCTTCTTACAATTTAATATATATTCAGCATCTAGATTAAATAAATAAATAAAGAGTAGAATGCTTTGTCTCATTCCTTTGCTGTCTTGGAGCCAGGCTGTTTTCTCATGTTCTATTTAGACTGCGGCTTTCTGCCTTGTATATGGGTTTTGAATGAAGACAATAAGATGTTCTGGGATTCTTATATTTCTAGGATATTCCAAAGAATAACCTGGGTAACACAACTGAAAGACCTTCTATAGCCAATAAAAATGCTTTGATTTATTTTTAGTATTAATTGGCTTTCTCATTATTCATTATATATCAAGGCTGGTACCCCTTATGTATATCTTGCATCCTATAGTAAACTAAGGTGTATTCTAATATAAAGACAATTCTATTCTTTTAGGGTATGTCCCTGAAAATGCTGTTCAATATACTGAAGAAAGAATTATTAAATCAGATGAGTATAAAACATTCCTTACTACTTAAAAAGAATGACTGCTCAGGAATTGATTTAGAACTGGAATTATTTATTGATTTAGGATATTTATATGGCTGTCCAGCTCAACCAAGATGACTCCATGTAGTTGTTAAAAAAAATCCAAACAAAAATAATACAAAATCACAATGCATAAACTTATAAGCAATCTAAAAAAATCAAATTGAGATCCAAACAGCAATAACTGTCATTTAATCTGGGCTCCAGCAGACCTAAAGGCTGAAGGAAACTCAAGTCTTGATAGTCTTTTTAAAGACAAGCAGAATTGGAGCCAACTCTATGCCAAGAGGAGGATTGTTCCATAACATAAGGACTGCTATCAAGGAACAATTCCTGAGTTCCACCTAATAAATCTAGTGGAGTGGGTAGATAACCTGAGGATTGTATAAAAATATAAGATTAACATATTGTCCTGGGGCCAAGATGGAGGTAGCATACTAGAAACAGTTAATAGACTGAGATAAGACCTCAACTCCTCTCAGTATGCATCTTGCTCCCTTCTCCATCTTTGCTGATTCTTAAGATAATTTTAATATTAATATTTATTATTTTAATGTTTTATTCTGTTGGTTTTATTTGCTGTAACCATCTAGAGTTGCCTCTAAGCAAGATGGGTGGCAAATAAATAAGTCACAAAGCAGTGAATACTGCATTTTAAAGTTTTCTGTCCATGAATAAATAAACACAAGCACAAAGCATGTTTCATTTCTAACCACCTTTCCTATTTTTTATAAAATATTAATAGTCTCACCAAATTACTAATTCAGAATAGAACTGGTAGGGACCCTGGAGGTCTTCTAGTGTCCCCTTGCTCAAGCCTCTACCATTTCAGACAGGTGGCTGTCCAGCCTCTTTTTAAAAACCTTCAGTGATGAAGCATCCACAACTTCTGAAGGCAAGGTGTTCCACTGGTTAATTGTTCTTGTCAGCTTGTCATCTTTCTCATCTTATCTTCTCATCTTTCCCACTTATTTCCTACTACCTTCTCCTATTGGTGTACTATGATTTATCAGTTGTTTGTATCCTATGAACTATGACTTATCGCTCTGTTGTTTGTATGTACACTGAGAGTTTATGCACAAGAGACAAACTCCTTGTGTCTTGAATCATACTTGGCCAATAAAGTAATGTATCCTATCTTCCAGCTGCCAAGACTGAGAAACACTGGTCTATGATGTAAAGGCCCGATCCCACTGGCCGACGGATGCAAAACATATGCATAAAGGACACAGCAGACGAGCAAAATTTCGGGAGTGGCTCCATCTGTTGTCATCCGCTCCAAAAAGTGGTAAAAATATGCATAAACAGAATGGAAAAGAACAGAAAAGAACGGACGTGGGTAGTATGTAGCGGGGATGTTAAACAGATGTTCATAGGAAGCCTAGCGGATGAAAGTGGATGACACCTCCGAAGGGGTTCCAGGGGATAATTGCGAAGCGGATGCATAGCGGATGAAGCGGATGCATCATGTACACCTAAAGGAAAGAAAAGGGATGCCGCGCGGATGTATATCGGCTGCAAACCATTCACTGCGCATCCTTTCTATTTCCATGCTACTAACAATGTATAGATGTTCCATGTACCTTTTCTTTCCTCCCTCTTTCCGTTTTCAGCTGCAGCGGATGTGAGTTGTGAGGATGCCCAGAGGATGCAGAGAGGATACAGCGGATGTTTAATGGATGATAACGGACATAGAACGTTTGTTGCTCGTATGTTGCGGATTTACATCGTACACGGCGGAAACAGACCTGCCAACCCCTGATAAAGGAAAATCTGCAGACCCATGAAAAAAAATCTGGAGATTCTATAAAAAATAGTGAGATTCACGGTCACGTGAATAACTAACCAATCAGAGCGTGTTATATCCGGTGGTAGAAAAAGCAAAATGGAGGCACCCAGAGTAAAAAGAAATGTGCTGTATGTATATATGACTGTATGGTAATATCGATATTGCGTGATCTGAGAAGTGGCGTCATGTCGTTTGTGTGAGAATCAGATTTATGCGCGTATAAGCCGACCCCCAAATTTGAAAAAAAAAAAAGCGTTTTAAATTCGGCGTGAGATTGAGGAGCCTTGTTGTGAGACCGTGAGAAATGACAAAAAATCGTGAGACGGCAGAACCGTGAGAGTTGGCAGGGCTGTCTTATGTATGAATTTTTTCATACATAATTATAAAATATCTGGTCCATACTTTTTTGGTCAAAAGATTTATCACACCCAAATTGAAGAAAAAGTATTAGAATGGAAAGATACATACTCTGATATTTTAATGCAGTATGCTGCTGTCAACACTATGATTTTATTAATTAAAAATCCACCACATGTATAGACATATCCTAGACCAATTGCATAAACTTGAAGACTAACTTACCAAGGCCATGCTCCTAGCATAGCATTCGAGTTCCTGTTGCTGTATTTTTCATAAGAGGCCTTGTTCCACAGACTAGAAATCAAAGAAAAATAAGCCATGAAAGAAACAGCATTCATGTAGCAACAATATATTTAAAGCAGTATTTAATAAAACCACTTTCTATAAGAAATGAAACAAGAGTGAAAGATTTGAGAAACTGAATCACTCCCATTTAGATTGTATGACTCTAGTCTAAACCATATATATTTACTAGCCAAATTTATCTTGGCCTACTTGTATCTAGTCAGCCTCTGTAGTTAATTTATGGTTGAGTGTGTTGCACACAAAAAATACACCAGAATTAACAGGGGGAATGGTGAAATGTAGCTTAAAACAAAACTACATATCACATAAATATTCGAACTTAATTCCATCAGATATAAGATCTTTTACCTGTGTTTCAATACATGGGTAAATGAGGCACAAAATTGAAACAATAATCCCAAATTACATTCAGTTATGACCAATTTTAGAACTGATAATGCATCAGACATAATTTAATATGTAAATTACAAATAACCTTGGCCTCAGCATTCTTTCTTTTGTTACTACCCATAGTCCTGAATCTTTGTTTTATTTCTGAGCTTCCCACTCCAGTTACGATGGCGTAATTACCGACATTTCCCCAAGAGCTGGGAACAGGTAAATTATAACTATTTTTGAGTAGATCCCAGCACAGAAACACCCCTCCCCCAATTAACTTCGATCTGTCAGGCTATCCCGTTCTGAGCAACACGGTGGTGATCAACCGCCGAGCTCAACGCCCTGCGAAGATGGGCCAAGACCAAGGCTCACCGTCAGAAAGATTCTGGGAGGACAGGGCTTTGGGCGCGACTTCCCTGAACAGCAGAAGTGAAGCCCAGAGGGAAAAGGCGGCGGGGCAAAAGTTGCGGCTCATCGTCCATCCAGGGAGAAAAATGGCGACCAACTTCGCGCACGTTTTACTTGAGGCGAGAGCCGCTAAGGGCCAGCTGACAGGGAGTGCAAGAGCCAAGACTCTCATTGCGGGAAGTCGCTTTGCTAAGTCGCTGCTCCGGCGCAAATCGAGGCATGGCCACCGAGAGGGAGAAGGTGGGGATTTTCCTTCCAAGCGGTCACTGAACCCACCGGACTGAAATAACCGCTGGCTGAACCAGGGGATTCCGGGCCCTCCTCACCACCATATAACGGCCCCTTCGTCTATTCTCACGCTGATTGGCAGGCCCCACTTGCTTACCTTCCAAAGTGATGGGGATGCAGCCTTAGATCTTCAAACATTTTTGAGGCCACCCCTGTAAGATAAAAAAAAAAAAAAAAAAGTGTTTTAAATTTGGCGTGAGATTAAGGAGCCTTGTCTTGAGACCGTGAGAAATGACAAAAAATCGTGAGACTCACGGCAGACCTGTGAGAGTTGGCAGGCTGCGGAAAGTTCATCCGTTCACAAAGTTTTGTGCAGCTCAAAACTTCTTGCGTGGATGAAATCGCAGTGGACGGATGCTCAATGGATAGAGCATATGAAACACATATGCATCGAGTACACAACGGATTGCATTGCGTTTTCCAAACGGATGGCAAGTTTTTTTTTTAACATTTTACATCCTCTTTGCATCCGTAAGTGCAGTGGGACCGGGTAAGTATAGTGAGTAGCAGCACCAGCAATTGCTAATGTTTGGCCGACTGCACCGCAACTTCTTGACTTCAAAGAGGTTTAAATGATATACTGGAAAGCAAGACAGAACATAGCAGACAAAGGGGAAAACTTTCAGCAAAGACATTTTGTATTCAAGTCTGAAATCTAGTCCACGATCAAATTTCACTGTTTATAAATGTATTTCCAAGCTTAAAACAGTCCCAGTAAGTTCCTTATATTATTTTTAAGCAACAGCTAAAACGATTTCGATGGTACTCCTCTTTAAACTTTTAATTGGCTGGCTTGAAGACGAACTGGTCATTGCAAGAATAGCTTCAGATACTATTTGTAGGCTTATTAACATCAACATTGAAAGATAGTAAGTTAGCCTTCTGGCTGTTGCTGTGAACTGGAAAATACACATCATTTGTATCTGAAAATCTATCTCGGTTTCTATTAAGGTTTGGAAGAAATACACAATATTGAAAGATACTAAATTAGGTAGCCTACCGGCTGTTGCTGTAAACTGGAAAACACACATCATTTGTATCTGAAAATCAATCTCGGCTTCTATTAAGATTTGTAAGAAATCTTTTCTTTTCTTTTTTTTGGTGAAAAAAAATCTGCGTCTCCCCGTCGGGGAATCGAACCCCGGTCTCCCGCGTGACAGGCGGGGATACTTACCACTATACTAACGAGGAAGTACTGGAGAAAGGGTCGCTTTCTGTCCACTTAACTTGCTTTCCTTGAAAGTTTCGGACTGGTAATAGGTTGCTTGATCGATGTCCAGAAGCTACTTGGCTGGCATGCATCATGGGAGTAGCAGTCTGTTTCCCATTAGTTGCATGAGCGCTGGACCTCGTGAAGAACTATAACTCCCAGCGTCCTCCTCGAGCCCACCCACAATGAGGAGGGGACCCTCAGCCCACAAGGCGGGTCTTAGGAGTTCATTAAATAGCGAGCGTCGACCTGAGCCGCCCAATGGGGTCGCTGGGTGCTGCAGCCATGGCTGAAGGGGACCCGAGTTCCTTCGCTGCTCCAGATGCCTGCCGCACTCACCATCTCTACTTGAGCTGCCGCGTGGACTTCGAGAGCCGCTCGCTGAGGGGCACCGCGGCCCTCACCGTGCGGTCGGAAAGGGACAACTTGAGTTCCCTGGTAACGCCGCTCCTTCCGTGGGGGGCTTCGAATTGGGGAGCGGGGAGGTTCTCTCGCGCTGCGTTGGGCTTCAGCGTTCCGAATTGCCCGGGAACTCGGGGTCGAATGAAGAAGAAATAAAGGACGACCCCAAACCCCCCGGACTTGATTCTCTTCTTGATGGGCCAGGAAGCTGTCTTTGAGTGATTGCTGATGGGGATCTTGCTCCTTAACTATGCATGCATTGGAGCGATTGGGTGTCAGGTTTTCTTTAGCTTCTATTTTAAGCAGTTGAATTAAAATAACCATTTCCTTACATGTGGTGTCCCGGCTACTTACTGTGTAAACGTAGAGTAGTAACGTCGAAAGGAGGGGTGTGGAGGGATGACCATGCATGGTGTGGCTCTCACACAATATCATGAAAGGGTAATGTAAAATGTAATGCATGAATGTGCTGAGCTAGCACTAATAAAATGTTCAGTCTTCTTGGAAGTTGCTTTTTATCTCCCAGATAGCAGATGTTGCAAAAGCATAGTCCTTCCAGGGCTTTCTGCTAGGTCAAAGTATAGTTCTTAATGGAGGAATGTGGGATGGTCTTGTTGTGGGGAATAAACTTCAAGGCAAGTCTTTGACCAACTCTGCTTCTAAGCTGAAAACAAAATTTCTCTCCATTTTTCTTGGGACTGAGGTCTTGCGTGACAGTTTGTGAAAGAAGCACAGCACAAAATACACATTTCACTAGTTAAATGTTTTATCCTCTTTTTATATAAAAAAAGGAGAAAATGGGCCAGAGAGTAGGAATGGTTATCTACTGGAGCAGAGGTGGTATTCAGCAGGTTTTGACCAGGGTAACGGAAATTTTGAGTAGTTCAGAGACCTGGCAAATCCACCTCTGACTGAGATTTTACAGTATCCTTCCCCTGCCACACCCACCAAGCCACAGAACCAGCAGTAAAAATTTTTGAAGCCCACCACTGTTAAGCAGCCTTATAAAGAAAGCTTATATCAGTTTTAAGACTTGAGCGGACCTAACATCTCATGCATTTGATCCTTTTGGAGAATTTTAATAAGTAAAATATTAAGTGTTTTCATTATCACTTCCAGAATATTTTCATTATTGTTAGCACATTTTTTTGTTGTGGTAACTCACATTTATTTAACAGGTTTTGGACACCAAAGACCTAACAATACAGAAGGTGATTGTTAACAATCAAGTGGCTCAGTTTGTTCTTGGACAACAACACAGCTTCAAAGGAGCACCACTTGAAATCACATTACCATTCCACTTGAGGAAGTATGCATTTTTATCTTCATATCATAGTTATCTTGCTATTAGCTTGATCTTAGGACTTATGTCCTTATAACCTTGCCCTTGCTGAATAAACGATACTGCAGCATTATGAATGCTGAGAGCCAATTTAGGCTAATGGTCTTGTGGCACCAGGCAAGAAACCAGAAGACTGAGCTCTAGTCATGTCTTAGGCATAAAAGGTGGCTGGGTGACTGAACTTTCAAAATACTTTTAGCCAAACCAACCTCCAGGCATGGTTGCTGTGGGGAAAATAGAAGGAGGGTGAATTACATAGGTTTACTACCTTGACTTATTTATAGAAATAATAAAAGTGGAGCAAAAAATGAGTAAAATAATTCTAGTACTATAAATATTATTAGGTGGGGCACAGTATTGTATGTTATATTTAATAGTCTTATAATTATTAAAATCTTCAAGACATTTTTGGCTTTCTCTTCCACAATCCTCTCTTTTTGTTTTGCAATCTAGCACATCTTTCTAAAGACTTTACTTTTGATCTTTTATTAGGGACAAAATGTTCTTCATTCAAAAAAAGCAGTCTAGGGTAGTCTTACAGTGAGATAGGGAGCAAATATAACAAATAAATAAAAGCCCAAGTTTCCAGAAATAAAGTTTTAAAATATTTTGAAAAGTAGAGAAAGAAAAGACAAATCTATAAAACTTTTGGTAAAGCAATCCACTTGAAAATTGTAGATTGGGAGGCAAAAGAACTTAGAAGACTGCTTTCTGAAAACTGGGCTGGTTCCCTACTTCTAAAACAGAAAGTAACAAAAATCAGCAGCAGGATGAGTAATATCAGGAGGAATGCACTGCTGGACAAATTCATTTCCACAAGTTTATCTTCCAATTTTAAAATCAGGGATACTTATTTTCTCAACACCACCTATTTGCTAATTATTCTTGTTTGTCCTTCTTGGTGATCCTGCTGCAGAAGAATGGGATGTCAAAAATTTTCAACCACACCCTCTACAGAAACTTGACACATCATGCCAGAATTAAGCTGTGCTACCAGAGAGGGGGTGGTTCATTTCCATTTCCAGAATATTGTCATTATTGTTAGAAAATTTATTTGTTATTGTAACTCAGATTTATTTAAGAGCTTTTGGACACCAAAGACACCAATACAGAAAGTGTATTGCAGCTAATTAAAACATACTGTAGAAAGACTAGAGTCCTCATTATCTGTCAATCTGGTGATTTCCGGAGCATGTTTTCTTCTTTAATCAAAAAAGTGCTACAAATTTAAAAAAATCAACATTGTAGGTGTGCATTATAAGAATAATACATAAGAATAAGTTGAACTCTTAGTAAGTTATATGGGCAGACTCGCACAAGTACATTGTGGCTCTTTGCCCACATATACAGAAGAAATATTACTCACATTCTCTTTGTCAATAACCATGAAATATTTTTGATACCTGTTTTGAGAATTTCTTTGGGATCTCGTGATATAAGATTAATCTTGGTATTTGATAGGTTCATTTTGTTTGCTTCTTTTCAAACAAATAGGAGTCAGCAGCTGATTATAATTGTTGAGCAGCACATTGTAAAATTATTTTCATTTGTTTTAAAAATGTAATAGACAACTGCTTGCATTAAGATACTGCATGGTTTTGTTTTTTTATTTTATTTTTCCAGTTGGTAACTTAATTTTTTCTCATGTTCTGTTGTGCGTATAAAGTTTTCTTACTCTCTTGCTTTGTGGGTGGACCACAAACTACTAAGGTCTTTCAGCAGGTATTCATCTTTGTTACAGTTGAGGTTTGAAGGGTGGGTTAGGAAAGTCTATGTGATATTCCCAGTCTAAATATTCAAATATCTGCAGAGGTCAAGATGTGATTGTGGAGATCTCTTTTGAAACCTCTCCAAGGTCTTCAGCACTTCAGTGGTTTACTCCAGAGCAGACATCAGGGAAAAGACATCCATTTCTTTTTAGTCAGTGTCAGGTGAGTAGGTTGCTTTAGCGACATGTCTCATAAGTAAGTACTACTGATCTTATTGCCTGATAAAAGTCTGAGAATGCCTTACTTCCTAAACATGCATATAGTTTGTTGTTAATACATTCTAATATATAGGAGATGTGTCATTGTGGATAAAGACATGCTTGGTTGTCATACGGAGTTTAATGTTTGGTTTAACATACTTAGATGAATTATAGGGCTTTACACACATCTTAAATTATAAATTTACACATTCTGATTTGTATATATACTGTATAACTTCGGATTGGACTCTTCACAGCACAGTCATTTTTGAGACTCTGCTTATAACTCAGGTACGTACAAATGTATGGCATGAATTTTTGTAATCTTACTGAGCTACTTCCCATGTGCCTGCCAAATTTCAGATTGCCTAAGAACATGAAGTTTAGAAAGGAGTCTACTGAATGAGACGCAATAAAGTGTAGATGTATAATTGAGTTATTTGAGCCTGAATGAACTGTGACTGGATATGATTATGCAAGAATTGGATACTATGCTGCGTTGTAGTATAGAATAAACATTTTACAAGTAGTTCTCAAGTTACAGCGGCAATGAGAACCAGATTTTCCATTGCTAAGCTATGCAATTGTAAAGTGCAAAGTCATGTGACCATACCATTCGGCAACAGCAGTTCCAGTAGTCCTTTTTTTATTTTGCATAGATATAATTTTTTTAAATAACAAAAATAAAGCAAAAGGAACAAAACACAAATATGTATACATTATCAAAAATACAGAAAAAATAAGCTATAAAGTGTAATAACACAAAGTTCTATATTGTTAGACCTATGTATAATGATTATCTAATGAAAACATTCAAAGGTATGTAAACTATATGATACACTAATATGACTTTCTTTTTTTAACCTATAAACTTTGTAGTTCTGATTGCTGACAATAAGCAACGCTTTATATGTGATTGTGACTTCCAATTTCCTGCCATCTTCCCCATTGACTTTGCTTGTGGGAAGTCAGCAAAGAATTTTGTACATTGTCATGTGACAGCAAGGATGCCATGACAACTGGAACTGCAAGGACTTGTTGTAAATATCATTCATTCTACACTGTTGTAACTTTGAACAGTCCCTGAATGAATAGTTGTAATCAAAAGACTGCCTGTATATTAGCCATACTCTCAGTGATTTTCTGCACTATCCATAAGAACTAATCAGTGCCCTTGTCTCTTCATTAGGCTATTCATTGCAGAGCTCTTCTCCCCTGCCAAGATACCCCCTCTGTGAAGTTAACATATTATGCGGAGGTAAGTACTAGGCAGTTCAGTGTTTCAGGGTCAGTGCTGAAAGAATGCTTTGGAGAACAAAGGGTTGTGAAACTGTCTGTGACTCTTTGAAGCATCCAGATCTTTTCCCTGGATCACATGGCAGCTGCAGAGATCAGCTGTATGATCCTGGGTAAAGATGGGGCTTTGATAGTTTTAAAGACTTGCAAATGGATAATACATTCATATCCCTGCATACTCTGAAGCATCTTTTATTAAATTATTCCCCAATATTCTAATAGGTAAGTACTTCATGTTGCAGAAATGCCTTCCTTTTGTGCTAGGTTGGCCCAATGGAATTGGTGTAGGATATGTTTCCAGAGAGATTTATTTGAGTAAAGAAATAGTTAAACACTGAAAATATTCAAATGGTCTCTGTTAGTCTTGCCAGGTACCAAATATTGACCTTCTGTTTGTATAGTCTGGATAGTTACTTTGGTGTACGTTACTTATATGGTTAAGACCAATGTTTCTCAATCTTGGTAACTTTAAGATCTTAAAGACCCATTTCACCCATGTTAAAATGCTGACTGGAGAAATTCTGGGAGCTAAAGTCCCCAGGTCTTAAAGATACTGAGATTGAGAAAGACTGATTCAGACTCAAGTTTGTTAGAAGACAGTATTTTGGTTTGCAGAATGAACAAATCAACCACAAACATTAAAAAAAAAAGTTGTGGTTGATTTCTCAGAAAAGGAGTGGAGGGAAGTAAAAATGCTGAAGGAACATTAAATAAATGCCTCCAAAATGATGTCATTCCCTTTCCACATAAAAGTACTGAGATTAGCAGATAATTTGCAATATATACATATTACTCAAATCATGCTGTTTGCTGCATTGCAAATTACATAAAAGATTACCTTTATGAAAATCTGTGATATGTTGGCCCTGCCCGTTACTGGAGTTAGAAATTTCCAGTGTTCTATAGCTTTAAAGAGCTAAGCTTTTTCCTTATCAAAATTGCTTATCAGAAAGTCCTGATTTAAATATCCCTGTTGTAATTAGCTGATGGGTTCATATAATATACCCAAAGAAAAATCACTTTTACCCAATTTTAGGTAATTTACCCAAGTCTGAAAATGCAGTATTGTTTACATTTTGCATGAATGTTTTTTGAGCATATGGGTTTTCCCAAGAGGTGAGTAGGGAAATTTTAAATGGGCTGACATTAATAAAAAGGAACAAAAGAAGAATAGTAATTTCTTACAGTTATTTGACAAGTAATAAAAGTTATACATAAATATGTCCAACAGTCAACAAATCTTTATAGCAACAACTCAAAAGCCACTTAAATTATTCAGCTCTCTAATGGTTAAAAGCCTTGTATTACATATTGTCATGTTTGCTTCTTTTGATTAAATATTTTTTTTTAAATGTCTGTTATTGTGTATTAACGTTTGCCAGATCCCAAGGTTTATAGATGGCAATTAGCACTTGAATAGCATTAAGAAAATAATTGCAACCAGTGCAAAGCAGGACTGGGATTGTCCAATAAGCACACAAGCTGCTGAACTAACTGAAGTTTCCAGGTGGTTTTCAAAGGCAACCCATAATGAGCAAATTGCAGTTGTCTAATAAGAAGATAAAAGCCTATTTGGTATAGTGGTTATCAGGCTAGAAACTAGGAGATTATGAGTTCTAGTCCTACCTTAGATATGACACTTAGATGAGTATCCTGTTCCATATCTTGTCATATATGGAGTACTAGCCAAAGCTGATCAAAGGCCTCTCCTGATTCTAGTCAAAAAGGATCCCTAGATTGTGCATCTGGGAATCATAAATGGTATAGTCCTATAATTAGCAGATTTCTGAATTAGTCATCACTTTGCTTGCCTGAGTTGAATTTGAAACTGTTTTTCTCTATCTGCTGACCCTAGCAGCCTTCATGCATAAGGACGTCTACTACATTTGCCTCTAGATCAAAGGGGATAGTACAACTGGATATCATCAGCATATTGATAATAGTGCATCTTAAATTAAAGATGACCTCTCCTAGCATATTTGTGTAGATGTTAAATAGAATAGGTCAGGGGTGTCAAATTCATATTGTCACAGTGGCGTCACGTGACATATCTGGACTTTTCCCCCCTTCGCTAAATTGGGCGTGGGCATGGCCAGTGCGTGATACATCCAGTCCATGAGGCGGAGTTTGACAGTACTGATATAGGTGAAACAAGCCTGGATATAACAGATGGATGAAGGACCCAACCTTCTCCCCATACCACCACTGACTGAAAGATCTTTCAAATAGAAAGCATAACTACTGTTGCATAATACCAACTCTCAGACCTTGCAAACAGTTCAGAGAATACTGTGGTTAACTTCATTGAAAGCCACTGAGAAATCCTGAAAGACTAGAGTCATTTTGTTTCTTCCACTGAATCCTTTCTGAGGTCATTCACAAATGATAAGCAGACAGACAGACAATCCAAAGCCAAGTCTGAGACCAGGCTACTATAGGTATAGATAATTTGTTTTCCCCAGCATTCTCTGTAATTGCAACTCCACTGTTACTTTTGCCAAAATAGCCGTATTTCTACCCATTTAGCAAGACATTCTACCCCTAAATACGCATACAGTGTAGGTTTTAGTGTATGAGGGAACTACAATTGGCCAAGATTTACCCTTGTATAAAAGACATATCCATATTTCAAGCCTTCATTTGTATACGCTAAATGCATGGATGATACATTTTTAAAGGATTTGTCTGCTTGAATAGCTCTTTTTTGTAATGGTTACACTTAAAATAATTTATGCTAGATAATGAAACATTTACTATAAGCTTATATAATTGAGGTACATGTTTATATCTAATTTAGCTTCAATGAGCTGTTGATGATGTAGTACAATAGAATCAAAGCTGAAAACAGCAAGATGTAGAGGGGAGCATCTGGAAGGAGACGCAAGCGTATACATAACAGAAATTTCTGACTTGCACTGTTGCAAAATTAGCATTTTAATTAAAAGGAAAAATGTTATCATATTGTATATAAATTTCAGATGTGTTTTGTGTTTAACTAGATATCTGTTCCAAGTGAGCTGGTGGCTCTTATGAGTGCCAAGAGAGATGGAGACTTGCTTGATCCAGAAGACCCATCTTGGAGGATATTCCGTTTTATTCAAAATGTAAGAGTATTCACATGACATATTGTATGTGAATGAGTTTTCTTCAGCAAGCAGCCTTCTAAATTTAAACTGTCAAACATATAGGTCTGTGGTAATTATGGTTTTATTTCCTAAGAACTTACTTCCTTTCTTCCTCTGTGTTAGGTTCCAATACCCAATTATCTGGTTGCTTTAGTAGTTGGTGCCTTGGAAAGCAGGTGAGGATAATATAGTTGAATGCTGGTTAAGTGGGGGGGCAGTAATAAGGGGAGATTTAAGCATCCTACATCCTCAGTAGCTTCTTTGTGGCTCTGGATCACTGAAAAAAAGGCTGTCTAATTTCTCAACTGGACACATCTCAGGCAATGAACCTGTACCTACGAGATACCAGCCACCTGGTCAGCTGATTGGGAGGAATCAGATTTCATTTTATCATTGCAAATGGCAGTTCTGTCAGCTGGTAAGAGGCATCCACATGTCTAAGGGCAAGAGGTGAAGGAGAAAGTGAGGCATATACTGTGCTTTCCTTGGTGATCAATATATGAGTGGAAGATTAATCAAGAAACAGAATTAGGAACAAAAATAACTGAAACAATTACTAGCAACTGTTGCATTTCAGTATTATTCCCTGCAACTCATTTACTCTAGTCTAGGGGTCCCCAACCACTGGGCCCCGGACCGGGACCGGTCCGTGGATCATTTTGTACCGGGCCGCAAAGAATGAATAATTGTGATTAAAATATATATAAAAATATGTTTTTAGTAAAGAAATAGTAAAGAAGCCCTTTACTATTGGGGAAGAATTGATTTTGCCGGTCCTTGAAAAAGTGTTTGTGCGTGAAACTGGTCCCTGGTACAAAAAAGGTTGGGGACCACTGCTCTAGTTAATACAATTTAACTAATACTGTCTTGCATAGTAATGAAATCCAAACAGTATTCTTCATTTATCTAATTAAATGTTGTTCTACAGAGTAATTGGCCCCAGAACTTTGGTGTGGGCTGAAAAGGAACTGGTGGACAAATCAGCTTATGAATTTGGTGAGGTGGGTTACTTGCATAATGATAATAGCCATATTTGCTGGTATATTTATTTGACTTCCGTATACTTATGTTAAAAATTAAACACTGATCACTCTTGTTTCACTTTTTGCTCACTCTTGTTTCAGGCTGAAGCCATGCTGAAAATAGCAGAAGATCTGGCAGGTCCTTATGTCTGGGGTCAATATGACTTGTTGGTGTTGCCCCCATCATTTCCATATGGTGGTATGGAGAATCCCTGCCTCACTTTTGTAACTCCTACTTTATTAGTAAGTTTGACTTCATTATGGATTGCATCTCCTAGAAAAGAGGGTCTCCAAACTTGGCAACTTTAAGATTTGTGGACTTTAACTCCCAGAATTCCTCAGCCAGCATAGCATAGCTGGCTGAGGAATTCTGGGAGTTAAAGTCCACAAGTCTTAAAGTTGCCAAGTTTGGGGACCCCTGTCCTAGAACAAAATATTGAATCACTTTGACCCCATTTCATTTGCGAAATTGTCTTGTCTTTGATATGTCCTTATATAGGTACCAAAATTAACTCCCAAATTTATGTTGCTGAGACATTTGTCAAGTGAGTTTTGCCCAATTTTATATTTTTGTCTTGCCACAGTTAAGTGAACCACTGCAATTGTTAAGTTCGTAGCATGGTTGTAAAGTGAACCAGGTTTCCCCATTGACTTTGCTGTCATGTGACCCTGAGACATTGCAACCATCATAAATATGAGTCAGTTGCCAAGTGTCTGAATTTTGATCATGTGTCATGGGGATTCTGCAATGATTGTAAATGTGAAAAATGGTCCTAAGTTTTTCAGTGCTATTGTAATTTTTAACAGTCACTAAATGAACTGATGTAAGTCAAGGACTACCTGCAAACAATTTTTTTTGTCTAAATTATAGACCATATTATTTTAAAACTTGTTTGTCTGGTATGAATTTAGAGTTTTAATCAAATTATTTTGTTTGTGCAGGCTGGTGACAGATCATTATCCAGTGTAAGTATAAATCTAAATTTACTGATTTATGAGGATGCACTATACTATGAAATGCAAATGGGTTGCTCAAAACTTCATAAATAGCTTCAGATAATCAATACTATTACCTATTTAGTTTAAAATTATTCAATGCATATTAATAAGAAAAATGGTAAAGGTTTATTCTATAGAATTTGATATAGAAATTTACAACTGAAGCACATTTTAAGAGATGAAGGAGATTATATGAGCATTGGAAAAACATAAGTCTTCTTTTAGCTACATACAGTTGATGGTATTCTCTTCCCTGTAATTTCTGTACTTGGTGCTGCAGACATTAACTTCTAAAACAGAATGTGATTTTGCTCCTATTTGTTGTCTCTGAGTTAAAGAAGCCACAATACATTTTTATACATTTCAGGTTATTGCACATGAAATTTCTCATAGCTGGACAGGGAATTTGGTAACAAACAAGACTTGGGAACATTTTTGGTAGGTGAAATCCAAATGTTTGAAGAATTGTTGCTTGTTGAAGGGTCTATTGAAAAATACTCATTTATCTGTTTCATATTCTAGGCTAAATGAGGGGCATACTGTTTATCTAGAACGCAGAATTGGTGGTCAGTTGTTTGGAGAACAATTCAGGCACTTCCAGGCTCTAGGAGGCTGGCGAGAATTAGAAAATACAGTAAGTGCATTATTTGTTTATGGAATATTTAAATGTGCAATATTACTCCCTTGACACATGAGCCTGGATAGATAACAAATAATAAAACAAATAATGCAAATCTACCTAAAACCAGTTTAAACTCCCCAAGCATCCAGGGGGAATTCAGTACATGTATCAACCCAACACCAGGAACATCTAGCCTGGTGCCTGTGGAAGAAAAACAAGTCTTTAGCACCTTATGAAAGGCCCACAGTCCTGAATAATCCAAATCTTCCAGGTAATATGAAGATAGTAAGCATAGTAATAAATAGAAACATGCAGAATTTCAGAGGTGATCTTCAGAAACTCCAGCCATAGCACTTGTTTATAATACTGAAAGCATTGTATCCTTTCCTGGGATTGTGTACCAGGCAGCCACATGAATTGGGAAAAGCTGCTTTAAAATGTGAGAAAGATGTGCTGTGTTTATTTGCAGTGTCCTGGACACTTTTTATGGCTAAAAAATTAAAATGTTGCCTGATTAAATGATGGCATTTTTTTGTATTAAAATGCATTGAACTGAACTGGTAGTCCCTGATTTACAATAGTTCATTTAGTGACTGTTCAAACTTACAATACCATTGGAAAAAGTAACATGACCATTTTTCACATGACCGTTGTAGCATCCCTATGGTCACGTTATCAAAATGCAAATGCTTCACAATGAACTCATATTTTTGATAGTTGCATTGTCCTGGGAGCATGGGAACCACCTCTTGCAAACTTCTGACAAGCAAAGTCAATGGGAAAGTCAGTTCACGTAACAACCATATCCCTAATGTAATGACTGCAGTGATTCACTTAACAGCTGTGGCAAGAAAGGTCGTAAAAGGGGGCAAAATTCACTTAACAAACATCTCACTTTGCAACACAAGTTTTGGGCTCAATTGTGGTCATACTTCAAGGACTACCTGTATTAAATAAAGACATTTTAAGTATCAAATAGTTATTTTTTAAGCATTTAAAGTAAGTGCATCTGATTTCAAGAAACATAACTATACTGCCTCTCTCTAAACCAGCATTTAATTTTTGGAAATGTTTCCTTTATTGCTCCCTCCAGAGCATTTTCGATTCTCAAAGTGAGAAAGAAATACACAGATGACATTAAATAAATCCACAAAGTGGCAGCATAAGTCTATAAGTTGAAAAATTCTTTATCAAACAAAATATTTAAACAAAATGAAGATCTGTGGAACTTAATTCAGAAAAAACTAATAATCAAACATTTTATTTGATTTGGAAGTTCCATTATATGAGTATTGTTGAAGGTATGTTCTCATATCTTGCTACTGAAATGCACTTTCAAACTGCCAATTTAAGGAACAAAAGTCAGATTTTGGATACAGTATGCAAATTTCCTTATGTTAGGCAGGAAAGCTTTCAAGATTTTCTTACATTTTTAAAAGATTTTTAGATAGCAGCAAGTACTATTTTGACTTGTATTGCGGAAATGAGCCAGATGTCAATGCAATAAAAAGGAAGTATATTTTGTGGAACAAAATCTAAAATCATTTTAGTTAAAACATTTTGAGCTTATACAAGTTCCCTCTCTCTTTAAAAATTGCTTATGTCTGATCTAGATGTGGGCAGGGTAGACATAACAGTGCCCAAAGCTTCAGGAGCCAGGAAAGAACCCGATTGATGGATAGACTATTCAATTTTTATAGTTGCTCATTTCACATATGTAACTCTAGACAACTCACAACAATTAAAAACTATAACAAGAACAATAAAAGTGCAAATAAAAGCAGCATACAACTATATTAAAAACTACTGTCAGAAATTCAGACACAAAACAATCACAATCAGTAGGTAAATGCAAGCAATACATCTGATTCAGGAAAACCGTTGAAGAGGCTCACCATTTCTACTGGTCCCTTAAATGTGGTAGCACACTTCAGAGCCTTTCTTGATGCCAAAAGAAAAAAGACCAGTCCTGGGAAATTATTTATTTATTTATTAGATTTTTTTATCCTGTCTTTAGTACTTTATAAGTAACTCAGGGGAGCAAATATTACATAATATTCCTTAATAAAGGAGAACATTTGTAGCTCAGGGTTAAAATTACACTCTCTTGAGCTTGCTTGTTTTCTTGCAGATATTCCATTACTCAACTATGTAACATCATCAGTACTAGTAAAGAGTGCAGTTTGCTGTCAGTTTATATTTTGTTGGCTTGTCTGTCAGTGTTGGTGGGGGTGGTCTTAGGGATTCTTTATTTGGGTTATTTGATGTGAGGTTCTTTGGCAGTTTCTTGATTGTTGGTCTGATGTTAACCTTGGAGTTAATCTATGCTGATCTGGGTGCTGATTGTGGGTGTTTGGGTCTTTTTGTTCCCCTTTGGGTTGGTTGATTGTCCCTTTTGCACAGTCTGTAGAATGTTGTTAATGTTTATTTATCGATGGCTGATTTGCCAGTGCCAGGCTTCTAGAAATTCTCTGGTGTTTTGGGACTTGGATTGGTCTTAGGATGGTCACATTCTCCCAATTGATGCTATGATTACATCTGTCTATATGTTGTAAAATTAAAGAACTTTCATCATGTCCTTTGATTGCTAATTGGTGTTCATGGATGCTTGCTACTAGTCTTTTGCCTATTTGTACTACATAGTGGTTGTTGCAGTGGTTGCAGTATTGTATGTTGTAGATGATTCCTGTTGGTTTTTTTTTCGTCTGGGGTTGTTGGATCTTTTGGTTTGCTTAGGATGCTTTAAAGGGCTTTAGTTGACACGTGTGCTATCCTAATTCCATGTGGTTGTAGGAGTCTGTTGGTGGTTTCTGAGATATTCTTGATGTATGGCAGTGTAATTCTTTTTAGGGTTTGTATTGGTGATGCTTTATTGGGTTGAGTAGTCAGGGACTTTTTGATAAAGTTGGGTGGATTTCCATTTTGTTGGAATATGTTGTATAAATGCTCTATTTCCTTTTTTTTTTTTTTTTGCTGTTCCGGGTTGCTGCAGAGTGTTCAGGCTTGTCTAAATAATACTCCTTCCTTCTCCTATTTTGCCCACAACAACCCTGTGAGGTGGATTGGTCCAGGGTCCCACAGCCAGCTTTCATACCTATAATGAGACTAGAACTCTTAGTCTCCTGGTTTCTAGGCCAGTGTTTTTACCACTACATCAAAGTGAATCACAGGCACAGAAGCTCTCTTCCTGAGTCCCATCAGATTGATATTCCTTGGTAGATGGGACCCATAGCATGGTTGTCTTGGAAGATCTGATGGGATGGATAGATGTAAACGGGAAGAAGCAGTACCTCAAATATTTCAGCCCTGTATCATGTGGGACTCTATTGGCATTTCCAGCACCTTGAATTGTACCCAAATGTACTTGATATTTGGGTCTCCTTTTCTCCTTTGTACACCAATTTTCTTTCTTTGTTGTTAGTGCTGGACATTTTTGTTTTGTTTTGTTTGCTTGTTTTTCTGTTTTGTATTTTATCTTCTTTGATAGAACAGAATAAATATACTTTTTTTAAAACAGAATTGTACCCAAAAGTACACAGGTAATCAAAGCTGCTTGCACTTTGATATGGCTCAAGGGCTAATCAATAAACAAAGTAACAAAGTAACTGCTTGCAGAGCAGAGGCGCTGCTAAGAAAATCTTCTTTGTTTTCATAACTGTTTTCTAGATTAATAACCTTGGAAGCACAAATGAAGTAACTAATTTGATCCCTAGTCTGAAGGAGGTAAACCCTGATGTTGCATATTCTTTTGTTCCATATGAAAAAGGCTTTGCTTTATTGCTTCATCTGGAGCAGCTACTTGGTGGACCAGGTATTAATTTATTTTAAAATTACATGACCTTCTTTAACCTAGACCAGGGCTGTCAAACTCCTGGCTTGTGAGCCGGTTGTGTCATGTGTTGACCCCGCCCATGCCTGGGTTAACAAAGGGGAAAAAACTCCCGATACATCTCATGATGCCGCCGTGACTTTGTGAGTTTGACACCCCTGACTTAGACATTCTGCTATTGATTAATATATGTCATACTCTCACAGATGTCTTCATTGGCTTCTTGAGAGCATACATCCAACAGTTTGCATACAAGAGTATAGTGACTGAAGACTGGAAAAATTTCCTCTACTCCTATTTCAAGGATAAGGTTAGTTGCTATTCTTATAATTCAAGATTTTACTTACAATTTAAACTAAAAGAATGGAATGATATGAAATCAAATTGTTGTATACACAGTCCTTTCAACAAACTAGTTTGCTTGTTTTTGTTTAACCAATTTGTAGAGCTGCTCATCTGAAACCAGTGACTATTATTCCTTTTCACCTAGCAGCCACTTGAGTGAATTTTTAATCTTTCAAACTCAACTACAGTTTAATCTATGATCCATTCAGATATTCTTCCCAAGAGATTTCCTTACTTCCTAAACAGAGAAACGGAATGACCATGGTTGGGTAAAAAACCAAAAGCAAAACAAAAAACAGTGGGAGCAGGAGTAACTTATGACTTCCTGCCAGCTTTCCTGTTGAGTTTTCTCATGAAAAACTAATCGAGGGCATTGGAAATCCCTCCCACTGTCCATCTTCCTACTTCTCTGCTCCTTTCTTCCATACTTCCTCCCTACCTCCTCCTTTCTTCCTTAAGGCCCTGTCCCACTGCACTTATGGATGCAAAGAGGATGTAAAACGTTAAAAAAAACTTGCCATCCGTTGGAAAGCGCGATGCATCCATTGTGTATTCATTGCATATGTGTTTCATACACTCTATCCGTCGAGCATCTGTCCACTGCGATTTCATCCGCACAAGAGGTTTTGAGCTGCACAAAACTTTGTGAATGGATGAACTTTTCGCCGTATACGATGTAAATCCGTGACATACGAGCAACAAACGTTCTATGTCCGTTTATCATCCGTTAAACGTCCGCTGTATCCTCTCTGCTTCCTCTGGGCATCCTCGCAACTCACATCCGCTGCAGCTGAAAACGGAAAGAGAGAGGAAAGAAAGGGTACATGGAATGTCTATACATAGTAGCACGGAAGTAGAAAGGATGCATTTGCATCCGATATACATCCGCATGGCATCACCTTTCTTTCCTTTAGGCGTACGTGATACATCCGCTTCATCCGCTATGCGTCCGCTTCTAAATTCTCCCCCAGAACCTCTTCGGAGGTATCATCCGCTTCCATCCGCTAGGCTTCCTATGAACATCCATTTAACATCCCCACTACATACTATCCACGTCCGTTCTTCTCCGTTCTTTTCCGTTCTGTTTATGCAAATTTTTGCCACTTTTTGGAGTGGATGACAACGGATGGAGCCACCCCCAAAATTTTGCTCGTCTGCTGTGTCCTTTATGCATACGTTTTGCATCCGTCGGCAAGTGGGACCTAGCCTTTACCTGAACTGATCAACAGAAAACTTCCTACTTCCTCCCCCCCCCCTCCCACGAAGGCAGATAAATGCTTGTTGCAGGTGAAGTAGTCAGTGTGGCTGGGAAACTGTCATAGAATGTTGAAAATGAGGATTACATTACTGCAGCAGTCTCATAATGCTGAAGCTGCCATAACTTTTCCAAACTGCATTCCTTTGAATTCATGGATTTCATTTGATAAAAGATTTATCTAAAGATGCTCCATTTCACCCACTTAAAAGTTACAGACATGAGTATAAATATACGTAATGAATTGATTAAAACAGTATAATCCTAGGACCTATAGGTCATATTGAAGGAATGTGGGAAAATATGATCTATATTTTCCCACATTCCTTGTGGATAGATTGCCTGTGATCCTCCAGAGATTGTTGAAATGCAATTTACAACATCACTTAGTATCTGGGATGCAGCAATTATTTAATAAAAGAGACTTTGGTAATATCTGGACAGGTAGAAAAGCACTAAATGAATAAAGTTATGTTGGCAGCTGGCACTTCAAGAAAATTGCAGTCCAAAATTACAACAAAGGCTAATTTCTTCAAAGTTGCTCAAATTACCTGATGAATATGTTGAAGCAAAATATGTCATTATGTGGATTCCAGCATGGAGATGTAATTGGCACAGTAATTTAAATTTACATGCTATTCAGGATTATACGGCTGGGGGGTCAGAATAATACTACTTTTGAAGAAATATGTTTACATGCATAAAAAATATCTTATTTAAATATTTATGCCTGCATGCATCCAGCAAAGTCAACCAATACTTTAGTTGTTAATGAATAAATTGCATTCTATTCATTATGTTTGAAATCTATATCTGAGAATCTGGAGATTTGATGATTTCTTACATATTCATCTGCATTTAGTTTGTTTTGGTGACTTTTTAAAAAAAAACCTGGGGTATGTTATATTGTAAGAAATTGATATGACTTTAAAAGTAATTTTGGTTCACTGCCCACATTTTGGTTAATGGGATGTCATTTTTTTCTAGGTTAATGTTCTTAACAAAGTAGACTGGAATGCATGGATGCATACTCCTGGCATGCCACCAGTAAAACCTGAGTAAGAGTTTTCCTCCTTTAGTTTTCCCCATCTCCTGATTTACAGGCAGAGCTTTTAGTTGTATTTTTAAAGCTATTTCTCAATAAAGATGTTTGTTTATTTAAATCTACATTATCTGTTCTGGATCTTTTATTTATTATGTTGATATGAGCATTTAGTTGATTGCTAGATGAATATGGTACACATTTTTAGATGACTCAAATCTACATATAGAATAGTTTTCCATAAAAATAACACATTAATTAAAATCAATATTACTAATATTATTCAAAATTCAAGATTACTAAATAGCTATAAAATATTTTTGGATTATTCTTCTTAAAATTCTACATATCTGTAATCAAAGTTCTTTATATTACATAATCTGCTACAATGCATGTAGAGCATTAGATGTGTCAAAAATAAACATGTAATTTCATGCAGATGAACATGCACACATATACTTTTACATTTGTAAACAAATCCTGTTTTTTCCCATTATCAGATATGATACTACATTGTCAAATGCTTGTGTTGCCTTGAGCCAAAGATGGATCAAAGTGAGTTAATGACTTCCAGTCACAGAACATTTTATATGTTTGTCAAGTGTTATTTAAGTGTTCCACTTTACTTTGACTTCCACTTTCATTGTATAGAATTTAATGCAAGGTCATTGACAATTTGCCTTTATATTGAAATACTGTTTCATCAGCTGCTGTTTTAGACTGTTTTGAACATTATTTCTTCATATATTTTTTATTGTATGATAGTATGAGTGTGAGAGACATTGCATAAATTTACTCAATAGAAATAGGTACTTGCTCTAATGCTATGATATAAAGTTGTTCGTAATTATGTGGAAGCAATGCTTTAATTTTTTTTTTATGCAGTTGGAATAAGTTACACATTCAGTAGGAAGTATATTCTTATCTTGTCTTTGAAGATATTTGTTATCTTTATAACTATAAGTATGTAAGACAAAAATGTTTCTTGTCTTTAAAAAAAACTGAAGTCCTTGGTGATCCTTATTTACCAAAGTGAGGTTTGGTAAATGAAATCCTTCTGAATGTGGATCCTGGCATTTTAGAAATGATGAATACCTTTGTACGTTCCTGCCCTTGTGGGTTTCACATTTCTTCCCAATTTGGTTTCCTCTAGGCCACTGAAGGTGATCTTGGTTCTTTCAGCTCAGCTGATATAAATGATATGTCTTCTCACCAAGTGACTGAGTTCCTTGCACTCCTGATTTTGGAGGTAAGTGGTTGCCAGCCATTTGTCATTCAAAATATATGTGTTTAGCCAGACATTGAAAAGAAGGATTTTTTTCAAGGAAAATGGCATGAACCTAGTTTAGACAGTATTTCATTAGTTTGGAAAATTGAATGTTTATTCAAATTGTTTGGCTACCCATCTTGTCTAAATGATTCTGGGAAAAGTCACAACAAGTAAAAAAATAAAAACTAATACAGGTGGTCCTCGACTTACAACAAGTTCATTTAGTGATTGTTTGAAGTTATAATGGCATTTTAAAAAGTGACTTATGACAATTTTTCACACTTATGAGTGTTGCAGCATCCCCATGGTCACATGATTTACGTTTGAATGCTTGACAGCTGACTCACATTTATGACGGTTGCAGTGTACCAGAGTTATGTGATCTCCTTTTGCAGCCTTCTGACTCTGACAAGCAAAGTCAATGAGGAAGCCAGATTCACTTAACAACCGTATTAGTAATTTAAGAACTGCAGTGATTCATTTAACAAATGATGTGAGAAAAGTCATAAAACAGATTAACAAATTTCTCACTTAGCAACATACATTTGCTCAATTGTAGTCGTAAGTTGAGGATTATCTATATACAAACAAATTATCCACAATCAATAAAAAAAAAAAAAAACAGGAAATCATGATCAACAGAATTCATTCTACCTCAGCTCAGCATAGTTCATATCTTCAGGGCCTTTCTAAAGACTGGGAAGGTCAAAGCCAATGTAGGTCTTTATAGGTCATAACTAGGACCTTAAATTGAACTCAGAACCAATGCTGCTCACATAGCTGAGGAGTAAAATGCTCTATTGGAGGACTAGCCATGTGAATACATTCTATACCAGCTGCAACTTTTGGGTGCTCTTCCAGGGCAACCCCGTATATAGCACAATACAGTAACCCATTGAACTGATGAACAAGGTATGAGTGAATACAGCCTCTGGTTCAGGAAGAGGTGCAACTGGCACATAACATGGAGTTGCACAATGTTATTTTTTAATTATGCAAATGTATAAATTGTGGGAAAAGATAGCTCAATGTGATATTCTTTCATTCAGAACATGGGGAATAATTAACTTGGGCAAACCTTGCATTCAAATGGTTCATATGTTTCCTTCTTTCTTATTTGTGTAAGCATAAAGCAAGGATTTACATTACAAATTTACCAACTATTTTTTTAAATGTAGTAGAGGTTGGTTTAGAAGGGCTCTGGGTATGTTAGGTAACTAACAGAACAAGCAAAGCTGAGAGTCTTGCCTTAGAAATAGATTGAATGCCAACAGAAACAATGCTAGGAATTGGTTACTTAACTTTCTTATTCTATTTAATGAATATAGACCAAAGGCGCAATGAAGTGTATATTATTATTATTATCTGCTCTGAACTGCACTTTCTATAATAGAATGAGTGAATTTCCAGAAACATTGCTTAGAAACTGGCATTGTTACTTAGAACTAAAGATATATCATTGCGGTTTTTTTCCCCATTTCCTTTTCCTCCTTGTCTGTCCTACCTTTTCTGTCTCTCTCTCACACACACACCATTTCAAAATTAATAGAATCCTCTTCCAGTGAGCCATGTGAGACGAATGCAGGAAATCTATGACTTCAATGCAACAAACAATTCTGAAATCAAATTCAGGTTCGTTGCAAATATAGAAACAATACATTGAAATGGTTGCAAATCAAGTTTTTTCTACTTAGTCTTATTGCATGTACGCCTAAATCTCTCATGATAGAGATCAGAAATTATACATGAAAACAAATATATTGAAGTAAGCAGCTGTTCAAGAATGAGAACATCACACCTGGGAAGTTTGAAGAAGGTGAAAGATGATACTTTTGTTTTGTTCTTAGGCTCCTTTAAATTATGAATTATATCTGGCCAAACCAGTTGCTTAATTAGAAACTTTTGCAGACTTAATCTATTTAATTTGATGCCAACAAACATTCTTAGACTATTAAGCTTTTGGCTAAATAAGCCATTATTATATCAGGACTATATGTATTTTTTTTGTTTCATCCTCATGCACTGACTTTCGTGCTTTGTTTCCAGTCTCTTCAATTCAAATTTTAAAGCTATTTATCAATTGACATTCAGCCACAATTTCCTATTTTGGTCTTCAGCAAGCAACATGGGGTTTAAAGAGATAAGAATAAACATCCCAAATGGGAGGAAAGGGGAGGGGAATGATCTATGGGCCTGACAGTCATTCACCTAGATTTGTTAAGCCAAGAATGTTACATTGAAATTATCCTTAAAATTATCTAATCTGCAGGGGGTGTTGCCAGTTTTTAAAATTCTAAATTTTGAATTGTCAGTTTGATTATTCATTGGGTATATGTTATATGCAGGAGTTTTGCAGATTGATTTAGTTATTCATGAAGCACTGAAAAACAGTCTCACAATCAATAGATTGATTTGATGCTTGTTGTAGAATAAAGCAAATTGACGTTTGTTTGTTTTTTTTTAAGAAAACCTAAGGAGAAGTTGAAAGCATATGTCCAGTGTGCAATAAACTTTAGGGGATAAATACTTTAAAAATATGTCTATGCAAGGGATATCTTGCCAAGACAGCTTGTGCATCTTGCATGCTATGTGCTTCTTCTAAACCCTACTGATAGGGGCAATTTATCATTTTTAAAGCTTTTCTTTTGTAATATTATATGAGTAATGATACTTAATTTGCAAAGTACTTCAGTTTAGGAACAGCATATTCTAGAAACTGGATTATTATTAATTATATATAAAAAGGATTTATATATAATTGTTTAAAAATTAAGCAGCTTATAGTAACATAAATAAATGA
This sequence comes from Laticauda colubrina, assembly GCA_015471245.1. NCBI lineage: Eukaryota > Metazoa > Chordata > Lepidosauria > Squamata > Elapidae > Laticauda > Laticauda colubrina. The sequence continues at coordinate 37,701,527 of BLBF01000022.1, read as the reverse complement.
ATATAATAAAAAGGGAAATGAACTTCATCTTGCTACCTTTCAGATGGCTCCGCCTCTGCATTCAAGCCAAGTGGGAAGATGCCATCCCTCTAGCTCTAAAGATGGCTACTGAACAAGGCCGCCTGAAATTTGTTCGCCCGTTATTCAAGTAAGAAAAATGTCAAAATGTTTTAGCCATTTTCTTAATCATTGACTTAAACATCATTTTTTATTTTTTCAAAACCACCAGTATCAGAATATACAACTCCCTTATTAATCATCTTAATGTGGAATTTGTAGTAGCTTCTGTTAAGTTTATTTCTTTTCATATACCAAACAATACAAATTTCATAACCTGGATATTGAAGGAGCAAGAGTTGTTAACCTTTTTTTATAAAGCTGGCAATGCTGTTTTATAATGTCATTTTAAAACTTAAAATCATTAATAAATTCTAAAGAATAACAGTTATTATAAGATCACATAGGAGAACCTAAATATTGTTAAATTTGGCTGTGAGATTTTGGCTTTTTAAAATAATTCATTACTGGAGATTAATGAATATTATGCTGTTGATCACATTTGATTGAAGCAAACAGTCTATTAAATATTGGATGATTAGATTACCTAAGAACTTGTTTTATCTATCACTCCACTTTGGGATTTTTAAAATAGCAGGTGGTATATACATATTTTAAATAAATAATGTAAATTCTCCACATTAGGCAGAAATTAATTAAGTAAGTTCTAACACAGGTTCATGTAAACCTGCTCCTATTTATCATGCAGCACTTTCCTCAAAACTCCAAATATAATCTGAATGGAGTAGATAAACTATATAATCCTTCTTAGTTCGGACTACAGTTTTTATTACCATATGTGAACACTGTACTGATAATGAAAACAAAAGTACTAAAACAATTTTTTTTGTTAATGTGGAATTTTTTATAGGGATCTCTATAAATTCGATAAATCACGTGACCAAACCATCAGTGCCTTCCAGCAGCACAAAGTTTCTATGCATCCAGTGACTGCAATGTTGGTATCCAAAGATCTAGGCCTGGAGGGACAAATAGCTTAATTCTGCAGAGTTCATGGTTCTGACCTTGTATGAGAGAATTTTGGTATTCTTTTCCTCTCTCTTGCCAAAAAATACAAATAAAATCATGGTACATCTCATTTGCTTTCTTACTTTACATTGTGTTCTGAACCTGGAACAAAGAAGCTCTTTCTATGTTTTCTAGAGCTTTGCCCTTGCGCTACATGTTCTGCAAAACTGCGGGGAAACCCCTATATTTTTATACATTTTGCTACAGTGGTTATACTTTTACCACAACAAATAAAGGTATTAGTGGACTTTATTGAAACTGTGTATTAACTGTAGCTTTTTGAGTTCTTCTACCTGCAATCTCTTTTTATGTCAATATATTTAACATAATCATTGATTTCATCAGAAAAGTGAAATAAACAATGGACAGATAAAACAGTCTCTGTTTTTTATTCTTTCTGTAACAATGTTAGTATAGCTTTTATGTCTGATTCATGAGTCAAATCTTTGTCTTTAAAATATAAAAGCAGAAACAATTAACTTTTATTTTTATGTATAAGATTTATGTGGTATGGTAGAGTTTGCTATGGTGGCTCTGGGTGACGTACAAGAATTAAAACACAAACCCATGCCACATAACTCCTGGCACCCAAGATAAAATAACTACTTCGTTCATTTAGAAATGCAGTAGAGCTCATCTAACTACCTGATTCAAACACCTGGGGGAACAGTTAGGCTTCAGTGCCTTGCGAAAGGCTAACAATGTCAGGGGCATCTGAATCTTCAGAGGGATGCTGTTCTGTAGGGCAGGTACTACAGGTAGGCCTCAACTGACAACAGTTTGTTTAGTGACTGAAGTTACAACAGCATTAAAAAGTGACTTATGACCATTCTTCACACTTAACTGTTGAAGCATTCCCACAGTCACATGATCAAAATTCAGATGCTTGACAACTAGTTCATATTTTTGATGGTTGCAGTGTCCTAGGGTCTTGTCATCACCTTTTGCGACCTTCTGACAAGCAAAGTCAAGGGGAAGCCAGATTCAACTAACAGCCTTGTTACTAATTTAACAACTGTAATGGTTCATTTAACAACTGTGGCAAGAGAAGTCGTAAAATGAAGCAAAACTCAAATGTCTCACTTAACAACAGAAATTTTGGGGTCAATTGTGGTTGTAAAAACCTGTACTGTTGGAAAGCCGTAACTGTAGGGTCTTAACAAGGTACCATGGTTTTCACAGGAGGGGCCAGAGGTATTCATCAGGTTCTGACCGGTTCTTGAGAACTGATAGTGGAAGTTTTGATAGTTCAGAGAACCGGCAAATACCACCTCTGACTGGCCCCGCCCTCATCTTTTCTCTGCCTCCTGAGTTTCAGCTGATCAGCTTTTGTTGCCCTGTACAGGAGAAAGGAACTGGAAAGCAGGTTAGTGAGGTGGGGAGGGAATGGGTTTTTGCACTATCTCTGGAATGCAGTGGGAAAGGAGATTTTAGAGTGTCCTTCCCCTGCCACGCCCACCAAGCCACGCCCACAGAACCAGTAGTAAAAATTTTTGAATCCCACCACTGGAAGGGGCTCAGAGCATGCCGTCTGCTAGCTCTGTTTAGATTGAATAGAAATGATAGGAGACATTGTCCCTATATATGTTGTGTGAGCATAATAATTGGTCTATTGTGATACTTGAGATGCAGCCATAATTACCTAATGTTTTAAAATATTTTTACAACCATATTTTAATTTTATAGATAGCTAAAGATTTATAGTTGTCATCCTTTTTTGTTTCTCCATATTGTTTATGGAAGGTAATTTTTTTTTTTTAGAAATATGCTGAATATTTTTTTTGCCTAGACAAAAAGGATGTTATTGGCTGCAATGAGGGAAGAAGATGTTTTCGAGAAAACAGAGCTAAAAGGAAATTAGTTGAGAGTCCTCCCTTGCTACTTCCAAATAAACCCAGAAGATTGTATTGCATGTATAAAGAATTGTACTTCCATGTTATTTTATTTCCCCAGAGCTATCTTTATTTTTGTATGTTTTTTTGTTTCTAATTTGAGCTGCATTTCAATGTGAAATAATACACAATACAGAGAAACCTGTAACAGATATTACTTAAATGTGTATTGACATTTGGATTAATGATTAATACTAATAGGTCTATTATACATATGACTTCTGTTTGGTCTGAAGTCTAAAGGTTGTTGCTTTACCCTGGTTACCTTGTGATTAACACTGATTTTATCATTAGAGTAATCTTTTATTTCAAAATGTGCCCATACAGAAAATTACAACTTACTTGAAGGAATATGTCCTAATTCTAAGCTCATTTCTGAATGGCTTCATCTAGAATGGAGTTGGATAGTGAATTTGGGAAGGCAGTCTTATTTATAGAAAACTATTGACTCATGATTGTAAATACATACATTTTTATTAGGTTCTGCAGTTACAATTGACATGAAGAAAAATTAAAAATTAAAGTGCCTAGATGGGATATTCTTCTATTCCAGTTAGGGTTAAAGTTTTGTATATTCTTGGTAAAAGAGATGGAAGATCAAGCCAGGAGTTCACATTATTACTTCTTTTTATCAACATACCAAAAGAATGTTATTTTGTAGTACACAGAAATATGATTGAGTTGAGTAATGTTTGCTAGGTGCAATCAGAGTTCAAAGCAACTCTGAACCCAATTTATTTTTAATGGTAAATGCTGGGGACTAAAAACAACAAAAAAGGAAGTACTCGGTCAATTAAATAACTTATGTACTTTCCTTTGACATACTTAATATGAGACATATTTTTGTAGTAAGTATTGTCGCAGAGCTTGAATACATCTGGAGACATTGCCAGCATTAGCTATTCAAGCAGGTAAATCTTTTGAAGGTGGGTACATGGTAAAAAAAATAATTTGTGTGGGTTATTTTAATTAATAGAAAATCAAATTCACCAGGAAAAAGTTTGAATTCAGATAATCCTTATATCAGTCAAATGTCTGGAATCACTTGATTCCAAGTTTAGGAAGCAGTTCTTTCAAGAACAAAAATGAAACAAAACAGGCTAGAGAGTTAATTTAAATATTTTATTGTGCTTATTTAACTTACAAAGACTTGCTTTGTGTTTTTCAGCAGATACTTGGTTATGTACATATCCTGATTTATTTGCAGAGCCCAGGAAACTCCAGGTGGGTGGGTGGCTTTTTGGTCTTCTGATTGGGACAGTAAAAGCCAGTCAGGTGGCTTGGGCTGTAGAATGTAGATCAGAGAGGTGCTCAGCCTTAAACTGAAGCTTTCTAGTAACAGGACAATCCTGAACTGAAGACAGGTATGCCAAGATACACGGTGCATGTCCGAGGGGAATGGCTCACTGTCCCTTGTCAAACTGGGACAAGCACAGTGCGATGGCTGGGAAAAGAAGCTCTGAGGCGTTACATCAAAAACAAGCCTGACAATGGAGGGTTTGCTTCAGTGGAAGAAGTAACATTCTATGTACGATGCTGCAAAGGACTTGGATTGCTGGACCATGATGATGCCTTGGAGGATGTCCTAGAGGACAATGAGTTTGTGGAAGTTGGTAAGAGAACTGCACATTACAGGTCTGAAAATCTCTTGTGTACATCAAAGGGAAATGATACATTTCATGAATTGAAATGGTCCCAAAGGAAAAGATGACAGGAAATAATAATAAGCTGGTCTCCAGAGAAACCAACATCAGGAACATGTTTAGCTTTAAATGTACAATGAATTAGTCACAGTTATTTTCAAATATCTTAAAAGCATTGTTAGAAGAGGTTTTACAAACCATGTATTTTCCTTATTAATTAACTGAAAGAAACTATATTAGATCTAAACTGCTGTCTTTGATGTCACATTCATCATAACATCCCAGATTTCAACTGCAATTATATCTCTGCTGAAAAGCAATTGTGTCTATGTTGTTTGTCCTTTATCGTGCCTCCCTATCCACTATCAAGCTTTTGACAATTAAGTTTCTGATACAAGGATTTGGTTTCTAGGCTTATGCTTCATGTTGGCCTTCTGTAATTATTGTTAACAATATAGATTAGACTGCTATTTCCATAACCCTCACCAAAATGGAGAATGTATGTGCAAGTAATAGCATAGAGAGCTGACTTCTCCTAGGTTCTTCTGGGGCAGAGATGGGAGATTGTGAATTGGCTGGGTTTTTTTTACTGTTTTTTTTTTTAATTTATATTTGTATTTGTTGTTGCAACCTGCTCAGAGTGGTACTTTAAGATGGATGGCCGTACAAATCTTTTAAATAAATAAGGGAATTAAGAAAAAAGAAAGCATAAAGACATAAAGGGAAATGGCATAATAAAGTTTGAATGATTCAATAAAATGATGATGATGAAGATGATAATGAAGATGACAAAGATGGTTTACATTTATATGTCACACAATTCCCAGTGGATTTAGTGTGCTTGATTCTGAATATGCAGGATATATTTCTTATCAAAGAAAGGTAACCAAGACATGACTTATTTGGACATAGAAATGAAGAAAATCTATGTATTCATGGGATTAATTTCGCTTTCCCCTCAGTGATACAAGGAGATGTAATGTCCCCAGATTTTATTCCATCTCAGCCAGGAGGTGTTCATTTGTATCCTTTGGAAAATAATTTAGTGCATAATTGTATTCTTTCTCTTGCTGATAACAGTAGCCTAAAAAAAAGTTTAAATGAATAAAAGTAAAATAAATGTTCCAAAATATTCTTAAATGTATAATCTACCAGTTTACCATGTTTATTTCCCTTATATGTTATTTCAGATATAGATACAGATGCAGATATAGAGAATCAGAACAGGTATGGAGGAATGGTGACATAGGAAGAGTTAGCAGCCTTCAGCAACTTCATGTCCACATGTGATCAAATTAATAGCACCGCAACCAGAATGGCCATTACCATACACTATTGGAACTGAAATTAAAGTCTGCTCTATAATACAGGCTCCATAACTTGGAATATAAATCCAAATGTGTTTGTTTCCTATTCTCTCCCAATCCTTGTTTATTCTTTTACATTATGATTTAGATGATAAATATGCAAATAAGATTATTAAGATTATTTTTATTTTTTTCTTATAAACTGTTGTGTGGTCCTCTAGAAGGAAGAACAATATAAAAATTAAAGAAGTAAAAATGAAAGAGAAACTCTGATGATTCCACTTCAATGCCTTTGATTGTGCACAAGCATCAGCAATAACCCCCAGATTTCAGTTGGTTGTCATTATTGATGTCATGTTATTTTCTCTAACATAGTTGTTTCATTCAGTATCTTTATTTAGATGGAAATAGTTTGACAACAGAAGATTTGGTCAATTTAGGAAAGGGGCTATATAAAATCAAGGTAAATATTTGGAGAGAGTTTGATGTTTTTGCCCTTTATCCATAATTAAAACACAAAATAAGTAAGAATTTTTTTTTCCAGCTTACTCCTGAAGCTGAAATTAGAGTCCAAAAATCCAGAGATGTTATTGACAGTATTATAAGTGAACAAAGAGGTAACCATTGTTTTCATTTTATAGAATGATCTTCTGGGAACACAGACCAATATTTCTCTTCTTCTGCTTCATACATTGTATTCCTAGAACTTGAGAGCAAACAAAATCCTCTTGCCAATCTTGTTCTGAAACAAGCATAATGAACCTATTACACACCCAAATCATAGCAATGTGGTAATAGAAATAGAACTGAGTTTGCATCTGCTGCCCTAATGCCAAATGCATTCAGTTGGGAATAAACGCTGCTTTCTATAGAAAAAGAGAAAACATATTCTTAATTTAAAATAATAAAAAAAATATTAAGACCCATCAGCTATGTTGCAGTCATTGGGATAGAATGAAAGTTAAAAAGTGGAAAAAGATGCCATGACTATCAATACAATAACCCGCTGGTATGAAAAAGGTAGCATGAAGATGATGTTTCACCTGTGATATCTTCTGAGATATACTATTATGTGAGCCGCATGATTCAGAATTACTGTCAACTCATGAAATATATCTATGGGTTCTTTTAGAGTTTCCAACAGAAAGGGAAGGGAAGCAGTGCAGCAGCTTGGAAACCAAAAGTGCATCCCATAAATAGTTTTTAAAGATAATAGCTAGGTGACTGAAGTTTGTACCACGCAAAATTCTAACTGGAGAGCATGATTGATTACTCTTGGCTGTGGATGTGTCCCATTGGAGGATATGAATTACGATACACCCAGGGGGTGGGGAAAACCAAGGTCAAGGGTGACAATGAATTATGTCTCTCAGAGTCAGTTATATCCAGGCAGTGCTGGACATTTTAACTCCCAATAAATCCTTTTGAAGTTTTGGAAGTTTGGTTCAAGACCCATGATTTAAATGGGGGTAATCCTGCCGAAATCCTGACAACTGCACCCAAAAGAGCTGCAGCAGCTAAATATGCACATGCCCAAGGAAACTGCCCTGGTTATAAAGCATTTTGAGAGGAAGAAAGCAATAAGGTTGCTGCAATGAACAGTACTGATTATAGTGACATGCCCACCCACTGTCTATGTCTTTATTGCTGCAACTATCACATAACATTTTCTAAGTGATACTTTGAGATGGCCCTGGATTACAGAGCCCTATACAGTCCTACCTGTACAATGATTGCAGTAAATATCAATCAAAGTCTCTTTCTTGAAAAAAAATAATAAAAAATATAACGTATCTGTTTCTTTCAGTTGTCTATGGAATCACAACAGGCTTTGGGAAGTTTGCACGGACTGTTATTCCAAACAGTAAACTACAGTATGTCGCTTTTATTTCTTTCTAAATTCTCTAAAAGAAAATTTGTAAAAAATATAGGTAATTTCTAAATGGTCAGCCTGAGCCAGAGCTATTTTTAATTTAGTGAAATAATTTCCATAGTTTTTCTTTAATTTTTTTGCATTAAATTTAATTTCATTATATAGTTTGAACTGACTATTTTCCGCTCTTTTCTCTCTGAGGGAGCTACAAGTGAACTTAATCCGGTCACATTCTGCAGGTAATGGAGGATTCATTTCTAATTATTTTAAAATCATTTTTACAATAATTTTTGTTCTGATAATCTTGAAATGAGCATGTTCATTTCAGGAGTTGGGAAGCCTTTGATTCCAGAGAGATGCCGTATGCTCTTAGCTCTGAGGATAAATGTGTTAGCCAAAGGATACAGCGGACTTTCATTAGAAACTCTTCAACAAGTCATTAAAGCATTTAATGGTAAACATAATAAGTGTTCTTCTAATTTTTTCCCTCTAGACTTCAGTATTTCAAATACAATTGTTATCCTTTGGAAGAAAGTAAAGTTTTTTACTAACAAGCAAAGAATCTCTTATGAAAAAGGGAGCACAATCTTTCTCTCTTCTCTGTGCCTTTAAAGTAGTGGATTGCATTTTGAATAAAATGATGGAATGCTGGAGTTGAGCCATGTTTGCCAACATCAATATCATTTATAACCTATAATGCTCTAATACAGTGGTAGCCACATCTTTCAAGTAGAGAATATATGAAACACAGGGTTCAATTGTTTATTTGTTGGAACTTGGCTGTTTTATAGCAGAAGTTTCATTTCCCAGCCAGGCAAGATCATCATGATGTAGTAGCATTTAGTATCTTTTGCTGACAGCAATAACAGCAATTATTATATATTCAATCATTATGGCTTTGTCAAGGATCTCATTTTCAGCACACTTTAAAAAAAACAAGAAACCTTCCCTCCTTTCCATCTGCCACCTGAAAAATGCATGTAAACATGTTCCCCTCACCTAAGTAACAACTAAATTTTTATTGGGTTTACTGATGAATTGTGAGGAAGACAAGAAATTGTAGCACTTGGAGTACTTTGGAGAACTTGGGTGGGGTTGATTGCACAACCAGATGTAAAAAGTTGAGATGGTGGCTATGATCAAAGTTCCACTAGTTCTTTTTAATGTGTGTTGCCATCTTGGCTTATTTCGCCATGTATGGTTGACACCCCTGTAACCTAGGATAGTGAAAGTGAATAGTGAAAGCTGATTCTATTGTCCCTGCTGAAAAGCAACAGGATGTTTTTGGTTTGCCTTCCTGCTCAGTGGAAACTATCATTAAAAGGCTCTGCTAAAGATGAGACAAAATGCTATATCTCAAACAAAGAGAAGCCCTAACCAAAGTAATTTTCCTCCATAGCATCCTGCCTGCCCTACATTCCAGAGCAAGGGACTGTTGGGGCCAGTGGAGACTTAGCGCCTCTTTCTCATCTTGCCCTGGGACTCATTGGCGAAGGCAAGATGTGGTCCCCAAAGAGTGGATGGGCTGATGCAAAATATGTAAGAGAGATACTTTCTATTGTAAATGGATACATGTGATTATGGGAAGGTCCATTAAAACATCCATTAAAAGGGAAGAAGGCTATTTTCAAACTTTTGCAGTAATGTCTTAAAATATAAACAAAAAAAATGATATTTTGATTCTATGTCTTCTTTAAAAGAAAGATCTGTTGTAAAATATTGTGCCCCTCTTCCATGATAGCATTTTGGGTGCTTGGCAACATGCTCACATTTATGACTGGTTGATCCATTGATTGCACAGTGATGTAATTTGCAGTTTTTTTTCCTGTTTTCTGACATTTTTGCCAGTTTCCAGCAAAAAATATCAACTTAGAAAAATGAATTCATGAACAACTGCATGGTTCTCTGAATAACTGCCATAAAATGGTACAAAATTGGAGTCCTGTGATGCCTAACTTTTAAGCACAACAATTTAAATCAAAATTCTGGTTCTGATTATGTCATCAGTCAAGGATTACCTGTACTCTAGATTGCTAGAATATGAATAAAAGCTGTATAACTGAAACCACTAACATTACAGGGTTCCTGGTCCTGGGAAAGTGTGTGTTTGTGTTGAAAGAAACACAGTTAGAAGCTACCTAGTGCCTGAGGAGAAGCAGTTCACTAAATTAAGGCAGTTTGAAGAAAAACATTGGTGCTGGTGTGGGCAACCTTCCATTTCTTACAGTACAAATGTGTTAAATAGTGATGTACAGTAAAAAATAAGTTCAGCAAAAGGAAACAGAAAAATCTAGAAATTCAAAACAACAGTTCAATCAAAACTAAAACTTGAATGCAAAGTTAAAGGCTACTTCCTCATTTTTGTTCTAGAATGCACAGCTGTTCGGTATTTCAAAATATTTGGATGTAGAATTCTGAGAACTTCAATTCAATTTGAAAGTTTTTCTCACTTAATAAGCATTCTTGGTATTGCCTTATAGGTGCTGGAAGCTCATGGACTCAAACCAATTACTTTGAAGCCAAAGGAGGTAATAAAATACATGTTTGTTTCCTAGTACCACAGTTTTGATTGGCAGATAATTTATTATATATAAACATAATGCAGCACTGGATTGTTTTAGTGAATCAAAGAGGTCTGTATATTCTGAAGAAAAAAAATGTAATGTTGACTTGAGCATAGGGAAACAGTTTTTTCCTCCCACTTTCTTTCTTTTTTAGGACTGTGCAATCTTTTCCTTCCCTTATAGCTATTTCATACCTTTCCTATACCCAAGATCGACATAGGTTTCTTTTACATATTCTTATTTAGCTGTGGCTAAAATGCAGGTGAGTACTCAGCGTAGGTGTAATTGAACTCTGCTGTATATCGTGAAAGTTTTCTTTGTGTAGTTGAATGGAATACATTTGAGTGTTTTGCATTTACTGCTTCTCTGCATAGACACTTACAGAAAAGAGGTCTTAAATTTAAATAGTAAATTAACTATATGTGCAACACTCAAGAGATTCAGACTGAAGCTTCATGTCTTCATGGAGTTTTATAGATGACAGGACTGCTAGGAAGGTAAATTATAGACAACCATGAGATATGACTGCCAGAAAAGTAATTTTAAGTTGAACAAATGTTGGAAGGAAGGACTTAAGTTGCTTCTTTCCCCACCCAGGTTGTTTCCTGAGATTGCCTTGAAGCATGACTGAAGCATGAGAGAAAACATTTTGTGTTGTTTGAGTCAGGAAAATATAAGAAGGGCAAACACACAGGGGTGGGATTCCACTGGTAAAACAACCTGTTTTTTGATGGTGCATGTTCATGCCAAACATGTGCTCTCCAAGCATGCTCCGCATTTTTAAAAAGCCCATACTTACCTTCAACTGCAGCCTCTGTGACTCAAAAAGCTGAAGAGTGGCAAACCGCTCTGCTGTGCAAATCAGCTGTGCTCTAAATAAAGGAAATAAAGCAGAGGAAAGAGCAAGGGTGGGCCCACATGCTCATCACAGCAAACCAGTTCTGAGCCAACTGATCATTGGAACAAGGGATTTGCAGGAATCGGTCCAAACCAGTACAATCCCATCCCTACATACACATGTCTTTGAACAGAAAGACTAACAGAATATCAGTGATGGAATTCAAAATTTTTTACTACTGGTTCTATGAGTATGGCTTAGTGAGCATGGCAGGGTAAAGATACTGTAAAATCTCCAGTCAGAGATGGTATTTGCCAGTTCTCCAAACTAGTCAAAATTTTGCTACCAGTTCTCCAGAACTGGTCAGAACCTGCTGAATACCACCTCTGCAGAATATAACCCTTGATGTTTCTTTGAAGGGTCTGGCTCTTATCAATGGAACACAAATGATAACTTCTCTGGGATGTGAAGCAGTTGAAAGGGCCAGTGCAATTGCTAAACAAGCTGATATAGTGGCTGCCCTCACGCTGGAAGTTCTCAAAGGCACAACAAAAGCCTTTGATACGGGTTGGTATTTTTAAAGCACAGTATAATCTATTTGTTTGTATATTGGCCTTTCTCTCCCTCTGTAGTAATTTGCTTCTTCGTTATTTTTCACATGTTTTTTATTCAGAGACATTTTCCAGAAAATCCCTCAGCAATTCTAAAACATACTTCTGGCCCCATCTATAAGTCACCTGAGCTTGCCATCAAGCAATGAACAACAGTATTACAGATTTTATATAAAACATTAATTTGCAAATTTGTGGAGTATTTTCAACAATACTCACGGTGGGAGCCAAACAAGCATCGTCACATATTAGAAGAAAGAACCAGTAATTTAAAAATAATTCAGAACTTTTCAGAAGCATGAAAATATTTAGGAAAATGCTTTAACACAGGAGTGTCAACTCATGGCATGTGGGCCGGATACATCATGCACTGGCCACACCCACACCCGGTTTAGCAAAGGGAAAAAAGTTGTGTTACGTCACGTCACGACAATGTGACAACACGAGTTTGACACGCCTGCTTTAACAGTAACAGTTGCTTGGGAGACCAAACAACTCAACCAAAATAGGTTCTATGTATTATGTTCCTTGGCCTAGATATTAGCTGATTGCTGTGAGTGGAGAATAAAAGTAACATGGAAGTAAATAATCATTTTTTTAAAAAAGGAATAGTGTTTGGATTCCAAACAAAAACACTCTATAATTACACCATTTTATTTATAGGTGCCATTCATTGAAAGAAATAGGAATACACTGAATGAATGATCACCAAATGTTTTGTACTACACTACTAGTTTTTAATTGATTTCAACTTTAAATTATTTTTTGCTGCATTGCATTTTCCATATTGTCTTAAGCTTATACAAAACTAAAAAAGAGGGCTTGTTTTCACAAGTAAAGGGAAACTGTAACCTCTTATTGCTTTTTTGTTTACTTATTGCTTTTAAATTAATAACAAAAAAGAAACAAACAAATAAAAAAAATAATAGTGATGGGGCATATATTTATGTGATTCCAAAAACACATAAAAAGTGCTATAATGAAGAAAGTGAAAAAAAATGACAAAAACATATAAGTAGTCCTGGACCTATGATCATAATTGACCCCAAAATTTATATTGCTTAGCAAGACAATTGTTAAGTGAGTTTTGCCCCATTTTATGACCTTCCTTGCCAAAGTTGTTAAATGAATCACTGCAGTTGTTAAATTAGTAGCACAGTTATTAAGTGAATCTATTTTTCCCATTGAATTTGCTTGTCAGAAGGTTGGAACAGGTGATCACATGATAATGACAGGACACTGCAACTGGCATAAACACATGCCAGTTTACAAGCATCTGAATTTTGATCAAGTAATCTTGGGGATGCTTTAACTGTCATAAGTGTGAAAAAATGGTCATAAATCACTCTTTTCAGTGCCATTGTGACTTTACTAAACAAATGACTGTAAATCAAGGACTACCTGTAAATGTTTGTATATCTCATTATATTAATAAGCAAATTCAATTCTCTTTCTCTCTGTCTGTCTCTCTGTGTCTCTCTGTCTGTCTCTCAGTCTGTCTCTGTCTCTCTGTCTCTGTCTGTCTGGCTGTCTCTATCTATCTATCTATCTATCTATCTATCTATCTATCTGTCTGTCTATCTTGTCTAATGCAAACAATATATAGCAAATATAATCAAGTCTTCACTGAGTTGAACAGGCCATAAATTTATCTTTCCAATGTTGCAGTAGTAAGAGCACAGAGAATTCATTCGTGCTGTTGGTTTTAAATCTCATGTAGTTCAGGAAATATTATCCTCTGACAATTTTAGCTTTTTGTCATACAATCATGTTAACATAATCCATTATTTTCTCCCAAAACTTGGTAAGTATAGGACATTGTAAAAATATCTGTTTTAAAGATGCATTATCCTTATTACACCTCCAAAACTATTGTTTTGACATTCATTATCTATATAAATGCAGTGAAATCCACTAAATTCTAAATATCCTTTTTTGTTGTATAAATCATAACTTCAGATCCATTGACATTCTTGCTGTACTGGTAGTTCCTGACACACAACCATAATGGAGGCTACCCATTATGGTACGAAGATGTGACATCCATTAAGGGAATTGTCCACATGTTTGGCATATTACCTTCCCCCATCCCTGTTGCAGTCATTAAATAATAACCCATGGGTCATTAAACAAAGAAAGAGGTGCCTCAGAGGTCCCAGGAGAAGCCCTGGGTGGCCTAGCACAGGCACATTTTTTTCCATATCTTCATGTTTTTCTCAATTTTTAAAGGCCCATAAAGTGAATTTGGTAAAACCTCAATCCTCTCATATTTATTTTCTGAAAATAATTTACCTCTTTATCCTTACTTTAAATCAGATATTCATGCACTGAGACCACATCAAGGGCAGATTGAGGTAGCTTTTCGATTCAGATCCCTTTTAGACTCTGATCATCATCCTTCTGAAATAGCAGGTGAGTAATCATTGGGGGTTGATATATAAATTATACAAGTAGTACAATCTTTTTTAAAAAATCTGAAAATGACATTTCTGCTTAATTTAAAATAATATTTTGAGTCATGACTACTATTTACGGTAGTTGTAGAATTCTAAATATTCTATATGTGTGTATACAATACATTACAGGATGAGATTAAAGATATGGAAACCCAACTACAAAACAAACCGGGAAATGAGCAATTAGCTAAACATAAATTAAATATATTAGAACAGGAAAAGAATTTAAGAGCTTTGAAATTTGCAAAACAAAACCACTTTGAACATGCCAACAAGCGGGGGAGGTGGCTTGCTTATAGATTAAGAAAGGAAAGAGAAAAAAGAATGATTCAGCAATTGCAGGATAAAGAAGGGAAATTACAATATATTACAATGTATTACTAGGGGAAGTCTATAAAAGTTTAGAGGAAGCAATTGATCTGATACTTTTGGAAGTTTGCAATGAGGTATTAATGGAAGCAAGGCTACCAGAATCATGGAGAGAAGCTTACATTGCCCTGATACTGAAGGAAGGCACAGATACCACATAGATAAAAAAATATATAGACAAATCTCTTTATTAAACACAGATTACAAATTTTTTATGAATATCATGGCAGAAAGAATGAAAAAAAATATTGAATAGTAGAATACATTAGGACCAAAATGGCTTTTTTTCCTAATGTATTCAGGACCAAAATGGCTTTTTAACCAACAAAACAAATAAAAAACACAAACAAGAACAGTAATCAATGCACTGGAGTACTATGAGGCCCATCCAGAGAAACAGGCTGCACTAGTTTTCCTGGATGCCCAAGAGGCTTTTGATAAGGTAAATTGGCAATTTATGATCCAGCAGATAAAAGATGAAATTAAGAGACAGATTTGGAAAAATGATAGGTCAATTTGCTCAGTTCAGAAAGCTCGTTATAATAAATAATGGGGAATCTACAAATTCATTTGAAATAAGGAAAGGAGTATGGCAGGGATGTCCTCTTTCACCTCTGCTCTTTATCCTGACTTTAGAAATCTTGTTGATAAGAATTAGATCTAATCCAGAAATAAAAGGGTTAAAAATTAAAAAAGAAGAATATAAGGCCCAAGCATTTGCAGACGACCTTGTATTTTTCACAGAAGAACCAATAGAATCAGGACCAACGCAAATGAAGGAGATAGAGAAATTTGGGGAAGTAGTCGGTCTAACAATTAACAAAGACAAAACTAAAATGATAACAAAAAAATTAACAGATAACCAGAAAAAGAAATTAGTGGAAAAAACAGGTCTACAAATTGCAAAGAAAGTTAAATATTTGGGCATCTGGCTTACAGACAGATGCTCAACAATAAGCAAAAGAAGATAATTATATAAATTTAGTACAGTAAATAAAGAAAGACTTTGAAAAATGGGAGAAAATACAGCTATCTCTGCAAGGGAGGGTCATGGCTATTAAAATGAATATTTTACCAAGATTAGTTTTCTTCTTTCAAACAATCCTGATAAAATTGGATAAAAAATTTTTGGATTTAAATAAAATGACTATGAAATTCATTTGGGCAGGTAAAAGAGAAGGATAAAATTAAGTGCATTGCAGGATAATAGAAGCAGAGGTGGATTTGGACTCCCTACCTGGGAAACATATCACAAAGCAGCAGGTTTCATGTGGATTAAAGATTGGTTCAATCTAAGAAATAAAAGAATCTTAACTTTAGAGGGGCATGATTTACAGCTAGAGTGGCATGCCTTCATGTGGAACCCAGGAAGTAATACCCAAGCTTACTTCTACAGACATATAATTAGAGATTCATTAATGTGAATATGGGGGAAAATAAAAAACAAACATTATATAAAAATTTCAGGGTGGGTATCCGCCCTGGAGGCATTGATACACCCCAATACCCTAGAAATTGGAAAGATGGCTAGATATTATGAAGTTTTAGATCCCCAAGGAGTATTAAAAACAAATCAAGAACTTAGAGACCAAGAACTGAATATAGATTAGTGGCCGCATCTCCAATTAAAAACAAGGTACAAAAAAGACCAGGAACATGGAATTGAAGTAAAGCCAAATCACTAAAGTTCAATATATTTGTAAGTGTTGCTATGTGAATCCAGAGTTACAGAAGTGGAAACAGTTGCCACATAACTCATTTACAAAATATTTCAATGCATATTCCATATTTTAATACAGCAGTGTGAAGATTTCACCAAAATATTAATGCAGCTATTCTAAAACAAACAATAATTGCTTTGTTTCTTTGACAGAATCGCATAGATTTTGTGATAGAGTGCAAGATGCATACACATTACGTTGTTGCCCTCAGGTAAAACTTCAGAAATTCCTCAGCTATACAGTATGTAGTCAGGATCTTAATATACTTTCCAAGATAACCAAAGTTAGTTTTATAAGCAACTGCAATTCACAAGTAAAACTGATGACATTAACAGAAAATATTCATTTCAATAATTGTACTTAAGAATGGCACTTGTTAATAAGTAGAACCATCTGCATGTAACTAAGTGGCAGCATCCAGTCAACTTTGACTGAAGTCAGAAAAATTAAGCAAGGTTAGACGGGGAAGTACATGGATTGGAAATCAACAGGAAATACCAGGCCTGCAGGCTAATTTCAGAAAACGACTTCTTAGGTGAAGGAGATAATTTTCTAATTGTTCTCTGGAAAATTTCACTCAATCTTTACTTGAAAGAGACTTACTTCAGCATGTGGGCCTCTAAACATTCACAGTCTGAGCAAATTATAGTATTTAGGCAATCTTGTCTGAACTTCAAAGATAATTCTGATTGGATATAGCATAGTGTTTAGATCCGATCCTGAATATCAGGGCTTCAGTATGGTACTTGCAAGAAACAGCCTGGAAAAAGATAGTAATAAAACATTTCCTATTGTTGCCAACATTTTATGGACATCTTTATCAAAGTCACCAAGAGCTGAAATTGACTTCAAAAAGATTATACTATATGAAAAAAAAATTCTAATCAGAAATTATCTTTGTTACAACAATAGAATTTATATGGCACTATCATTTCAAATAATAATTCAACAATTAGTTGAATAATTCTAGAGCAGGGGTGTCACTTGTGGCCTGCGGGCCGGATGCATCACGTGCTGGCCCTGCCCATGTCCAGTTTAGCAAAGGGGAAAAAAGTCCCGATACATCATGTGACAACACTATGATGCCATGAGTTTGACACCCCTTTTCTAGAGAATAATTTAACAATAGTGAAAAAGTGTCACATGTGAATAGATTATTTACAACAAATTAAGCATTGCTGCATGCATTGTAGTTATAATAAAACTTATTAAACGCATGTAGCATATTGCACAGGAAACTTACCAGAGATATTTTGCAGGCTTTATTTATTATTTTTTGAATCAACACAATATCTACTTTTCCTTAACTTTGTATGTTCTACCTACACTTGTGAGCCAACCAAACATCAATCTGACGTAAACCCTGTAAAGTAAGCTGTAAATATACATTACATACTTTTTGTTGTCTACAAAATATCATGCATTATTATGAAACTAATGTTCTGTTTGATCAATAAAGATGGAACAGGTGGACTTGTTTTAACAGACTTTTTAAATTGAAGCATCTGCTTATATTGGCTGAGAATGTAGAAAGTTATGGTTCAATACATACAGAGGGTGACAGGTTGGGAAGGTTAACTCTAAAATGAATAATAGTTTACCAAAAATAACTAATACCTGTCTTTTTCTTATAGGTTCATGGTGTTGTGAATGACACAATTGTCTTTGTAAAGAACATAATTACCACAGAGATCAATAGTGCAACTGACAATCCGGTATCTTTATTTCCTTTAAAAATAAATTGATTTTTTCCCTTTAGGAGTTCTATTACAAGAAGTGAACTTGGGTTGTGAGACAGATAGGTGATAGAAGATATGTTATGAGATTAAGTTGGTTTAAGCCCATGTCACACTGAATCAACGGATGCAAAGAGGATGTAAAACGGACAAAAAACCTTGCCATCCGTTCGAAAATGCGATGTACTCACTGCCTCCGTTTGGCTTCCTCTCTATCCATCCAGCATCCATTTATGGACGTTTGATCTGCTCCAAAAGTTTTGGGCTGCCTAAAACTTTTGCGCGGAAAATGTATCCAGTTCGTCCGATCTGCATCCGCTACGCATCCATTACGCATCCGTTACGCATCCGCTATATCCGTTTGGCATCTGCTGCGCATCTGCGCAACTCGCATCCGCCCGGACGCAGGGAGGAAGCGGAACAGATGCAGAACGGATGCAGAACGGATGCAGCACGGAAACAAAACGTTTAAAGCGGAAAAAACATTCACAGAGGGGACCTATCTCGGATATTAAGGATGCCTAGAGGATGCAAAGGGACACCTATACTGCCTATAAAAAGGGGGAGCAACTCGTCTGCATCTCACTTTCAGACCAGCAGCCCACCTGTGCAGACCTCTGCAGCCTTCATCTGACTCTTCCTCTTCCACAGCATCCGGTCATGTCCACCGTGGATCGTACCACAGTCCTTTTGGCAGCCACCATCCTTCTGCAACAGTACGAAGCCATCTACAGGCTCTGTGAACTCTACTATGGGAAGAAAAAGAGGCGGCCAAGAAGCGTCTGGGTCCGAAAATGGATTGGGAGAAGAGCAGAGTATGGACTATACAACAAGCTGATGGTGGAGCTCAGGAACGAAGACACTCGGGCATTCCAGAACTTCATGAGGATGCCTCCAGCCATGTTTGACAAAGTTGTGCAGCGCCTGACACCCAGGTTGACCAAGGCAAACACCAACTTCCGGCCCAGCCTGGAACCTGGACTCAAGGTGGCACTCACTCTGCGCCACCTGGCCTCCAGGACCACCTACAAAAGCATGCAGTACGGCTGGAGGGTGCCACACAACACCATCAGCATTGTGATCAGAGAAGTGGTGCAGGCCATCATCGAAGAATACAAGGATGAGCTCCTCCAGTGCCCCTCCACAGAATAAGGATGGAAGAAAGTTGCAGAGCAGTGGTATCAGAGGTGGAACTTCCCCCACACTGTTGGAGCCATAGATGGGAAGCACGTGGCCTGCAAAGCTCCAGCCAAGTCGGGGTCCACTTATTTCAACTACAAGGGCTTCTTCAGCATCGTCCTCTTCGCCATGGTTGATGCTGACTACAAGTTCATGTACATCGATGCTTCAGGCAACGGCTCATGTTCAGATGCCCAGGTATACAACTCCAGTCACCTCAAGGAGGGGCTAGAAGGCAACCTCATCATGGGCTTCCCAGATCCAGACCCCTTGCCCAACGACACACAAAATGTGCCCTACTTCATCGTGGGGATGACGCCTTCTCCCTCACAACCTACCTCATGAAGCCCTACATTTCCAGATGCCTCACCCGTGAAGAGAGGATCTTCAACTACAGGCTGTCCAGGGCAAGACGGGTGGTGGAGAACGCCTTTGGCATCCTGGCCAACAGGTTCCATGTACTTCTCACCACCATGCAGCATCACCCAGGGACTGTGAGGAGCATCGTGGAAGCTTGCTGCATCCTGCACAATCTCATGCGCACCCGCTACCCAGTGTTGCAGAACAGGCTTGTGGACCGTCAACAAGGGAATGGGGACATGGAGCCTGGGGAATGGAGGCAAGGGCGAAACCTGATTGACACTCAGGATGTGCAAGGCCACAACAGAGCCTCATGGGAAGGGAAGAAGCAGCGCAACCTTCTGAAACACTGGTGCAACTCCCCAGCTGGAGTGGTGGAGTGGCAAGACAGGATGGTAGATGCTTAATGGATGCTTCCTTCAGCCTGTCTCATCACATGGATGAGATTGGGCCATGTATGTTGGGTGGGCCTACAATGAACAGGGCGTTTAATAAAGAATTGTGTTTGTGTTCAAATGTGTGGATCAATGCTTACATTGTTATTGATAAAAAAGGGCCCTAGGTGTGGCACCTGGGAGGGTAGACCATACAGTCCCACTATGCTTGCACTGGAGGTTTATCTATCCCACAGCTATTAGCCATCCCAAAGGTATCCCTGCTCATTCCACAGATATCCCTGCCCACCCCACTGCTATCTTAACCCATCCCACAAGCATGCAAAGGCTTAAGCCAATTCTAAAAGTTTCCACCAAGACTTTTTTAAAAAAAACAAATGAAGCAAGTGTGTGAATCAAAGATAAACTTTATTGAACAACAAGCTGTAAAAAAAAAATGATCCAAGTCAAGTGTCCAAATAAAGTCCACAGGTAGCCAGCTACCCGGTCTCTGGCACTCTTCTTGGTCACTCGGAGGTGTGCCCAGTCTCAGGGGTGAAGGGTCCAGGTACTGTGGTGGTGGGTGGTGCTGGAGTGCCTGACCTCGAGAGGACAACAGGGGACGGTGTGTTGAGAAAGCTCTCGGACAGCTGGCTCAGCCCTGTGATGCTGAGAGGTCCTTCCTCCGTGCCATGGGGTGTCAGCCCCAGTACTGATGACAGATGTACTGAGGCCGGGCTTGGCTGTGGGGTGGAGGAAGGAGTAGTGTAGTGGGGCTGTCTGGTCTGCAGCTGGGTGAGGATTGGTGTGGGTGGCATCATTGGCATGGGTGGCATCGCTGTCGGTGGCATTGTCGTGGGTGGCATCGGTGGCATCAGTGAAAAAGGTGGCAACGGTGTTGCCCGATGACTCTGTACCTGGACTGGGAAGGGCTGCTGCCTGTGCTGCTGAACCTCCTGGTAGCCGTAGCCCTGGTAGGTGAGGGCCTGTGGGAAGCCTTGGAATGGGAGGGACATCACCTGGGGTGGAGGAGCAGACCTGGACTGGGTGGGAGCAGGTTCCTCTGGGTCTGGAGGGTTGTGAAGCAGCTTGGTGATCCAGTCCTTCACCAGCTGGTACTGTGGATCAGCCATTTCCTTGAGGGTCTGGTTGACATAGGTGAGGAAGGGCTTGCGGTTGGAGGATGAGGAGTCGGTGTGGACCAGCTTAGAGAGGAGATCTATGCTGGTGCAGATCGTGTCCCTGATCTCCAGCAGGATAGTGTGGCTCTGCCCCTCCAGCTGTCCGGCTCTCTGCCTTTCTGCAGAGGCGGAGCTGTGGGGGGTGGATGCGGCTAGGAGTGTGGTGGACTTGATGTCTCCTTTCTCCCACCGCACCAGGGAGTCCTCTACGCACTCCACCACGATTACAACACCTGTCCGCGGGTTCTCTGCCGTGGCACGCTCCACAGAAACCTGCCTGGAGACAGGGACTGACTCTCGGCCGGAAGAGGACTGGCTTTCAGCAGGCTGCTGAAGAGAGAGGGTCGTGAGAGGGGCTGCTGGTGCTCCTCGGTGGCGGACCTCACTCTCCAGGAAGCTGCACCTGGCCATGACGTAGGTCTCTCTGTCTGTCAGCTTTACAGTGGCCTGGCCAAATTTCTTCAGGTGCAGCTTCCCGTACCAGGTGTGCATGTGCTTCCACCAGCCGAGGAGCACCTCCGAAGTGTAACCTATACTCTCTGCCCTCTCTCTCTAAGCAGCCTGCTTCCGCTTGGTGTCCCTGTACAGCCGGTGTCCCTTCCGCCACAGATAGTCGTTTTCTCCCAGTCACTCCAGCACCTCATCCTCGTGCACCTCCTCAATATAGTATTGCCTCCTCTCCCGTTGTCGCATATGCCTCTTCCTCCCTTTGGCTGGACCAGATGGGCCCTCATCAGAGGGGCTCCCAGGTAGTAGGGGCTGCTCCTCCACACCAGCAGCAGCAGCAGCAGCACCAGCAGAATCATCATCATCATCATCATCCTCACCAGCAGGATCACCAGCAGGACCACCAGCAGCAGCAGCAGGATCATCATCAGCAGCAGCAGCAGCAGGATCAGCAGCAGCAGCATGACCAGTAGGACCAGGATCAGCAGCAGTACAGTAAGCACCAGCAGGGCCAGCAAGTCCAGGAGCACGAGCAGGACCAGGAGCATGAGCAGGACGAGCAGGACGAGCAAGACCAGGAGCACGAGCAGGACGAGCACGTCCAGGAGCACGAGCAGGTCGAGCAGGTCGAGCAGGACCAGGAGCAGCTTCAACAGAGTAAGCACCAGCAGAAGCACCAGCACCAGCAGAAGCACCACCGCCAGGAGCAGCTTCAGCAGAAGCCCCAGCAGAAGCAGAGTCAGGGGCAGGGGGCGGGAGGTTGGCCCTGTCCCTCTTGCCAGGGATGGCGGCAGGTTGCTGAGGCTTTCGCTTCCTCCCCATGGTTGTGGGGTTGCTGGCTGGCAGGGAGGCTGGCAGGCACCAAGGCTGGCAGGAAGCCTGGCAGGAAGGCTGGCAGAAAGCCTGGCAGGAAGGCAGGCAGGCAGGCAGGCAGGCACCAAGGCTGGCTGGAAGGCAGGCTGGCAGGGCAGGCAAGGAACTCGAAGTGTCCAGCAGCAGGTCTTTCCTCGGAATACTGGTCACGTGTGAGCTGCTTCCCTTTATATCCGGGGGGCTTACATAATACTTCCCCCCCGCATGCTCAATTAACGCTCGGCATGCGTTCCGCTTCCGCTGTGCATCCGCTAGGCTTCCGCTGTGCATCCGCTTTATCCGCTGTGCATCCACTGTGCATCCGCTTCATCCGTTCGGCGTCCGTTCTGCATCTGCTGTATCCGTTCCGCGTCCGCTTCGCTGAGGCCCCCCGGAAGCCCTGTGGTTGCGCCATCCACTCTCATCCGCTTCCATCTGCTAGGCTTCCATTCCACATCCGCTTTGCATCCACCCTGCATCCTCCCCACGTCCGTGTTATCCACTCTGGTTATGCAAATTTTTGCCCCTTTTAAGAGCGGATAACAACGGATGGAACATTTTGCTTGTCCGCTGTGTCCTTTTTGCATCCGTTGGCCAGTGTGACATGGCCTTAAGGTTAGATTAGATTAGATTAGACAGAGCGATGATCACTATATATAGACAATAGATAGATAAATGATTTATTTCTCACAAGAAGCTACATAGTATCCACTATCTTTCTACATTAATGCATCAAACATTTAAGGCAACATCATGTACCCTGGTCTGACTCCTTGCTCAGAACTGAACCATTTATTAAATATTCCATTGATGCCCCTTTATTTTTAGTTGGATTCTTATAGCTCTCTTACTCTCTTTGCTCTCTTAGCAACCAATCTTCAATTCTATATTTATGCAAAAAACATTCAATTAAAGCCTACTGACTTTATCATATGTTTTCTATGCCTCAAAAGGGTAGGTGCTTACCTCTCATTCAAATTACTTTAAAATGATTTGCTAAGTCCCACCTATATCATGAAATAAGTAAATAAACTAATATAATCTAAAATGTGGAATTTAATCTGATCAAAGGAATAATTTTTAAACCTGTCATGTTGATTCTTAATTTTTTTGGTAAAGATGGTTTTTGCTGACCGGAAGGAGACAATTTCTGGAGGAAATTTCCATGGTGAATATCCAGCCAAGGTAGGTGTCTAAAATTTCTTTCTCTGACATGTATTTGCTAATATTGGAAAGTGGAGAAGGCTAAAATTCCTATGTCTAAAACTATTTAATTTGCAGGCTTTAGACTACCTTGCAATTGGTGTTCATGAACTTGCTGCAATTAGTGAAAGGAGAATTGAACGACTGTGTAACCCATCACTCAGTGAATTACCACCGTTTTTGGTTACAGAAGGAGGTCTAAATTCTGGCTTCATGATTGCACATTGCACAGCAGCTGCCTTGGGTGAGTACTTAGGCTCACAGTAATTTGAGGACTTGGGAAAATATGAACTTCTCACTTAAAATTGGAAGTATTAATAACATTACGTCTGTCTGTTTTATGATAGCATTGTATTGCATACACAACAATTTTATTCTTGTGCATGACTTGTTGTATATAGGGCTATCAATTACAATCTGATATTATGCCAATACTTCTGTACATTGATACTACAATTCCCTATATGCAATATCTTCTTAGGATAAATAATAATCTGGCTTGTGTGTGTGTATGTGTGTGTGTGTGTGTAAATAATATTATAGCACTGAATTTTCATTCCAGCCTTCCTAAGCATAGGAAATTTTGGGTAGGTAGATGAAAAAATGCACTCAGTTATATAGAAATATGATAGAAGCTAATATCCCATCACAGTTGGGCTATTTCATCAAGACAACAATCTGAAGTTTACCTCCCAATCAACTATGAAGGTTATCAAAGAAAAAAAAATACAAATTTTATGGAAGGCCAGCACACAGTGGTGGGATTCAGCCAGTTCACACCAGTTTGGGAGAACCGGTTGTTAACTTTCTGAGCACTGTTTGGTGAACTGTTTGTTGGAAGAAATTTTTAGGTCAGAGAACCGGTTGTTAAATTATTTGAATCCAATCACTGCCTGCACAGTATCTAGATGAACATTATTGGAATCTGTATGGAGAATTCAAGCATACCAGTAGACATGTTTCTGACAACATGTCTAAGCTAGAAGAGTTCTGAGAAGAGTATTAAAACATTCTGAAAGCAGAAGCAGAAAGATTTTAGGTAGCTACAGGAAACATTTGGAAGCCATTATTTCTGCCAAATGAAGTGTAGCAAAATATTATAACTGAAACAATTTTCCAATTTATGTATCTCTCATATTTTTCATTTTTTTATTTTGAATCTGTAAACAGTTACAGTTAATAGTTAAGTAGGCATTCTGCTTTAAAGGATACATTGAAATTAGAATTTGACCAGTGCCTGAGATTTTGAATACAACACTATTACAAAGATTTTTCATGGCTGACTGTTCTTTACATTGGGATGCTATTTCCATTATTATTCGCTTTTGAGGCCAGCATTTATTTCTTCTGGGCTTTTGCAGTTTCAGAGAATAAAGCTTTGTGCCACCCTTCTTCTGTGGACTCTCTTTCAACCAGTGCTGCGACAGAGGACCATGTATCCATGGGAGGATGGGCTGCAAGAAAAGCGCTTAAAGTCATTGAGCATGTGGAACAAGGTAAAGCTCAGTAGCAGCCTCCTAGAAAGACACAGGGCACCATAAGGCTTCATGAGGTACATTTGTGTGTTAGATTCCTGTGAGGCTGAACAAAAGCAGGATTCCAAGACAGGCAGTAGCAATGTTAGAGATAGGAATGGGTGAATGAATGAATCAGTTTAATTCCTCTTGCTCCTTGCTTGACAGGGCTTGTTTTTAATCAACCATCCAGACACAAATGGATTGGTCTTTTTAAAATCTACAGAGAATTTACTTCCTTTGAAAAAAACCATCTGACTCTTGGCCTTTTTTTCCCCACAATATCATTGGTATGTCTCCTTTCATCTAGCACAGGGGTATCAAACTTGTGGCGTCATGTCGTCATGTGACATATCTCGACTTTTTTCTCCATTAAATCAGGTATGGGCATCAGCGCATGACACATCTGGCCCATGGCCCACGAATTTAACACCCTTGTTCTTGCAGATCATAAGATCACTATTACTCATAAGATCGCCAAATTTTGCTTCGCTGCTACAAGAGTAAGGTAGCAAATATTGTCTGAAAAAATGATTTTTTGTCACTTTTACGTTTTCTTCCTCTCCTTTTCCTTTACTTATTAGTTGTTTTAATTTCTTTTAATTGTTATTTTTATGATACATGGAGCATTTTATGTATGTATATGTATGCACACCAGTCAAAGATCTGCCTATCACAGTCCAGAGCAGGCTTTTCTTAGAGCTGCTTCAGAGAATACTATAAAAGAGAATCAGCCCCTGAGGTGAGGCCATGTCTGCTGTGACTGTGGGGAGGTGGGGTTTTTTGCTGAAGATTCCTGATAACTTCATACATTTTCAACAGTGAGTCAGGTTTGGAAGCATGAATATCAGTGAGACTTTGTTCGTGCTGGCATCCATTTTGCCACGAATCTGCTGGAATTCAAAGATGCTGTTTCCAGCAGCATCTGTGGCTAAATTCTTTAACATCTCTAATGAGCTTGAGGATAGATGAAGAGTTTAACATCTAAGTGACAAAACAAGACTTTTTAAAGTACAGAACTATTATAAAGGGTATGTTTAGGCTCCTTCAGACAGCTCAGTGCTTTGAAATATATTGTAAGCAGTCCTAATGTATAAGGTTTAAGATTGTGAAATGTATCAAACCAAAAACACGTTCTTAGTTACTGATCTTGGGTAGATTGTCATTGTATACTTCATTAGAGGCTAAGGTAGCTCAAGTGAAAAAATTAGCCCACCTTTTTTATTATTTTTATTCTGAACGTATCTTATTTTGCCATTTCTGTATTATGAATTGCTTGGTACACATGTATTCTGTTTACGACTATAATAAAGATTATGTTTCATGATTACATCATTTACCAATGACAATATTATGGCTATGGTGTTTGCCCTAATTGTTTATTTGTTGTTTATAGTTTTGCCTAATGTTTGCACAATGCATGTTAATTGTGGTCTTGAATTGGCCTAATAAATACATTGTCCTAATTTGACTTTTATTTTCCCCTTAATATTTAACCTACAGCTTAACCTCATGCATTTATTGGCAAGTGTATAGTGTGTATGAGTCTGTGTGCGTTTTGGATCCTTTCCTTGATTGAATCCTGTGGGGCAAGGAGCATCTATAGTCAACAAGCCTTGTTACAAATTGGATTGAAATGTCATAAGGCTATTACGGATGATTTTATACATTCTCATAAAATACTGCAGGAGGCAGCTAGGACCCTGGGGGGGGCATGGATCACTATCCCTGTAGGAAGGAAGAAGAGGCTGAGAAAGAGGAACAGGAATAGGAAGAGAAGATGTCATGCTGGGATTTTCTTTAGGCTCAGTAAGTTTCCACACAAACCTTCAATTCCAAGTATATTTCTTACCAATGCAAGATCTCTGACTAACAAAATGGATGAATTAAGGTTACAGATTGCAAAGACTAAATTCATCAAGAACTGCTGTGTTTTGCTAATCACAGAAACTTGGCTTCATTCACTCATTCCAGATGCAGCTGTTGAGCTGGAAGGCTACATAGCTCACCGGCAGGACAGGAGTAGAGATTCTGGCAAAATCAAAGGGGTAGGTTTAAGCCTTCATGTGAACAAAAGCTGGTGGATCAATACAAAGACTGTAAATAGCCACTGCTCCATGGATTTGGAGTATATAACTCTTAAATGTAGACCCATATATCTTCCACGGGAATTCAGCGTGGTTTTGATTACAGCAGTCTATGATGCCAATACTACCATAGCTTTGGGATTCTTGTATAACATTGTTAGTAACCAGCAGAATAAGTATCCTAATGCTGTGCATACAATAGCGGGGGATTTTAATAAAGCTGATTTAAAAGCAGTGCTCCCTAAATACTATCAGCATGCTAAGTGTGCTACTAGAGGAGCAAACATATTGGACAAAGTATATTCCAACATCAAATATGGCTATAAGGTTATACAATTACCACATTTGGGACAATCAGACCATATGTCACTGCTTTTAGTACCAGCGTACATCCCTCTTAGGAGACGGACTCTGCCTATAATAAAGACAGTGAAATCTTGGCCAGAAGATGCTTCCCAACAACTTCAGGATTGTTTTGAGAACACAAATTGGGACATTTTTTTATCACCCTGACCTAGAGGAGCATACTGCAACTGTTCTGTGTTATATCAAACACTGCACAGATACTATCACTGTGGACAAACATATTAGGATCTATCCTAATCAGAAACCCTAGATGACCAAGGAAGTCCAGCACCTCTTTTGTGACAAGACCAAGGCCTTTAGGTCTGGTGATGGGGCAAGATACAGTGTTGCCAGAGCTAATCTGAAGAAAGATATTTGAAAGGACAAGACTGATTATAAGAGGAAGATTGAGGATAATTTTTATAGCAATAACATGAGGCAGATATGGCGAGGGATTCAACAAATTACAAACCATCAACTGACCAATGTCATCCCTGCTAAGAGGGATGCTTCATTAGCAGAAGAATTGAATCATTTCTTTGCTCACTTTGAAATGGAGACATCAGAGATAAATAAAATACAACCACCAGCCAATTTTGGAGGAACAGGAGGTGAGGCGCATTCTGCGGGCTGTGGACCCTAGAAAGGCTGCTGATCCTGCCAGTATCTCTGGCTGAGTGCTTAAAGACTGTACTGATCAGTTGGCTAGAGTCTTTACCAGGATCTTCAATCAGTCTTTATCCCAGTCCACTATTCCACCTTGTTTGAAGGCTTCCACCATTGTTCTGCTGCCAAAGAAGTTCCCTATCAATAACCTCAACGATTACAGACTAGTAGCACTCCCTCCTATCATCATGAAGTTGTTCTGGTTAGCTGGCAGCAAGTGAGGATGACTGAGAAGAGCGAGGACTCAGATGAGGGGCCAGGATCATTAGGGAGTGGACTGCTGCCTTCAGAGATTGTGGGGCTGGCAGCAGCAATGAGGAGGTTTCCAAGGAGCCTGTGCCAAGTGCGTATACACACAGAGCTGCTCGTAGGAAAGAACAGCTGCAGCAGCACAGGAGACTTGGGAGTAAGTTGGTAATGCCCCTCCTTCAAGAAGATAAAAGCCAGTTGTGAATCAGATGTTCTTTGTAGGAAGCAAAAACTTTTTGAAACTCCAGCGTCGTGGACATTGCAGTATCTTAGTTGGTATTTGAAGACTCTTGTGTTGTTAAATATTTCTTATCTATGATTCTTGGCAGTGTCGCACAGTTTGGGGGAGGTTTGTGCTTATCAAAGTTAATTAGTTTGCAGCAGCCTTTAAAGCGGGGATTTATAATACTCATTAAAAGGTTTCTGTTCCCTTTGGTTATTGTTTGTTTTGTTGGAAAAGGGTTTGAATCAGAAGTGCTTTGAGAAATTGGTCTGCCATCACATCATTTCTGGTCTTCCTCATACATTTGATAAACACCGGTTTGCATTTATAAAAATAGATCTACAGAGGACGCTATAGCTGTGATGGTGAACCTATGGCACACGTGCCAGAGGTGGCACGCAGAGTCCTCTCTGTGGGCACACATGTCATCGCTAGCTATTCTTCTGGTTTCTGGTGCACATGTGCACACTGACCAGCTGGTCTTCTCAGGTGGTGGAGCACCAGAAAACAGCCTGAAAATGGCCCCAAAAACAACCTGAAAACAGCCCAAAACACCATCTGAAAATGGCCCTCAAAATGGCCTGAAAGCAGCCCCCAAAATGCCCCCAAAATACCAGACAGCTGGATTTTTTGTTTCTGGTGCTTTGGCATGCACATATGCATGCACAGTCTGGTTTGGGCACTCAGTACCAAAAAGGTTCGCCATCATTGCACTATAGCTATCACTCTTCACACTGCTCTGCCTCATCTAGAACAGCGGGGGGGAGGGTTATGTGAGGGTGCTTTTTGTGGATTTTCGTTCTGCATTTAACATAATTCTTCCACATAGACTGGTTTCTAAACTTCTGGACCTTGGACTTTCTAATTCAGTCTGCCTTTGGATTATGGATTTCCTGTCTCTCTGCTCACAGGGGGTCAGATTATGTAATCGTACCTCTTTAGCCCTTATTCTTAACACTGGTACACCACAGGGTATTTTGAGTCCCTTACTCTATACTCTTTATGTGCATGACTGCATTCCCACTCACACTAGTAATACTATTGCTAAATTTGCAGGTGATACAACAGTGGTGGGACTCATCTCCGGGGGGGGGCAATGGGTCGGCCTATTGAGATGAGGTGGACCGGTTACTTTTGTGGTGTGGAGACAATAACTTGGTCCTCAACACCAATAAGACCAAGGAGCTTGTAGCTTATAGAAGGATCAGATCAGACATCCAGCCCTTGCTTAACAATGGAGACTGAGTGGAGCAAGTGGCCAGTTTTAAGTTTCTAGGTGTTACCCTAAAAGAGAACCTGACCTGGGGTGCCCACATTGCAACCCTGGTCAAAAGGGCCCAGCAGAGATTATACTATCTGAGGCTTCTCAGAAAACAACAACTAAATTAAAAACTGCTGGTGACCTTCTACCACTGCACCTCTGTATGGTGCATTTTAACAGAGCATTTTAACTTAATGCACCTCTGTATGGTTAGTTAATTGCACAGTGGCAGATAGGACAGCATTCCAGAGGATTAATGTCATTGCCCAGAAGATCATTGGTTGCCCTCTTCCCTCTTTGGAAGAGCTTTATAGCTCCCCCTGCCTTAAGAAAGTTCAAAACATTCTCAAAGATCCATCTCATTCTGGGCAACCCTTTTTTTTGAACTTTTACCATCTGGCAGACGGTACCGAATAATAAAAACAAGGACAAATAGGCTGAAAAACAACTTCTGTCCCAGGGCAGTAGCTCTTTTGAATTCTGCTGTATAGTGCAGTGTTGATGCGGTGTCGGGTTTTTGGTTCAATGTGTGGAGGGGGAAGGATGTGTGTATATGTTTATTTCATGGTCATTATTTCATGGTGCACTGAAGATGGAGTTTGATTTTGTTGTACGAGGTGCAATGACAGTAAAGTAAAGTAAGTAAAGTAAAGCAAATGACAAAACATTTGTGTAATTTCTTCAGAATTTCACTCTCGATCACATCCTCAAAGTGCCAACTGGATTCTGTGATTCCAAATGTTGAGTGTTATACCTTGAACTCTTCAGCTAACCAATTATTTTCCTATTGCTTGTATTTACTAGTGCTGGCTATAGAACTGCTTGCAGCATGTCAGGGCATTGAGTTTCTACGCCCCCTCAGGAGTACAACCCCATTGGAGAAAGTCTATGACCTTGTGCGGTCTGTTGTCAGGTATATAAAACAATGATTCCCATGGATTATAGCTTCTGGGAACGTTGGTCAAATATTAACAAAACCATACTAATAGGACTAAATTTAGGTTTTTAATTTGACTTTTTTCAGGCCTTGGATAAAAGATCGTTTTATGGCCCCAGACATCGAAGCAACTCAGCGATTGCTTGTGGATCAGAAGGTAAGTTGTTGTTATGCATATACACTGATGCATGTAACTTTGTGTGTCTAGCAATTGTTCATAATTCTTTACAAGATTTAGTATTCAGTGCTCTATGAAAAATATTTAAATATTTAACAACAAAATGTTAAATATTTAACGATACTCTTCAGATGTGTTAGGACTGTGTGTTATACCTCTCAGAATTCCCAGTCAATAGAAGCAAGGCTGAATTAGGGTTGTAGCAGCTACTGTGAAAAGATAAGAACATATTTATTTCAAATATACGCTGCTCAAAAAAATAAAGGGAACACTTAAACAACACAATGTAACTCCAAGTCAATCACACTTCTGTGAAATCAAACTGTCTACTTAGGTAACAACACTGGTTGACAATCAATTTCACATGCTGTTGTGCAAATGGCATAGACAACAGGTGGAAAGTATAGGCAGTTAGCAAGACATCCCCAATAAAGGAGTGGTTCTGCAGGTGGTGACCACAGATCACATCTCAGTTCCTATGCTTTCTGTCTGATGGTTTGGTCACTTTTGAATGCAGGCGGTGCTTTCACTGTAGTGGTAGAGTTGGAGTCTACAACCCACACAAGTGGCTCAGGTAGTGCAGCTCATCCAGGATGGCACATCAATGCGAGCTGTGGCAAGAAGGTTTTCTGTGTCTGTCAGTGTAGTGTCCAGAGCATGGAGGCACTACCAGGAGACAGGAGGAGGCCATAGGGGGGCAACAACCCAGCATCAGGACTGCTACCTCCACCTTTGTGCAAAGAGGGACAGGAGGAGCACTGCCAGAGCCCTGCAAAATGACCTCCAGCGGGCCACAAATGTGCATGTAGCTGCTCAAACAGTCAGAAACAGACTCCATGAACGTGGAATGAGGGCCTGACATCCACAGGTGAGGGTTGTGCTTACAGCCCAACACTGTGCAGGATGTTTGGCATTTGCCAGAGAACACCAAGATTGGCAAATTTGTCACTGGTGCCCTGTGCTCTTCACAGATGAATCAGGTTCACACTGAGCACATGTGACAGACATGACAGGGTCTGGAGACGCTGTGCAGAACATTCTGCTGCCTGCAACATCCTCCAGCATGACCAGTTTGGCAGTGGGTCAGTAATGGTGTGGAGTGGCATTTCTTTCGGGGGCCGCACAGCCCTTCATGTGCTCGCCAGAGGTAGCCTGATTGCCATTAGGTACTGAGATGAGATCCTCAGACCCCTTGTGAGACCATATCCTGCTGCGGTTGGCCCTAGGTTACTCCTAATGCAAGACAATGCTAGACCTCATGTGACTGGAGTGCATCAGCAGTTCCTGCAAGACGAAGACATTGATGCTATGGACTGGCCCGCCCGTTCCCCAGACCTGAATCCAATTGAGCACATCTGGGACATCATGTCTCTCTCCATCCACCTCACTCCATCCACATTGCACCACAGACTGTCCAGGAGTTGGGGGATGCTTTAGTCCAGGTGTGGGAGGAGAGCTCTCAGGAGACCATCCACCACTTCATCAGGAGCATGCCCAGGTGTTGTAGGGAGGTCATACAGGCACGTTGAGGCTACACATACTACTGAGCCTCATTTTGACTTGTTTTAAGGGCATTACATCAAAGTTGGGCCAGCCTGTAGTGTTTTTTTCCACTTTAATTTTGAATGTAACTCCAAATCCAGACTTCCATGGGTTGCTAAATTTGATTTCCATTGATAATTTTTGTGTGATTTTTGTTGTCAGCACATTCAACTATGTAATGAACAAAGTATTTAATAAGAATATTTCATTCATTCAGATCTAGGTTGTTTTATTTTTGTGTTCCCTTTATTTTTTTGAGCAGGGTATTTATCTGTTTTGCATTGTGAAAAGTTTTCCAGGCCAGCTAATTGATGTCAGGAAATAAAACAAAATCAGAAATAATTGGCAGAAAATAATTAGCAAGCCAATAAAAACAAATATTCAAACTAGGTAATGCAAAAATGGAATCTGAAAAATGTGGGCAGAAAAGGAAGTATTTCTTCTCTTGTTACTAAAGAGGGTGTTAGGCAGAGATACAAGATTTCAGAATTAAAAAAATTGGGAGGGTTTTTTTATCTTGCCTTGATGATATGGACAAACTGACTTCAATCAGTTACATTCATAAAATCAGAATGAATGGATGGATGGATGGATGGATGATTTAAAAACTGCCTTCTAAATAGTCTGAACTTCAGATCCCACGAATCTTAGCTTTATAGCCCATAGCAGACACCTGGAGGGCAAAAGACATATAGGGCATCAGCTGCCTGTTCCTAATTTTAGGGTGCCTCCTGTTTATTAGTTATATAATAAACTGTTCCAATATCTTGCTGAGTTTCAGGATCAGACTTTGCCTTTTCTTCTAACTCATTTTTTTTTTAAATTTTCTACTCCTAGGTTTGGGAAGTAGCCAAACCATACATTGAGAAATACAGAAGGGAACATATTCCAGAATCCAGACCCATTTCCCCAACTGCATTTTCTCTATCAGCCAGTAAAAGTGCTTCTTATCACCACCATCACCACAGTGACTCTGAAGAGCATGATGAACTGTGAAACTACCAGAACTGAATCTCAGTATTTCATATGCTGGATTGTTTTATGAATTGTAAAGTTTTTGTAGTTTATTCTAAAGGGTATGGGGGGGGGGGTGTTATTTCCCAAACCAAAAATACTGATAGAAAAGTTGCTGAAATAATTTTACTATTTCACAAATTTAAAAGAGAATATATAGATTTAATTTATTACAAAATTAATGGAGATGGGACTGGAATGTAATCCTGTGCAGAAATTACATTTCATGGCAAAGTTAATAAAATCAATGTCAAGCCAAAATTAATATGAATAAACTGTTTGAGTATATTAAAATAAACATATTTAATGTTACAATTTTTACAGAAGTTAATGCTTAAATCTTTTCAAAAATTAATACTAAATTCATATGTTTCATCAAATTAATCCAGCAGTAGAATTATGC
Organism: Laticauda colubrina; assembly: GCA_015471245.1. Classification (NCBI taxonomy): domain Eukaryota; kingdom Metazoa; phylum Chordata; class Lepidosauria; order Squamata; family Elapidae; genus Laticauda; species Laticauda colubrina. The sequence continues at coordinate 37,667,416 of BLBF01000022.1, read as the reverse complement.
ACAACACTGTGCATAATACACAGAAGCAATTATAGATAGATAGATAGATAGATAGATAGATAGATAGATAGATAGATAGATAGATAGATAGATAGATGGATCTTTGGTTATTCGGGTTTTCTCCCACGTAAAATTGGAAGCATTTTGGTGACGTTTCAACAAAATGTCATTCGTCATCTTCAGGCTTGTGTCTTCAGCTTTGTGCTTCTCGGAGTAATGTGAGCTTGCAGCTGTTTTTTCTTTTTAACTGCCAGTGGGGGTGCGACTTGACTGGGACTTGGCTATGTTCTGATTGGGTGGGGATGTGTTCTCATTGGTTGGGGGCCTGGCTGTGATCTGATTGGTTGGGGGGTTGGCTGTATTCCGATTGGCTGGAGGTGTTTTCTGTTCAGGTGGGGGCTTGGCTGTGGTGGTAGCATCTTGTGTGGCCCTTGTGGGTGTGGGTCTGGTGTCATTCTTCATATTAGGTATTTGTTTGTTAATGAGGGCGGGTTTCCAAATGGCTGGTAGGCAGGAGGTATCATCTCGTTTATTCATGCTGTGTGGACATTTTTCTATCTCTATGGCTTCTCTGATTATTCTGTTGTTGAAGTGTTCGGTTTTGGCGATAGTTCTGGTATTTTTAAATTCAATCTCATGTCCTGTGGCTTGGAGGTGTTGGACCAGGGAAGAGGTTGGTTCTTCTTTTTTGATTGGGTTCTTGAGTTCTTCAATGTGTGCACTAATTCTTCTGTTAGTTTGCCCGATGTATGTGGCGGTGCAGATGGTGCATGGGATTTCATATACTGCTTGGTATTCTAACTCGATTCTGTCTTTAGGGTTTCTTAGGATGGTGGATATTTTTCTGTTTGTGCAGAATGCTGTCTTAATGTTGTGTTTTTGGAGGATTTTGCTGATTTTGTCTGTAGTGCCTTTTATATATGGGAGGAGGGCTTTGCCGTTCTCTTGTTCTCTGTCTTGGATTTTGGTTGGGGTTTGTTTTTAGATTAGGTGGGTAATCTTATTTCTTTGGAATCTTTGGCTGCTAGTACGTTAGTGAGAGTATGTAGTTCGGTTTTTAGGTGTTGTTCATCAGCTAAACATTTTTTTCTGGAGATGAGTGTCTCAGCTACGGAATTGATCTCTGCTGGGTAGTGGTGTGAGAGTGCGTGTAGATAGCCGAAACACAGACCACCCTCAAGACAGACACACAGACCAACAAACTCAGAAAACTACAATGCCAGAAACAAACTCCTCCCCCCTCACATCCACACATGAAACAAACAGTGCAAATATCTCAGACAAGATCCTCACCGAAGCCAAAACCAATGTCCTTTCAAAAGGATTCAACTTTGCTGTTGCTCCCAAACACATCCCCACAGAAACCATTATATGTGGAGTTGAAACCAGCCTAACCAAAACCAACCCTGATGATGCTAACAGAATCAGACTTGAAATCACCAACATCCTCAGCACCAGCAAACCACCCAAAAGCAACTTATCTAAAGAAGAAAAAACTGCACTACTTAACCTGAAAGAAGACACTAGCATAATAATCCTACCAGCAGATAAGGGCAATGCAACAGTGGTTATGAACTCATCTGACTACCAAACCAAGTTAACCAACCTACTCCAAGACCATACAAACCTCTAAACACAGACCCCATCACCTACCTAGAAAAAAACCATCAGATCCAAAATAAAAGCCTCCCCCATCAGCAAAGAAATCCAGCAAAGAATCATACCCAGAGAAAAATCATCCAGATGGCCTAAACTTTATGGTCTCCCCAAGATACACAAAGAAGGAACTCCACTTAGACCAATAGTCAGCTCCATAGGCTCACCTCTACAAAACCTAGCCAAATTTCTCGCCAAACAACTACAGCCCTATGCAGAATCCATCAACTCACATGTAAGAAACTAATTCCAGTTCATTGAGATCATAAAGAAACAAAACTTACAGCCCAGCGACCTACTAGTGAGCGACGATGTCATATCCCTCTTCACCCAAGTGCCTATAAAAGAAGCCTTGACAGCCATCCAAAACAAATACAACCCCCCCCCCCAAGCTCATCCTAGATATGACCAACCACTGCCTATCCAATACATACTTCACCTACAATGGACAAAAATACAAACAAATAGAAGGGTCACCCCTCTCACCTGTCATCGCAAACCTCTACATGGAACACTTTGAAACACAAGCTCTAGAAAAATATGATCACAAACCCAAACTCTGGCTCAGATAC
>BLBF01000022.1:37628822-37664788 GCA_015471245.1 Laticauda colubrina | reverse complement strand
GCTCAAACACACCCCAAGCTGACCCACAATAAGGTGGGTAGGACAATATCACGTTTGCCTCATGACTAAGATGTAGACTGGTAATGTTGACAAAACAATGCATGCTGTCTTAGATTGTATCATCCTATGGACTGGAATGAATGATATCTAACTAGCTGTCTGAATATGCATCTGTTGAGTGAACTTGATTGCTGATTGTACGCTATGACTATCATTAGGTATTGTACGTTATGATTCTTGATTCTTAACAAATGTTTCTTTTCTTTTATGTAAACTGAGAGAATTTACACCAAGACAAATTCCTTATGTGTCCAATCACACTTGGCCAATAAAGAATTCTATTTTATTCTATTCTATTCTATTCTATTCTATTCTATTCTATTCTATTCTATAACCCTGAAACTAGGAGTGTGAAGCAAAACTGGGGTTTGTGGTAGAAATCAGAAAATATGAAGCCATATCAAGACAATGTTCTAATCCAAATAGAAAAACATTTATAGCTCTCCTGGGTTCAATTACCAGATGGGTTAAATTACCAGTTATGATTGATTCCATGTCTCAGAACATGCAATTCCTGTGGATTACCACACCAAAAAAACCCAAACACAAAATTTCCATATGTGTGTATATAACCCTCCCATGCTACATTATAAAATGCTCTCCAGTTCTTCCCATTAAATAATAAGAGTCAAAAGAAATACAAATCAACTTCTTCATGAAGACAAGATAGCGAATGGGCAGTTATTTGAATCTTCTTTATTGTACTCTTACTCCAATTACAAATCATATTGATGAACTGGAATTGAAAGAAACAGAGAAGATAGAAGACCTATATATATTTATTTCATAATTTGCTGAGAAAAAGGAACATTAAAAATGAAATAAGCCCTTGTCATTAAAAATAGGAATGAAAATCAATTAAATTCTGGGCTTGTGTACAGTAAATAAGCATAACATTCAGTTTTACATAATTGTGAGATCTTACTGTTCTATGTGCACTTTGGAAATCTGGCAACTGTGGTATAGAATATACCTAGTATTGCAGAATGCTGTCATTTTTGTAAACAATGTTTCCTTTAATAATTACATATTCAATCAATTCTTGATGGCCACCAAATTGATAGATTAAGTGTTCCCACCTGAAAGAAGTAGATAATCAGCAGAGAACAGAATAAATACTAGATAGTCTATATATGATCAAAAAAGATAAACAAGCACAGAATGGTATGGTTAAGTGCCTTCCTATTTAAAGGAAGGCATGAATAGCTAGGAAATCACTATGAACCAAGAGTGACTCAAATGAATTTTCAACTTTTATTATTAGTAATCGCATTACTACTTATAATACTTTCCTAGCTAGTGTAATCTAACTAATTTCCAATAATGTCAACATTAATGAATACTTTTCACTCTTACCTGGGAGAGTTAATGATAATGAAATCTCCTTGTTTGCCTTTTTCAATAGACCCGTGGGTGTGAGATCTCCCAAGAGCATAAGCAGCATTAATGGTGGCAGCAGCTAAGGCTTCCTTCATGGACATCTTCATGTTTACACAGGCTAAATGCATGACCATCAGCTAATGAAAAAAACCAAAAGTGCTGTCAGAATTTACTAAATAGATCAACAGTTACATCGGTCACTTCTGAAAGCTTCCAAGCTCAGTTTGCTATGAATTCCAAACTATGGCATGATTCAAACCATAAGCAATGTCAAGCATTTTAAACACTATTTTATAATATTAGGCATTCTGATTCATACAATGGGTGGGCTGGAAGACTCAAAAGAGAACATATCAGAGGTGGTATCCAGCAGGTTATGACCAGTTCTGGAGAAGCAAAAATTTTGAGTAGTTCAGAGAACCAACAAATGCTACCTCTGACTGGGGATTTTACAGTATCCTTCCCCTGCCATGCCCACCAAGCCACACCCACAGAGCCAGTAGTAAAAAAAAATTGAATCCCACCACTGGAGCAGATAATCACATTCTGCTTTATTAATTACTTTTTTGGTAGCTCAGTTCCTCAGAGAACCTGACCAGGGTGTAATGATGTCAGCACAAGGGACAGGAATGACAATTTCAGCCATTTCTTAGTATTTTGGGGGGTGAAGTGGGGTGTGTGAAATGGTAGTTTGGGAACTGTTTATATTTTGTGGATGGGCAGCTTTTCAAAATTGCACTGCCATTACTTAATGGTTTAAAACCACACTTTGCCAATATTATCTTGGGAGATCCATAAACTACAAAAGAAAGAATAATGATCTCTACATGACCCATGCATTACACTTGAGAAACTCTGGTTTATCTATATGAATTTCAAGTGTTCAAAAGCATTTTCTTTCTGGAAAATTTTGTGGAAAACTGTTTTCTTTTTGGGGCTATACTATCAGTATTTAAATCCCCAGAATTAAATTTGTAGATCAACAATATAAAAATTGAAACACAATATTTTTATATCTACAATCTGAGGCTATAGGAATAAAAGGAACAGTGAATGAACAATCATTATGGTTCCAATAACTACCAGTATGGGAGCATACCATAGAACAACAGTAAGCATTTGGATTGAAATCACTGCCAAGAGCCACAATCACTCCTTCTTTCAACATTTTTCTAGCTTGAGGCTGTTTCAATCTAAAAGAAAAAGAAGTATTGAAAAAAACAAAATTAAATGCATTAGATCATTCGACATATATAATTTCAAATGTTCTAACATTACAAAGTGATTTTTTTCTGTAATGGGGATAATAAGAGCTTCAGGATAGTAACATTACATTATGAATATATCTTAATCCTTAACAAAGTTTTAATTAGAAACACCAGAACTAGAAAATTAAAAAATGATTTATGATTCACTACCGTGCATGGATGCTTGGAAGTAAGATTCATTTAAGTCTCACATATGAGTGTAGATTCCAATTCAAAATATAAAGAGCGCCAAAAATAAGAGCATATACAGTATACACACAGAGACTTCCAGGTGACATAAAGAACAATTCAGCAGAGGTTAGTTGACACTTTCAATGGAAGAAATGGAATTCTTATCTCCATCATCTCTACAGGACCATCAGATTTTATATGGTCATGGTTAGTAAGCATGGAACTCCCCTGAATCTCGGGTCCTCTTTGTGAGCCAGTGTGTGAGTATTTCATTCACGTGGACATTCTTGTTCATATGGGACAAATAGCTGACTTTAAGGTAAAGGTAAAGGTTCCCCTCGCACATACGTGCTAGTTGTTTCTGGCTCTAGGGGACATTGCTCATCTCCATTACAAAGTTGAAGAGCCAGCACTGTCCGAAGACGTCTCTGTGGTCCTGTGGCTGGCATGACTAAACGCTAAAGGCACACAGAATACCTTCCCACCAAAGTGGTCCCTATATTTCTACTTGCATTTTTACATTCTTTCGAACTGCTAGGTTGGCAGAAGCTGGGACAAGTAACAGGAGCTCACTCCATTATGTGGTACTAGGGATCCAAACCACCGGACTGCCGATCTTTCTGACTGACAAGCTCAGCATCTTGGCCACTGAGTCACCGCATCCCTTTGACTTTACCAGTCCACTATTTCAGCCTTGACCAGTATATTAAAAATTTCCAAGATTGCTGTTTTTTATTGCCTGAAATACCAGAATAAGAGTAAGCATGTTATAGAAAACTTAGATAACACAGACCTGCTAACTCATCCTTATTGAACACTGAATTTGTTGATATTTCTAAAAAAGGATTCTTGTTTTGTATGTTATTATTTATCTTTATTGTTATAGTGAGCTCCTTAGAGTTGTGCTCTTAGATGGGTGACCATACAAATCTTTTAAATATATTAATTGAAAAATAAGTATATTCTAAACTGGGCTTTGGTTTTCAGTCGTCTTCCAAGCTGTGCAAAGTCAATATTTAATTTGAAACTGAAGCTATGAAACATAATTCTAAGTGTGTTGATTCAGTTGTTGGGCCCACTGAGATCCATGAGAGACATTCCTTATACATACTTCCCCAATATAAAATATTTATATAAAGCCTAATATCCAGATTAAAACATTGCACTTACCTCAAGATGTAGGCAGTGGTTGGCAACAGCACAGCTGCACATTTTGCCTGGGCCATGGCAACAATTCCTTCATCACTAATTTCTTCTAGATGACTTATAGCTTGTGCACCCAGTTCAGCTCCAAGCTATAATGCCAAATGTAAGGTGACAAAGAAGCATCAATGAAATATAAAATATGCAAATCAGATCCAGTTTTAAGAACAATAATAAGATAAAGCAACAATAGGTTATAAAATGCAAGCTAAAACAGTCACTGCTTCAGATATTTCCTGGTCACATTTGCATATCACATGAAAACATGGAGTATGAAACTGAGGTCTATAATATTCCAAAAGTTTCAGAGCAACCCCCAAAACTCTTCCAAAAGCTGCTAGCATATTATGTTGTTTTTTAAATGACACTGGGGGAAATAATAAAAACATAGAAATTTATTAAATTAATTGCCAACCCAGTTAAATAATATTTTGCTAATTTGTCCTTAGACTACTACTTTATGAAATGTGGTTTCCTTCCTATAATTCAAAACTGTGTCCCTTCCCTCAAAATAATTGAAGGAACCTGGCTTAATGCAATATAATGAGTCCAGCTCCTGGAATCTAGCTCCTCCTCTATTTCCTGGAAAACCAGAAGGGGTTGAGAAAAGATTTCTCATATGATGATTTATTATTTGATAGAGAAGGCATAGCACTTAAAAATGGAAATATATCTGAATTCCTCTTGGTCAGATGAAAATAAGGAAGAGAAGAAAGGACCAATAATATTCCCATTGTTCAAAACTGGTTTATCATGATATCTAAATATGGGCATGGTATGTTATGATCGAAATTTATTTTTACATGTCAATGTTTGCTTGAGAGTTATTTTTTCCAAAGTAAAACAAGAATATCTACCAGAACAAAGAGATGATATTAAATTATAATCCATAACTTTATTTTTTTGCTTTAGTTTATCAAATAGATCAAATATATTTGGGATATTATCAGCACCTTTTAAATACTGTTCAGTTGAAGCTTATATTGGAATATATTGTATTACATAAATTATCAGACAATAGTAATGATAATATTTGGAACTATCAAAGTATGATGCAGCAACTATTAAACTGTATATTTTTAATACAATGAAAAAGATGAAAAGGAGAGTTCATCCTTTAATTTTATATTATAAGGAAAAGATAAGCAAAATCAATGTTTGAAAAATTATCAGCAAAGGTTAGGAGGTTCAGCTTTCTAAAAGATTAACCTCATATGCTGCTGCTAAATTTCTCTGTTACTTATTGCCAAAATGTTGTACAGCACGTGAGCATGCTATATTTGTCCTTGCTCTTATCTCAGAACAGAATAAAAACCAAAGGCATTTTAGCAAGGCATACCTCAGCACTTTTCATTGGATGCAGCTCATCCCCATGGAAGTTCATTTGTAACCCTATAGCTTTTCCAGCCTGAAGAATTCTTTTGGTAGAACTCAGATCAAAGACACCCTTCTCACAGAAGACGTCTATATTGTCAACATGTATTTCACCATTAAGATCAAGTTCCTTGAGTTTAGGAAGATGGGTGTTGACAATGTCATCAACAGCTTCTGTAGCATTTTTCCCTCTGTTAAAGAAAAAATAAAACAAATCTGCAAAATCAGTTGAATTGAGCAGTGTACGCTCCTCATTCTTTTATGCCTAAAAGTCAATAGATGAAGGAGGAACTGTTTAATTATAAGGTGACCATATTATCAATATCCTGTCTTCCATTGTACAATCATCTCCCCCTCAATCTGCAACTTCCTGGCTTCCCACTTTCCATTATTTCTGGCAGAAAGTTATTATGAAAAAAATCCCTTCCTTTTATTGTGCTTTTCCAGGAATGATTGTACTTTCATAAGTAGTAGCAATAACAATAGCACTTAAATGTATATACTGCTTCAGTGTTTTACAACCCTCTCTAAGAGATTTAGAGAGTCAGTATATTTCTCTCACAATCTGGGTCCTCATTTTATCAATCTCTGAAGCAAGGAAGGCTGAGTCAACCTTAAGCCGGTCAGGATCAAACTGCTGGCAGTTAGCAGAGTTAGCAGAGTTATACTGCATATAACCATTATGCCACCATGGCTCAATTCTGACTTTAGAAATTATCAGATAATTTCTCCTTCAACTAAAAAGTCAAGATAATTCAATACACTATACATTTGGCCAAGAATTTAGTGGAAAATTCTGAAAAGTCATCTGTGGCCAACTCTACTTCAAGTGATTTTAGAAACAAAACAACACATAATTACTTAGGAACTGCATGGGCTCCACAGAATGTAGAAGAAATACCAATGTCCAATTCCTTTTTAGCCTGCTCAATGACCCTGAGCATCTTAATTTCTGTTTCCAGATTTAAACCATATCCACTTTTGCATTCAACTAAAGTGGTGCCTGCTCGGAGCATCCGTAACAGACGGATTTTGAAACTTGTGAGGAGTTTATCTTCCGGGGCTTTCTGAGTCTGCTCCACAGTGAAATATATTCCTCCTCCAGCTTGATGAACATCCATATAGGAAGCACCTGCCAACTTAAAAACAGAATCATCCATGAAACATGTGCCTGGGACAAAATTCAGAATATTCCATCAGGAAAAGATTCTTTTCCATCCTGGAAAGATTCTAAAATAACTTTAATTCCTAAATTGGGAACAGATCCGCAGAAGATTGGTCCTATAGACCAATTTTACTTCTTAATTTAGATTAATTTGTGTAAATTAAATACAAAATATCAACAATCACAAAAGAAACATATTGTATCTTAGAAAATATCAGATATTATATGATTAATATGAGTCAGCTATATGTTCACTGGCTTTTTTAAGGCATTCAATTTTCCAGAGACTTAAAATGTATAAATTCAGGCCTTATTTTGCTAATTCAATTTATTAGATTTATATTTGTATAACTTTGCAAATAAGACTTAACAATTATCATACTTTATTGTAATTTTGTGAGGTACTAAACAAGGATGCCAAATCAGTTCTTTCATTTAATTTATTTTTAGAAGCCTTAGCAATTGCACTGTGCACTAACAATCAAGTTCAAAGAATAAAATCTCAAGATAAATTATATTTATTAAGCATCCTTGTGGATAATATGACATTTACATTGTTGAACCCCAGCTCTGCAGCCAAACAGAGTAAGGAAAAACTTAAGGGATCTGCAGAGGTATTTGGCATAGTGTCATCTTAAATCAGAAGATCTTTGTATGGACTTCTACAGATATATCAGAGCCTGACAATTTTAAAAAATTCTATACTTTTACAGTTGAAAGTTTTTTTCAAAAAATAAAAATAAAATCAATAATGCCATCTGTGGTAGATGTGTAAAAAGATGATTCTTTTTGGGGATAAAAAAACAGCTAATTTCAAAACAAAACGTTAAATGCCCCACAGAGCTTGATTTATTACATCTATTCATATGATCCAAAACTTATCTTAAAAACATAGAGTTGATGTTTACTTACTTTTGGCAGCAAAACTAACTATTGCATCACATGTCTTTAAATTTTAACCATCTTTATTTGTGGGTTAAAACAGCCTTTTCAAGTGCAACCTTAGAAAATGCTGATGAACTTACAATAAGGAACTTTCAGAGACAAGAACCACATTTTTTTTATCAAATTTATAAAATTAGTAAGTTAAGTCATTCATTATTCTGTAGTTGCCATATCTCAGGAACTTGAAGTCAGTGTAGTCCCATTTCAATGACTGCACCCAATGTTATAATACTTCTGCATTTCCAAAGCAAACAGAAAAGCTTGCTTTTCAGACACATATAGTATTATAGAAAGAAAACCAAAAATCTTCTCTAAAAGTTGTAACTTACCTTCATTGCAAATTCATGAACCCTGTCACCAGCCCATACAGGATGTGTGTGGGCATCTACTAGACCTAATTAGAAATAAATTAAACATAAAGTAAATATGAATCCTGGAGTTTTCAAAGTTAGCCCTTAGTACAGAAGAGAGAATTACCAAACTTTAATAATGAATCATGCAGTTAGCAAATGCCTTACATTGCACATTTAGAAATTGTGAGTGTGAAACAGAGAGAAGAGAAACTCGTTTGCTTGTAATTTTTCAGAAAATTGACTAGAAAGAGATTAATCATCTCTTGTCTTTGAGAATATTCATGCAATTTCTACTGTCTTCCTGCAACTTCATGCAACTTCATACAATGAAGAATGTAATTGTAATTTTATTTATTCATTTAGATTTAGATCCCAACTTTCTATAGGGGCTCAGGGTGGTGTATATATAGTATTTCCCACTCCAATTTTATCTTCACAACAATACTTTGAGATAGACTGGGCTAAGACAAAGTAACTGTCCCAAATACTGTATCACTTTTATCTGAATTCCACCTGCTGAGATGTGGGATTGTGGGACAATGGATCCATTTTGTCCTGCCTGGGGATATTTATTTGTTTGTTTATAATTTCTTTTTTGTTTGAAAATTTTCTATAGCATCAGTCTTGTAAATAGGCATCCAACTATCCATGGATGGAAATATTAAACCATATTAAATCTTTATATCTTTCAGGGCATTTTTAATGTATTCATTTGCTAATATTTCAGTTCTGAAGCTTCTTGATCTAAGCCTATGCTGCCTGCTTAACATATACAATTGAAGGTTGTATGAATGAGGTGCTACTCATTCTTTGACCAGTAAACTGACAGGAACACAAAGGAACTCTCAGGGCAGCATACAGTTTTGACAACAGTTCTGTCAGTTCTGTCAAGTTGGGGGAAAATGCCTGGCCTAAGATCTTTCAGACAGTTTTGTAGTGTGCTGTCTGAAAGATATTGTGTGGTGCTGGCTGAGGGATTGTGAGAAATGCAGTCTCTGAAGATCTCTGGGGAACATCAGATGGAGAAGGCTGCAATTATAACAACATTAATAATAGAATGTAATGGGAAAAAATTTAGAAGAGCAGCCCAGTCCCAAGACATGAATGCTTAAAATGCACCTGGAAACAGACTAGAAACCACTATAGCTCCTGAAGCAGTGGCATCTCATGTCCTAAAAACCAACACCACTAACGTGATGGATTGTTGTGTCTGTAAAAGGAGAGATGGTGTGATGGACTACAGTTAAGAGGCAATTTCCTTGGAAAGAGGTAGCATATTCCAAGAAGTGGGGCAAGATTGGAAACAGAGGAAGAGATTTAGGATAACCACTCACTAGAATCTCCCAGAATATTTCCATTAGGGTTAGAATAGTATAGGTTTAGTATGGCAAGATTCTGTCTATATCATGTAAGCAAATAAAAAATTGAATTTGGGTTGGATTCAAGATTCTAGAATCTATGTCATTCTTCTATTTCAAGAATGACATAGAAGACCTGACATTTGCTGCCATATTCTGCACCAACTGAAGCTTCTGGTTCTGATTTTACATATTGTAGATAAAAAGTCCTGGCATGCTTAACAGATACATCCAATTTGACACAACCATTTTTCTTTCAGAATGTTCCGTGTCCTTTATCCAGGCCTTTTCATTTCAAGGGAAAGGAAAGGATAGAGATATAGCTCCCCCCCCCAAATAAATTTCTGCTTGAAGCAATAAATCTTTAAATCCATACCAACCTGGTAAAATGCACTTTCCTGAACAATCAATTATTTTGTCAAAAGTTGCTCCAGAGAATTTCTCACGAATGGCCCTTGTATCACCAACTGCCTTTATATACCCATCTCTGAAAACAAACCACAACTTGAGATTATATGTCATGGAATTACCTGTTTCTTCTTAATGCCTTTCTTCTGTGCTGAAGATCTCTTCTTTCATCGAGTGGTTTAACCACCTTTTTTTGATCCACCAGTATGGAAAGAAGAGTAAACTGGGGCCTAGATCAGGGCCCGCTTACAAATGAGTCTTATCTGGAGAGATTACTTTTTCTCATTTTTGCAAAAGGTTTCAAAAAATGTTCTCCTGCTCACTCTTCTGTATCCTCCCATCCAGGGGTGGGATCCGACAGAGTTAACAACCAGTTCGGTCATTTACAAGGTTCGGTGATTTACAATGTGCTTCACTGCACGCTGCCGGCGTGCGCCTGTAAATCGTCATCAACATGCTGCATGCAGAGAAGCAGCCTTTCAAAAAGCCTTTTTTCCTGCTTTTTTAACTGCAGCTGTGCCTCGCAAGGCAGCTGAAGTTGAAAAAAAACAGGAAATAAAGGTCAAGTAAGAGCCCAGGTGGGCGGGTGGGCAAAAACATCAGAAGACATAGAAGACCGGTTCTATATCTGCTGCTCTTCAGAGCTACCAATTCTACAGAAGTGAACAAAACCGGTAGAAACCCACCCCTGCTCCCATCATATCTTCTTCCTGGTATCCTTACGATTTATATTGACTGTTTCCTGGTATGATTGATTGCTTATTGTATCCTATGACTATCATTAAGTGTCGTATCTTATGATTCCCTTATGATGCTCGACTCCTGACGAATGTATCTTTTCTTTTATGTATACTGAGAGTATTTACACCAAGACAAATTCTTTGTGTGTCCAATCACACTTGGCCAATAAAATATTCTATTCTTTTGTTTTCCCTTTTGTTTTGTTTTTTCAGGACAAGTTAGAGATGCTCAAATTCTTTGCTGGTAGCCCCAGACGTCAATCAATTTCAGCAGAATTAACATAGTCTCACATTAGGATAGAATAAACTACCAATATCAATGGGGTAACTGATTGAAGTATGTTGCATTCTTTTTAATGAGTCCTCCACATGTGGTCACATCTTAATTCACTCATAAATTCATTTATAGTAGAAACAGTAGGACTGCATAGACACACAATGTTCTATGGGGTTTCTGGCTTCTGGATTAGCCTGCTGGTTGGGCTTCATAAAACATGTTTTATGGCAAACCTCCACGGTTAATGCAGGCCATGGCATTCATGCATGCCTATGGGAGCATGCCTATGGGAGTTAATGGTCAATGTATGCCTATGGGAGCTCTGGGTCTTCTGAGCTTGGTTGTTTGCTTGAAGGTGTGTTAATGAAACGTTTGTAAGCAAACGACCAGTGTCTGGAATAATCTGACTTTGTGGTTTCTTCCCCAAACCCCAAAAACTTTAACCTTGGACTGTCTACTATTGACCTCACCCCTTTCCTAAGAGGTCTGTAGGGGGTGTGCATAAGCGCGCCAATGGGCCTGGGCCTACCGTCCCAGTCCTATTGTTCCTTTTATTTATTTATTTATTTTATTTCTCTTATATGTATCCATTTCACGTATTCATAACTATGTTATACTTATACCTGTTATCTTATAATCGCTTGACAAAATAAATAAATGAATAAAAAATAAAAGCTCAGAGAGCCCCCGAAGACTCCACAGTTCAATCCTAAGCTACCCATACTCTTTTCCGGAATGAATTTATTCCATCCTAAACTTTAATTCCAGAAAAAATTAATGAAGTGAAGCAATAACCAAACGTTGTTAATAGTTGGATTTATTGCGAGTGAGGTGGGAGACTCCACGGGGGTTTTAGGCTTCAGGCAACCGTTCCTCACCTCCGCCTGCCATCGGAAAGGCCAGGGCAGCTGGCCACGGCCATTCGGAAGGCCCCTCTGCCCAGAGCCACGACACATCGCCCCTGGCGAACATGCACTTACCTGCCGACCACCACGCTGGCGTTTTCCCGCAGGGCCAGCTGCTGCATGCCGGCCTCCAAGAGATACCGCTCGCCTTGGGTGCAAACAAGCACCAGTTGCTGAGCTCCTTCGAGCAGTAGCTTGTACTCCCCGCCGCCGGCCATCGCCTCGTCCGCCGCAGAGCCAAAGGCAGGAGCCGGACAGCGGCCGCAGGGGGGCGAAGAGCAAGTTTGCTCGGTCAGGGTGGATCTCTCGGGAAGGGCCGAGTTTATTTGCTGGCGGCATTCAGCACGACGAGGCGTAACCCGGCTTAATGCGTAGCACTTCGTCGCCCTTGATTTATTCACCAACCCTGTGCTATCAGTCAGCTTGCTTCTGATTGCGGGGAGGGGGAGCTGCCCTCTGGAACAGCCTTGGCCACACATCCTCTCCCCTGCCTGCCTCAAACTTGGCTCTTGCCACCCTCTGATTAAGGGTGGTGACGAAACTTTTGGGTTGACATAAAGATAACAAGGATTTCACTTGGGATGTCACCGTGCTTTAAAAAAAAATAATTGTGAAGCTATCCTAGAGTCATTTTGAAGCTGGGCTGCCTGAAAAATTGGTGGACAGATGCAAAGCAAGTGCCACCACAAACTGTCATTTAGGGACCATAATGGACTGAATCTGCTCAGTGTTAATTGTTTAGAATTGGAGGGAGGGAGCCATGAGAAATGGTTGAAACATGAAATAAATGCCCCAACTGTATAAAACAGCCACAGAGAAGCCAACCCACTCAGGAGCAGAAATAACATAACTTTTCTGGATACAAAAGCTGTCTTCTCAACCAAGGAGGAAACCTGTGAATCCCCTTCTATTGAGGTTTTGAAATGGCAAATGGTGCCTCTTTGGTGCCACCTGGGACAACTTTTGGAAAAGAAGTATGAAAGAAAATAAATGAATTTACACGCACGCACACTTTTCCCATATAGAAAGAGAAAATAGAGGGCTGTGATAAATCTGATGGGTTAGCCCGGGTGGCAATTGGCAAGCCGTTGCTGACTAGGACCTCTGTGGCATCAGCTGGAACACTAAAATCACAATTTCTCTCTTGTGATGAATTTTACTTATGGGATTTTATTTAAGTGGTTGCTCATAATTCCAAAAAAAAAAAAAACTGAGGGTAAACTCTTAGCACAAAGTTTTAAACGTTTGTTTCAAGATTAACTACAGTAATTTAGGAATGTGTGGCATAAACTTCAGACTACAGTGCTTGCACTATAATCAGTATGGTAGAACTGCACAGTCTTTACTGTTATCTCAAAGCAATACCCATTCTTTCCAAATCGATTTTACTTCAACTGTCGATCTCCCTTGTTCTCTCGAAGGCACGCTCAAAACTACGTGCTTGAGCAACATTCGTTCAGTTAGTTAGTTGTGTGCATCAATAGAAGTAACTGACATCGAGTTCAATGGAAGCGAGGTACTCCCTGGTCTCTCTTTAGGCTCCGATGAACTGAGTTTACTTCTGGGGTGGTGTGCGTCCCATGAGAACACACACTGAAAGGTAGCAGTTTTAAACCCAGAGCCCGAATTTTGTGGAATCTTAACGGCAGTCACATTTATTCTTCCTGATCTGAACACAAGCCCGTCAGAGCAACAGAAAGAGAGGGAACTAGCCGCATCTCAAATACAGTAGAAGTGTACCGATAGAACACTGATCGTGTTTTATCATCATTCCTATAGGAAGTGCCCCCCACAAGAAGGGAGGAACCTCAAACTCTGCGATGACTCATAAAAGGCACATACAAATATGAGTTTCTTCCGGGCAACGACACGCCTTTGCGCTGAAGAAACGGAAGGACTTGCTGAACACGAGGCACGAGCTCTTCCCCCACTTCAGACGCGGGTAAAGAACTGCGGGCGGAGCCGCAAAGAGAGCAAAGGGCAGCTGGACTGCGGAGCTCCGCCCTGTTTCGTCGCTCGAGGCGAGATGGGGCGGAAAGTGCCGAGGCTGTCTTGGTCAGCTCCCGTGACCGCAATCCAGACCGCCAGAGCCGATTAAAGCGTCCTCGGCCCGCAAGAGCCAAGTCGACTGTGGGGATGGGAGTGGGAGTGGGAGGGAGGGAGAGAGAGATCCTACGCCCTCCCATTCTGTGGGCGAAGCAAGGCGAATCCCGGCCTCCCAGGGCGCCAAAGGGCTTCTCTGCCGGGGAAGGACCTCCAGCTTCCGCTGCCCTGCGGGCCCGTGGCTGGCGGCTGCCTGAGAACGGCCGTCATCCGAGCCGGAGTTCCGCGGGAATGCTCGCCTCGTGCCCAGCAGCCGGGCTCAACCGTCTCCTCGCGAGAAGTCCAGTCTGATCGCGACGAGCCCAAGTGCCTCGGCTGGGGAGCTCGCGTGGGTGTCATCGCCCGAGGAAGCTCCGCTGGTGAAGGTGAGCCGGGGTCTCTTCGGCCTCTTTTGAGCTCTGCAAGGTGCCGGGAAGATGGAGCGGCTGCAGCCGTCGCGCACCCCTCCGCTGGGCCCACCTGCCTTTTCGGGGTTAGGACGGCGGGCAGACGTTCACTTGTCTGGCCGGTGTATAGTTGCTTCCTCAATATAAAAACTTCCTTCAGAGATAGCAATAAGCACTTAGACTTATTATTATACCTCTTTTATCGTGCTTTACCGCCCGCCTCTTGCCCCCAAACAATTGGGGTCCTCATTTTACGCACCTGGGAAAGGATGGGGTCACAACCTTCAGCCTGGTGGGATTTGAACTGCCAAATTGTAGGCAGCTGGCTGCAGGAGTAGCTTGCAGTACGGCACTCTAACCACTGCACCACAGAGGCTCCTAAATAAATAAATAAATAAGTAAATAAATGCTGGAATAGGTCAAATAAGTTTTGGAGAAAGACATTCTGTGTTTGGAGGATTTGTGGATGAAACAATTTTTAGTCATTTTATTAAATCTTAGAACTTCCGCGACTCTTACACCTTCCACTTTGCTTAGTCACGTAAAAGGATTGAATAAATTTAAAGTGCACATAGTCATCAGGAAATGGAGGTAAGTAAGTAATTAGGACTGGGAACTCTGTTGCTTAGGAAAACAGTCATAAAGCACAATATATCATGACCTCACTGATTTGTGACAGCTGTCCCAGTTCTGATGGATTAGGCAAAACCCATATGGTCAGTAGGTGTGATGCCATGTAATCACAATTTGCAAATTCCTACTGGTTTCCCCTTGGCTTTGTTTGTTGGAAGCAGAAAGTGAAGTTTGAACATGGCAATCAAACAGGATACTGCAACCATTGTAAGTACAATTGTCAGCCCAGTGTCCAAATCACAGTTGTGTAGCCACGTGGATGCTGCAATGGCTGCAGCTCTGAGCATGTCTCTTTGTGCAATATCATCCTAATTTTGGTTGGTCACTGAATGAATGACAAGACTACCTCTAAAATTAGACTCATAGTAAAGATGGTTTTTTTCTCCTTCAATTAAATTCAATTCCTGGAAACTGCTTAAATTAATCTTTGTGGTTTTCTGGCAAGATTTCCCAGAAGTAGTATGCCATTGCCTCCTTCCAAGGGATAAGAGTAAGTAAGTGGGCCAAGATCACCCACAGTCTCCTAGTTTCTAGCCTTATGCCTTAACTTAATCACTACACCAAACTGGCTTTGCAAGAAAACTGCAGGGACTTTTCCAGTCAATCTCTGATAATTGGACATGATTTAACAGAATGGAAATTGGACACATTAAAGCACAAAACAAAAGAACAGTGATGATAATTTAAAAGAATATGTTCACTAAAATCATGGCAATACCTCTTCTAAAGGCCAGTCACAGTTGTAGAGAAAATGTATTCTAAAATTGGAGCTAATATATTTCAAAATTTAGGAACAACCAATGTTGGCTTCCAAATTCTGGTTGACAAGAATAGAGTCTATTCAATCTTGAAACTTGATCCCTATAATAAGACAGGTAGAACCACATACTTTTATATTTTTTTGTCAAATCTGTCTCCACTGTCACTACCATCGATTTTAGCTTGACATACACTGTCATACATGTCACCAGTAAGCATTCAAACATCAGAAAAAAGGAAAACAAAAATTAATTTTGGTGCAACATTTCTTCTTGTAAATATGATTGTGTGACATACATACACACACATGTAGCACACATTTAATTTTCAGGATGCCAAATGTATCATTACAGAGTATTGAATTATTTACTTGCAGATTGAATAAAATGTGATTCAAGTCCTTCTTGCTATTGTGTTTCTCTGTTTTGCTAGATCTAAGAAGAATTTTGTGTGAAAATGGCATCAACAAGTGTTACGCCTAGTCCTTTCGTGGAACTAGATGGTAATAATATTTTAAAATTATGTAACCTTGGTAATTATAAAATTCTAATTAGGGAAGCTATTTAATTCTGGAAAATGCATATCAAGAGATATAGTAAGGAAGGAATTTGGGAAGAGTGATGCATTGTTGGTAGGGTCTTCATATGTATAGAGACTAAAATAAAGCATAGTGAAATAATTAACTGTAGGGCAGGAGTGAATTGAATTGGTAGGTTAAGAAGCTGCATACTCTATGGATCTCTCATAGGTGCATCTATGGCAAAAGAAAGGAGCAGGGGTGGGATTCAACTTGTGTTACTACCTGTTCGGTGAGAGTGCGTTTTGCGTGTGTGTGTACAGCATTTGCAAAAAAACCATCAGCTGTGCCTCCCGGACCGCTGACAAGTGCTGCACACGGGTGCACAGTGTTTGAAAATCCTCTTCTTTCCTGCTTTTTCAACCCCAGCTGTGCTGTGCAAAGCAATTGAGGTTGAAAAAGTAGGAAATAAAGTACAGCCAAGAGCCCGGGTGGGCCAAACAGGCGACCAAAAGGTCGTCACAGAGAACCAGTCCTGTGTTTGCTGTTCTTCAGAGCTACCAGTTCTATAGAACCGGGCTGAACTTGTAGCATCCCATTCCTGGAAAGGAGTCTGTGGTTCTCTAAACCTGGTGCTTCAGTGGGGTCTTGGAGACCCAGTAGGCTTTATGATCTCAAGGATCCATGCCCACTTGAAAAATAAAGCACTAAATTTCTTCTCTAAATTATGTTTGTTGCTTTTAAGTAAAATAATTTCTATTTATTTCAAACACAGATAGTCCTTGACTTATAACAGTCTAAAGTTACAACAGACCCCCTAGAGCTCACTGTGATCTGGATTCAAAATTCCAATGTCTGGGGACATTCCTCCTCACCAATCATATGATTACATTTTGAGCGCTTGACAACTGGCCTGTGCATCATCCTTCAGTCACATGACCACAATTTACTACATTTTTTTTTGCCAGATTTAACATGTACTTCCAGTTTTGGCAAAAAATGCCCTTTTTGCAAATAGTAGATTCCCTTAATGACTGTGACTTTATGTTCCCCACATTCACTTAGCAACTGTTTCAATAAATAAATTCAATAAACTGCTTCAATTCAGCTGTAGTTGCACATGACCCCTTTAATGATCAGCATGACTGTAATTCAAGGTTTACCTGTATATATAGACGCCTCAGCTTTTTGAAATATACATATATTTCTCTACAGAGATTTTTATTGCTTCTTAATTGTCCTGCTTGTTTTCTGATTCCACAAATATTCCATATCATCATTTTGATATACTCTTAGATGGAATCACTGTTAGGAAAGAGAAAGAGGGAAAATATAACTTTAAAAAAAACTTTTTGGAATACAGCCCTTTTATCAAACTGTCTTCACTGATACCTGATCTGGCCTTTCCAAATGCAGAAGTCTTTGCCACCAGAAATCCACTCTTCCATTCTCTCTTTCAGGTCTTTCTGTCCCTCAGCTGCAGATCCCTCCTCCAACAGTTCCTTGATTGATCCAGAATATCCAGTCACCATAGCACAAATACCACCTCCAGTAATGTCCAATATCCACCAGCAACATACTCCACAACATAAGAAATCTATTCCCTTCAATATTTTCACTAAAAGACAGACATGACTGATCAATTAGGGAGAAAACTTCTCACTGTTCGCATGATCTTATGCATTGTGCTGGCAAACAAGAACAAAAACTTTAACACTGAGACCATTTTACAACTCCTCTATCTCATTCTGCCACGGGATCTCTCTTGGAGATGCTGCTAAACTTTCTTGGCCACTGTAGTCAGTGATGAGAGATGCCTAGAATGATTGTTCAACAATATCTGGGGGGTGGGGGACTAATGATTTCTGATTCCTTTTCTTAAGGGAATTGTAGTTCTTTAAATAACATAACTGTGTACTTAAGAGAGATGCAAATACATAAAGTTTATTTTAAGATAATCCTATTTCACAGGATCCCAAAATATCTATGCTCCACAGAATAAGAGGAACTGTCTTGGGGTGGGTTTCTGGAGAATTCCCAGGTGGGAACAGACAAAGGTGGTCCCCAGGTTTTCTACTTACAGCTCTGAACTCATACTCTACTTCATCCTTTATACCCTAAATGTCAAATAACATAACTTTTAAATGACCTATAACACAATTAACTGTTATGTAATTTCTGCTCTACAGTATGAAATTCATAGTTCTGCTAGAGCGGAGAACATGCGGGTATCTGAGGAAGTGTGCTGTTATATTATGACATAACTTTTTGTTTATTATAAAAAATATAATTATATATTTTATGTAATATAATATGTTGACATCAACAGATAAGTATTAGCTGTTGGTGTTTAAGATGCTGAAAAATAGACCCTCTGCTGTTTTTGCTGCAACAACCTGTTGCACATTCTAACCTAGTAATACAAAACTGCTGTTGCCTGTTAGTGTTGACATTTTGAAGTGTACTAAAATATTTTTATTTAATATTGTCCACCAGAAGAATACAGGCAAAAATCTCCTTTTGAAAGGATGAACACTGAAATCTACCTTTACAGAGATATTGAATGCACAGAGAAAGAAATTGTAAGTATATGACTGGTCAGCTATTGCTGACTATAATGCCTTCTTGGCCTCTTTGTTTGGATCAGTTTCACATATCCCATTGAATCATAGTTTGCTTTGTCTCCAAAAAAGGTAAGGGCAGTTTCATAGACAAACCAAAGTCATCAGGGCTTCTTACTAATGTGGAATAACTAATTGCAGTTATATTTTAGACAATGAAAAATCAACAATTTAAAATAAGACAGTAATAACAATAATACAAATAATTATAAATAGAAACCAGAACTTTCTGTATGTTGTAAGCATTCATTTTGGACAACCAAAAGAGAAAGGTCTGCTTCTTTCTTTGGAGCCAAATAAAGAAAGTATCATATATTGTGGCTAACAGAGCTCCTTAAATCAAGTTTCTTGCCTCTTCCTCCCGCTCCCACTCCTCCTTCTCAATTTCTTATTATCTTGCTCTTTCTCTGCTACTTCTTCTTCAGTGAATTATTGGAAATAACTATTGGAAACAACAATATGAAGTTGAGAACATGAAGAAAACACATTAAATGAATCACACAGCAATTCTCTTGGCTACCATTTAGTTTCTCATTTAAATGGAATTCCAATAATTTACTTTCAAATTTCATAGAGCTATAATATACATTCAAAAAATAGAGAACAACCTGCAGAACAGTGGTGGGATTCAATTTTTTTTTACTACCAGCATGGCTTGGTGGACGTGGCAGGGGAAGGATACTATAAAATCTCCAGTCAGAGGTGGCATTTGCCGGTTCTCTGAACTACTCAAAATTTCCACTACTGGTTCTCCAGAACTGGTCAGAACCTGTTGAATACCAGCTCTGCTGCAGAAGCAATAAAATTTACCTAAATAGATTTTCTGTAAAAACTCATTTCTTGATGTATCATTCTCCATTCCCATGCATGTAGAGTTGGGGATAACAAAATACGTGGACTTTTTGAAAAAGACTGGTAAAGTTATATTTGGATGTGTTTTTATTATTTTCACCATTGTGTTTAATTTTTAAGCCACCTTGGAAATAAAATAAAATCTTTACTATGATCATAGACCAGCATAAGCCTTGAGAAGATTATGACTTTGGAAAATGGTTAGGAAATGCATTGTACATTTTGAAAAATTCGACAATAAACATGGATTTCAATTTTAGATTAGAAAAACTAAGCAGACTGTTAAGGCATATGAAAGGAGCACCATTTCATCAAGAGCCCGGTGTCGAAAAGCTTTGAGAAAACTAGAAGAAGTCACTGAACAAGAAACAACAGAAACAATGGGAAAAGATGTCCCTGCTCTGAATTGGGCTCTTGCTTTTGCAAAGTGTGAGTAAACATTTTAGACTGTAGGAACACTGAGGAATTTTGTGATTTTGCGGTCTTGATTAAGTTGATATTTTCATAGATGTCTGATTGGCTCAGGATTTTCTAATCAGTTTAGTGGTTTTTAATACACAATAATATCATTGTTGTTTTCCCTTTCTGGTATTTTTGCCCAAATGCTCTCAACTGGATTCCTGTTCATCAGTATCTGGATCTAAAAAAATGTGTAAACATCTTTTACATTTACTGCCACCCTTACCCCCCTTTAATTAGGGGTACCCCCCAGGCTTACTCTTTGGAGTAAGTGGTACCCTTTAATCCTTGCATTCCACACATGAATTTTATTCCACCAGGTATTTAGTACAAGTAGTCCTTACTTGTTGCCTCATGGCCACAAGTTCCATCATTAAGCTAGACAGTCATTTAGTAAGTCACACCCTATTTTGCAATGTTTTTTTTTTGCCAAGGTCATTCAGGGATTCCAGCTTTCCACTTTGGCTTTGCTTGTCAGGGTCCTTTGAAAGATTATGAATGATAATCATATGACACCTAGACATTGCAGTCCTCAAAAATATATGCTGATTGCCAGTTTTGATCATGTGACTGCAGAATCACTGTGATAAACATTAAATTAATGGTCATAAATTGAGGATTACCTATAATGCCATTCAGACTTCTAGTTTTTCCTGTTTGTTCTTTATAGCCTCAAATTATATAAAGACTTTGGAAACCCTGAATCATATAACACGGGCAGTTCCTTCCAACTTATTACTACCATAGATTGGTGCCTTCAGATCCTGCATGTTATTCTCAGTAGAGTGAGGTCACACTGTTTTCTGGAATTTTTTTCTCACCCCTCACTCATTCCATATGGGTGAGAAGAAGTTGTTTTAAAATTATCTGTATAAGGAGTATAAGTTATCTTTCAAACCAGTGGTGGGATTCAATTGTTTTTACTACTGGTTCTGTGGGTGTGGCTTGGTGAGCATGGCAGAGAAAGGATACTGTAAAATCTCCAATCAGAGGTGGTATATGCCGGTTCTCCAAACTATTCAAGATTTCTACTACCAGTTCTCCAGAACTGGTCAGAACTTGCTGAATATCACCTATGTTCCATACACATTTACCAAACCTCATCCAGCTATACTGGAACATCAACAGGAATACTCTGAAATCTATTCTGAAGATAAAAAGAAAAAAACCAGATCTTGTCTGGTAGATTTGTTTTCTTCTTATCTTCAGGGAACAATGAAATATGATGGCACATCTCAAAAGAGAAAAAGAAATCTTGCTTTTGTGGAATATTCTACATAGTTACCTGCTAAATGGGTATTTTACAGAATAGTTTGCTTGAACTACTCTGCCAAACTCCTGTTGGCTCACTAATTAAATGAATTCTTAGTTTTGGCTCTATTTTTAGCATAGTTTCTTTTGGTTTGACATGATACAACTTGTTTAACATGTGGTCAAACACTTAATATTTCAATATTTAAAATTTTAGTTTAATTGTGTTAAGTCATTGATAATATAGCTTTATTTTAAAATATAGGATGTGGAATATCAGGAGAAAAAAAATCACAATTTTTTTTAAAGGTTGTCAAAGTGACAAACAGTCTATAGCAGATTACATCAGTGAAGAGAAGGAGCTATTTCTCTTGGAGGTAACAGTTTTTATAAACTTTATAAAAATAGTAGCATATGTGTTTATGTTTCTGTAGGCAGTCTAGAAAACCTTCAAGATTTAGCTATTCTCCTAGGTCTCAGGCTAGGTTGGTTGGTTGAATTGTGTGTGGCTGTAGATAGTTGGATCTTTTTTTTTTTATCATTCTTGCATTCTGCTTTAATGTATTTGGCTTTATTTTTCACTATCAAACTAGGTTAGACTTGGGTAGTGTTTAACATGAATCAGTTAAATTAAATACATGTCTGTATAGCATTTCTCATACAGGTAGTCCTTTACTTAGGACCATAAATGAACTCTGAATTATGGTCATAAGTCATGAAAGTCCTTAAATGATCAGGCCCGATTTTACAACCTTTTTTGTGGTAGTCGTTAAGCAGATGCTCCCAATGTTAAGCAACAGAACAGCCATTAAACAAATCTATTTTATCTGGTGAGTGATTTTTTTTTGCTCAAACAGAGCAAACAGCCTGTTTCAGCTTCCTGAAACCATGCACAGACTTAAATGTGCACAGACTTACACACCTCTTGTGCTATGGCATAATCACTAGGCTGAGGGAGAAGTGGGTCACAGCTAATGAGGAAAAGTGGACTTTGCTAGAATACCAAAAAAAATGTGGTGAAAATATCCAATTTGGAGAACTGAAACAGGAAAATATTCATGGGGCTATTTAAGAATCCCTATAGTAGTTTGAATAAGCTACTGGTATGTAATTGCAGTTGATACAAAGAGAATAGAAAAAGAATCCTGACACTTTTAGGAAGATTTCATTAAATGGTATGTGAATAAATGATTCCTCTTTATTAGTTACAGAATCAAGAAAAGGATATGATGGACTGCTAGTTAATAATGCAATTTCAAGATTTTATAGACTTAAAAAAATAGAACACACACACACACACACACACACACAGTTTTATGCTAGATCACATTTCTGAATCTATCATGTAGCAGTAAATGGTATTCATAATTTTTAAATGGAGAAAGGTGACACACATGTGAGAAATGATTCAGGAAAGTAATTTGGGGGAAGTGATCAATGGCTTGCTTGATAGAAACATAGGCTTGTCTCTCTCACACACATACACATGAAATCCAAGTCAATATTTTAAATCAATATCTGAGTCTTTTTTTAAAAATAGCAATATTTAATCAAGATCTTTTCAAAATGCTCAGTGCCAGAGAAATGCATAGGAATGCTTTGGGTATGACAAGTTACTGTACGTTAAGATGTTTTGTACATAACATTTTGCTATTGTTTTCTTTCGCCAGTACTCTGTTAAAATAAAACAGCGCACCATGGCAAGGCTGGAGAAGATGGCAGCAAAGGAAGAGAGGAGGGCCAGAATTGCTGAAACAAAATTAGAAGATGATACCCTTTCATTTGAGGAGTTTCTTAGACAAAATGATAGGAGTTCTGTAGAAGCCCTTAAATTGTTAGTTACAATTCTATTTTTAACTCTACAGTTGACTGTAGTGGCCACATTTGGAGTATGACTTCAAAAGTTCACTGTCTGGTTCCCTCTTCTATTTTCCTAAGTAAAAAATCCCTCAAAGAAAAATTGCAGGAAATGGACTCTCTCTTCTACCTAAATGTTTTCCTTTTCTCTCTGCTTGATGTGTTTCTTAGGTTTTAGAAATTTTTTAAGTAATTGGTCATCCTTGGCTTTTGAATGGTGTCATAGGAGTCACATTCTAAAATATTGATGCCCAAGAAAAAACAGTGTGTTAGGCCAGGCACAAGTTTCATTTGATTTAGCTTATATTACATTAAATAAAAATAAATATTATTAAATAATGTCTCTATGATTATCCTTCAGGACATTAATAATGTCTCCGTGTCACATTATAAACATTGTAATTCAGCAGCTTTTGTAGGAGTTTATGGAGCCAAACATGAGGCATTCAGGAACTGTACATTCCTGTTACAGAATATGAATAAAAACATACATAAAAGCCCATAGATAGCTGTTTTCTGAACTGCATCTATGTATTCTATGCAGTGGGCAATTGTAATAAGGAGTCTTTACTTTTCCCAAATCCAGTTCCTTAAATAAGCTTTTATTCACCTCTAGATTAACTCCAGACCACCCTGCCAAGATATCTCAACCTGTCTTTACCCCAAGCATCATCATGTCTGCAATGATAACTCTGGGATTTATGATGCCCCCACATTAATAATTTCCACTATTAGTTACAATTCAAAACTGCAGGGGGCTTGCACACTCACATACCCACTGAGTTATCCCAAAAGAGACTCTGCTGCCCAAGTGTCATGATTAAACCAATTTTGTTCAAGTCCTTGTTTGAATAAGAAATTAATGTATTTAGAAGAACTGCAGAGTAATGTGACAGCATATGCGTACATTTGAAAATAATAATAATTTCTTCCATTAGGTGATTGCCACCTACTAGATTTGGGATTTTTCTAATTTATGCCATTTGATCTCAGATGTAATACTTTATAATTGCTCATTGTGAGCAGCTAAAGGGGTAAGAACTTATAAGACCTAACAATAAACTAATTTAGTTTTAGAAACATAATTCTATTACAAATAAAGTGAAGGAATGAGATGAGATTTCACTGTCTGCCTTCTCAAACATAAAAGGAATGGGGAGTTTTCAAAGATTCCTGAAGAATTTCTTAGAAGAAGAAGCTGACATTAGGAATCAGCTATAAACAATTTCCTTTAGACAAAAGGGTTTACATCAAGGGAAATTTTATGTGTTTTTCATTTTCAGTATTTTCAAGTAATAACAATAATTGCTGAATGTCACATAGGATTTTCTCTCTACACTGATGAAAAATTAGATTGCTTGTTTTGTTTTTTTAAGTTTTCTTTAAAATTATCCTCAAGTTATTTTCTTATAAAGTTTCTGGATTAGCAATAGTTTATACAACTATAATCTCTTTTGAAGAGACAAAAATGCCCCTTCTTTCTTGATTTAAGAGATATAAACCGCTTCTGTATTACTATTTCAATATTTGGAAAAGGGGTACTTTCTAGTATTGATCCTGCCAACTGCCTGAGTTCCTGCACTTTTCTTGCCAAGATTTTGGAAGGATTTTTTGGTAATGCTTGCATCCCAAGGCAGAGAGAGACAACTGGCCAAGGTCACCCAGCTGGCTTCATACCTAAGATGATACCAAAACTCACAGTCTCCTAATTTCTAGTCTGGTGGCTTAGCTACTACATCAGATTGACTCTCTCTTTCAATATGAATATCTTTGTATTAAAATAACATGCAGCCTTTTTCTAGGGCAACTCAAGAGGCAAAATACAAAATGGAAGCAACAACAGAACTGAGGATAGCCATGAATGAACTGTTCTCCCTTAAAAGGTGAACTTTTTCTTGTTGCTTTATGAGAGAGATTTATGGGAAGGATTCTTGATGATGTGATTCTTAGTATATTTTTCCACAATGCAGCATCTTCTTGCTCCATGAAGTTGCATTTCAAGGAACAGATACCTACACAAGGTCTTTATACATCTGTCATACAGAAAGGCACAAAATGATCCAGCTCAAAATCTTTAAAGTGTACACTATTTATATCATGGACAACTGAGAAGTGGCAGCTGAGATTCAAAAAACAGAACCTTTAGAACTATAAAATAAATGGAAAATTGAGTAGATGTTCAAGTTAATACTTTCTATTCTTTTTATAAAGCATATTCAAGTGTTCTTTTTTAAATTTCTGAACAAGTTTATAATAAAGGAAAGAAAGTTCCTTCATGAAATAATCTTCCCCCAATTCAAGTAATTTTGAAAAACATTGCTGCCCAGACATAGCACAAGTAGCTCCAGTACTATAAGAATGATTATAAAACCATATACTGTAATACAGGGGAAATGCTCTACTCAGTTTTTTCAATTATATTTTAAATGTCTGCTTGGTGCTGTACATCTGTAACATCTTGTATGCCTTGTATCCCTTGTTTTCTTTTGACATATGCAGTGAAATTGCAAACACTGAAGACCTTTTGAAGCTGTATTTATCCTATGAAGCCTTTTTGTTTAGTATTTCTCCCAAAGCATGGCAAGAGCAGCAGATGGCAAAGAGGAAGAAAGAACGGAAAAAAAGCCCATCAAAATCCCTTATTTTTTTCCCACCAGCTGCTGATAAAGCCAAACTAATCTCACCCTCCATTATATTGCAAAATAAAGCGAGTAAGTACACCGTTTTCAGTGATTCATTGACCATTTAAAGCCCATGTCACACTGCACCAATGGATGCAAAGAGGATGTAAAACTTTAAAAAAAAGCTTGCCATCCGTTGGAAAACGCGATGCATCCGTTGTGTACTCACTGCATACGTGTTTCATATGCTCTATCCTTTGAGCATCCGTCCACTGAGATTTCATCCGCTCAAGAAGTTTTGAGCTGCACAAAACTTTTTGAGCGGATGAACTTTCCGCTGTGTATGATGTAAATCCGTGACATACGAGCAACAAACGTTCTATGTCTGTTTATCATCCGTTAAACGTCCGCTGTATCCTCTCTACATCCTCTGGGCATCCTCACAACTCACATCCGCTGCAGCTGAAAACAGAAAGAGGGAGGAAACAAAAGGTACACGGAATGTCTACACAGCGTTAGTAGCACGGAAATAGAAAGGATGAGCAGTGAACGGTTTGCATCCTATATACATCATCTAGGCTTCCTATGAACATCCCTTTAACATCCCTGCTACATACTACCCACGTCCATTCTTTTCCTTTACTTTCCGTTCTGTTTATGCAAATTTTTGCCACTTTTTGGAACGGATGACAACGGATGGAGCCACCCCCGAAAATTTGCTCGTCCGCTGTGTCCTTTTTGCATACGTTTTGCATCCGTCGGCCAGTGTGACCTAGCCTTAAATTACAGTGTGGGGGAATACTGCTGTAATCATTCCAGCAAGCACACCAACTAGGAATCTTGAGTGATACAAGGTTAACACTTCTGAAACAAACTAAATTGAAAATATATAAAGGACAATATATAAAGGCAGGAAGTTTTAATGTATGTAAAAAAAAAGGGGGGGAAGCATTGAACTTCCATTAATATGAGATTGCCTGTGAATAAAGTTTCTGAATAACTGGAGGAATTTAGGATACTTCCTCGATGATACTTTTCATATATTCCCATCTCCTGCTTTAAGTTTGCTATTCCCATCTCCTGCTTTAGGTTTGCAGGGAAGGTGGCAAATAGGAACAAACAATTATGTAATTTAGACATGCATCATATTGACTGGTTCGTTTCTAATAATTATGATTCATGGGGCATTTGTACCTGAAAGCACTGGGATATCCAGTTCCAATCACCACCCTTTATGCTGATTCGTTCTGGCTGATTTGTTTAATGTACCAGAAGTGTTCATGTTAAAAAAAGGAGATTAAGATGAATGGGGACTCATCAGGATACCAAAACCACAATTGGAAATAAGCCATCAATTTCCCAAATAGAAAAACCAAAAACGCATGGTACATAAGTGATGGAACCCAGACAGGTCACTTAAGAAAAATGCATATGGTGTTGCCATCTCAGTACTTGCCCTGTCAATTGGTGAAGATGTGATCTTCTCCTTGATAAATACTTGGCTAGCTTGTGTTTATTGATTGATGGTTTGTCGAGTGTTAATCTTGGTGTTGGATCCCTGCTTATCTGGCTGTAAAAAAAAGGTTAAAAAAGTAAAAAAGAAGCAAACCTTTTTCCAGAACACCACCTCAGCAGCAATCAATTCCCAGATAAGCAAGGATCAACAACAGGATTAACACCAGACAATCAAGCAATAAACAATATCCTAACCAAGGAACTAGCAACCCAGACAAATAAACAAGCATCACACTAGTTTCAAGAAACTACCAAGGAAAAAATGAAAACCCCATCAATTGACAGGATAAACTACTGTATATAACAAGGCAATGCCCCCCCGCCCCTTCCTGGCACTGTAGATATTACTTAATTGAGTGGTAAAACAACTGTATGAAAACAGCTATGCTCAGAGAGCATCCTGGGTCCACAATAAGTGAAGTATTAAAAAAAACTGAAGAAAGAAAAGTATTGCCTTCTTTACAAGATTCAGGAAATTATTGGATTAGTCAGTCTGGCATCACTATCTGAGCAAATTCCAGAGGATGAAATCATGGAAACATTATATGAATCAATATTTGTCAAGATCAAATCCTGAAAGACTAAATTTATTGTAAAGGTTAGGTTAGATTGTACAACAATTAAATGTGTACAATGTGACACAAAAAATGTATTCAAAGAGCACTCATGAAAAATATTAATTCAACAAGAGAGTTACAATTCTAATGGATGCCATTCCCATGTCTAATAAAATTGTGTATTCTCTTATTTTTTAATTTTTTTTATTAGTTTTCAATAAACAAACATACACAAGCAAAACACAACACATCAAAACATAAAACTTCTTTTTGGAAAGCGGCTTGGTCCCGGGTTACATCTTTTTATACAGACATAAATTCAAAATTCATGCTCACTTTTTATCCCATTTCATATCTTATTTACCATTCTACATTTTCTATGTGGCTTCTCCCCACTTTTCACTCTCTTAACTCTATTTTATTTATTTCATCTCAATTTAAATCGTTAGGCATGTTTCTTTTGTCTGTTCTATTTCAATTTTCTATTATCTTTTCTCATTAACACAAAATTTTTCCTGTAATCACTGATTGAAGTATGACGCCTTTAAATCTTTCCCCTAAATTTAACACTTAAAATAATATATACTTTTTATTCTGATTCTGATTCTTAGTACATTCTAAAGCTACTTACTATATTATAAAATAAAAAAGAATAATAAGTTTATAATATAATTAAAACAATAATCCATAGCAAATTAAACTCTATTATTAAATCCAGTTTTCTAACATTATTTCAGATATAAATACAACAATATAATCTTATGTACTTTTGAAGAGTCTCTTTTTTTAATCATATTTTTACCCACTCTTTCTGAATATCTCATTAACACAAAGTTTCTCCTGTAATCACAGATTGAAATATAATGCATTTAAATCTTTTCCCTAAATTTAACACTTAGAATAATATATACTTTTCATTCTGATTCTACTTAGTACATTCTGAAGCTACTTGCTATATTATAAAATAGAAAAGAATAAGTTTATAATATAATTAAAACAATAATCCATAGCAAATTAAGCTGTATTATTAAATCCAATTTTCCAACATTATTTTAAATATAAGTACAACAATACAATCTTGTGTACTTTTCTTTTTTAATCATATTTTACCCAGTATCACTAAATAGATCTTGTTTCTTTACATCTTGTTTTAAACCTTTGTAACTTCTCTTCCCTTTTTCCCTTCCTTTCTTCTCCAATCCTGTCTTTTTATCCTCTTGTCTCTTAATCTCCACCTTCTTAATCTCTACCTTCTTCTATATTTCTCCTTTCTGTTGCTTTCTGACATTTTATCGATTTTTCACCTTATTTTTCCCTTTTTGGGTTGTTTTTTTAAGTGTTAAATTATCCATTCTCTTTCCCCTCTTTTCCTTTTCTTCCCCGGCTAAAGTTGTTTGTTCATTAAAGATGACTTCTTCCTCATCCCAATCTTCTTGTTCTTGTAGTTTCTGGGAGGTATAAATCGCCATTTCTAAAAAATGGAAAACACACCCAGAAGAGCTCTTCCCTTCTTGATCCTCTTCTTTTAGCTTTTTAAGTTTAATTTTCAGTTCATCAACAAGTAGTGCCATTGTAAAAACTTTTTTTAGACAACCCAAATATTTTTAGTCTTTCAAATAATAATTTCCAAAAGTACCAAAGTCACCAAGCAATCCAAATACACGCAGTCTGTTTCATTTAGTACTTTCTTCTTTTTATATTTTCTCTTCCTGGGGTTATAGTTCAGTTGTAAAGCTCCAGTTGAAATATATCTTTTAGAAGTTTTGTTACAATTTCGCTCTAATCTTATAAATTCCAAGCAGCCTCCTCCAAGAAAATCTTAAGGTTAGTTCTTTTCCTCTCCCTTCCCACTTATAGCAAAAAAAAGTTTTTTTTTTCAATGCTCAGAAATATTTATTGTCCCCTTGGCTTCAATTTTCAATTTAATTACCTGCTGATGCCAAAACATTTTTTTTCGATTTCTCCAAAGAATGCTGAAGGCTCACTACGCACCAGTGGTGTCCAACCTTATCAAGCGGCACGAATTTTACCTAAGAGACCAGAAAGAAGGTGAGACCATCGCTGATTTTGTGGCAGCTCTCCGACAACTGGGGGGAGCATGCGAGTTTCTCAATTTAGATGAAGCGATGCGAGATCGAGTGATGTTGGGTTTAAGAGACTCTAATTTACAAAGCAAACTGCTAAATAAACCCAACATAACCGTAGCCGAAGCCATCGCAGAAGCCACAGCCACTGAAGCCGTGAAAAAATCGGCGGTCAAAATGAAACAGATGAATGCGAATGACGAAACGAACCTGGCCAGAGGGAAGAAACAATTTCACCACACACCACGAAGATTTTGACGAGACGTCAGAATCTGGAGAGGAAGACAACGAAGTCCACCGCCTATACGCCAACAAAAAAGGGCGCGAAAAAAGAAATTGGCAGGAATGCGCCGGTTGCGGAGGAAACCATCCTCGAGCCGATTGCAGATTCCTCAATGCCATCTGCAGAGCTTGCAAGAAAAGAGGGCATATCGAGAAAGTCTGCAGGAACAAGAAAAATTACAGCCCAAACAGACGCAGCAACTCTCCCTCACAAGCTGAGCTCAAACAAACCAAGAGAAAGTGGCCGCGGAACAAGCGAGCCAGTAACCAAGGAAAAAACACATCAGACTTTCACTATCGGAAGCGCTCAGACGGAAAGCGGGAAGAAAGTAAAAATAATTGTAAAAATAGAGGGCAGCCCCTGCGAAATGGAGGTGGACTCTGGGTCTTTCCTATCAATGGTGTCATGGGACACCATCAAACAACTAGTCCCAAATATCAAACTCAAAGAGCTCCAGAGACAAAAATTAACCCTCAAGGACTACCAAGGAAACCGAATTCCTGTAGTAGGCCTAGGACACTTCCGAGTTGCCTACAAACAACATGTCAAATTATTACCATTAACAATAGTCGACCGAGACCGACCAAGCCTCCTGGGCTTCGAATGGTTCGCACCATTGGGCATCGGAATGACCGGAGTAGACCCGGTGGCCGCAACCAACTGGGAAGAAAACCTGATCCACAAGTTCCAGGACGTTTTCGATGGCTCCCTAGGCAGGTATCGGGGGACCCCAATTTCGTTTAGTTTAGACCCCCAGGTAGCCCCTAGAAGACTAAAGGCCAGACGAGTTCCTTTTGCTCTAAAAGCAAAAATAGAGGAACAATTAAACAAATTAATAGACCAGGGGGTTTTAGAACCTGTTGACCATGCTAAATAGAAAACGCCGATCGTAACACTAATTAAACCTGACGGGTCGGTTCGCATCTGCGGAGACTACAAGGCTACCCTGAACCACGCATTGCAACAAAGCGCATACCCGGTGCCAGTCGTACAACACTTATTACATTCTCTTGGGGGAGGAAAAGTTTTCGCTAAACTAGATCTAGCGCAAGCTTACCAACAGCTTCCCGTAGACCCCTTAATGGCTGAAGCACAGACAATAGTAACACACAAAGGGGCATTCAAATGCAACAGACTCCAATTCGGAGTGAGTGTAGCCCCAGGCATTTTCCAAAGCCTCATGGAACGCCTATTGAATGGTACAAAAGGGGTCATACCATATTTCGACGATGTCCTAATTTCGGCCAAAGATACGACCCAGCTAAAAAAAAGACTAAGAGATGTACTAACTAAATTCAGAGAATCTGGCCTAAAAGTAAAAAAAGAAAAATGCTGCTTAATGACTGATCGCGTCGAATTCCTGGGCTATTTAATAGACAGAGAGGGTATACACCCTACTGACAAAAAGGTCAAAGCCATTAAAGACGCACCAGAACCAAGAAACAAAACTGAATTGCAGGCATTTTTGGGACTAATAAATTTTGATAACGTATTCCTACCCCACAAAGCGACAATAGCGGAACCATTACACCATTTATTGGATTAAAAAACAATTTGGACTTGGGGTTATAGAGAAAAGAAAGCCTTCCAAAAAATAAAAACTTATTAACATCAAACACCGTTCTTATCCAGTTTAGTAACACACTTCCATTGATGGTGACCTGCGACGCCTCACCGTTTGGAGTCAGTGCCATCCTGAGCCACCAATTGCCAGATGGGAGAGAGGCACCCATCGCCTACTATTCAAAGACTCTGTCTAAGACCGAATGTAACTATAGTCAATTAGACAGAGAAGCCCTGGCAATTGTCGCCGGAGTAAAACACTTCCACGAATATCCATATGGAAGAACATTTTTGATAGTAACAGACCATAAACCGCTACTGGGAATTTTGGCGTGAAACAAGCCCACACCAAACATTTTGTCCCCGCGAATGACTAGATGGTCAGAATTCCTAGCAGCCTACTCTTATACTCTGATACATCACCCCGGGAAGCAAATTTCCCATGCAGATGCGTTGAGCAGAGCACCATTACCGACTACAGAGGAAGACCCGGCACCGACGATGACCACCTTGCAGATAGAGACATGCCCCGATCTACCAATATCTGCAAATGATGTCGCCAGAGCCACCACAAAGGACCCATTGACTGCCCGCGTACTGAACTGAGAACTTTAAACCTTTCCGGACCAGACAAACCGAACTCTCGATTCAAAAAGGTTGTTTGTTGTGGGGTGATCGGGTAGTTATCCCTCTTAAATTACAAACTAGGGTACTGAGTATGCTTCACGAAGGCCACCCTGGAATTGTTAAAATGAAAAGCCTTGCTAGAAGCTATGTCTGGTGGCTGGGTATAGATAGGGACATCGAATACTGGGTAAATTCTTGCAACAAATGCCAAAGAACCAGGCCTTCCCCACCACAAGCACCCATAAAGGACTGGGAAACCCCACGAGCCCCCTGGTCACGAATCCACATTGACTTTGCAGGTCCTACTAAGGGACATACCTTCCTAATTGTCGTAGATGCATACTCAAATTGGCTGGAGGTTAAAATTATGCCATCTATGACAACTGAAACCGTCATTAAACAACTTGACAAACTCTTCGCAACCCATGGCCTGCCGGACGTCCTAGTGTCCGACAACGGGCCACAATTAACGAGTATCCAATTCGAACAATACCTAGCCTCCCTAGGTATAAGACATGCCCTAACCGCGCCGGCCCACCCGGCTGCAAATGGTAGGGCAGAGAGAATAGTCAGGTTTACCAAAGAAGGGTGAGAAAAAATGGACATTGGGGATGTCCAAGATAAAATAAATCACCTACTCACCCTCCAGCATATCACACCCAGTACTATAACAAATAAAAGCCCGGTGGAACTACTAATGGGAAGAAAACTTAGGTTGCAATTAGACAGATTGCACCCAAATTATACACCAGAGAACCTCCCCGACTCCTCCACCCGTTTCAGGACATTTGAAATCGGCGACCTAGTCTATGCAAAAAATTTCACCGGGGACCCATTATGGCTTCCAGGCACAATCACACAAATTACAGGCCCCCGGTCCTACCGACTAACCGTAGACGATGGCAGGGAATGGAAGTGGCATAAAGACCAGCTTCGGTCCCGGAATGTAGAAAGAAGTACAAACACACAACCACAAATAATAAAAAATGACGAAAATCAAACCAGAGGGGGGGGGAAATACGAGAAAATAATAAAGAACCGTTTAAATTAAACCCAGAATACAATAACAAACAAAAGAGCAAAAAAGAGACTTACAGTTAGAAGAAAATTGCGAGAAGAGTCCACTTGAAGGGGCCAGCCAGGCCAGCTTGACCTGCCCGGAGAAACCAGGAGTGAGCGGCAAAACCGCCGGCCTGAGAAACTCAGCCGGCAGTGAAATGGCTGACTCACCCTTCCAGATGGTTCTATGGAGAAGGACCGGAGAGACAGCAACCCCATCCGAACCGGTCGAAGTCTTCAGCAGAAATGAACCGCGCAAGTCCAGTCGAGTCAAAAGAAGCCCCACCTACCTGCGCGACTATGTCACCACGTAGGACTAAACCAAGAGGGGAGGGGTGTTCTGTATAAAGAATAGTAGACTCCTAATACAGGATTCTGATTGGCTAAAAAAACTGAATTGGGATTGGTTCAATAGGAACCAATCCACGAAGCTGCTTAAAGGCGGCAAAACTAAATACCTGTCATTGGCTACAAGCCGGCAGGCAAAACCCTATAAAAAGGCTGCCGCGGCTTGAGCCAATGTTCCATTTTTCAACTGCTGTTAACTAATAAAGACTTTGTTGTTGGAACCCGGTCTACCTCGCGTTTATCCAGATGGAACATCTGCCGCTGCCGAAACCTTGCAAACCGGAAGACCGTGTATTCTCTTATTGAAGAGCAGCACTCTGAGATTACTCCTGTACTATATTGGTTTCTTCATGATTGCTTTTGGAGGACTTTTTTTAAATAGAAATTTTATCTAGTTATGCCAAAATATGGAGGGAGGAAACAAGCTCCTAAAGGAAAAAACGTAGTTGGTATAAATACATTTTGTCCTATCCTGAATTATTGAAGATGCAAAACAAAAAACAAAAAAACTAGTTCACAAGGAACATTATGAACTATATACTTTTTTTTTCAGGTCTTAATGATGTTTATATTGTGAAATAACTATAATGAAACATTTATGTAGTGAAATTGTCACTCCTGTATCAAGAATAATTGCCCTCTCTTTGACTCTGACCCTTCTGTCCTTCTGGAAAGCATTTATAAGTACTTTTTTAAACAGGCTGTGAGCCAGAAGATCCTGTTTAAATATTTAGAATATTTGTGTATTTCTCCAGGTTGCTGATTTTAGTCTATTTGCTTCAGTATTTTAAAATGAAGTTTTAACCAGTTGTTTGCCCTTGCAGTAATGTTTGAAAAGCTAACTTTACAATTTAAATAAATAATTTGTAGTGGCATTATATCAAGTTAAAGAAAAATCTAAGAGCATAATTGTTCTGCTGATGTATGAACAAAATAATGTGTCAGCATTCTCTTTTGCTGCATCCTTAATCTTAGTGTGACTGATTTCCCTAGGTTTCCTGCATTATAATTCAGTCTCTAGTCCCATGGTTTGACTATTTACTTTGACAACACTTCAATACCATTTGCAGATTGAATCCATTTCCTGACAATGGCTGCCTTGTTTGGATTTGGCAAGGATTAATAGAGCTGATGACTTGTTCATGTTTTGTTCTTTTTAAAAATACGTGACTCTTGTGTTATTTGGCGACTATTCTTAGACAAAATGGCACATCATAAAGGGCCGCAGCCAGCCAAGAAAGTGACAGTAGACAACTCGGTCTCAGTCATCTTAGGCAACCCTGAGGAAAAGGCACAAGTTTCAAATGACCAAGGTAAGGTATAAGGAAGACCTTTGAAAGAAAGAAGTCTGGGCTTTGGGGTGAGATGTTATGGCTGATTAGACATCTCTATAAGCAGCTTTGCAGGTAGAGAGAACACAGTGGTTCAATTGCCAACTAAGACTTGGTTCTGGTGACAAAAAACTTCTCTAGAAGCAGGAGAAATCAGGGGATTACCCACTTGTGTTCTGGAAGAGATTCTCCTTGCAAACAAAACAAAACGCAGTTTAGTTTGTTGTGGTCAATTGTGAGTCCACTTGGGAAGTAAGGAGTTTACAATTTGTCCTGAATTGCTGTACAGCCTTTTTATGGACATTTGAATGACAAAAAGTTCACCTCACAATTAAATTACTTCACAGTTAAATTACTTCATATCTAAGAAAGATATTCCAAACAGTAAGGAAAATTCAAGAATATCGGTGTCTTCTTTTTTAAATTAAAAAGATAAAAAAAACCTATCTTAAAGGATTTTAATTTAAGGCTGATCAAGAAATATTAGGATGTTTCAAACAGAAAAGGAGGACGGTGATTTTAAAAAATAGAAGAAATAATATATTTTTCTTTGATGATAATATCTTTGAAAATAGAAGAAATAATATATTTTTCTTTGATAATAGTATCTTTGAAAATAAAAAAGTTAGTTAGACCAACAACAGGACCACTGTGGGAAGATTGATTGTTTATGTATGTGGACAGTACTAATTGGTGGATTTTACAAAACAAGAAGAGAAGAGTAATATCAGATAGATTATTTGTCCATGACTAGGCTGAGCCAACTGAGACAGAAGAAGAGGAAGAAGAAGAAGAAGAAGAAGAAGAAGAAGAAGAAGAAGAAGAAGAAGAAGAAGAAGAAGAAGAAGAAGAAGAAGAAGAAGAAGAAGAAGAAGAAGAAGAAGAAGAAGAAGAAGAAGAAGAAGAAGAAGAAGAAGAAGAAGAAGAAGAAGA
>BLBF01000022.1:37571783-37618732 GCA_015471245.1 Laticauda colubrina | reverse complement strand
GTATTATTAAATCCAATTTTCCAACATTATTTTAAATATAAGTACAATACAATCTTGTGTACTTTTCTTTTTTAATCATATTTTACCCAGTATCACTAAATAGATCTTGTTTCTTTACATCTTGTTTTAAACCTTTGTAACTTCTCTTCCCTTTGTCCCTCCTTTTCCTCTCCAATCCTGCCTTTACCCCCTTGTCTCCTGGTATATCTTTTGTCTGTTCTATTTCAATTTTCTATTATCTTTTCTCATTAACACAAAATTTCTCCTGTAATCACAAATTGATGTATGACACCTTTAAATATTTCCCCTAAATTTAACACTTAAAATAATATATATTTTTCATTCTGGTTCTACTTAGTATATTCTGAAACTACTTTCTATATTATAAAATAAAAAAGAATAATAAGTTTATAATATAATTAAAACAATAATCCATAGCAAATTAAGCTCTATTATTAAATCCAATTTTCTAACATTATTTCAAATATAAATACAACAATACAATCTTATGTACTTTGCAGAATCTCTTTTTTAATCATATTTTTACCCACTATCTCTGAAAAGATCTTGTTTCTTTACAACTTGTTTTAAACCTTTGTAACTTCTCTTCCCTTTTTCCCTTCCTTTCTTCCCCAATCCTGTCTTTTTATCCTCTTGTCTCTTAAATTCTAAAAAAAACTCTTAAATTCCAATCAGCCTCCTCCAAGAAAATCTTAAGGTTAGTTTTTTTCCTCTCCCTTCCCACTTATAGCAAAGAAAAGTTTTTTTTTCAATGCTCAGACATATTTATTGTCCCCTTACCTTCAATTTTCAATTTAATTACCTGCTGATGCCAAAATTTGCTATCACCATAAGGAAGGAGAGTGAGAAAAAACAAACTTTCCCTTTTTACTTTCATTCGCCACTTCTTCCGTCTTCATCGGGAACGATGTATCTTTAATAAAACTTAAATTCCAGGGTATTTAAATATTACTTGTCATCCCGGTTAGCCAGAAACTTTCACTTTCTCAGCTTCCTCCTGCACATTCTTATATGGATGAAAGCTTCTTTGTGGCGGCCATTACTGACCGTCGCTCCACCACTTTCGGAAAAGGGAGTTAAGCCAGCTGAGGAGGGGGGGTTGCGATTCCCCCAGACCCCTGCTGAGGCTCCCCTATCTTCAGTTATCTCTACGGGGTAACTATAGCCCCCAAATCAAGCTGGATCGGGGGCACTCCAGCGGCAAGCGCAGCAGGAACTGCGCACGATCGCGGATTCCTGCCGCCGCCGAAGCCTTGCAAACCGGAAGACTGTGTATTCTCTTATTGAATTGTAAAGCAGCTATAATTATTTTGCAGCATTAGCCAGTTTATAATGACACTGCTAATAAACTCAAGACCATGTCTGCCACAAATCACTCTATGACAATCTCCAGGAATCCCTGAGTCAGGAAATTCCTATTAAATCGATTTGGTGTTAGCAAAAATGTGTTATTTCCTTTGCTGAAAAATGCTGGAGTCTAAAAGCTTGATGAGTACTTCAGCTATTTAAAACAAACAAGCTAATTTAAAATTCTAGCTATTAAGTTTTATGCTCTCTTTTAATAGGGAACAAAAGGTAAAACGCCTTAGAGACAAAAAAGAAGCTCTGATAGCTGCTTGCCTCAAAGAAGATGGAAAAAGTGCTGAACTGGCATTAAAAGCTAAAATGTTTTCTTTGGGAGAATATAATCCAGCATCCATGGTAAGTTTGAATGCATCGACCATCTTCATCATAATATTGTCCAATCCTTAAAAAAGATAATTTACAGTTTGTACTGATGCATTTTTGTATGTCTTATCTTTATGTAATACCCTGAGAGTTGAAGGTCCAACATCAGGTCACTTTTACCTGAGCCCAGAAGCTAAGCAGGGTCAGGCTTGATTTGTTCTTGAATGGGAGAAATATCAAGGTTTTAGGTTAGACTGGGTAATTTAAAAAAAAAAAAAATCTCAGAAGGCAACAATAGTAAAGAGCTTCCATTCTGATGTCAACTTTTGAATACCGTATCCACTGTCTCAAATGGGGAATGGGCTGAATCAGGCTCATCATTCATAGACAAAGGAAACCAATCGTGTCAGTATACCAGTGGGCAACATTTATGTCACTGAGTAACATTTCAGAGCACCCAAAATGACCATCAGCAACTTATTATTGATATGGATTATGAAATATCTGTGTGGAAATATAGTGGCTTTGATTACCACTATAATATCTAATGGTGGCAATTAAATGCTTGGTTTATTGATTTATTGTATCTCATTGAATCAGGATAAATTCTTAATGACCACACAGATTTTCTCCATGACAATCTGTCCCGAATTTGGCCCTTCAGATTTTCCAATCACGCAATCATTGCCACTGTAACTGAATCCATCTGCCCTGCTACTGGTTATCCATTTTTCCTTCCTTGTTGCACTTTTTCTACCATTAGCACCTTTTCCAACAACAAGGTAACTAAAGTAAGGGAACTATAGAACCAGAAGCTACAATTGACCTAGATAATCTCAAAGGTCCCTTCCAACTCTTACATTCTGTGATTCTATATCTGAATACATGCAGATGCTACTCAGTGTAAAAATCCAACTTGAGCATGTTCTAACTTGAACATATGCAGCAAAGGAGAGACTATCTTTTTTTGCCTAATTTGTTACTGTCAAATTCCTCTTACACTTATTCCCCCCCACACACACACACACATTCAACTGGCATTATCTTCCTGTTCCATGAGTCTATTCCATGTCCTACATTCTGGAGAGGCAGAATAGGTCTTTAATCTTTTTCCAATTGGCACCCTTTCAGATTCCTGAAAAGTAAATTTATCTCCCGACTATATTTGTGGACCATTTGAAATGCAGTCTTCTTGCTGCTGAATAAACTTTTTATTTTTGTTTTAGGGCCTTCAAGTCATTCTTGGCCCTGATGATTGAATAGATAAGTCTCTGCAATTTTCTTTACAATATTTTCCAAAGTGGTTGTCCTTCATATTCCTAGGGCTGAGAGAGAGTGACTGGCCCAAAATTATCCAGAACTTCTTCCAATGTGTATTAGGTTCTTCCATTTGTGTTTGCATCCACATTGGTTTTATGCCTCTTTGACCACCAAACTGCATTTATTGTTTAACATTTATCCATTTGAATTTTCACAGTGTACATCACCACTTTTGTATTGTTAGGTCTTGCTCACAGAGCGAATACCATTTTGCTTATACATTATTTACTTCCATTTTAGCAATGTTCAGAATTATATAATTCTTAGCCTAAATTTGGGGATTGCTTACCTCTAGTATTTAGTTTTAGATTTTACTATAAGCTTTGATTCATGTTTTCTAATGTAACCTCAGAATTTGCCTCATTTGTTTGTGTATTTATTTACTAAAATATATTCCATTCCCAAGACTAAGGGTTATTAATGATATTAATTTTCTTATTTACATCATAAGAATAAAATATTGGATTCACTTACTAAAAAGGTAGCAGAAGTATACAGTGTTTGCAGTGGGACACAGGAAGTATCCAGTATGACCTCATTCCAAATGCTAAAACAAATAGAAATGCGAGTTTCAGAACTCTGTGAGATGTTTGAAATACTTCCAAAAGAGTATCTTGAGATTATCGAAGTCACTGAAAAGCTCAGAGCAAAAGAAAGACGACAAAGGTAAGAGTTTGCAAAATATCTCATTAATTAATATAATTTTAACTCTGAATTCCAACACCATTTTATTGAGATCAGCCATGTGTTCAACTTTTGACCTAAAAGGAAGACAGTTTCAGAAAGAATCAATGTTTTTTGTTTGCTGGATGCCCTAAGGCTCCTTTATAGTAAAACAAAAATTGTATGAGCAAAATTGGGGTGAACAGCTACAGAATTATGGATATGTCTGAAAAGATCAGTTAGACTACAGAGAATAGCTGTACTATACAAGTGATGGAAAATATGGACAAATAGAAAGATTATTCCCAAGAACCTCAACACATGATTGGTGACAATGAATATTACATTTGTTGCATTACAATAAGAGATAATACAAATATGGGACTTGCATTAAAGGTCAGAGAGTATTTAGACTATGATTTTGAAATAAAAAAAACACATGAATATGCAAACCAAAAATATCTCCCAAATTAGCAAAAATAGTCTGGGATTAAAAAATGCAGAATGTTCAGCCTATAGCATTGGAATTCCGTGGGGGGAAATTATGTGAACTAATAAAAAAGGGAAGGGAAGAGCAGGCATTAGGAAGTTCTTTCTCACCATTATAATGCATATGATTTCCCATTTAGTAGGACAATATTTGTGGGCGCTTCTCTTATAAAATAAAATAAATTCTTGTCCATTAGGACACTCAGCTTTGTCTTCTAAAATGAAAAAATGTAGTACTTTCTTAGGGGCAAAATAAATGTATAATTGATCTAATTATACAGTATAAAGAGGAGGTGCTAAGCACTTTTCATTAGAAAGAAACCTTGTGGTACCAAAGGGAGCTGTATCCAGAAGGCATGAAGAAAAGGCTTTGAGATTTCCTTTTGACTGGAGCAAGAAAGAAGAGGTTGAAGTGCAATCTCTCACACAGATAGGATGCGTCAATCACAGGTTTCCAATAAGTCACTATGACTCATTCTCAGATCTAACATGTCTTTTTCCTCACTGAAATAATGGTGAGTTCTTCAGATTTAAACAAAATAAAATCAGGGAACATTAAAAAAAGGAAGCTTTCTTCCAACAATAACCTTTTCATTTTTAAAGTCTTCCCTTTTTCTATTCTTGAAGGATACATGAAGACAAATTGAAAGAACTCAGAAGAATTCAGGAAGAACGGCTGAAGCTTGCTCTTGAGAGAGCAATTGCAGAACCAAAGAAAAGGGTTGGTAGTCATGCTTTAGAGATGTGTTTTTGGATTATGCTGGATGACAGCAGAATAAATGCTTGCCTAGCAACTTTGTCAAAGCCTAAACTAGCTATTTGTAGTTACAACTTTTACTAACATCTTATGCTATGTCTAACTAATTATGCCTATTCACGGCTTGTGAATTATGTGTTCTACCCTTTTAAGGCCAGACACATTTAAGGCCAGACTCCTATATACAGAGTCATCCCACAATATAGTTTAGTAGTGGTCACAATTTTTTGTAACAAGATACTTCTGGTTAGACTTCCTTGGTGACGGACTGAAATCCGTGATCGTCTGTGGTTTTGGTTCATGCTCTCCGTCAAAGGGCACCGATCTATTTGATTTGGGGCTGAAGCCACCCTGTAGAGGTGATGAAGAAGGGGAGACCACCAGCTGGGTCGAGGGGAGCCGCATATCCCCTCCTTGGCTTGGCTTGTCATCTCCGAAGACAGCAGTAGCAGTGGTCAAAATGGTCATCCTGAAGAAGATCAGACTGGACAAGAGTGTGCAGGAGCAGGGAAGATGAGGATAGCTTGAGTGACCAGGCTAAGCAGAAGTAACATCGAAATAAAAGGTACCCTGGAATTAAAATTATTAAGAACTTTAAAAAAAAAGATTTTTAAAGTGGCAGCAGAGAAGAGGGAAAAAAAGATCTTATAACTGACAGTGTGGCTTTGAATTTCTTTGAAAGAGAAGCTTGAAGAAGATATTTGCGTAAAACAATCTTGACACTAAATAGGCAAACTTAAAGCTGAACTTGAAAGTGTCAAAGGGAAAATAAGGAA
Source organism: Laticauda colubrina (assembly GCA_015471245.1). Lineage (NCBI taxonomy): Eukaryota > Metazoa > Chordata > Lepidosauria > Squamata > Elapidae > Laticauda > Laticauda colubrina. The sequence goes on along the minus strand of BLBF01000022.1, from coordinate 37,613,038 downwards.
TTTTTGAAACATAAAAGCCATTAAAGAGAAAAAAGCTGAGAGAAAAAAGGGGGGGAACTTGGACGTAACATAGAGTGCCACCTGGCGGAAAAAGGAATTAATTGTGAATTTTCAAAGGATTTTTAAAGAATACAAAGTGTGAAATCTTGCTACAATAGAACTCCTGGAAAGTGAAAGTGGAGCATTGAACTTTGGAACAAAGAAAGAAATAAGAAGAAACTGTTCTGGGATTATTTGGTGATTTTGGAAATTTTGGACACTGGATTGGCAGAGGATCTAATTGAAATTAACTGTGGAAAGTAATTTTCAGACTTTGGTTGCTTTAAAGTATTGGTTAGAAGTGTTTAAAGATGGCAGAACTTTTTCTGGATCTGAAAATGGAATTTAAAAATATGAAAGAAAAGCTGCAAGAGAAAGGGGAAATGTTTGGCTTTGCTCTATAATTTCTGGAAATGGCAGTTTTAGAATATGAAGAACAAGGAGTTCCAGAGGGAGAAGAGCTGAATAAAGAAGAGACCATCTTTAACAAACAAATGGGGCAATGAGGGTTGAAGCGAAAAGAGGGGAAAAAAGGGAATTAAAAATTGGAGATTAGAGGTAATTAGAAAAGAGAACAGTTTGAAAAATAAACAAAATATAAGCAGAAGGGAGGATTACAGAAGGAAGCAAAGAGGGTAGGGGGCAAAAACTGGAGTGAGAAAAAAAGGGAGGAAATAAAAGGGAAAAGAAATTACAAGAAACAGAATCAGGAAATAAAGAAACATGGGGAATGAACAAGAATAAGAAAATAGTTTGTTTATTATTATTATTATTATTATTATTATTGTTGTTGTTGTTGTTGTTGTTGTTGTTGTTGTTGTTAAAAACAAAAATTAAGAGGATTCTACAGGTTGATAAGGGATAGTATAAATATATTAGAAATAATAAACTGTAGAAAATAGGAAAACATACATTTTTAAAATGGAAGATGAAACTGGTATTAATGGAATGTTTGCTAACAGTCAAATCAAATATAGAGATAAACGGAATAAAGGTGAAAGGGAAAATATGAGAAATATATTAGTTAATATATGGAATCTAATTGAAATGAATTATGAGGATTATTGTAAGATTATAAAGTGAAAAGAGAGGTATGAAAATATGTATATAAATTATTTAATGACCTATAAAATATAATTGAAATGAATTATGGGAATGATTGTAAATGAGATCAATATCAGTTTTTAGAATGAATTTAAATAGATTGTCTTTTCTTTTTTTGAAATTTAAAGTGTATTGGGGGTAACTTAAGGAGAAAATACCATGCGGAATCTGACTGAAAAGGGATACATGTTATAATATAGTTATTAGGAGTTGAATGTTATAACAGTTTAAGGGGACAATCTAAAAGTTGAATGTTTAATGGGATTTGAAAGGGAGCTAATTATAAGATATGAAGGTGACACATTCCAATTGGCAACTATAGGGGAAACCTTGTTTTGTAATGTTTGAAATGAGGAGGAATTTTTTGGGAAGTGATGAAATAAGAATATGCAATGACATTGTAAACAGAAAAGATAAAAGTACAAGGATAATTATTTTGAAGATATGAAAATTTTGAAAAGGAAATGAAATACTTAGAAATGAATGAGAAAGCTATAAAATAAGGCCGAGGGAAGTATTTGAGAAAAAATCAAGAGAATATATAGTGATATGGAATTGAATATGAAAGATGAATATGTAAGTGAGATTATATTTGTATGGAGATGTGAAAACCTGGAACCATGCTAAAAAAAGATGTTCTTTTTTATTGTTCTTTTGTTTTGTGAAAACTCAAATAAAATTTTATTAAAACATTTTTTTTAATTAGATGTATAAATATTTGGACAAAGATTGGCTTAAACAGAGGCACTATTTCAGTGATGTCAAACTCAAGGCCTGCAGGCCAGATCCAGCCCGCGAAGTGCTTAAATCTGCCCCACGGTGCCAACCTGGAAATAGCAAAGGACCGCCTTCAGTGCCCCTGGCAGTCAAAATAAAATGTCGTGCCCCCGTTTTAGTCAGAAAAGTAATGTAGGAGGCTGTCCAGGCCAAAAAGGGGCCAGGGGGGCAGCGGTCCCCCATCCTGTTTTGGCCAGCAAACCGCTGCATGAGGCATCCACCCCATCTTCCCCTTCCCAGCCTGCAGAGAACTACAACTGATCCAGCCCTCAAAAAAATCCAGTTTAACACCCCTGCACTATAAGAACAGGATTAGCAAATGTAGCAACATTGTCCACCCACATTAGTATTTTTGGAACGATGCCTCATAAAGTTGTAACAATTATTCAAAGGAGATGCTTCGTAATGCACAAGACCACAGAAAGCATAAAGACATTTATTTGCAAAGCTTGCTTGACTCTTACAGAAGCTGCTCCCAGCTGTCTCCACAAGTAACTTTAGCCAAACAGCTATAGATGTACATGGAGATAACAGCAACTTCTGAAGTAGCTGCACAAATCTGAAAATGTCAGGTTTAAATTTGAAAGCAGCTAATTTGCATTCATTAGTGTGCATTTTGAAGCACCTCTTTAATACTTTGCTATATCTTAGGCAACTTAACATGGTACACAAAAAAGGCAAATAGGGCCTGCAATGCCCCATTTAAGAATTTGCCTTCTTTTCCACTTGGAAAGCTTAACATTTTGCCCCTCCTCTTTGCACCTAATAATCTGGATATTACTATTTGATTCAGCCATGGCAAATATTCTCAGTCAAAATCAGCTTTTCTACCCACATCTTTGGATTATAATCCTCTCATCTCCATGCAACATGGCCAGTGGCCCAACATGAAAGAAAATACAGCCATGGACATTACTGTTGTGCATGTCACGAGGTACCTGCCCCAGAAGAGATACACTATGCGTTGCCAAAATCAATACAGGCTGTCCTTGCCTAGATGCTGTAGCATCAATCCACACTGCGAACTGCAAACATATCCATTAGATGGCAGTGAGCCCCACCTTAAAAAGACACATCTCTCAAACCCTGAAATTCAGCTTCCATAACCGTGACTTTAGAACAAATCTCCAGAGGTTTTGTAGTTTTTTATATGAAAGGTAATTCAAAGAATTGGGCTACACATACTGTATGCAACCCCCTTAAGTCTTCTATCTTATATGCTCACTTTCAGTTCAGGTCTCTGTGTGATCCAAGACCTGACAAAGAAAGATCCTGGATCATGTTGACAGTTGTAGCCATTCCATGTTCAAGCAGTACAATTCAATTTCAGAACTTCCATCTGAACACATGGTCATTAGGCAGATTATGCATCTTTCTCTGCTCACACAGAAATTATTACAGCTGCTAATTTTGGGGTGGCATTTTGAATTCAACAACAGATTTAATGACTTTTGTCTACTTTTTAAAAATCCATTAAAATCACATTTAAATCAGAACTAAATTATTTTTCTGATTTCAATTCTGATGGATTAGGAATTATAAAATAAAGACAACCGTCTAACAAAACTTTTTAATAGTTTCTTCATCATAAAGTCTGTAACATGTGCAGACACCTAGTTTCTAGAGCAATCCCAGCCATAATTTCAATCAAAATAGGATATTTAACAACATCTAGCCTTAAGATATATATCCATATTAATGGGGCCACGTTAGCCATGACTATTTTCAATTAATGTTTTCAGTAATGTCACAAAAATGAAAGTATTTATACAAACATTGCCAAAACTCTTTCCTGCAAAATATTTAAATGTACATTAAGGATCAGGTGTGACAAATTCAAAGAGTGGTGGAAGGTGTCCAGTGATGTGACTATGGATTCTCTGACAAAAAAGCCTTCACTTCCCCCCATCCCGACTCCAAGCTAAGCAACTTTGAAATGTGTGTTTTGTTCTAAATAGATCTGCCTATAGGCATCCATTTCAAGTGTTTCCACATTTGTATCAAATATAAGTGAAAGATTATGCATGGGAAGTTTAACAGGAAAATTAAGGCTGATTTTAAAAGTCCATGCATATACGGATTTTATTTTTTTGTCTTTGTTTTAGATGGGAAGAAAATTGGTGTACCGCTCACAGCCTCCAACGACTAAGCACGAAGCAGCACAAGCTGCAGATGCAACAACAAGAAGTGAAGATGACTACTACTTTGCTTGAGGTTTTTTTGGAAAGTGTATTTTTGTACTAGTTTTATATCTTGCACCTAGTCATATAAAGTAAATGGTGATGGAATACATCTGATCCCATTTGCTTTAAAATATTTGTATTCAGGCTAAATAATCCCAGTTTTTTAATTTGTGGTTCATCTTTCATATTGACTGTTTCTTTCAGCTATATGTATTTTTCTGTGCCCCAAAATGTAGAGTTACAAAACATGAATTTTTTTCAAAAGCAACAACTGAATATATATATTTTACACATTAAAAAACACAAGATTTTCCAACATTATTCTCTCATTTCTCCATCTTCTTCTTCTTCTTCTACACCCCTTATGTACAGGACATTGTTGCACCTGGAAATAAAGAGATAAGTTATTTTTGCTGTAATTCACATGAATTTTAAAAAGACTGCTTTCTATAAAACAAATATAATTCTGTATTTGGTGTTATGTTTAATATTAAAACTGTTTTTATTGAATTTGTGTCATTTAGGTGCATTTGTCTATAACTGTCAAATACATTAAAGAAACAGCGCTTTATAAAGAATGAAATTGTGAAACAGTCAAACTTTGGCTTTGCAACAGATATTTCTACTATTTTGCTTTCCCAAACCTATGCTTTCCATTTTTATTTGTCATTAAAATCTTGGGGGATGGAGCACGTTGTGGAGATGCAAAGGAAATTCAGGAGAGGAAGAAGTTTATTTTGATTGTTCAAGAATCATGCAACTAACTTGCATTTATCAACAGACAATTTGAAATCAAAACTTTATTAAAGCACTAAGGTGTTTGATTAATGCTCTTTTTCCGATATAAGTAGTTATCAACTGATGACAATTGAGCCCAAAATTTTCATTGCTAACCAAGACATGTGTTAAGTGAGATTTGCCCTATTTTACAACTTTTCCTAACAGAGTTAAGTGAATTACTTCAGTTGTTAAGTTATAACACAATTCTTAAATGAATCTGGTTTCCCCATTGACTTTGCTCAAAATAAGGTTGCAAAAGGCAATCACATGACCCTGGGACACTGCAATCATCTGAATTTTGTGTATGTGACAGTGGGGAATGCTCAACAGTTGCAAGTGTGAAAAATGGTTTTAAGTCACTTTTTTCAGTGCCATTGTAACCTTGAATATTCCCTAAATAAATGGTTGTAAGTCAAGGATTTCTTGTACTACACAGGCAGTCCTCAGGTTATGAGGCAACAGGGACTGGAATTTCTGTCACTAAGCGATGTGGTTATAAAACATACCATCACATCGCTTACAAGTATTTCTAACGCTTCTGGTTGCCATTGTCAATTTCAGGATTGTGCATGAGCATGGCCGGCACATGATGCATCCAACTCACAGGCTAGGAATTTGACAGCCCTAATGTAGATTAAGTGAGGACCTCACCTGATGTGGGAAGAGATGTAAATCTCAGGCAAAATGCCAATGGGTGAAAGTTGCAGGTGAAAAGTTTGGGCAGGCAGATGCTACAGAGTGCAGGAAAGTGAGTGTGGGCAAGTATGTAGGTGGGTACAGAAAGTGCTTTGGAGCACAGATGAAAAAGCATTAAGAAGAGGAGTGACTGGCAACCTCCTGCCAGCTTTCTCATTGACTTTGCTTGTTGGGAGCCAGCAGGGAAGGTTGTAAACAATTGCTGAATCAGTGGTCATAACCTGACCTTTAGTTGATAAAGGTTATTTGTTAGATTTATAACTCCAAAAGTTTAAGGCATATCACATGTAGGGCTCCTCTCATTTGATTTTTCAAAATGATTTGGCAAGATAGGTGAAATGTACATCTGCCAATGTGTCAATTGGCCCAATAATTTCTAATAAATTTCCTGCTGTGGATTTTAACTTGTCTATCTTCATCCAGTACATCAATCACTTTTACAATACTTCATTTTAACCCACTCAGTTACATGAAGAAGTTACCTTATCAGAACTTCACCAAGATGTCCTGACAATGCACCATCAATATATTCTTCGGTATTGGCAAGCTGTACAAACAGGAATGAGTATTACTGAATAGGAGAGTTACATGTATTCCTTTTAATTAGAATATTCTCTACATTCTATCCTTAAAATTTAATAGAAGTTCAGATATTTAATATTCTAACTTGGTGGTTCCCAAGTATGAACTGAGTTCTGACAAGGAGCCTATCATATGCATATGTAATTTTCTTTAAAAAAGAAACCATTACACAGCTGGCACTTTTGGTTATCAAGATACTTCAGTGGTATCAGGTGGCAAGGAGAGAAAAAAAAATAGGTTGGCTTAGTCAATGGAGTGAAAGGAAGCACATCAGCCGATTTCAGAAAGCTCCTCCTGATCAGTGCTGACATTTATCTCCTTCCCTATATACAATATGTTATCTATTCTTGCTGCCGCCACACTCCTGGCATCATACCTGGCTATGATCCAAATAAGCTTACCATACTCTCATATAAAAATAGCAGTGTTATTGTGTAGATGGTGCCAGACTTACTCAGCTAATTGATGAGGCTCCTGGTGCATCCTGCCTTCTGCAAACTCCCTTTTATATTCTCCTTCTCCCATACATTTTGACACCCACCAGCTTTAATAATGAGGACTGTAGGTTTTTTTCTGTTTCCTCTCACTAGAAAGGTCATAATGCAGAGGTTCACTATAGAACAGAAGTAACCCTGGTCCATGCTTGCAGTCCCACTCAGTCAATAGCATCTCCAAATACAAAGGTCTCTTCCTTGGTATTCACCACTGAATACACTCTCAAGTGGGGAATCAGTGCAGAACAGGAAGAGAGCATTGGCTTCTGTAAGCCAACACAAAAGACTCCTTCAGCCAAAAAAGAAAATAAATTAGTTTGATTATTAAAAATGTTTCAAATTTATATTTAAGTTTCTTTAATCTTTTCTGACCAGATGTGTATATATAGATTTAATTTAGTTTTTGAATTTTTATCTATTTCAGTCAATATGTAGACAAAGATTTCCTCTGTCCCAACCATGTCTGCCTTTAGGGGGTGATGCTCATCTCCATTCTTAGCCAAGGGAGAAGTGTCTGAAGACACTTCTGTGGTCATGTGGCTAGCATGACTGATAAATATAGAGATACAAAGTAGAATTACTATCATATAGTAATAACTTTTTTGTTACACATAATGAAAATGTGATTTATTATTTAAGAAAATTTTGCTGTACCACCTAAAAATATCTGTAAACATGCAATTCTATGTAGACTGGTGAGCACCAGGAAGAAAGATGATCACAGCAGTCTGTTTATTTTCCACTCTGGCCATGGAAGAAGAGTCCCCTCTTCTTATTCTTATACAATAAGCTGGTGAGCTTGGAACTTCCTTTAGCAGCCAGCTTAATAGGAACTGGGTTATTTGACTAGGGTTTTGGAGAAACTAAGAATCCAATTTATATTTAAATGATATCAACAAAGGAAACTTCCCCTCTTCCAAATCCAGGATTTAGTTCATAATTCTTACAGGCATGAGTTTATAAGGGTATGTTTGTGGATGTTATATTAAAAATACTTTATTTACTTTAATAACATTGTACAGTATGAGCACTATAAAATTATAGACAACAAAGCATGAATCCTTTATTCAACACTGTTCAATAAAATATAAAGATTAACCTGATTGCTAAACTAATTGGGCTTTACATTTTGTTTTGTTTTTTCTGCATTCATATAATTTGATGTTATATTTGCATAGATTATGCCTCAATTTATTTGCTCAAAACTAATCTCTTACTGTACTTTGGTACAGCACAGAAGTATCATCTCCCTATATTTTCACCAATTGGATAATATGGATATTTTCTACCATCTTGACTTACCTGCATATTCATGTAGCCATCAACCGATACAAGATAGCCCTTGTATTCCATTCCCCACTTCAATTTCACCATTACTGGCTTCCCAGTTAGCCCATTTAGAAATGGCTTTGGATTGAGAGGCAAACTCTGCACAGACAATAAAATAAAAATGCACACACACACACAATTAGACTCTTATCCTGATTAAAGTTTGATTGCTAAGATTTAACAATTACAATTTTAAGATAAAGATTATAGCATTTCAAACAACTATTGGCAAAATACACCTTTAATTCTATAAATGCCAGCTTTTATTCTTATGACACTATAACCTAATAATGGTCTCATTATTTGGGACATTTTCCAGAGATGTGCTAAGGATTGTGGAAATTACAGTGCAATCATTCTGAAAACAGCCAAATTGGTGATGGGCATTTTAAAAATATATAATTCTCACTTAAAGTTGTACAAAACTCATGAGCATAATTACATGTTGCATTATCTTAGTGAATCCCAGAGCCAATTTTTTTGACAAAGAAGTGTTGTTTTCTCTACCTTAGTCTTTCACTTCATACTTCAATTCCAGCATCATCCAGACCATGACTAAGTTGCTGCACTATTAACTGGCCTTATTCTACTGGTCCACTGGTTTTTAAGCTTTATCTAAACAATAACTAAACAAGCCCCAAACACCATGACAAGAACCATACACAGTATTCAAGCCATATAGATGTCAGAAGGTATCCTAACACTAGGAATGTTAGTTTTAACCACCCAGGAGGGATATGTTGTGAGTCTCATCTTCAAAGGAGTTCCATCTGATGGAACCCAGGCAACATGTCTTTTCTGCTGTGGCCTTGAACATAATTCCACCCATTCTCCACTCCACACAAATGACGTTACTCCAGGCATAGTTTCTTCATCAGCCTCAAGGATTTCACGCAAGGTAAGTGTATGAGTCCAGTGACTGTTGTCCTCCTGAAATCTTGGTTTTGCTTTTTTATTCTAATTATATGCTCGATTGTTTTGAGATTGTTACTGTTTGTGCACTGCCCAGAATCACGTTTCCATGAGACAGGTCGCTATATAAATATGCTAAATAAAAAAATAAAATGTATGTATGCATGTTCCCACATAGTGTAAATAAAAGTTGCAAGCAATGTCCATGGATAGATCCCATTCTTCCCCCCACTAGATGCGCAGACACTCACATACCCTACATAAAGAAAACTAGGAATCTGCGAAGAGAATATAGTCCATTGGCGTCCAGAAATATTTCACAAGAAGAGTTCTCCACTCCTCTACTCATTGTAGAATACCTTATGCCACCAGACTTGAAATTCTAGACCTAGAAAACCTCGAACTATGCCACCTTCGGTCCGATTTAAGTATAGTATATAAAATCATACATTGCAATGTCCTACCTGTCAAGGAATACTTCAGCTTCAACCATAACAACACTAGAGCAAATAAGCCATATATAATAAACAGACAGCAAAGGTAATGATGGAGGGAGAATTTACAGATCTTATTAATATAAGAAGAGGTACAAGACAAGGATGTCCCCTATCTCCTTTGTTATTCGTATTAACTTTGGAAGTGTTGAATAGAAATATTAGAGATGACAAAAATATAAAAGGAATGAAAATTAAAAAGGAAGAATTTAAACTACAAGCTTTTGCTGACGATTTAGCTTTTATTCTGGAAGACCCGTTAGAAACCGCTCCAAAATTATTGGAAAAGGTAGAGACATATGGTGAGATGGCTGGCTTGAAAATAAATAAAAATAAAACAAAGATTTTGATAAAAAACATGTTATTGAGACAAAGAGAAGAACTGACAGATCTTTTGAAAATTCAAATTACAAACAAGGTTAAGTATCTGGGGATATATTTGACAGCAAGATGTAGCACATTAAAAGAGAATAATTATATTAAACTTAAACAACAGATAATTACAGATTTGAAGAAATGGGAAAATTTACAATTGTCATTAATAGGGAGAATTTCAACAATTAAGATGAATATTTTACCTAGAATTTTATTTCTCTTTCAAACAATACCAATTAGACTTGGAAAAGACTATTTTGAAGATTTAAATAAAACTATGTTGAAGTTTATATGGCAAGGTAAAAAAGCGAGAATAAAGTTAAAACTTTTGCAAGATGCTAGAAATAGAGGAGGTTTTGGCCTGCCTAATTGGGAATTGTATTATCAAGCTGCAAGTTTGATGTGGGTCAAAGAATGGATAACATTAAGAAAACATAGATTGTTGACATTAGAAGGACATGATTTACTGTTGGGCTGGCATGCTTTTTTATGGTACAAGGGAACTAAAACACAGGGGTATTTCAGAAGACATTATATACGGGAGTCTTTGTGGTTAAATTGGGAGAAGATAAAAAAACAATGTTATTTGAAAATTCCAATTTGGTTATCGACTATTGAAGCATTTTCCTATCCTATGATCTATAAAAAGGAACAAACAGTTAGATATGGGGAACTGTTGGATGAAAAGGGTGGACTTAAAACGATCCAAAATTTAGAGGAACAAGGTATAAGGATGAATTGGTTTTCATATGCGCAAATACACTCAAGATATCTTGAAGATTTTAAAACGGAAGGATTCTATGATAAACAGACTGATTTAGATAAGATATTGATGGGTACTGATGAGAAAGTGATTAAAAAGTTATATGGTTATTTATTGGGAATTAAGCTAGAGGAAGAACAAGTTAAAGAAACTATGATTGCATGGGGGAAGAATTTTGGATATGGAATTGATTTAGAGCAATGGCAAAAATTGTGGTCTCAAAATTATAAAATGACAATGTCAATAGCATATAAAGAAAACTTGTATAAGATGTTTTACAGGTGGCACCTTCCCCCGACAAGAATAGCAAGAATGTTCAAGAATAAATCTGAAAAATGTTGGAAATGTCATCAGATACCTGGCTCATACTATCATATGTGGTGGACTTGTGAGAATGCTAGAAAATATTGGACTAAAATTCACATGTGGTTGGAAAAAATGACAAAGAAACACATAGACTTGAAGCCAGAGATCTTTTTATAGGGAATTTTACCTGATATATATAATAAAGACTTGAAATATTTGATTGTAAATGTATTAACGGCGGCTAGGATTGTATTTGCTAAAAACTGGAAGAATGAGAAAATACCATTGCAGGAAGAAATTATTAAGAAAATATTGGAATGTGCTGAGATGAGTAGATTGACATTTGAAATTAGAGAACAAGAAGATAAACAATTTTATGCAATTTGGGTTTTTTTTTATCAATGGTTAGATGATAAAATACAATAATAGAGCATTAATATTATATATATGAAGAGTTTTTTAGGATTGATTTGTTATGATTATACGACAAATTGTTTGAAGTATTGTTATCTCGCAAAGCATGAATGATTAAAAGTATAGTCAGAAAAATTTTTTTTTTTATTTTTTTCTTTAGTAATATTAGAATATGGATTGACAATATGAGTGGTTATGCAATATAATTGTAATTGACACTATAAAATGAATGCACAAAACTGATGAACCAACCGATACACCGGAAGTATATATGAGAGTAGATGTTTTTAATGTTTTGTATGTTTGTTTGTTTGTAGAAAATTAATAAAAACTTTTAAATAAAAAAAAAAAAAAAAAACACTAGAGCAAATAATAGATACAAACTCAAGGTTAATCGCATCAAACTTGATTGCAGGAAATATGACTTCAGCAACAGAGTGGTCAATGTCTGGAATACTCTACCTGACTCTGTGGTTTTTTTCCCCAAACCCCAAAAACTTTTAACCTTAGACTGTCTACTATTGACCTCACCCCTTTCCTAAGAGGTCTGTAGAGGGCGTGCATAAGCACACCAACGTGCCTACCTTCCCTGTCCTATTGTTTCTTTTATTCTTCTTAGACGTATCCATGTATTCGTAACTATGTTTTTATTTCTACCTATTATGTTGTAAGCCAACTGGCAAACCAAATAAAATAAAATAATAAAACAAACAATCGTCTTTCCCAGCCTGATGGGTCTATTCAGCTGGGAGTGATAAGAACTCTACCCCAACGCATCTGTTGGGATAAACGCCTATTAACCTGAGAAGTGGGGGGGGGGGGGCATTAACCGCAGCACCCTGCCAATGCTGCAGCCAAGAGCCTCTTTCGAAACCGCGCTCCCAGATGCATCACCTGGAACTCGGGACCTTCCGATCGCGCTGTCTCCCCTCCCTTACTCACCATAGCAACCCGGCCAGGCGAAGGGCGGCTGCGACTGAAAAAATTATTCGGGGGGCAACACGTGCGCCCGCCAAACTTGCAAAAGAAAAGGACCGGAAGTGACGTCACACGCAGTCTCTCTCTCTCTCTCTCTCTCTCTCCCTTCGAGCAAAGCTTTCCTGTTGACCTTTCACCTGGACGGAATAATACTCCCCGTCCTGTTGATAGACTTACGCATTTTCCTATCTCTATGATCCAGGCGAAGACGAGAAGCAAAGGCGCTCTCCGATAGGCAGCAGCTTTTCAGAGAGACAAGGCGGATGGGCGGGGCGAGAGAAGCTGAATGTGATTGGGGGCAGGAGAGATAGTTAAGATCGGCGGGGTGGTTGAGCGCGCGCAGCGCCTCTTCAAGTTGTTCAAGGGGAGTCCGTTGTTTGGGCGGTTTCAAAGCTGTTCGCGTACACGGACCCCATTGGGTTTAGCGTATCAACAGAGCCGCAGTACGAATGCCTTTTCACGAGTGCCATTGGCTTTGATTTCTTACGGGAGGCAGGGCAGGGAGCGTTTTCCAGTTTTTGTCATCCACTGCAAAAACGAGCAGTGAAAGTAAAAAGTCTGTTTTATTTTAGGATGAAGCCCGTCCCTTTCAGCAGTATTACCTTAATTCTTAACTGTGTGGCGGTGGGCATGTTTGCTTGGGAGTTTTCCACGCACCCTTGTCACCATGGCAGAAAAACCTTTTTCACTGGGTTGTTGAAGACATCTATCTTCCAACATCATCCTTATCTCTGTGCCAATCTTCTGAGGAAACTGGTACAGGTTTAGATATTTCGGTGTAAAAGAGTTGTTGTTTTTTCTCCTTCCCATCACAACCGAGCACATTGCTGGACACTTTATCACAACCCAACACATTTTATCATGTTGGTGGACGTGAAATAAAGCCAAACATTTTTTGATACAAATATATTTACTAATTCAGAAGATTTTTTTTTTGGGGGGGGGGCAGGGACTAATGGACAGTTTGAAAAATATCAAAAGTGTTGTTTTTATACAGTATGTAGGTTCAAAAGTGAAAAGGTTCAACATCATCCACAATAGAGGAGTAGTTAGTAAAGATGATTGAACTTGCAGAGATTGTTAGACTTACTTCCTTAATTAGAGCAAAGACAATATACTGTATTTATAAAGACTGGAAACCCCTTAAGGGACTTTTTTCATGAAACAGAAAAAAATATGAATTGATGAATTGTGATTTTGATGATTAAGGAAAATGAGATAATAGAAAAAAGAAAGCTTTTTTGTTTTCATATAATAAGATATAATTGTGGATTCATACTTGTATTTGCTGCAAAGAAACCCAAAAGATAGCACAGTTTATAAGATACAGGTAATTTCCTTCTGGCTCAAAAAAGAAAAGAAGCACAGCAAAGTGCTTATTTGAATAAGCCCTTAGATTATAAGCACCATATAACCAGATGATCATTACTCAAAAGTTCAATCTAGGGTGTATTGGAAGAAATATCCATCTAGTTCAGTTCCAAGCAGGGAGAAAGAAACTGGAAACATGGAAGTTGATTCGAAAGACGATTTATTGATGGACATGGAACACATGGGTTTGAGGTCCTGGGCCGCTGACCACATGGAGTGGAGAGTAAGGATTATTTATACCTTCTCTTGGGCCTTGCCCTTGAGCTTCCTGTTCCTGTGTAAGAAATGTATTTTTTTGGCTGTAGCCAGGCTCCCATGGGGGCATGTGGGGTAATGTTTCTCTGAATCAAGTTTGGTTGGAGCCTGGAGAGTGATGATGTAATGAAGAACCTTGTGTTCTGAAAGGTGTTGGGCAATTCCTCTTGTGGCTTAATAGCTTTGTCCTGGTTTGGATCTTGAGTGAGGACTAATTTGATCACCCTAAGGCTGAAGGTCTTTTGTTTTGTAGACAGGATGGCCCAGTATTTCTGTCAACAAAGGTGGGGGCTGCTTTCCAAGAGCATGTTTCTCTTTTTCTCATCCAGGGAAGTATAATAATCTGCCTTTTTAATATTTCCTGAAATATTTCATTCGACTAGGAGAGGGGTGGGTTCTAACTTTCAACAGGTGCACTAGCGAAGACCCTTGGGGTAAAATGGGCAAGGATGGCATTCTGCTCAGCTCCAGTTCTCTCAGCAAGTCTTCTGTGGGACTACTCTGAACTTCAGTGGTATCCCATTATGTTCCAAAGCCATTTGACTATGCTTGAAAGAAAGAACAGACATTTGCATAGACAATTCCTTCTTTGGGGGTGGTTGGATATGATGATACTATATCAAGGTTCAATGGAACTTCAATGAGATATTTATTTCCATTGGTTAAAAAAAATTAAACTAGAAAATATTTGTCCCTTAAATATTCCAGAAGACCCATATCAGCTCCTTCATCACAGGATGCAACTGAAACTAAATTTAGCTCGCTTGGTTAGCCCAAGATGTAAGCAATATATGGTGCATCATTATTAATTTGCAGCAATTTGGATTTTGAAAAACTAGATTTGTTGTGGTTGTGTATGGAATGTGTCTAAATATGTGTCTAAAGACTATAGGTTACGGTGAATCACTGATCTCTTCCATCAAGTAGAACCAAAAGCAAATTCCCAAGATTACATAGATTTTATATGGAATGTTGACATGTGTAGGAAGTGTTGGCCCGCTTCCAAACCAGGAGTTAGATACTGGAAATAAAATGGAAGCTGACTGCAAGGAAATAATGTTTATTTGGTTTCCAGAATCTTCAGTAACAGCAGCAATGTTTTTAGGATGGCTTACCAAGTGGTTGATAAGTGGATGGATCTCTTGATGGAGATGCTCCAGGATTGTGCATTTTAGTGAGCTTGTGTCTTTTGCTATTCTGGTAGTGGTTAATCCTATTATGTCCTAAAGATCATGTCCTGTCTTTAGAATTTGGGTAGGGGAATATAGATTTTAATCCCATCATCTCCAGCCTTCTGTGTGTTATTGGTCCAGTCTTCCTGAATGGATACAAAATCTTCATTCCAAAAGAATAGTCTTTTCTGCTTAGGACTGTTTTCCCATGCAGAAGGACTGGGGCTGCTTTCTGCCTTTAAGAACATGTTTCTCCATTTCTCCTTTGGAGAAATATTCTATTGTGCCTCTTTTGATATTAAGAATAAATAATATTTTAAATTCGGGGGGGGGGGGCTCTTACAAGCACATATATTGTAGAAACCCCAGATACACTATGACTGATAAGGATGCAAAATAACAAGAACTGTGGCATGGGTATCATTCAAAGTATGAAGACACTACAATAACATTCATGGAAATGTAACAGAGCCATTTTGAAATTCAAAAAGTGTTAAGATATTTTAACAAGCAAATAATCAGAAGAAATTTAGTAGCACCTTTTTTGGCTAGGTGAAACTTTATTATCAAAATTAGAAAAAAATATTCATTAACTTTAACATAAAACCAATTTCAGCAATATGTATAATATATATGGTATTATGGGCTTTCTAATTGTTAACTGTTTCGCACACTATCAGACACAAATGAAAAAAGATATTTGATTTATTCGTTGAAGACTGAAACTCTATAATTTTGCAAATAGTCTAGTTCTGATTATATTAAAAATAGCTATAGCAAAATACACTTTGTATTAATGTATAAACTAAAGATATTGCACAGATAAGCTGCCCAAGGAGCTGCTGATACAGTTCTACAGAGGAATTATTAAGTCTATAACCTCTATAACTGTTGGGTTTAGTTCTGCAACCCAACAGGACACAGACTTCAGAGGATAATTAGGACTGCAGAAAAAACAATTACTACCCAACTGCCTTCAGTCAAGGACCTGTATACTGCATGAGTCAAAAAGAGGGCTGTGAAAATATTTACAGACCCCTCACATCCCAGACATAAACTGTTTCAACTCCTTTCTTCAAAACGACGCTATAGAGCACTGCACACCAGAACAACTAGACACAAGAACAGTTTTTTCCCAAAAGCCATCCATCACTCTGCTAAACAAATAATTCCCTCAACACTGTTCAACTACTAACAAAGTGTGCACTACTATTACTGTTAATCTTCTCATCACTCCTTATCATCCATCCCCTCCCACTTGTGATTGTATGAATGTAACTTTGTCGCTTGTATCCTTACAATTTATATTGACTGTTTCCTGGTATGATTTGATTGTTGATTGTACCCTATGACTATCATTAAGTGTTGTACATTATGATTCTTGATTCTTAATGAATGTATCTTTTCTTTATGTATACTGAGAGTATTTACACCAAGACAAACTCCTTGTGTGTCCAATCACATTTGGCCAATAAAGTATTCTCTTCTCTTCTCTTCTCTTCTCTTCTCTTCTCTTCTCTTCTCTTCTCTTCTCTTCTCTTCTCTTCTATTCTATTCTATTCTATTCTATTCTATTCTATTCTATTCTATTCTATATAGGTCAGTGGTAGAATTCATTTTTTCCTCAAACCTAAGACTAATATGCCGTGCTTGATTTTAAAGCACAAAAAAATTGACTGCACTGGTGAAAATGTAGAGCAATCCTACATTTAAAAAAAAAAATTCAAAATTGATGTATTGGACTCTGACTATAGATATTATATTAGCATGTATTAAGTACAGTAGATTACCTAAATTAGTGGGATAATTTGAAAAGAGATGCTCTCAGAAATATCTGGGATACAAAATATACAAGGAATTAAGTATTTTGCTGGTGGTCAATATGAAGAGGGAATGTAGTCTGGCATATTACATGTTCCAATGCAGTCTTGTGGCATGACTGACAATGGTGTCATCCCAAGCAAGTTTGCACAACTTGTAATCCCACTAAGTAAAATGTGGAATACCAACAAAATTTTATTAGTATCCTTTTTGACCCAGGAGCTGCAAAAAGAGGTATTCATCCAGAAATGTAGACTGCAATCCAAAATATATATATAACTAAATATATATCTGCAGTTATGCATGCAGTCTTGCAAGAAGAGGGATAGTCACATGTTCTACAGCATTGACTGCAAAGCAGTAGAATAATAATAGATCTACAGATCCTTCCCTGCTTCATAAGACTGAAAAGAGGGAACCTGAGCTTGTCCAGACAAAAGTATAATATGACAAAAAGGATGAAGGCAGCTGACAAGAATCTGTAAAGTACGGTGTTCTTCCTCTAAAACCGTCTGTCTTTGTTTCTATGGAGGCAAGGGTAATAGAGGTGGAAAGGGCTCCTTTGATGGGCAGATTCCCAGGACCTCCCTTCTTAAATACCAGGTGGATTGCTTTCTTCTTTGAATCTATAATGCACATTCCAAGTGACCCATTTATAAATGTGTCAATCAGGATAACTTCGTAGGCTTAGCCAAATGTAGCCACTTTCACATGGAAATAATGCTAACACCATAATGTTCTATTTGTGCTCAGATGGATTACACAAGCAAGGCCTCTGCCTGGCCTGATATAATATATCAATAGGACATTCCTGTTCCTTCGAAGCTTAAAAATCCATCAAAGAAACTTAATTCTAATGATATTGCAAGCAGTTTGTATGAAGCTGTCAGTTTCCTTGCATAAGTACTGTGAACTTTAATTTGCTTGTTACACTAAAGCGTCCACAGCCACTATGTCAAAAGATGAAAACAAAGCAAAGAAAAACAAAAAACACGGTTTCATAAGCTTCAAATTTTTATTGTTTAAATGCTGTTTTTTTTTTCCTTTTTAAGGAAAAAAAGGCAATGCTACATAATTACATCATGGTCCTACTGAAATCAGTACTGCATAAAGACCATTGTGGGCTTTTGACTATTTGAATAATCTTTCCAATGGGCTTCTGGAAATCAAAAAGCATTCTGATAATCATTTAAAACTGAGTTGGTAGTTTCAAACAGAAAATGATGTATTTTTGACATTTCTCTCATATGTGATTTAGGCTTATACTGGTGTGCAAATACATATACATACACAGATATATAATAAAATCACACACACACACACACACACATACATACACACTGAGAAAAGAATTGAACATGTGCTGACAAAAGGATATGTTACTCTCTGTCTCAAAAGAAACAATTGAAGCATTAGTACTATATGCCACTTCTCACTTTAATCTTTTCAGATATTTTTCATCATTTTTGACACTACTATTTCTCAGAGGAGTATTCAAAGTATAAGCAAACAATTCCTTTGCCAATCTTCAACTTTTAGTTAAGATAGTGATTCTAATGGAATATTTTTTCATATAATTGTCACCAGCTCATTTTCTGGTTCAGCATGTCATCCTTGCCACTAACTTCTTTAAAAGTTTAGTAAAGAGTGGAATGTCATAATGTTTAATTCTTGTTGCTAAAGCAAAAAAATAAAAAAAATCACAAATTGGTGATTACCCAAATATCTGTGTATCTTTCATTAACTTATTTTTAAAGCTCTATATGAGCAGTGCTTTAACAAGAAATTTAATGGAATTTTTATACATAGTTTAATCATTTTCATATAATTCCAATGAGCAAGAAAAAGTAGATCACTACCTTTCTTTAGCTCTTCTTTTATTACTATATTTTCCACAGATGCTATGTACTCATACTGTTTGTCTAGTTAGATATAATTATATATACAGTATAATAGATACAGACCTGCCAACCCCTGATAAAGGAAAATCTGGAGACCCATGAAAAAAAATCTGGAGATTCTATAAAAAATAGTGAGATTCATGGTCACGTGAATAACTAACCAATCAGAGCGTGTTATATCCCGTGGTAGAAAAAGCAAAATGGAGGCACCCAGAGTAAAAAGAAATGTGCTGTATGTATATATGACTGTATGGTAATATCGATATTGCGTGATCTGAGAAGTGGCGTCATGTCGTTTGTGTGAGAATCAGAATTATGCACGTATAAGCTGACCCCCAAATTTTTTTGGGGAAAAAAAGCGTTTTAAATTTGGCGTGAGACCGTGAGACATGACAAAAAATCGTGAGACTCACGGCAGAACCGTGAGAGTTGGCAGGGCTGTAGATACAGATATAATGGTTATCACTATGTCTATATAGAGATAATAATGCTTATTATAGCTATAGAATTGAAGGTTGGATTATTGCAGTGCACTCTTCATTGACCTCCCTCAATAAATATTGAGAAATTATGGGTAGCCGACAATAAATGATTCAAACTTGTAATGGTTATGTACTCATAACCCCTTGCTTTGAGAATTGCATTGGTTACTAGTTGACCTCAAGGTGCTATTTTTACAACTTTACAATAAGCTCATAGCTCAGGGCTTGGGTGTCTGGGGAAGTACTTTCTCTTAGTTCAATAAGATCACTTAGAGAAGAGATGTTCTGTGTGTTTCCTCTTAGGAAGATATGCATCTGATATGTGTCTTTTCAGTCACAAATTCTCAGCTACTCTTTGGCACAAATGCAGGGAGAAAATAAGACACTCTTAACTTCAGTAATTTGTAACACAAAAACTTATTGTTTATTCCTTTCTTCGCCAGGAGTTCGAGATAATAGCTAAGCAAACAAAATAAAGTTGGATCTAACCAGAGTTTCCTGGGACTCGATATTTATAATGATTTCCCCTCATTACCCTTCACTACCCCTGATTACCCTTATTGCCCATGATTACCATTTTTAATGAAAATTGCTCATATGAAGTCAATCACATGAATCGTGGTTAATGCATAGATTTTCACCTCTCAGCATTTTACATAGACCGCGCATATAATTATGATACAGGGTTTATTCTGATAAAGAGGAATGCCATCCTTCAGGTCACTGTGGCTTCGATGCAAATGTATGTGTAGCATAGTTGCGACACAAATGTAATTATGGACCAGGAAATCTGCAGGGCCCTTTCCTGACTGGTTTTAGAAATTGCCTAAAATATTGTTTCACTTTGGTGCTGGAATGTTGTAATTGCTACCTCTACAAAAGAATGATGTTTTTAACATTGGACTGTTAATTGTTGTATGTTCCCATTTTTTAATACATTGTTTGTTTGATAGAATTGCTGAATTATTGTTGTATGTTCCTTTGTTCATTATTTTGTTTTAATCTGTGTTTATAAAGATGGGAATTCTACACTATTGAATCGGTTTTAACCGAAGCAATGTAGAAGCCTTGTAAAATAAATGCATACTTGTTTTTCAAAGAGACAACTACAAATAGGCTCAGTTAATTATGTTAATTAAAATAAATTAATCAAAGGATTATAAATTTTCTGGAACAATTGCTCAAGTAAATTTTACATCCATAGTTCTGTGTTCAAGTTAGGGTAGCATAAAATTATAGACAGAAATTTTAAATAATATAATAAATTTTAAATACTAAGAACATTACAGTCAAAATCTGTTTAATAATGGATGTCAAATTTCATAACTAAAAATATAGAATGGTATCTTAACCAGATTAATGTCATGGTGGGTTGCTTGTTTTACAATTGTCTACTATTAAATTTCTTGCCTTTTTAAAATTAGAGATAAATAATAAGTTAGATTTGATGTATATTTTAGATTTTTAAAAGATTTGTATATTAAGTTTTATCGTATGATTCCCATAAGTGGCAAAGATAAAGAGTAAATAAATGATTGGCATCTTGTCTGAGCAAAATCCTTAAAACATTAATAAGAATTGAAATCAGATATTTGAAAATATATTAATGAACATGTTTTAATAACATATATTGTAAATAAAAATATATGTTGCTCAGAACATCAGAATACAGTAATAATTTAATTATAATTCAATACCAAGGAATAGGACAATATTAAAAAGAATGTAAGCCAAAAGTTAAGTTTACAGGCTAGGCTCCTTGACACCCAGGATCCTGGACACCGACCCAAAAGTTAAGTTTACAGGCTAGGATCCTTGACACCCTATATAGGTAGGATATGACTGTAATAAGAGAGAAGATGTATGTGAAGATAGTGCTTTATGTAACTGAATTTAATCAATTTTTCAACAAAGCCTTTTTCAATTTGTACTCAACTCTGAAGACTTCATGGATATATCTATGTAGTTTTGTAAGATAGATTGCCTTGGTTTTAACTTCATTCATGCCTGCATTGCAGATGCAGAGGCCCTTTAATTCCATACAAGACAGAGTAGCTTATAGCATTAAAAATGAAACAAAAGAACAAAGTTCACATCTGATTGGAAGAAAGAAGATACTTTATAGGACAGGTGGATATCCTGTTTGAAGGAATGTAGCATGGCAGGTAAACCAGGCAGCACACTTGCACTAGAGCCAGAAAACATTATTTTTAATTTATAGCAAGACAGAACAGGCAGAAATTGCCTTACTGCTATCATATGTAGAAGATTGCATTGTACAATCCTGTCCTAAAAAATGGCCAGCCAATCATACTTGCACAAACACAATCTGGTCAGCCTAGAGCAGGGGTCGGCAACCTTAAATACTCAAAGACCCATGAATGTCCTAACCAGGAGTTTCCTCTTCATTTCTGGAGCCGACCGGAAGTCTGTTTCCTCCACCATAGAGTCTTCTCCAAGTGTGGCATCCTTTTTCTTCTGCTGACCAGAAGTCCGGTTCCCCCATCATAAAGCCTCCTCCTAGCATGGTGTCCTTTTTCTTCTGCCAACCGGAACTCCGATTCTCCCACCATAGGGTCTCTTCCTAACGCAGCATCCTTTTTCCTTTTACCAACTGGGGACAGGGAGCTGCAGCAGAGGGATGAAAGAGCCACATGTGGCTCCAGACCCGTGGGTTGCTGACCCCTGGCCTAGAGTCTAGAGTAGACTAACTGATTCCAGTGAATCAGGCCCTCATATCCATTGAGATAACTGCAATGGTATTATAAAAGAACATTTCTTGAAGAGATCACAATGGTCAGCTTTCTAGCACTTGAGAGACTTGATTTAGGTGACATGATCATAACCTACCAGTATTCTGTCCTTTTTATTGGCTTCTTTATTGGCTTATTTTGTTTCTCTGGACATCCCAAAAAACCTGGCTGATGTATTAAAATTACTCAGGAAGTTAACATACGGTCCTTGTATCTGGAAAAAAAAATCCTTTTTAAAAATTTATTTATCAGTACGATATATTATCATAATATAAATTCTCTAGCTATTAGACCATTTTTAACAATTAACAGCCAGACATAGATGAAATGAAGTATTGTTTTGTAAAATGGACTACTGTGCAGAATTATAGCTAGCTTATCAGGTATTTTCAGTTGTACTTCGTATTTCCTTCAGATGTTTGCAAACAACTGTAACTCAGAAAATTCAGAAAGTTGACTAGATATTTTTTGTCACAATTATCATGCAATAAATTCATTTGAAATATGTACCATAGAATAGCTACATATTGACTTCTCTGAAGTATCAAAAATGTACTGAAACACATTGCTTCCCACGAATACAGTATGTTTGATAATAATTTTATTAAACATCTGTATTTTCAGTCAAGATAATTAAGTAGATTCATTCCCCACTTTCTTTCTTAGGCCAATATTAATCTGATTAGCTCAGACTTAATAATTACAATTTTATTTTTAAAATGTATTATAGAACTTGTTTTAAGAGTGAAGAGATGATATAGAATGATCTATAATTATTATCCTGATGGATGTATGAGTATGGACTAACCACACAAACTAAATTTAGTTTCAAATATATGAACTGAATATAAATAACTGCTACACATTCTTGAACAGTAAGTTTATTTGACTCTTGAATTCATACTTTAAAGCAGGAGTCACGAACCTTTTGGACCTCAGGGACCACCAAACTTATAATTTTACATCCCAGGGATCACTAACTGGTTCTGTGTGTGGCCTAATTTGTGGGTATGGCTTGGTGGTCATGTGATTGGCTGGGCATGACTTGTATGTAAATATTATAAATATTGATATAAATATTGATATTTTATTAAAAAAGAGCAACTTTTACCCAAAATCAGGCAAAGCAAGCAGGCAGACTGAGTTGCTCACAGAATCACAGATTCATTCAGAGATCTATCTATCTACCATCGACTAGCTCAGTCTGTCACATAAAATTTGCTTGCAAGCAAACTCACAAAATTAACTCACAACACACCATGTATGTAAATATTGAATTTTATTTTAAAAAAGAGCAACTTTTACCCAAAATCAGGCAAAGCAGGCAGATTGAGTTGCTCACAGACTCATTCAGTGATTTATCTATCAGCCATCGACGAGCTCAGTCTTTCAAATGTGCTTGCTGTGAGTCTGCACTGAAGTTGCTTGCAAGTAAACCTTCAGTCCTAAGGGAGGTTCGGCTATCCTTAAAAGCAGAGCCGTAGATCTAAAGACTAGCTAGAAAGCAAGAAATTCAACCATTTCCTGCTTCCTAGCTTATCTAAATCTCCCAGCACAGCAGAACAGATGATGGTTGGAAAAAGGAAAAAGGAAAAAGAGCAATTTAGCAGGCAAGTTTGCTGGGTAAGGAGTGAGTGGGCAGGGAGGGTTCCCACGGGCCATTTGGGAGGCGCAGCCTTGTGTTTCTGCATAGCCTGGATTAATTGCTTTTGGGGGGGTGCTCTGGGGGTGAGATTTCTCTGGGGCTCAACAAAATTT
Organism: Laticauda colubrina; assembly: GCA_015471245.1. Lineage (NCBI taxonomy): Eukaryota > Metazoa > Chordata > Lepidosauria > Squamata > Elapidae > Laticauda > Laticauda colubrina. Next base: position 37,589,299 of record BLBF01000022.1, on the reverse strand, counting down.
TCTCATGGCCCACCAAGAGGCTGCAGCCCACTGGTTGGCAACCACTGCTTTAAAGCACAAATAAACAAAAAAAACCACATACGAAAATTGCTTTGAAATGCTTTGGCAGGCACTGGTGTCCATGTTGTGTTTCATTGTTTTATATTCATTTGACATAATTTCTCCCAGACAGCCTTATAATTGACAGGTGAAAAAGGGAAAAACATGACTAGAAACCTGAAATGAAGGGGCAGAGATACCAGTAGTGAGTCGGGAACAAAAATCCATTTATCAGTTCAGTGGAATAGGAAAGGATATCTAGGCATAGCAAGTATGATGTAATACCAAATGTATGCGAAACATAACAAGAGTTTGAGAGGAAGACTCAGTATGTATTGTAAGGAAATTTGAAAGGGTAAAAAAATAGTTGAAATGAAGAAAACAAAGCACATTATAATTTATGTAATTAAAAAGTAATAATAAAAGTAAAGTAAAAATAGTTATTCTGGTGCCATCTTTGGGGATACCTCAGAGACAAATATAAAAGATCATAAAATCCATGGAAGGTTATCTGAATTAGCTTTATAGTCTGCACTAGTTTTTTTCTGATCTGGTGCCATTAAGATCTGCAGGGATGAAAGCTTTCTGGAGATCATAGTCAGTTTTGCCAGGAAACTGTTGTTCTGCAATTGAATCAATAAAATGAAATTGGAAGAAAAATGCATTTATTATGAATCATAGGATGGAGACAGATGCTTCATTTTTGAAAACAATGCAAGAATTTGGAAAGTGATCTTTCTCATCACAAAAGAATTCAACCCACGTTTACAAATGATAAAGACTTAAGGCCATGTCACACTGCCCAACGGATGCAAAAAGGACACAGCGGACGAGCAAAATGTTCCATCCGTTGTTATCCGCTCTCAAAAGGGGCAAAAATTTGCATAACCGGAGCGGATATCACGGACGTGGGGAGGATGCAGGGTGGATGCAAAACGGATGCGGAACGGAAGCCCAGCGGATGGGAGCGGATGGCACATCCGGTAGGCTTCTGTGGGACCGCAGCAAAGCGGACGCGACACGGATACAGCGGATGCAGAACGGACGTGGAACGGATGAAGCGGATGCACAGCGGATGCACAGCGGATGAAGCGGATGCAGAGCGGAAGCCTAGCGGATGCACAGCGGAAGCCTAATGGATGCCTGGCGTTAATTGCGCATGTGGGGAGGATGCATTGCGTCAGCCCCACGGATATAACGGAAGCAGCTCGGAAGCAGGTTGTCATTCAGAGGAAAGACCTGCTGCCGGACGGATTGGCTGCCTTGCCTGCCCTGCCTGCATGTCTGCCTGCAAGCCTTGCTGCCAGCCTGCCTGCCAGCCTTGCTGCCAGCCTTGCTGCCAGCCTCCCTGCCAGCCTCGGTGCCAGCCTTTCTGCCAGCCTTGCCAGCCGGTCTGCCAGCCGGACTGCCTGCCAGCCTTGCTGTCTGCCTTTCTGCCAGCCTTGGTTCATGTCTGCCTTCTAGCCTTGGTGCCTGCCTGCCTGCCAGCCTTCCTGCCAGCCTTGGTGCATGCCCCCCTGCCAGCCTTGGTGCCTGCCAGCCTGCCAGCCTTCCTGCCAGCCTTGGTGCCTGCCTGCCTGCCAGCCTTGGTGCCTGCCTGCCAGCCTTCCTGCCAGCCTTGGTGCCTGCCTCCCTGCCAGCCTTGGTGCCAGCCTTCCTGCCAGCCTTGGTGCCTGCCAGCCTGCCTGCCAGCCTGCCTGCCAGCCTGCCTGCCAGCCTTGGTGCCTGCCTCCCTGTCAGCCTTCCTGCCAGCCTTGGTGCCTGCATCCCTGCCAGCCTTCCTGCCAGCCTTGGTGCCTGCCAGCCTCCCTGCCAGCCAGCAATCCCACAACCATGCGGAAGCACAGCAAGCCTCAGCCATCTTCTGCCAGCCCTGGCAAGAGGGACAGGGCTACCACCCCGCCCCCTGGCCCTCACTCTGGTTCTGCTGGGGCTTCTGCAACACGGGCTCGCTCTTCTGGGGCTGGGGCTTCTGCTGCTTCTGCTTCTGGAGGAGCTGATGACAAGCACTCCAGCACCAGCCACCTCCACAGCACCTGGACCGTCCACCCCTGAGACTGAGTGACCAAGAGGAGTGCCAGAGACTCATTTTTGTTTTATACCTTGTTGTTAATAAAGTCTATTTATGATTCACACATTTGCTTCATTTTTTTTTTTATAAAGTCTTGGTGGAAACTTTTAGAAGTGGTTTAAGCCTTTGCATGCTTGTGGGATGGCTTAAGATAGCTGTGGGATGGGCAGGGATACCTGTGGGATGGGCAAGGATACCTGTGGGATGGGCAGGGATACCTGTGGGATGGGCAGGGATACCTTTGGGATGGGTAATAGCTGTGGGATAGATAAACCTCCAGTGCAAGCATAGTGGGACTGGATGGTCCACCCTCCCAGGTGCCACACCTTTGGCCCTTTATTATCAATAACAATGTAATAATTATCCACACATGTCAATATAAACACAACTCTTTATTAAACGCCCTGTTCATTGTAGGCCAACCAAACATACATGGCCCAATCTCATCCGAGTGATGAGACAGGCTGAAGGAAGCATCCATTAAGCATTTACCATCCTGTCTTGCCACTCCACTGCTCCAGCTGGGGAGTTGCACCAGTGTTTCAGGAGGTTGCGCTGCTTCTTCGCTTCATGTGAGGCTCTGTTGGGGCCTTGCACATCCTCAATGTCAATCAGGTTTCGCCTTTGCCTCCATTCACCAGGCTCCCTGTTCCCATTGCCTTGCTGGATGTCCATGAGCCTGTTCTGCAAGACTGGGTAGCGGGTGCGCATGAGATTGTGCAGGATGCAGCAAGCTTCCACGATGTTCCTCACGGTCTCTGGGCGATGGTGCATGGTGGTGAGAAGTACCTGGAACCTGTTGCCCAGGATGCCAAAGGCATTCCCCACCACCCGCCTTGCCCTGGACAGCCTGTAGTTGAAGATCCTCTCTTCACGGGTGAGGAGTCTGGAGGTGTAGGGCTTCATGAGGTAGGTTGTGAGGGAGAAGGCATCATCCCCCACGATGAAGTAGGGCACATCTTTCTTGTCGTTGGGCAGGGATTCTGGATCTGGGAAGCCCACGATGAGGTTGCCTTCCAGCCCCTCCTTGAGGTGACTATTGTTGTATACCTGGGCATCTGAAGATGAGCCGTTGACTGAAGCATCGATGTAGATGAACTTGTAGTCAGCATCGACCATGGCAAAGAGGATGATGCTGAAGAAGCCCTTGGAATTGAAATAAGTGGACCCCGAGTTGGCTGGAGCCTTGCAGGCCACGTGCTTGCCATCGATGGCTCCAACGGTGTGTGGGAAGTTCCACCTCTGATACCACTGCTCTGCAACTTTCTTCCATCCTTCTTCAGTGGAGGGACACTGGAGGAGCTCCTCCTTGTATTCTTCGATGATGGCCTGCACCACTTCTCTGACCACAATGCTGATGGTGTTGTGTGGCACCCTCCAGCCGTACTGCATGCTCGTGTAGGTGGTCCCTGAGGCCAGGTGGCACAGAGTGAGTGCCACCTTGAGTCCAGGTTCCAGGCTGGGCCGGAAGCTGGTGTTTGCCTTGGTCAACCTGGGTGTCAGCCGCTGCACAACTTCGTCAAACATGGCTGGAGGCATTCTCATGAAGTTCTGGAATGCCCGAGGGTCTTCGTTCCTGAGCTCCATCATCAGCTTGTTGTACAGTCCGTCCTCTGCTCTTCTGGCAAACCATCTTCGGATCCAGACTCTTTTTGGGTGGCTCCTTTTTTTCTCGCAGTAGACTTCACAGAACCTGCAGATGGCTTCGCACTGTTGCAGAATGATGGTGGCTGCCGAAGGGACTTTGTTACAATCCACGGTGGACATGACTGGGTGCTGTGGAAGAGGAAGAGTCAGATGAAGGCTGCAGAGGTCTGCACCGCTGGGCTGCTGGTCTGAAAGTGAGATGTAGATGAGTTCCTCCCCCTTTTTATAGGCAATATAGGTTTTCCGCTAGGCATCCTCTAGGCATCCTGTAGGCATCCTCTAGACATCCTTAATATCCGAGATAGGTCCCCTCTGCAAACGTTTTTTCCGTTTTAAACACTTTGTTTCCATTCTGCATCCGCTAGGCATCCGTTCTGCATCCATTCCGCGTCCGATCCACTTCCTCCCATCCAGGCGGATGGAGTTGCGCGGATGCGTCTCGGATGCCTAGCGGATATCGCGGATGCGTAACGGATGCGTAGCGGATGCGTAGCGGATGCGTAGCGGATGCGGAACGGACAAACTGGATACATTTTCCACGCAAAAGTTTTGGGCAGCCCAAAACTTTTGGAGTGGATGAAACGTCAATAAACGGATGCTGGACGGATAGAGAGGAAGCCAAACGGAGGCAGTGAGTACATCACGTTTTCGAAGGATGGCAAGGTTTTTTGTCCGTTTTACATCCTCTTTGCATCCGTTGGTTCACTGTGACATGGGCTTTACTGGTGTTATATTGCTTAACATATCTTTGAAAATGAAGACAGCTAGGAGTGAGACTGGTATTAAAAAAATACATTCCACTGTGTACTGCAAGAAACAGTATTTCCTATCAGCCATTGTTTAAAATCAATCACTCCTCCAGGGAAAATAGCTAAGAACTATTTCTGAATCCTATAAGAATAAAACTGGGATCACCGCAAGCACATTCTTTTATTCTCCCTACTTCCTAAGCTCATCTATTTCAAAAGTTTGAACAATGGAAAAATTTAAAATCTCTAGTCCCTACAATGCAAATGTTAGTGTTAGCATAGTGTGAAAAAATAGTACTATAGTCCATAGTCTTAGGATACAGCCAGCCCAAGATATTTCATTGGCTTAAGTAAAGGTGTGCCCCACCCCAAATTCAATTGAAGAGGAAATGGCTGGATTGACTCAACTGAATGCTGAGAAGAGCATAGAAGCTTCTATAACTGAAAGGGGCAAAACTTTTGTGGCCTGGGATAATCCAATTGGGCAGGTTGAGGATGCAAAGTAGGTGGGACAGCTGGTCATTGTCCATCATAAAAGATTTAATAAACAGAATTGGATGGGGTTTTTTCCTCTCTCTCTTTTATTTTGTGTTAAATCAAATGACCGGAAACCAAGCTGCAATTTTGGGCAGTTGTTTTGGACAGGGTTTTGGGGGTTGTAAGTGACTTATCCTCTCTTTAAGATGTGGGGTAAGTGAAGCAGTTTAGGAAACTCTGGGCTGGCTCTGCAGCATTTACAATTTTCTCTTCTAACAGAGTGGAATGTACCAAGTAGGTTACTTTTCATTTTCCTTCTGAGTATTAAAACTTCAAGTACAGAGAAAATATAGAAAGAAAGAAAGCCAAACTGTCTCTAAAAGCTGAACTTTAACAGTCTCTAAAAACTCTATAAATTACAGCCCTTGTGTGCACACCCATACTCAAGGAATCTACTGCAAGATGCAAGAGCAGATCCCCCTCCAGGGTAACTATTCTAGTTTGGCTGTATATTGTGTTGTATCCTACCTTTTACCTTGCTAAGGAAACTGGCAAGGAACCAAGTGGCTTGCAGCCATAAATGAAAGCAAAGGAATTCTTGGCATTTTTCATTTAAAGGTTATATGCCAATAGAAATTCTTTCTTCTGAAGTACTATTTAAAATTACCAAGCAGCTATTTTAGTCAGCAAACTCACATGCGTTGGGCAGGTAATGAGTAACAAAACCTGTCTACTAGGCGCAATAATAGTAATATATTGCTTTTACTTTTTCAATTGAAAAGAACAGCACTGCAAACAAACATATTCTTAAATTTTCCCAAATGCTCCTTTTTGAGTATGAAAAGGCAAAAAGGCAACAGGTTGGAAAAACCTGATCTAAGTCATTTGTCACAAGCAGCAGCAAATAGTAGTACTTCTCAATTGGACAGCAATATACTGTAATTAAGAGGCATGACATCCATTATATGTTTCTTTGATCAACATCAATATCAATCTCTCCTGCCTTTCCCTGGAGGGCTGGAACCCTAATTTAGGCACATTTCAGAAAAGTCAATTTCAATTATTTCAGAAGTTCCAATGCAAACTAACTGTGCAATTTGCTGAACTTTCCAATTAAGTTAAAAGGCAAAGTCAAATTTGAAACAGAGTTCATTTGTCTTCCTAGAGCAGGGGTGTTAAATCCCATCATCATGGCAGCATCACATGAGGTATTGAGATTTCCACTCCCTTTGCTAAACTGGGCGTGGGCATGGCCAGAGCATGATGCATCTGGCCCATGGGCCGGGAATTTGACAGCCCCTTCCAAGAGGCTCTAGAACTGGAATCTGTTGCCAGTCAGAACAAGTCTGAGTTCTTGAAACAAATAATAAAACAGCAATAGATGCAGCTGTTTCTACATTTTTAAATGAAGTCCACCATCATGGTAGTTTAAGAGAGGGGGGGAGAGAGGGGGGAAGGGAGGGAGGGAGAGAGAGAGAGAGAGAGAGACGGAGACAGAGAGAGATGTTGATAAATAGTTCTCATTCTGAAAAATCTGGAAATTTTTACATTCTCCTTTATAATGGAATTTAACATTATTTTATTTCTAAGTTGTTTTCTTTTGAAATATTCCAAGTTATCATAAAGTATTCTAACAAATATTATAGCCTTAATATTAATTTTAAAATATAATTTATAATCCATGATAGAATGCTCCCACCTTTTCCAAATGAGGATTTGGGAAAAATTTCATATGGCTCTAAAATATATAAACCGTCCATTGCTGAGGCTTTCTTTACATTTACTTATCAAATTTAGTGGAGAATTGATAATATACTCACAATTATATATAATGATTATTCATATATTCATATAGTATATATTCATATAGCATAAATGATTACATAATAATAATCCACTGTAACATTTTTGATGGCTAAAATTCATATCCAGAGAATAATGGAAAGATATTATAAAGTATAATTTGTAAGTTACTAATAATATACAGAAGGTGACAAATGTGAACAGCAGTTAACTATTCTATATGAAGTTGATTCAGTGACCCATATAAACTAGATTCAGAAATCAACTACTAGTATGTCATTTTTTAAAAGTATTATTTGAATTTTGAACCGGTTGATTCTTGTAGCTGACACTAGATGTCACCATCATTATTCAATTATGAATAATTCAATTTTAATTAGGAATTCTCCACATAATTTATGTTGGATTCCACTATCTCTTGTTTTTTAGTCTATTTTGTTTCATGTGTACACCTCCCCTGTGATTGAAATTCAATGCCAATTCTTCATTATTTTTGATAAATTTTAACTGAACAGTTAAAGCTGAACAGCTGAATAAATGTTCTCATTTCACTGGTGGAATTCATAGTGGAAGAATTGTAAAAGTGATAAACACAATGATTTCTGTACTTTTCAGTACTGTAGTCATGAACCATATGTATATACATATACATTTACATATACATATACAAAAACATAAAGTCTTGCAATTTAACAATTCTGAAAATGTTGACAACTCATATAATTGTATAATATTGAATACGTTGTATATATTGAGGAATAGGGTATTGCCAGTAAAGGGAAAACTTTGAAGATTCAGTATTGATATGATGCTTCATTTTTCTCTTCATAAAGCAATAAATGAAAGAGACATGGAGACAGAAATTAACTTTTCCATAAAAGATCACAGAAGAATTTTGATTGAGTGTTAGATGCCCAAGTAGGAACCTATTTTTCAGTCTCTGCCTTTCATCTTTGTGAATTATTATAGGTCAAGTGGGGCCTTGAGATTCTGTTTAACTTTTCAAGCTAGGTTCACATGGGTAATAGGTTTTTTTAAATTTTACTGAGGAAAAAGAATTAGCTGGTTATCAGAAATAGTATATGTGTGTCAGGTGAGAATAACTATTTTTACTCCTTTTTTATAGTGAATAGCATAGTTTTTAAGACGAACGGTTGATTTCAGGTAATATTAATTCTAATATAAGAAATTATACTCAGGCATGGAATCCTGTTGGCTTGAAAAGATTCCAAAACTTTCTTCAGTCTCTTTGGTGAATTCATATAGTCGAGAAAAACCAAGGAAGAGAACACTCTAACAACAAAATTGACTGTGCTCCTTATTTATGATTTTTTTTTTAATGCTTTTTAGTCCTGAAAAGCAAATGGCATAGGTGGATGGGCATTAACACAGGATTGATTTCTCCAGACTGTTAGCTTGCCTACTACATGTTATGACCGTATGCCTCCTGATTAGCTAAAGCCACCTGGGAAGTGTCATGTGGCCTGATTCTGGCAGTGGTGAATTCTTCCTTAAGGTACAGGACAGTCTTACTATCTCTTAAAGAGAAGAGACATGTCCTTCTCAAGAAGTCATTGCTAGATGAAAAATTGTCCAGAGTGACAATTTTCATCCAATCTTTGTGTGCATGATGAGTCCAGAGAATGATGGAAGGAGCAGATTATCTGGATTCCTTTCAGATAGGATTCAGACCTGGGTACAGAGATAAAAGCATTGACTGCACTTGGAAATGATTGTTGATGGGAGCAGAATAGGTATGGGGCATCTATCCTTAGTTTTCTGGCCTCTGAAGCATCAATCAAGGTATCCTTCTGGATCAGTTTTGTGATTTGGGAGTAGTAGTATTGTGTTATGCTGATACTCTTCCTTCTCTGTGATTACAATCAGTACTGGTGGGGAGATAGGTCCACCATACAGCCCCACTCATACAATAGTTTGTGTTGTTCTATAGGGTTTAGTACTATTTCCACTCCTATCCTATATGAAGGTACTGGAGTGAAGTCATTCACTTCACTATAGTGAATGCCTCACAGGATGAACTATCATTAGTTTGCTGATATTACCAGGTAAATATTATCTCTTCCCCACAGTCCAAGTGATATTGTGGAGATTCTGCTTCAATGTGTGGAAGCTGTGAAGATTTGAATGGAGAACAATAGACTTCAACTGAACCCTAGTAATACTGAATTACTTTTGAGTATAAGGGCCTCCATGGTTTCAGGCACTTTCCATCTTTAGTTCTGGATGGAATTGCACTATCCCAAACAGAATAAATGTGAAATTTGGAAGTCCTCCAGAACTCAAGGCTCTTGTTTTGAAGTGGTAGGCATGATCAGGAGGACCTTTGCACACTTTTATGTGTACCAATTGTGGCCACTCCTGGACAAGAAGACTTCTGATAGTCATGCTTGTCTTATTTACCTCCCAAAAGGACTATTTCAATTTGCTTTACATGGGGCTACCCTTGATGAATATCAAGAAGCTAATACAAGCAGAGCAGGACCTGGCAGGACCTAGGAAGATAGCCTTTTCTGTTATGGTACCTATTCTTTGGAACATTAATCCCCCTCTCCCCCCGCCCCAAGATTAGATTGGCCTAAATCTGGTAGTATTGTGTAAAATCTTAAAGTTGCAGTTTTTTACTCAGTTCGGTGATCTGGATCTATAGCAGAAGCTGCATAATGGTTATGTTAATCAGTTGTTGGCTGTTCCTTTTTTACTTGATATATGTTGTTAGCCATACAAAGTCATGGATTTGAGATGGGTGGCCATACATATTGAATACATTCAAACAATTACTCCTTGCTTAACGACTGCCTTTTTAACAACTGTTTGAAAAAATAACTTTACGAGTCTTCATACTTCACACTTACAACTTCACACTTACAACTGTTAACACACTTACATTCCTGCTGTCATGTGATCAAGGTTTGTGCACTTTGCAACTAGTAAGCATATAGAAACATCACACTGTCCTATAGTTATACAATTACCATTTACATGCTTTACAACAGGTTTCAACCGGCAGAGTCAATTGAGAAATTGATAGCAAACCACTGGTCACATGAAGTCTTAATGATCCTGTCACTCAGTGATGGAGTTGCCAGTCCCAATTGTAGTTGTTAAATGAGGATTATACATACATGCATACATTGCAGTGGAACTTCACTGGACAAAAATGGGAAGAAAATTGACACCCCCCCCAAAAAAAAAATTGACCATACCAAACCGAACACATGACACAAATTCAGATGGCTAAAAGAATCTGAATAATTGCACCCCATGCAAAGACATCCTGTTAAATTATAACAAGAATGCTACATACTTATACAGACACCAATATATTAAATAGTGAACTTTGGTCAGGCTTGTAGTTAAAAAATAAACCCCACTTTTAATTAGTATAATAAAATGTTTAATAATTTAAATCACCCTAATAGAAAAGTAAAAAATAAGTATACATTTGTTTTTTAAAAAAATAAACATTCTTTCCTAAACACTTCAGAACTCCAATTGTTGTTCCCTTTGTCCACCAGTAGAATATTCTATCTGTTGCCAAATCTGTATCTAGTCCAGGCAACATTTTCTGTTTGCCCAATGGCCAAAATGGGCTAATCATCATTTCTTGAAAGCAGGAATAGATATCATTGTCTTCCACCCATTTCCAGGCCACAGTACACGCCCCTGCCTGCATTTTGAAACTTTGCTTTGCCTCAGCCATACTATTTCCCAAACTAAGCTGTCTTGAGTCAGCTGTCTTCTGACTCAAGGTTCATTCCAGTCTAGGAACATCCTCAATTTCAATGGGCTACAGTATCTGGCATGCCCATATTTCCAGCACCTGATTATAGTATGGCTATTTCATCCCAGGTTGCCGAATTGCTATGTTCTCAACTGGTTAGCAGCTTTCTTTATCTTTATATATTCCAGTTACCCCAGGGATGACCCATAAGGACCATGGAGGGCAGTAAATCTTCAGGCTACCATGTTTTCTCCACCTCTTTACCCAGCACACCTTCATACCACCTGGCATCTCCTAATGGACATTCTTTCAGTTTCTCTCCAAGCTAGGCAAAGTGTACGCTTTTCTTTGTGCCCCATCTAATCGTCTCCTCCCTTCCCCTCCCCTTTCCCTTCTTATCCTTAAGTTGCAACATGTGCATGTTGAAATCAAGTTACAAAGTACCCCTAAATGCTCCTTGTTCTTATCTGAACTATCAGTTCTTGCTTACTACAGTGTTTCAGTTGTCCCAAGGTGTAATAAAGAGACCAAGAAATAAGCATTTTTCCTTTGTTTTAATCATAGCAATACCAAAGAATCAGTAATACAGTGAGGGTGGAGGGTGCATTAGTACCAAAGGAGAGATTATGGGAAGGGAGTGTGAAGGCATCTAAGTGGTCGAATATCTGGGAAAGTGAATGAAAAAAAATGGGGAACCAGCAAAAAGGTTTTGAAGGAAAAGGCAGGTACTGGTAAACTAGCACATACAGACACACACACACACACACGCACACACACTAAAACAGAGAATGAGGCTTTCCTTCCCCTCATGGACGTGAAAGGCAAGAAGCAGGGGCACTACCAATTAGAGCCTGCAGTGGTTGTTGTCTGACAAAAAAGTACAATCTAGACAGGAATTTTTTAAAGTTGCTTCAGACATACTGGGATAAGGCAACATTTAAAAATCCTGTCTGGATTGCACCAGTTTGTCAAAGGAGCAAGGATAGTGCCAAGTCCAGACAATGACCATTAGAGGCCCAGGTTGGTTGTTTCTCTGCATTATAGAATATCTTTGGATATGAAGTGTACTTCTTTTCCTTGGCTTTTGGATATGATGCCAAGTCCTTTTCTTGAAAAGGGGTGGTGGCTAACATTATTATGATTGGGCTTGTTTTCCATGGGGGGATTTCTCATTATCTCCCCTGCCTCCAACATCTCTGCTAGGTCGTAGCATTTCATTTCCATTGGAATTTAAACATTACGGCAGCTGCAATCAGGTTATTCTCTGTCCACAACATCATCATCCAAAACGAGCAACAACAAAAGAACATAATACACTCCTACTACCACCAAAAAGGGCCATTTGAAAAAGTATTCTGTACCTACAGTTTTACTCCCTTCTGCCAATTTTAAATCTCCAGATGCAAGATTCGTAAGAGATAAAAACAAGCCCTTCACTCCGTGGAAGCCCTGATCTGCCACCATGAAATGATGCCATAATTTGCCAAATGATCTGCCTATTTCAGATAGGTTGGGCTGCTGTTTTCTATGTTGAGTAATCAGGTAATTCAAGCTGAGCAATGATCTCAAAAATATTCTGCCTGCAAACTAGATACATGAATACAAGCAAACTAAAAATATTTGTAATCTGCAATGGATACTAAAAGGGTCCAAAAGCTATAATATGGCAAAAGTAATTTGTATGTTTACTACAGGAGCACTATGGCACAGCACCAAGCATTGATCAAGCCCTAACTAAACATACTTAAAGCCCGGTCCCACTGCACTTACGGATGCAAAGAGGATGTAAAACATTAAAAAAAGCTTGCCATCCGTTGGAAAACGCTATGCATCCGTTGTGTACTCACTGCATACGTGTTTCATATGCTCTATCCATCGAGCATCCATCCACTGAGATTTCATCCATGCAAGAAGTTTTGAGCTGCACAAAACGTTGTGAACGGATGAACTTTCCGCTGCGTACGATGTACATCCGTGACATATACGGGCAACAGACGTTCTCTGTCCGTTATCATCCATTAAACGTCTGCTGTATCCTCTGCATCCTCTGGCCATCCCCTCAACTCACATCCACTGCAGCTGAAAATAGAAAGAGGGAGGAAACAAAAGGTACACGGAACATCTACACAGCGTTAGTAGCACAGAAATAGAAAGGATGTAAGCGTATGCATCTCATATGTAAAGTATTCAAAACGGACAAAATGTTTGTATCTGGGATGTATCTCATATATTTAGGATGTCTGGAGTATGTCTAGAGTATGTAGAAGGACACCTAGCAGACAACCAATATTTTCTATAAAAAGGGGGAGAAAATCATCTGGATCTCAGTATGAGTCCAGCAGCCATGGTGTACAGACCTCTTCACCCTTGGTCTTGGTCTTCAACATCATCAATTGTTCTCCACCATGGATGATGACACGGTCCGTATGATAGCTGCGCTCATTCATCACCAGAACCAAAACCTGTTCAGACTGTTTAAAGTTTTATACTAGAAGGAGAAGAAGGAGACGTCCAAGAGCTGTGTGGGTCCAAGGATGGATCGTGAGAAGAATGGAGTTTGGGCTTCTTCAGTATCATCCTCTTTGCCATGGTTGATGCTGACTACAAGTTCATCTACATCGATGCTTCAGACAATGGGTCAGCTTTAGATGGCCAGGTATACAATGCAAGTGACTTCAAGGATGGGCTGGAATGCAACCTCATCATGGGTTTTCCAGGTCCAGACCCCCTACCCAATGACACACAAGATGTGCCCTACTTCATTGTTGGTGATGACGCATTCTCCCTCAGAACTTACCTGATGAAGCCATACACTTCAAGACACCTCACCCGTGAAGAGAGGATCTTCAACTACAGACTATCCAGGGCAAGACGGGCGGTGGAGAATGCCTTTGCATCCTGGCCAACAGGATGCATCCTGGCCAACAGGTTCCAGATACTTCTCACCACCATGCAGCATGACCCAGAGACTGTGAGGAGCATCGTGGAAGCTTGCTGCATTCTGCACAATCTCATGCGCACCCTCTATCCAGTGTTGCAGAACAGACTTGTCAACCGTCAACAAGGGAATGGGAACATGGAGCCTGGTGAATGGAGGCAAGGACGTAACCTGATAGACACTGTGGATGTACAAGGCCCCAACAGAGCTTCACGTGAAGGGAAGAAGCAGCGCAACCTCCTGAGACACTGGTGCAACTCCCCAGCTGGAGCAGTGGAGTGGCAAGACAGGATGATAGATGATTAATGGATGCTTCCTTGAAGCTGTTGCATAACACTGATGAGATTGTGCCATGTATGTTGAGTGGTCCTACAGTGAATATGGCATTAATAAAGAGCTTTGTTTATTTTGAAATGTGTTGATCAATGAATAAATTGTTATTGATAATAAAGGGCCATATGTGTGGCAGCTGGGATGGTGGACCATACAGTCCCACTATGCTTGCACTGGAGGTTTATCTATCCCACAACTATCCTTATCTATCCCACAAGCATGCAAATGCTTAACCATTTTTTCAAAGTTTTCACCAACACTTTATTAAGTAAACAAAATGAACCATGTAAAGTGTCTTAAGCAAAGATAACTTTTCTTAACTTTCTTAGAGAAACTTTATGACTTTATTAAGTAAGCAAAATGAACCAAGTAAAGTGTCTTAAGCAAAGATAAACTTAACAAGTAAACAACTCAGTCTCTGACACTATTCTCAGTCACTCTGAGTCATGTCCATGGTCGCAGCTGTTAAGCGGGCAGGGACTGTGGAGGTGGCTGTGGCTGGAGTGCTGTTCTGAGGCACCATTGGGGTGCTTGGCCCCGAGGGTACAACAGGGGATGGTGTGTTCAGGAAGCTATCCGAGAGCTGACTCAGTCCCGTGAGGTTGAGAGGCCCTTCATCAAGGACTTGAGATGTCAGGCCCAATACTGATGACAGATTGTCCGTTGATGGGCTTGGCTGTGGGGTGGAGGAAGGGTTGGGAGGAGTGTAGTGGGGCTGTCTGGTCTGCAGCTGGGTGAGGAGTGGCGTCTGTGGTGTCCGATGAACCTGGGCCTGGACTGGGAAGGGATGCCTCTGCTGTGGGAAGTCCTGGTACTCGTAGCCTTGGTAGGTGAGGGGCTGTTGAAAGGGCTGTGACATTTCCTGAGGTGGAGAAGCAGACCTGGACTGGGTAGGAGCAGTTTCAGCTGGGCCTTTAGGGTTGTGCAGAAGTGCTGTGATCTTCTGCTTCATCACCTGGTACTGGGCCTTGGGCAGGTCCCTCAGGGTATGGCTTACCTAGGTGATGAAGGGATTCCGGTCTGAGGATGGTATGTCACTGTGGACCAGCTGAGAGAGAAGTTCTGTACTGGTCTTCATTGTGTCCCTGATCTCCAACAGCACACTGTGGTCCTGGCCCTCCAGTCTGCCTCTCTGCCTGCATCCTCTAGAGCTGGAGGTGGGGGTGGGTTGGCCTCTGGTGGCTGCTGCTTCTTCCTCCATTTGTGACAGCAGGGCGTCATCCTCCATGTGATCCTCCAAGTCCGCCAGCATGGGGAGTGTAGATGTCGAGGAGATCTCTGCTATGGGGCCCTCTGAAGACACCTGCCTGGACAGGGTAGCTGGCTCCTGGCTGGAAGAGGACTGGCTGTCTGTGGGCTGTCTGAGGGAGAGGAGTCTCAGAGGGGCTGCTCCTCGGTGGCGGATCTCACCCTCCAGGAAACTGCACTTGGCCATGACGTACATCTCCCGGTCAATGAGCTTGACAGTGGCCTGCCCGGATTTCTTGAGGTGTAGCTTGCCATACCAGGTGTGCATGTGCTTCCACCATCCAAGGAGTACTTCTGCAGTGTACCCCAGGCTCTCTGCCTTGTCTCTCCAAGATGCCTGCTTCTTCTTGGTGTCCCAATACAGTCTGTGGCCCTTTCTCCAGAGGTACTCGTTCTCCCTCAGCCATTCCAGCGCCTCATCCTCATGCTCCTTGGAAACGGTGTACTGTTTCCTCTCTCCCTTCTCCTTCCCTTGCCTCTTCCTCCCTCTGGCAGGGGCTTCAGCAGGGCCTTCAGGGGCTTCAGCAGCAGGGCGTTCAGCAGCAGGGCTTTGAGGGGCTTGAGGGCCTTGGGGCTGGCCCACCACAGCAGCAGCAGCAACAGCTTCAGAGTCAGTGCCAGGGGGTGGGACTGGTTCTGGCCTTCTTCACCTTGCCAGGGCTTGAACAAGTAGGCACGGGCTTCCTCTTCTTGCCTGACTGACGAACCATGGTGTTCCTGCAAGATGTATGTGGCAGCACGTCTTTCCCCTGTATGCTGACTGTGTGCGTGCTGCATCCTTTTATATCCGCGGAGCTGATGCAATTCATACTCCCCGCATGCGCAGTGAACGCTTTGCATCCGATATACATCTGCGTGACATCCCCTTTGTTTCCTATAGGCGTCCGTGATGCATCCGCTTCATCCGCTATGCATCCGCCCCTTCTGCTATGCGTCCGCTTTGAAATTCTCTCCCGGAACCCTTTCGGAGGTGTTATCCGCTTCCATCCGGTTTCATCCGCTAGGCTTCCTATGAACATCCATTTAACATCCCCGCTACATACTACCCACGTCCGTTCTTTTCCATTCTTTTCTGTTCTGTTTATGCAAATTTTTGCCACTTTTTGGAGCGGATGACAACGGATGGAGCCACCCCCGAAATTTTGCTCGTCTGCTGTGTCCTTTATGCATATGTTTTGCGTCCGTCGGCCAGTGGGACCGGGCCTTTAGCTTGCAATCTAATCCAGCTGCCCCTGTGTTTCTTATTTTAAAAAGGCTTGACAATTAAAATAAGTAGAGAAAATTCTGAACTTTATTAACAAATATCGTACATTGCAGATAATCCGAAGAGAATGGGTTTACTATTACATGACCTGCTAGAAGTTGCCAGTGGGTGAAGGACAGTCAGCAGTCACACCATGTCTTTGGCAGATTATTTTTTTGCAGTTGGCTGTTGCTATTGGCTATCAACCCTTGCTCCTAAGCAAACACAGGCCTGCTTCAGACATAGGCAAAGCTGGAACAAGTTTCTACAATACTCCAGCTTTGATTGGACAAACCTAATCAGCTTGCTTTTTTTTTTAATGGGTTCCTTCTGAGACAATTTCAGTTTACAGCTTGTGAATCCAGTGAATAAAATGTTTTCATAATAAAAGCAAAAAAAAAAAAAAAATCGAAACCTTATTTTAGTAGAATTGAATTGTATAGGAGCAAAGTAGCTTAGTGATTAAGATGCTGGGCTTGTCAACCAGAAAATTGTCAGTTCAAGACCCAAGCATGGCAGCGTGGGCTCCCAATCCTGTTCCACGTCCTGAATCTAGCAGTTTGAAAGCATGCAAATGCAAGTAGATAAATAGGTCAATTTCAGTAGGAAAGTAACAATGTTCTGTGTCTCAGCTTATAGTCATGCCGTCCACATAACCACTGAAGCTTCTTCTGACAACACTGGCTTCCTTGACTAGGAAACAGAGCTGAGCATGGCTCCCTAGAATGGGACATGACAGTACAGAGGAAATCTTTTTATCTGTTTATTACTGTGTGTCACCAGAGTTGCTTTTGGGGAGATGTGTAGCTGTACAAATTTAATTAATAAATACAAATATTGTTTTCCAGAGACTTAATATGTGTAAAATGAGCAATGGACAGCATTCATGGGCAATGCAGTCAAGTCTGCACACTCTGTCTTTTATATCTGAACTGGAGACATTGGTTTAATTTTTGATTATTACTATTATTTTTTTAAAGTGGATTAGGAAGATGGTGCAGGAAGCAATCAGAGAAAGAAAAAGAAGGCGGCCCAGATGGCCTTGTTTTCTATTGTGCCAAGGCAAGAAGTACCTTCCAGGGAAGATGGCCGCCGGTGACTGCGGGGTAAGGAGATCAGTCGCCCTCCGAGGTAAGCTGGGAGGGAAGAAGGCAGTGGGGTGATAAGGCTAAAAAAGAAGAAGAAGGAGGAGGAGGAGGAGGAGGAGGAGGAGGAGGAGGAGGAGG
>BLBF01000022.1:37542985-37568941 GCA_015471245.1 Laticauda colubrina | reverse complement strand
AAAGAAAGAAAGAAAGAAAGAAAGAAAGAAAGAAAGAAAGAAAGAAAGAAAGAAAGAAAGAAAGAAAGAAAGCTGTTAATGCAGCTGCATTATTTATATTCAGACCAGGCAACGTAATATAGAAAAAGTGCAGCAAGGATTAATTAAGGGACTTGGACTACACTGTCCTGAAACCAGGAAGCATGAAAAAGAAACTCAAACTAATTCCACCTTGGGTTTTTCTTTGAGAGAAAACTTCAGACAGGTTTTCAAGATTTTGTTAATGTACCTTACAACAATAAAGTATTTCTTCCCCTGGCCTATTTCAAAGGGTTGGCATCAATCTGGAAATCCTGTCCAAATTTTTCTCTGTTTTCTTTTTGTTTATACTAAACAAAATCAAGGTGGGGTTATTCTGAGTTTCTTTTTCATGCATCTTTCTATCTCTGGACTGCATAATCTCTTGTCAAAGACTCTCCTTAATGGCTTACTCCTTTCTTTCAGGCTTAATGGCTCCTTCATATCTTTCCCAAGATCAGCTCTAAATCCTTTTACAGTATTACCTCATGCAGGGTCTTGTCAGATGCTACAGATTTCAGTCCTGTATGGTGTATGAATAATCAGCCCACCCTCACAGGACTGTTGTGAGAAAAAGAAGACAAAGGAATATGTACACTTCCTCGAACTCTTGCATTAACACAGGATTGAAATCTAACAAAGTGCAGCTTGACAATAAACTTTGGACTGAGAGAGGAAGAAAAAAAAGAAATATAAAAGCAGTAAGTAAAATAGGGAACTGATGTCAAAAATGTTTTTCATAATGTTGTGATGAGCTGATTAGATTAGATTTTTCTTTTTTAATTGAAGTTTATGATATAAAATACAGATAGAAACAGATATTAATGGAACAGGGAAAGGAAGAAAGAGAAGGGGGAAAGATGCAAAGTAAAAGGGAAAGAAAAAAAAGCAGTGACTTACAGCTTTTTCAGTACAGTGGAATATAAAATACAGTTACAACCTCAACTTTTTTGCTTTACATATTAGTAAGTACTAGCCATTTATATAACAACAAAACAATCTAATCATCAAAGCATAAGATCAACATTTCATTTTTTGTTTCTCCGTCACATCTTCCATTGTGGAAATGATGTATATTTCCATTTGTGTGCCTATAAGCCACAATCAACATATGCAGTAACAAAGTTCCATTTTTTCTCAAGTTGTTTATCCAAAGTCCTGAAAGGAAATGTTTCAATTTTATATTTGTTTTAAGGATCTTCTGAATTAAGAACAACTGGCTTCTTCTTCTTTTTTTTAACACTATGGCCCTGTGCGCATTTTATCAGGAGACACAAGAACCTTACTGGCATAAAATTCACAAGATTCTTCGCAAAATAATTGCCTCCTGTTTTATGAGGTGCACTTCACCACATCACTAAGAGTATTTTTTACTGCTGAAGACCATGGTTTAAGAATCCAAATCTTTCTTGACAACACCATTTTCATGGCCCCAGGATTTCACGGCCCCAGGATTTTATTTCCTTTATTGTTTCTTGACAACACTTCCTACAATCCACATAGCTTCATCTTTTTACCCTAGTTTTTTTTATTTTTTACAACCCTCTTTTAGAACATTGGTTAATCACACATGGATAAGCAGGAATGGACTGTGATCATATTGATGAGTCTTGGTGATCTTTCCTTCATATTCTGAATTTGTGCACCAACATGGAGTTCCCCTTACTATGGCTCCTTATATCTGGTTTACTAGTGATTTTTTCACCACTACCACCACTGCACTTCTTTTCCTCCTTAGTGGAGGTTTCAATTGGGTTTCTTGGTTTTGTTGACCAGAGCTGGATAGGCTGAAATAATAGAACTTTCTCAGGTAGATGGTGCTTGGCTTCCATGTTTGCATTCTTTGATCAACTCCTTGGTTTGGAGGACCATCATGTTCACCCCACTGTTCTTGCCACAATCCTCCAAATTATCATCCCTCCCCTGAAGTGCTTTCTTCCTTCTTGTGCTGCTCTTTTGTTGACCTTGTCTCTAGATGACTTCCTGTGTCCTCCTCCTTAAAGGCCTCATTCTGTCAGCCTTTGTAGAAAGCTGTTTGTGTCACGATCCCTGATGTGTATGAAAAAGAATGGCTAGCCTCCAGTTCTTTCACCCTTTCTTTCTGCAAGGAGAAATGCTAGTGTTTGCCACAGAGGTAATTAGCATAATTTTCTGGTAAACACAGCACACAGCTTCCAAGTTCTCATTGCTCCACTGATGCCACTGATGCCATCCTTTTGACCGTATCTCAAGCCAGCTTCTTCCTCTCCTGCTAAATTCTCTGACAAAGCTCTTATCCCTGTTTACTCTCCTGATTTCTTCCTTTGACTGTGAAATTCCTGCTGCCTATTTTTCTAGAGTGTTGACCAAGACTCATGAAGCATAAGCCTAATTTTGCATGTTTTCAGTATTTTATCTAATCCTGTATGGACTAGACATTTGAGTTCAAAAGGCAAGGCAAACTTTTTAAAAATAGACTAAATGTATTTTAACTCATAGGATGTACATAAGATTACTTATTTTCTCTAAGGTAAATTTTTTATGCTTCTGATTTTTCCTTTGCTAGATTGCAAACAAATGGAATAGATTAAGCTGCTACCCAAAGAAGCTTTTTCAAAAAGCAACTAGACTTTGTTTTTCCCTTGAAGACATTTCACTTCTCTTTCTTCTGGGATGAGAAGCAAAACTTCTTCAAGAAAAAAACAAAGGAAGCCCAGTTGCCTTTATTACGACCATGGGTAACTGAAAATCTCCACAGACATCAAATTGCTGCAGGAAACCTGATTATATAGTAGGTAAAGGACCTATGTAGCATAATGAAAGTGAAGAATTTAACAGCCAGCATGTTAACTGAGGCAATGTATGACAATTGTGAGTGATAACACACCTGAAAATATTTCCTTACTTCTCAGGAGACCTATATAGGTTAGTTAATGTTTGTATAGCACTTTGAAAAGAGTTGGATATTATAATGTGACCTATACTAGTGTGCTTATTTACTTTTGTAGGCTTAAGCATGCTGTCTGCATCTAAGATAGGACAATTTTTCTTTTCAAAGTAAAAAAATCCTAACCATGTTTTTTTCTGAGAAATAAGTATAATTTATTGCATATGAACATTCCATTGTCTAAGCAAAAAGTGAAAGGATGAACAGAGCAGAAGAAGAAATGGCTGGAGTAGACAGCCTCTGAAAATAGTATGAATACATTTGCTGTTAACTATTGATCTTACCCTCCTATTTTAAATTTGTTTTAATTGAGTGTTTATGTAAACAGAAAACTTTGAAATACATTTCATGAGTCAAAAAGAAAAGAAAAAAGAGATGCCCTAGGCATAAAATAGACAATAATGTTATTATCTATATATTCTTGACATGTATTTAATAATGATCTTCCATTTAACAATTTTTAGTAATTTCTTGGTAATGCGCAGGATAACATTTTGTAATGTTTAGACTTGCATGAGAACTTAAGTAGCTGCTTTATACTGAGCCAGTAATCCATTCTTCCCCAAATAATTGTCATGACTGGCAGGGGTCCTTCAAGGTTTCTGGCAGAAGAGATTTATACTTGGTGATGTTAATATTTGAACATGAAAAGTATGTGTTATATAACTTTATAAAACGTATTATAACTGAGCAATCCTTTAAATGAAGACCTGCTTGGAATTAATTTAGTTACCATGAATTGAGTATTTCAAGAGTTTTGGACAAATTCATTTCTTAATAAAAGCTTAGTATAAATGCTCAATGTTTTAACAAAAATTATCACAATATTCCTTAAAACAGCCTTATAAAATAGTTGAGTATTATTGTCTATTTAGATATGCAATAGAGCTGGTCTGAGATTGAGAGTATAATGGATCCATTGTTTATTTAACTGTTTTCTTATTGTATTTTGTAAGAAATCAAACTCATTATCTCACTGTGGATTGGATACCTATTTTTAATCAAGTTTTTTTGTTTCAATCTACACATATATAAAACAATACATAAACAGTGTGAAATCAATCACACATTTTAGTATAAGCAAAATTAATAATACCAATCATGTCTCTTAATACACATATTCACATTAAATCATAATCCTTCATTTTCAACATTTCAGTACTCTCTCCTAGTGCCAATCATCATATCATTTAAACATGCCTAATAATTTCATTATTCAATTTCCTCTCCTATTTTTTATTTTAAATAAAAATTCTTATTTGGCAAGCAGTGTGGTTTCAGGTTTCACATCTCAGTACAAATATGACTGTAGTTACCTATTCATTTTACTTATTAAATTTCATATCTCAGTACTCCTTGTTAATATTAAATTCCTTAGACTTATTTTATCCAATCTCAGTTCATAACATAACTTATTTCATTTTTCTTAGGATATTCTCATATCTTATTTTACAGTGTTATCTAAAATTCTTGTCTCACTTCTATATTCATTTCCCATGTTGCCTTTATCTGTCACATTTGCAATTTTATCAATCTTTATTCTATTAATTCTTAAAATTGTCCCCTTTGGTCAATAATTCAAGCTAACCACCCTCATTCTTCTTTAATAACAATATTTCCCTATTTACTACATATCACACATACACATATTTTATATCAGATTCCGCATAACATTTTCTTGATCACCTTATAAGTCATTTATACATTGCAAAAATATTAATATAATCAATTCATTAGAACAACTGATAAATCTTTCCATAATAATTCTCATATTTTATGCATCACTGATCATCAATTAATATATAATATTGTTATTATAAATTCCCATTTATTTCATTAAGTTCCATATCTAATGTTGCGATAATCCTTTTGTTAAAAAGAAGAAATAAAAGAAATTTTAAAAACTGATATCAGTTACAATCTTATCTATTTTCAATACTTATTCTTATATATCACAACATATTACCTTGTGCAATCACCTTCCCTATCCTTTTTTTTAACCCATTATCTCTCACTCTCCTAACAATATAATTCCTTTTCATTCTTCTTTGCTCCCTATTTCTCTTTATTTTCTGGTCCTTTCTCTGGCCCTTTTCCCATTATTATTCCCCTCCATTTCTCATTCCAATTATTTAGTTTATCTCCCTCCCTCTCTTGGTCTTTCTTCTGCACTTCCCTTTCCTTTTTTTCATTTTCCGAACCATTCCCCCTTTCATTATCACATCAGACCACAGATTTTTAATTTTAATTATTCCCCCCCCCCCGCTTAAATGATCGTTGTTCCATTTGATCTTCAAAGCTGGCTTCCTCTTTGTTTGACTCCTCCCCCTCTGGTTGTCTTTGTTCCTTTGCAAGCTGAGTCGCCATTTCTAGCTTCTGTAATAAATTGTTACACATTTCCAGTTTCATTTTCATCATTTCCTTTATATCTTGCAAATCCCATCTTATTTCAACAAATAATTCCCCCATTATGTCTGCTCCTTTTTTCTTTTTTCCCCTCTTCCTTGATAAATGTATGGATTGGATACATATGAGGAGTTTCATTGAAGCCTTTTTTTTCTTCTTTAGGATTGAATAGTATTCTTGGAACTGGGTCTCGCTGTGAGAAGGCATGCAATCCTCAAATGGGAAACCTGGGTCATGGACGTAAATTGTGGACAGATACAACATGTGGATACAACTCCACAGAATTATATTGTTCTTACAGTGAAAATGCAGACCTCCTATGCAAGCATCCTAAGTGTAGCAAATGCAACTCTATAAATATACATCTGGCTCATCCACCTTCTGCTATGGTTGATTCATCTTTTAGATTACCACACACATGGTGGCAATCAGCACAGGGAATACAAAGGGAGAAGATACAGCTCAATTTGGAAGCTGAATTTTATTTCACTCATTTGATCATGATATTCAAGTCACCAAGACCAGCAGCCATGGTCCTAGAGCGATCTCAGGATTTTGGAAAAACTTGGAAACCTTATAAGTATTTTTCCATCAACTGCTCAGCAGCCTTTGGGTTGGATGATGACGTAACTAAGAAAGAGGCACTTTGCACTTCAAGATACTCCAGCCATTTCCCCTGCACTGGAGGAGAGGTGAGTTCATTAAGATATCCATGACAATAAACAATTCAGTGTTGTTTGAAAACTGTAATGTCCTCCACTTTCTATTTCTCAGTAAAAGGTAAAGAAGTTTCCAGTCTAGCCTACAATACTAATATTACCGGGAAGTGTCCCATCCAATTATTAAGCAGGTCCAACTCTGGTGAACTTCCAAATGCCAGGCAAAGTTGGGCAGATGCTGCCACCTGCATCTGAAACCTTGTTTTTAAATTACTATGTTTAAAAAGAATATCAGTTTTTGTTATACTAAATGGAAAAATAAAAGATAAAGATTGCTCATTTATATTTTTAGGCACAATATTGGTTGCTTGAAGCCTTGTGAGCTTTGTTTTCTTTGTCTATAGCTGGGTATTTTATTACCATTCTTTGCAAATGACACTCATTCTCTTTAAATGTTGAGAAAATTATGGTAAAACAAATTGCTATAATAGAAAACCAACCTATTATTGGTATATAGAGTGTACCTATCAAATTCTTCATCTCACACCTTGAATGCCTGACATCAGCCATTTGCCATTTCCTGCTATTTTATTCTTCTTTTTTGTCAGGAAGTCATATTAAAGAAGTTAATTGTCTAATGTAGCAGTTGATTCACTCATAATAGCAAAACTGTTGGTAGATGTAAGTTTATTTTATTTATTAAATTTGTTTGTCACTCATCCCAGTGAATGAAGATATCCTTGCTGTGCTAATTATGTGCTTCTCTATTTGATCTGAAGTTCTTTCAATTGTTCTAGAGTATTGTCACACAAAAATCAAGTGACCTAGTGTAGCAGACTTCTAGAAGAAGGAAATACAAGATTTTCCTCTGTATTCATATGTTTTATAAACTGAGATCAAGTTATTTAGTATAGGCTGGACAATCACACTACACAAGCTCAAGAATTAGTAATTAGATTACTAATAGACTAAAATATATTTAGTCTTAATAAAAGTAGGCATACACACCATGGAATATAAAGATTGGTTGGGAAAAGTAGTGATCAATTTCAGAAGCCTAAACAGGAGAATTAAAGACCAAAAGCTCTTTGCTCCTTTCCATGAAAACCAAAAATGAAATGTAAAATTGTCAAATAATTATGCTAATAAAGTGGTTTATATGCATTGCGTCAGTCCATATTTTGTGTGGAAGAATGTCTGTGTATCTTGATGCTCTGTCTTTGTATATTGTTAATATTGTGCGAGTGCATACACCTACATATGTGCTTCATGTGCCAAATACACACATACACAAACATTTGTGCATATTCATACACAAACACCACAAAGTATATGTGTCGACTCACAAGAGAAAAAGTGATTGTCCATTGCTTTCCTGGAAGAGAAAGGTAGAAAGGCACAGCAGCAAGAGAATTGTCCAATGGATGATGTAATAGCTTGCTGTCCAATCTGAATATAATTAAGCTAGTCCTTGGGTTGTGAAGGCAATTGGAGCAGAATTTCCATCACTAAGTGATGTGGTTGTAAAATACAATGTCATATGACCAAATTGTTTAGTGACAACAATCCTGGCAGTCCCAGTTGCCATTGTAACTCCCAGGACCACACAGGTTATTAAGTGAGAACTCATGCAACTATGACTGCAAGGCCAGAACAGTTTAAACAGTAATTGTACATATAAATAACTAAATCCATAACTGTCTATGTCCCATTGCACTTTATAATCAGGAGGTTGTGAAATGCAAAAAAGTCGGTGCCACTGAAGGTTCACTTCTAATAGTTTAGTTTCCCTACTCTTAACATCTTGCATGCATTGTTTGCATTCAGTGCACTTGGGAAAGGCAAGAGATGCCCTTGAAGAACATCTATTGGCTTCTGGGTCATTGCAGGTGTGAGGGCAGAAGAAGCAGGAAGCAAGCAGGGACTAAAGATTTAATTTAGAGGTTTTCAGCTTTAAAATATTCAATATGACTTTTTATATTTTCCCATGTGCTATTCATAAGTTGACCAGAGTCACTGACAAAACTTTAATCTTTCTCCTCCTCCTCCTCCTCCTTCTCCTCCTCCTCCACCACCACCTCCACATCCACCTTTTTCATTTGTTTTCTTTGGCTCAAAAACAGAAAATGATTTTAGCCTGCCTTGATTTCTCAAGGGGCCAATGGCAACCAGAAAAAATGACATAAAAAGATGAAATTACATTAAATATTCATCCTGAATATTTTAAAGTTAAAAACCTCTAAATTAGATCTCCAGATGAAATTAGTAGAAAGTCTTAGATAGCTACCTTCAGCTTCTCTATATGTGGTCATAAAACCCCAAGGAAATCATTACTTAATTTCTGTCTTCTCCAATTATTTTATTGTCTGAGTAATTGCTGGTATTCTTTCCATTGTGCAGTTATGAAATAATGGATAAAGGAATGCATATTTTCCTACCTGAACTGAGAAGTTTCAGTGACTGCTTTTGTATGTTATTACAAGGTATATATGTATATGATGCATTCATGCATATATTCATGTATGAACTTCTACTTGCATATTCTGTAGCATCTCAATTAACCATTTTCTCATACATGTTCTTGTTATCAAGAAGGATACTTATCCAGTAATTAAAACAGCTGCAACAATGTAGATTTGTTACACCCTCAATATGTTAACAAATATTTTCTTTAATAAAATGTGCCATGTTAGAATTGCTTCACTTTTTTAGAGTTAGATGCACATTATTAATTATGAAACATCTGAGTGAGCGTATGCAAAAAAATGTACTTCCAGAAATCACCCAAGGCTTGTAGTTCATCCCAGATATCTACCAGGCATCTATATTGGGCAGCAGCAATACAGCAGTATACTTTGGGAAGATAGGTATCAGAAGAGAAGATCTATTTAGAAGAACTAGAAAATGAAGTCAGATCAGCATTCCAGTCATTACCAAATTACAAGGGTCCAGGAATCTATAGAATTATGGCAAGCAACCCAAAAATAGCTAGCTAGCATATCTGAGAAGAACAGTAAAACCAATGTCAAAAAAGGACATCATTTTAACAAAGAGTTCAAACTATCACACTATTTCACATGCTAGCAAAATTATGAATAGGCTTTCAATAAAAAAAGGAACTATATCTTGCTCTATGTTTGAGGTGCTAACAGCTTTACAAACTGTCAAGCACAAGAAATTAGGAGACAGTTCAAATGAATATATGCTAAGACTTTCATCAAGAATCTAATTTACTAACAGTCAAAACAAATTGACTGTTGAAGAATCAACAGAATTCAAGGCGGGATAGATTTAGATCTCTTGTGGGTGCAAAGGGACTTGAAACTGATCATAAGTGTAACCCCTCTCTCAGGCTCAGCCTGGTTATATACACAAACATTTTTAAATCCTGAGTTGATGTACTTGTTTTATTTCACGGATTAGTTTCAATTTATTTATTATTTTCAGGTTATATATCGAGCTCTATCACCTCCCAACTCTGCTGATGACCCTTACAGTCTTAAAATTCAGGCACAGTTGAAAATCACGAACCTTCGAGTACAACTGCTTAAGCGACAATCCTGCCCTTGTCATAGCAATGATCTGAATGCAAACCCACCACAGCTAACTTACTACGCAATCTATGATTTTATTGTGAAGGGGAGCTGTTTTTGCAATGGACATGCAGATCGCTGTGCACCTCTTAAAGGTTTTAGGCCTGTCAAAGCAGCAGGAGTCTTCCACGTGGTAAGTTTGTAATGTTCAAATCTTGGAAGAGCAGATAATTCTTTAAAAATCTTGTGCTCAACTAGATGCCATTTTGATGGAACATTAGAATTTCCAGATGACTTCTCTGAAATATTAGATGCCTTAGAATAATAATGAAGAAAAAATGATTCTTTATTAGGAGCCTATACTTTAAAATGTTACAGTGACAGCCAATAATGTCAAAACAGACTACTGTTTATTAACAACCAATATTTTGGCAGACATCTTAGCTATATTAGGATCCATAACACAAACACTAGAACAAGCTAATAGCTTTATTGATTTTATTTTGAGAAGTAGCCATGTCAAAAATATTTAGAAACTGTAGGATCCAGTATAAGTGAAGTTTTAAGTTTTGTTTCTTGTTTCTGTTTGCAATTTCTGCTCTTCAAGAAGCTCATTTAATAAACACACTTAGGATTTAAAAATGTCTTTAGTTTGGGACTAATTGGGGAATACTACTGTTTGGATTCAGCCTTAGATTATGATTCCACTTAATATATGCATATCTATTAAATATGAAGGGGCACAGACCCCCATTGGAGCAGAAAAATATCAGACAAAGAAAAAAAGGCATTTGTTTAATTTATAGCAAATAGGAATTCTAGTTTTTATATCACACCCAACTATTATTTTAACAATATGAACATATTGTTATACAAGAGAGAGGTGAGGTCTAGGACTTTGTATAATTCTAATCTGCTCCAGTGTAATAACAATACCTATCCTAACATGAATCACAAAATTATTCTTCACTTCTCCCAAAAAACTCAAGGGATTTGTCTGGAAAATATAATTATCCACATAACTTTAGTGGAAAATGCTATGGTTTTTCTGGAACTTGAGATCACTTTGAATTAAAATTGAATTATTAGTTCATTTCTGCAATAGGCACTAATTACAGAGATTTGGCTCCATATAGATGAGCCAGTTATAATGACAGCTTTTGCTTCTCCTAGCTTCATCAGGTGCCTCAGGCTAAAAGAAGATGCAGAAATCTTGCTAGCACTTTGAATGGAATGGGTATACATATAAATGGGTATACATATGTACATACATATTTATATGCATATAAATGGGTATGCTTATTAATAAAATAGATAAATATACAATGGTTGTTAATGAATCAATTCAGTAGGACCTCAAATCCCAATCTTTTGAAATGGCATTAAAGTTCTTGAAAACCTAACTATATGGGCTGCAATATAGTTGCATTTATCTGTCCCTTGGACCTCAATACTTGTTTCAGATAGAAATTTTCTCCTAATTGACTGCTTTGTCGAAACTGGTTATGCCACTCCTTATTTCTGGAGGTTTTAGCATACCCGTGATCTTTTTTTCATGATCTTTTTCCAGTTGCTTGAATTATAAATGATATTCTTTTCCCTTTATCCATGCACAATTTATGATTATCATAAAAAGCCTGCTGGCTAGCAACCTCTCTGCCTAAGCTGCTGGAGACAGACTAGCTCACTCCATTTGTTCTGGTAGAAAGGGCCTATTTCAGATGCTAAAGATTTTTTTTTTTTTTTGCTATGTTGGTTTGAAAGCTTTTGACCATTTTCTACTATGCTATGTTTTACAATTGCTGAGCCTTCTTTCCTTCTCCCTATTATGGCCATTTGCAGTGTCCCATGGTCACATGACAATTGCAATATTTATTTCTAGTTTCCAGCAAAAAACACACATTGGGGAAAGTTGATTTATTTAACGACCACCTTAAAAAAATTGGAATAATCAGGTGTGGTCATGTGATGCAAAGAATTACTACTGCAATGAGTAACAACTGTAATTCCAGACTAAATTACAGTCATAAATCAAGGATTATTTCTATAATAACTTCAGTGTTATTAAAGATATAGTAAATAATATCAATGTTGCAGAAGACCAGGTCCAGGAGAGAATCCTGAACTATCTCCCTCTGTGTAAACATAGATTTAGATCCAGGCACTGGATATGGTTGTTCAAACACTATAACTTCACCTGGTAGTGGGATTATCCATCCCATATTGTTTCATTTATTAAGAAGGGAGGTTATGGTCAACTTTAACAAATGCTAAAGTTTACCAAGGCATTTTTTGATCTATTAATCAATTTGTCAGAAAAATAGTTTATTCTGCCACAAACTCATGTGGACTTCTAGTAATTGCCTTGTTTCTTCTAAACATTTACAAACTTGCTGGTTATCTTTTTTAGAATTTTTCCAGATATTAAGGTCAAGCTGATTGGTCTGTAGTTTCATGGGTCTCCTTTGTTTCTTTTTTAAAAAAATAGGAACGATGTTAATTTTTACTACAGTCTTCTGGCATTTCCCCTATACTCCAGAAGTTCTCAAAAATTACTGTTTGTGGTTCCAAATCACATCTTCCATTTCTTGGCATGCAATCCTTCTAGCCCGAGCAACTTCATTAAAAACACCATGTTATCTCATGACACCTTTGCTAATTTGACTGCTGTTGGTCTTTTATCCCCCATGGTGCATTTTTTGATAGATTGGACTATTTTTTTTTCTTTTGATTAAAAGGAGATGCAAAGAAGTAATTAAACAATTCAGCCTTCTCCCTATTATATCTCACTCTTGGCATCTTTTCCCACAAGCACTCTGATAATTTCCTTATCTTTCTTCAAGTTCCACGCATATCTAATAAAACCTTTTTTGTTCTTTTTTATAATTCATTACAACCTCAGTCTCAGAATTCTTAGCCCTTTTTAGGACCTGGTCATAGGGCTATTGAAATTACGTTCTACATAATCTTTCAGATAATTAATTTAAATATTTTTAAAGTTTCTTAAAAATTACTACACTTTGTCAGTCGGTGGATGTAGACAAATAACTAGTTCACAGCTTGTATAACTTGTTGGTATTTAAATGTTATCGTTAATGAATTCTTTATCCAATGAAATCTTTCATTTGTAATTTTAATAGGATGTAGGATTACTTGTTCAACAGTAGAAATAGTATAAAAACTAATATCCAAACTGGAAAAGCCTTTTTTATTTAGGAAATATATTTGACCTCACCCCATTCCTAAGAGGTCTGTAAGGGGCGTGCATAAGTGCACCATTGTGCCTCCCATCCCTGTCCTATTGTCCCCATTTATTTGTACCTATTTCCTATATTCTTACTCATGTTTATACTTATACCTATTATCTTGTAAGCGATTGACAAATCAAATAAATAAATATATTTCCATTTAAACATTCTCACAATCACAGTGTAATTATACACTCAAAAGAAAAAGAAAAATGTAGTTAATCAAACCAGTTTCAAAGTGGCTTCAAGACAAGTCATACAATACAAAAAAAAAGCCTTTATTTTGTGTAGTTTCCGAACAGAAGATATTTATTGCTGTGGCATTTTGCCTCTCATTCTCTTGAAGAAAGTGTAGTGCAAGTTGGATAGTTTAAAACCATTTCCTAAGGATGGTTTTCTGTTTTTTTTTTTATATTGTTTCAAAGGCTTTTACTTTTTCAGCATGCATTCCTATGACATCTATTAAAAATAAACCTCCCTGCACTTCTAAATTAAAACCCAAGATATCTTTCAATACAATTAAGAATAATAAAAGGGGGTATAGAGAAGGCAACTTAGTCTACAGCTGATTAGTCACTCCTTTCTTGATACAATATATGGAAGAACATAAGTCATGAGGGATTTTCTTAAAAAACAACAGGCAGTTTGAAAAGAACTAATTGCATATATTAATTCAAGAACAAAAAGGCAATGGAAGGAAACATGCCCTAGCAACTGTCTTCATGTGTGAAAATCAATCACTCATTTATCTTACATAGGTCAACTTTTGTAACACTGTTTGCGTTGTATAGCATAATAAATGACATTACGAGAGAGCTGTCAAGCTAAGAAGAAAAGCAGTCTGAGAGTGAAGTGAAAGGGAAAGGCCTAGTGACAGAATGAAAAATAGCATGTGTGTAAAAGGATTCTGGTTAAATGAACTTGCTTGTGTAGATTCACAAAATAATGAAACAGCCTGGGAAATGTGTCTGTTTAGCCATTCCTTAAAACATTTTCAAATAGAAATATTTAGATCGGTGTTCATCTAGTATCCTCTAGAAATGTTGGGATGCAACTCGTAACTGACATGCTTTTTATGAATATGGTATCACATGATGCACTATATGGGATATTGTCTATTCCATATCACTGAGCAGGAATACTTTTCATATTTACAAAAGGAAATGTATATGGAGGTTCTCAGCCATGGTTGTCCCAAAGGTGCTTTTTCAACAGACAACTGGACTTTCTGGTTTTTCTTTGAAAACATATTGCTTCTCATCCAAAAAGCTTCTTCAGTTCTTAGATGAAGAAACTTTTTGGATGAGAAGTGAAACATCTTCAAAGAAAAACCAGAAAGTCCAGTTGCCTCTTGAAAAAGTATCTTTAGGACTACCAAAGGAAATGTTTACATTCCAGAATTAATTAACTACAGATGTTAATTGGTAATTGTTCCATCTGGAAAAACGCGAGGTAGACCGGGTTCCAACAACAAAGTCTTTATTAGTTAACAGCAGTTGAAAAACGGAACATTGGCTCAAGCCGCGGCAGCCTTTATATAAGGTTTCACCTGCCGGCTTGTAGCCAATGACAGGTATTTAGTTTTGCCGCCTTTGAGCAGCTTCGTGGATTGGTTCCTATCGAACCAATCCCAATTCAGGTTTTTTAGCCAATCAGAATCCTGTATTAGGAGTCTACTATTCTTTATACAGAACACCCCTCCCCTCTTGGTTTAGTCCTATGTGGTGACGTAGTCGCGCAGGTAGGTGGGGCTTCTTTTGACTCGACTGGACTTGCGCGGTTCATTTCTGCTGAAGACTTCGACCGGTTCGGATGGGGTTGCTGTCTCTCCGGTCCTTCTCCATGGAACTGCCTGGAAGGGTGAGTCAGCCATTTTACTGCCGCCTGAGTTTCTCAGGCCGGCGGTTTTGCCGCTCCCTCCTGTTTTCTCCGGGCAGGTTGAGCTGGCCTGGCTGGCCCCTTCGAGTGGACTCTTCTCGCAATTTTCTTCTAACTGTAAGTCTCTTTTTTGCTCTTTTTGTTTGTTATTGTATTCTGTGTTTAATTTAAACGGTTCTTTATTATTTTCTCGTATTTCCCCCCCTCTTTGGTTTGATTTTCATCGTTTTTTATTATTTGTGGTTGTGTGTTTGTACTTCTTTCTATGTTTCGGGACCGAAGCTGGTCTATGTGCCGCTTCCATTCCCTGCCATCGTCTACGGTTAGTCGGCAGGACCGGGGCCCTGTAATTTGTGTGATTGTTCCTGGAAACCATAATGGGTCCCCAGTAAAATTTTTTGCATAGATTAGGTCACCGATTTCAAATGTCCTGAAACGGGTGGAGGAGTCAGGGGGGTTTTCTGGTGTATAGTTTGGGTGCAATCTGTCTAATTGCGACCTAAGTTTTCTTCCCATTAGTAGTTCCGCCGGGCTTTTATTTGTTATAGTATTGGGTGTGATATGCTGGAGGGTGAGTAGGTGATTTATTTTATCTTGGACATCCCCAATGTCCATTTTTTCTAACCCTTCTTTGGTAAACCTGACCATTCTCTCTGCCCTACCGTTTGCAGCCGGGTGGGCCGGCGCGGTTAGGGCATGTCTTATACCTAGGGAGGCTAGGTATTGTTCAAATTGGATACTCGTTAATTGTGACCCATTGTCGGACACTAGGACGTCCGGCAGGCCATGGGTTGCGAAGAGTTTGTCAAGTTGTTTAATAACGGTTTCAGTTGTCATAGATGGCATAATTTTAACCTCCAGCCAATTTGAGTATGCATCTACGACAATTAGGAAGGTATGTCCCTTAGTAGGACCCGCAAAGTCAATGTGGATTCGTGACCAGGGGGCTCGTGGGGTTTTCCAGTCCTTTATGGGTGCTTGTGGTGGGGAAGGCCTGGTTCTTTGGCATTTGTTGCAAGAATTTACCCAGTATTCGATGTCCCTATCTATACCCGGCCACCAGACATAGCTTCTAGCAAGGCTTTTCATTTTCACAATTCCAGGGTGGCCTTCGTGAAGCATACCTAGTACCTTAGTTTGTAATTTGGGAGGGATAACTACCCGATCACCCCACAACAAACAACCTTTTTGAATCGAGAGTTCGGTTTGTCTGGTCCGGAAAGGTTTAAAGTTCTCAGTTTTTTGATTTTCCGGCCAGCCTTTACCTACCCAGTTCAGTACACGGGCAGTCAATGGGTCCTTTGTGGTGGCTCTGGCGACATCATTTGCAGATATTGGTAGATCGGGGCATGTCTATATCTGCAAGGTGGTCATCTTCGGTGCCGGGTCTTCCTCTATAGTCGGTAATGGTGCTCTGCTCAACGCATCTGCATGGGAAATTTGTTTCCCGGGGCGATGTGTCAGATATAAGAGTAGGCTGTTAGGAATTCTGACCATCTAGTCATTCGCGGGGACAAAATGTTTGGTGTGGGCTTGTTTCACGCCAAAATTCCCAGTAGCGGTTTATGGTCCGTTACTATCAAAAATGTTCTTCCATATAGATATTCATGGAAGCATTTCACTCCGGCGACAATTGCCAGGGCTTCTCTGTCCAATTGACTATAATTACGTTTGGTTTTAGACAGAGTCTTTGAATAGTAGGCGACAGGTGCCTCTCTCCCATCTGGCAATTGGTGGCTCAGGATGGCACCGATTCCAAACGGTGAGGCATCGCAGGTCACCATCAATGGAAGTGTGTTACTAAACTGGATAAGAACGGTGTTTGATGTTAATAAGTTTTTTATTTTTTGGAAGGCTTTCTTTTCTCTATAACCCCAAGCCCAAATTGTTTTTTTATCCAGTAATCGGTGTAATGGTTCCACTATTGTCGCTTTGTGGGGTAAGAACATGTTATAAAAAATTATTAGTCCCAAAAATGCCTGCAGTTCAGTTTTGTTCCTTGGTTCTGGTGCGTCTTTAATAGCTTTGACTTTTTTGACAGTAGGGTGTATACCCTCTCCGTCTATTAAGTAGCCCAGGAATTCAACGCGATCAGTCATTAAGCAGCATTTTTCTTTTTTTACTTTTAGGCCAGATTCTCTTTTACTAATTTAGTTAGTACATCTTTTAGTCTTTTTTTTAGCTGGGTCTCATCTTTGGCCGAAATTAGGACGTCGTCGAAGTATGGTACGACTCCTTTTATACCATTCAATAGGCATTCCATGAGGCTCTGGAAAACACCTGGGGCTACACTCACTCCAAATTGGAGTCTGTTGCATTTGAATGCCCCTTTGTGGGTCACTATTGTTTGTGCTTCAGCCATTAAGGGGTCTACTGGGAGCTGTTGGTAAGCTTGCGCTAGATCTACTTTAGTGCAAACTTTTCCTCCCCCAAGAGAATGTAATAAGTGTCGTACGACTGGCACCGGGTATGCGCTTTGTTGCAATGCGTGGTTCAGGGTAGCCTTGTAGTCACCACAGATTCGAACCGACCCGTCTGGTTTAATTGGTGTTACGATTGGCGTTTCCCATTTAGCATGGTCAACAGGTTCTAAAAACCCCTGGTCTATTAATTTATTTAGTTGTTCCTCTATTTTTGCTTTCAGAGCAAAAGGAACTCGTCTGGCCTTTAGTCTTTTAGGGGCTACCTGTGGGTCTAAACTAAAGGAAATTGGGATCCCCCGATACCTGCCTAGGGAGCCATCGAAAACGTCCTGGAACTTGTGGATCAGGTTTTCTTCCCAGTCGGTTGTGGCCACCCGGTCTACTCCGGTCATTCCGATGCCCAATGGTGCGAACCATTCGAAGCCCAGGAGGCTTGGTCGGTCTCGGTCGACTATTGTTAATGGTAATAATTTGACATGTTGTTTGTAGGCAACTCGGAAGTGTCCTAGGCCTACTACAGGAATTCGGTTTCCTTGGTAGTCCTTGAGGGTTAATTTTTGTCTCTGGAGCTCTTTGAGTTTGATATTTGGGACTAGTTGTTTGATGGTGTCCCATGACACCATTGATAGGAAAGACCCAGAGTCTACCTCCATTTCGCAGGGACTGCCTTCTATTTTTACAATTATTTTTACTTTCTTCCCGCTTTCCGTCTGAGCGCTTCCGATAGTAAAAGTCTGATGTGTTTTTTCTCGGTTACTGGCTCGCTTGTTCCACTGCCACTTTCTCTCGGTCTGTTTTGGCTCAGCTTGTGCGGGGGAGTTGCTGCGTCTGTTTGGGCTGTAATTTTTTTTATTCCTGCAGACTTTCTCGATATGCCCCCTTTTCTTGCAAGCTCTGCAAATGGCATTGAGGAATCTGCAATCGGCTCGAGGATGGTTTCCTCCGCAGCCAGCGCATTCCCGCCAATTTCTTTTTTCGCGCCCTTTTTTGTTGGCGTATAGGCGGTGGACTTTGTCGTCTTCCTCCACGGATTCTGACATCTCGTCAAAATCTTCGTGGTGAGTGGTGGTGGAAAATTGTTTCTTCCCTCTGGCCAGGCTCGTTTCGTCGTTGTTCGCGTTCATCTGTTTCAATTTGACCGCCAATTTTTTCACGGCTTCAGCGGCTGTGGCTTCTGCAATGGTTTCAGCTACAGTTATGTTGGGTTTATTTTGCAGCTTGCTCTGTAAATTAGAGTCTCTTAAACCCAGTATTACTCGATCCCGCATCGCTTCATCTAAATTCAGAAACTCGCACGCTCCCCCTAGTTGTCGGAGGGCTGCCACAAAATCAGCGATGATCTCACCTTCTTTCTGGTCTCTTAGGTAAAATTCGTGCCACTTGATAAGGTTTGACACCACCGGTGCGTAGTGAGCCTTTAGCATTCTTTGGAGCTCTGGCCAAGTCATTTGTTTCACATCTCAGGGCTTCGCTAATGCCTTGGCCATTTTGAAGATTGTGGGCCCGCAATGTGTCAAGAAAACAGCTCTCTTACGCTGGTCTGAGATCTCTTCCAACTCGTTACTTTCCAAATACATCTGGAAACGGTCTACGTAGGATTCCCAATCCTCTTCATTGGGATTGAAGGGTGCGGGTGGCATGTTATTTCCAGCCATTGTCTTCAGTCTGGTTTTATTGGTTGCCGCATGCTCAGTCTCGCATTTAGGACGATCCCATCCTCGTCGCCAGTGTTCCGTCTGGAAAAACGCGAGATAGACCGGGTTCCAACAATAAAGTCTTTATTAGTTAACAGTAGTTGAAAAACGGAACATTGGCTCAAGCCGCGGCAGCCTTTATATAGGGTTTTGCCTGCCGGCTTGTAGCCAGTGACAGGTATTTAGTTTTGCCGCCTTTGGGCAGCTTCGTGGATTGGTACCTATCGAACCAATCCTAATTCAGGTTTTTTAGCCAATCAGAATCCTGTATTAGGAGTCTACTATTCTTTATACAGAACAGTAATCATGCAAAATACATTTATATATAAGAATTAGTCTCTGCAAAAAGTCATCGTTCGTTGAAGCTGGAAGGAAACCTACTGTTATGAATGCCTCCCTCAGATTCTACTTCCAATCCTCTATATAGGACACTGGCTTCAATATGTACATTCCATCAACAATGTAAATATGTGCAATGATAAATCAAATGTAACTGAATGTCTTGTTTGAATATCCTAAATCATATAGTTGACATGTGGGTATAATAACATTGAAGTATTAAGTCCATTAAGTCTTCCCTGTCATTATGTACCCTTGTCATAATATTCTAAGCAAAATTGAATAATGTTGCACTGCAGGATCGTAAGAATATTTTTTAATATGGTTTCCATAAATGTCCTTGCAATACTGTAAATCCTTTCCCACCATAATCAGGCCTTCTTAAGAAAATATCTTTGTCTACAGTACTTTTCCTAGTCCTCCACAGATTGCATTTTCATCTTCTACCTTGACTCTACAATACATACAGTATGATACATGAAGTGTGTAAAGCAGATGGCCACTCTTTTTTACTATTTTGGAGCCAGAATAAATCTGAAATTACAAAATACGAAGAAAAATAATATAAAAAGGAACAGACAAGTATTTAAAGGAAGATCAATTACAATGGGTATAATTTTATATAAACTAGTTTGTTTAATATATGTATATCTTATTTTTAAATAGAATTAAATAGGAATCAGTCATTCCAAGATTATTCAACAAATGCAACAGTATCATTTATTTTCTACAGGGTGTGTTTGTGATGCTTAAGTGATACTTTCTTTCAGAAAAATACATTTCATTTTTGGCAGAATTTTTAAAGTATTATTACTTCTATGTTGAGAAAGTTGTGTAGTATAAGTATGTAATAGAACACTGAAATGTGAATAATAGTTATTGTGTGAGCTATAGCAGCCTCTCCCTATTCTCAGTTTCCCAGCATCTATGCATTTGCTTAATTCTATAAATGGTTGTGTAGGAAACAGCATTAAAAATATTAAATACTCTTAAAACTAGAAGGTATTACATGCCATGAAATGCATAGTACAGAAGTGTGCTGATTATCTATTGGATGAGCTCTCAGTCATCAGTTTTCCAAAAGGAATTATTTTCATTCCAAAGAGCTATTCTATTGCTTTAGAGTAGTACATATTCTTGAAATTGTGTAATGGAGATATTTGAACGTTGAAATCTGGATGCATGCTATTGTAGACATGGTTGTTTTCAATTGTTAGATCCATGGGAGATGTATTTGCAAACATAATACTGCAGGAACTCATTGTCAGCATTGTGCCCCTCTTTACAATGACCAACCCTGGCTTGCTGCAAATGGCCAAACAGGAGCTCCAAATGGTTGCAAATGTAAGTATAAGCCAAAGTAATGAAACAATGTATAAGCTATTGTGTAAAAACAAAGTTCTCTTCTGCAAATGATAGTTCAAGACAAATAGTTCAAGACAAAACTAAAACTACCATCTGCATCCTTTTAAAGAATTTCTCAGTTTAAAAAAATAAGAACAGACACTTACTGAGAAGGTATTATTTAAAATTTCCCTGAACTGGTGGCCTTGATATCATGGACTACAACTCTCCTAATTTCAAATAGACCATGTTAGCTGAGAATTAGAATCATCATGCTATAGAATATATTATTTGGAAATATAGGTAATCTAATTCCATTTATTGCTCAGTGATGGGATCCTGTTTGAAAATACTGAGAGAAAGCCCATTGGTTTAAAAAACAGTCCTTAACAGATTATTTAGTACTGTATGGAAAGCATCAGATTGAAGAAAGTCATAGTGTTTGGTCTACTGAAAAGTCAAGGAACTGTTACTTATATTTTCCCATAGCATTTAAATAAAATTTTCTGAATTAAAACCAGAAGGTTTGCAGCCTTCATTTAAAATATAAAAAGTACCTAGAAATAAACACTGTTTACAGCAGTGGTGTCAAACTTGATTTCATTGAGGGCAACCTCAGAGTTGTGTTTAACCAGGGTGTGTGTGTGGCCAGGGGGCATGGCCAGCTCATCACCTGTGTCAGGGGGTGCCTGTGGTGGCTTGAGCACTCTGCCAGTGAAAATGGGCTCCTGAGTTCCATTTTTGGTTGCAACAGCCTCCTGCAACCCTCTGTCATGAAAACAGAGCTTCATTTTCACTGGCAGAAGCACTGTGGGCCAGTTCTTCGCTGTTTCGGGGTGATCCCATGGGCCAGATCTAAGCAGCCTGTGGGCCGGATCCAACCAGCGGGTCCTGGGTTTGACACCCCTGGTTTACAATAATTCTAAATGTAAGCCAAGAAAATCTGATTTGAAATTTGATTAAATTTAACATTTTTAAATGACAATGAATTTTTATTGTATTGTCATGCTTTTACAGTATTTTATTGGAAATATTATTTAAATAAAAATTATATCTGTCTATTTATCCATCCATCTATCCATCCATATAAAATGATAATTTTATCAATTTCACATATGACAAGCTAAATATACTAGAAAAATTAGACAGTAATACAATGTGCTCATTTTATGAAAGCATATATTCTAAGATCATTTGCTTTCAATATTTGCAGTTTCCATGTTGTGTACCTTTCTTTACAAAACAACAAAATCCTGATTTTCTTTCTCTTCCACCCTCCTTAATCTTGGGTATGTTTCAGCTTGTAAATGCAATGGGCATTCTGACACTTGTCACTTTGACATGGACACATGGCTGGCATCAGGTAACCAAAGTGGGGGCATTTGTGACAACTGTCAACATAATACTGAAGGACAGCACTGTGAACGTTGCAAGCCAGGCTATTATCGAGATCTTAGAAAATCTTTTTCTGCTCCTGACATCTGCAAATGTAAGCCAATACTAATTTTGCAAGCTTCCAACATTTGGATGATTTCTAAAATTAATATATTAGGGTTTTTACCTTAGGCTTCTTTTATGTATACATACCTGAAAGATGTATTCTAGTATACTTTGGATATTTTTAAAAAAATACAACTTGCAAGTACTGCAAAGGAAACAGTTCATTTCTTGCTATGGTTAAGGAGAGAATTTAAAATATACTTATTTTACATGTTATTTAATACCAATATTTTAGGTTCTCTAAATAAATACTGGACACAATATTCATGCAACATAGAGTTGGAACAAAGGAACATGAGTTTTAATTCAATCTCAACTACATTTCTGTTCAACCATGAATTTTATTAGCTTCAACCCAGGCAAATAGAGCAGTCAGAATTATTTATATAATTTTAGAGCTGTCATTAGAGGGATTATGATGATGAACTGTGAACTTTGGATTCAGTTTAGAAGGAATATAGAGTACAATGAACACAACTTCTATCTACAATGCATTGAACAGGCTTTGTTTGATTCCTGAAAGTAGCTACACAATCCTGACAAATTACCTCTAATGAATTGCAAATAGATGCTTTATATACATTCCTATATGTCCCAAAGTATTTTTTCAAATTTAAACCTATATCATTACCCTGATCTCATGCTTATAATTTTATTGTTCTTAATTCCTAAAAACACAATGAAACAGCAATGAACACTTTTTTAAAAAGTGGGGATTACATTCGTAAATGTAAATTGGTTTGTTCGAATTCATAATCTCAGTATTCAGTTAAGCAGAGAGATTATAACAGATTCTGTTGGTACTTAGCTCTTTATATCTTTTTTATAAAGTTTGCCAAATGTAATTCATACAATTAATGCAAACAGATATCATTTGGCATTTGTTATATAGTTGCTTTCCACATTAATAAAGTGGAAAACATTAAGTAATATAAAAATCCTCAACTATACATACATTAAAATGAATTTGGTCTTTTCAAAATATTAAGAGCACTTCAGAGTTTGTTGACTGATGCCAAAAAACTTCTAAATAATATGTAATGTTACAGCCAAATCAGAAATGATGGAATCAAAGATGCCTTCAAAGCATGATGTTCTAGTTAGCTGAAACAGAGAAATCAATGTAATGAGCAGAGATATTAGAAAAATGGGAAGGAAAACAACTAATGTTTATGTACACACTGGCCTTTACCTCAAATGTTTATTTCTAGTGTAATAGATGAACTGAATTCTATTACATGAGCTAAGATTAGAATAAAGCTTTTGCTGTATAATGTGTGCATTATTTCATACACCTAATTTATACATGTCTTCTGGAACCTAATGCCCCCTCTGTCTATATTGTTGGGATTGAAATGTACTCATTTAATTAATTTAAGCTTTTTTGCTTCATATTTAGCTGTAAACTCATATATTTGAGAAGAGCATAACTTTCAGGAGAAGCTTTAAAGGAATATTTCACCTGGATACTATAAATAAATTAAATATTCAGGAAAAAATAACCAAGAGAAACAATATGCAAACAAAGCAAGCTGTCATTTATAATGAATATGAAGAACAGCCTCTCATATGTATGTTCTGATATTGCAGTGTGCTCTTGCAACCCCATTGGATCAGCCATGCTTCCTTTTAGCAACAGCACTTTCTGTGACCCAAGCAATGGTGATTGTCCCTGCAAACCTGGAGTGGCTGGTCCTCAGTGTGATCAGTGTATGGTAGGATACTGGGGATTTGGACATTATGGCTGTCAACCATGTGATTGTGCAGGAAGTTGTGATTCAATCAATGGAGACTGCATTAAAAGGTGAGTAGAAAAACTGAACAAATTGACTTATCATAAAAGGGGCAAGAATTTACCTTTAATATTGTGCCTGAAGTAGAGGTCACCAAAAAAAGCACAAATTTACAGATTCACACTATTTTATGAACAAAAATAAAAAGCTTAGTAGTACTTGACTGCAAGATATAGAAAATTAACATAATGACTTTTCTTTCTGAGATACATACATACATACATACATACATACATACATACATACATATTTATTTTCGTAGATTTTCACAGGTACAGGTATGCAGGTCTTGCTGTGTTTGGGTCTTTTCCTGTGTAAGATTGAGGGTATCTTGGTGACGTTTCAACGAGGTCCCACTCTCCATCTTCAGGCTGGTGCTTTCAGCTTCACGAAGCCTAAAGCACCAGCCTGAAGATGATGAGTGGGACCTTGTCGAAATGTCACCAAGGTACTCTCAGTCTGACAGGGGAAAAGACCTGAACATGCCAAGACCTGCATATATGTGTGTGTGTGTGTGTGTATATATATATATGTGCTGTTTAGCTTCCTTCGGGTATTATCCCACGTCATTGTAGTTCTGTTAAAGTTGTAGCAACGTTTCAGCAGAATCCCATCTGACATCCTCAGGCCTCTGTATAGAGTTAGTTCCTGGTTTCAAATTTGAGGCTGGTCCATTCTGATTGGTTGGGAACCTGGATCTGTATTCATTGGACTTGGAGTTTGATTGATTGGTGTTTCTGGTTTCTTCTGTCTGTTTTGTGGCTTTGATTGGCTGGCAACACTCTGTTCTTGTGTTGGAGGTTGGCTCCGTGTGAAGGGATGGCTGCTCTTCATTAGCAAGCTGCTATTCATTAGCAAGCTGGGTTTCACCTGGGTGCCTGGTGGGAGGGGTGTTTGGGTTGGAGCTATCAGAGGGAGTCTGTTTTTGCCCAGGTGTTTGCCTGGCTTGTGGCATGGAGATCTTTCTATTTGAGAGTGCAGGCTTCCAAATGATTGACAGTCTGGTGGAATCATCTCTTCTATTCATGCTGTCAGGTCTTTTTTCAATCTCTATGGCTTCTCTGATGATTCTGTGGTTGGGGTTTTCTATAGTGGCTAGGGTTTTAGTGCCATTGAAGTTGATGTTGTGACCTGTGGTTTTCATGTGTTGGACGAGTGAGGAGGTGTGTTCCAGCTTTTTTACTGCATTTTTGTGTTCATCTAGGCGGGTACTTATTCTTCTATTGGTCTGTCCAATGTATGTGGCCGGGCATGATGTACAGGGAATTTCGTATATGCCTTGGTTTTCCAGGTCAATTTTGTTTTTGGGGTTCCTCAGGATGGCTGCTATTTTTTTGTCTGTTTTGAAGGCAGTCTTGATGTGATGCCTGTGTAGTATCTTACTGATTTTATCTGTGGCACCTCTTATGTAGGGCAGGACAGCTGTTCCATAGATCTGTTGATCTTCTAGGTCTCTGTTATATCTTGGTGTGTTTTTGTGGATCAAGTTGGTGATTTTGTTTTTGTGGAAGCCATTGGCTGTCAATACTTCAGTCAGGGTGCATAGTTCAGTCTTTATATGGTATATGGTGTGTCCCAGTGTGCCATCTGTTCTTTTGTAGATTAGTACATCTAGGAATGGTAGTTGTTTGTTTATTTCCGTTTCCATGGTGAACTTGATTTTGGGGTGTGTGTTGTTTAGGTGTGTTAGGAAATTGTTTAGGTTTTCTTTTCCATGGGGCCATATTTTCAATGGGGCCAAACAGATGGCACACTGGGACACACCATATACCAAAAGAAAACACACACCAACCGCTACCTCATCGCCCAATCCCACCACCACCCAGCACAGATAAATTCCGTAGCGAAAACACAAATTACCAGAACCAAACGCCTGGCAGATAAGACACAGCTCCTGGTTTTTAAACACAGGTCCAGGCTCCCAGCCAATCAGAATGGACCAGCCTCAAATTTAAAACCAGGAGCTGTAAGACCCATATCCATACAGAAGCCTGATGATGGCAGATGAGATTCTGCTGAAACGTTGCTACAACTTTAACAGAACTACAATGACGTGGGATAATACCCGAAGGAAGCTGAACAGCACACATGTAAGTACCCGCGATAACTTAAAAAAACAAATATATATATATATATATATATATATATATATATAT
>BLBF01000022.1:37477687-37541584 GCA_015471245.1 Laticauda colubrina | reverse complement strand
ATATATATATGTGTGCTGTTCAGCTTCCTTCGGGTATTATCCCATGTCATTGTAGTGCT
This sequence comes from Laticauda colubrina, assembly GCA_015471245.1. Lineage (NCBI taxonomy): Eukaryota > Metazoa > Chordata > Lepidosauria > Squamata > Elapidae > Laticauda > Laticauda colubrina. The sequence goes on along the minus strand of BLBF01000022.1, from coordinate 37,541,525 downwards.
TTTAAAGTTGTAGCAACGTTTCAGTATATGTGTGTGTGTGTGTGTCTGCGTGTGTGTATGTATGCATCTGTATTATATTTAAAAGGTCTTTGATAACTTAAATTGGGTTTTTATGTTTAAAGTCCTGGAATAAATGGACTTTAGTGAAAATTTTATTCAAGGGGGTCAAAACTGTTTATACATCACAGCAAGCAAAAATTGTTATTAACTTAACTAATTCATGTGAAATCCGAAAGGGTATGAAATAAGGATGTCCTTTATCTCTTTGCTGTTTATCTTGATGATGGGAGTTTTGAATAGAGATATTAGACAAGGTGGGAAAATAAGAGGTATGAATATTAAGAAGGAAGTTTATAAAATCATCTTTGCTGATGATTTGGTTGTATTTCTGCAAGACCCAAAAAACAACATAGAATATTTAATGAGGAAATTAAATGAGTTCAGACCTCTAGAAGATTTTAAAATAAACAAACAGAAAACAATGCTGATTAAAAATATGACATATAAATTCTTAACATGATTATTTTTAACTTACTTCTGACTCCTTAAATCTTATAAAAACAGTTCTCTATAATAATGCTTGAACTGAACTGATTTCTTAAGAAAATTTTTATATTATTTCTTTGATTTTAGCAATGCAGACATAGAATGGTACCATGAAATCCCTGGTCTCTATGCTGTACGTAACAAGAGTGAAGTAGCTTGGGAGTGGGAGGAAGAACAAGGATACTCTGCTCTTCGACATTCAGGTAAGAATGTGTTCATAGGCCTGCTAGTCATCTAATTAGGAGGATAGTCTTATTGATAAATAATAAATGAAAAGTTTTGAGAAATGGTGGGAAAATCATCAGAAGGTTACAAATAAAAGACAAAATCTTCAGTAAATGAAACAAGATCTAATCTAGAATCATATTCTGATGAAGTGATTTTAATTACCCAAATTTCTAGGCCTATGTTTTAAAAAGTCAGAAAATGAAGAATAAACTAAGCAAGAATTGGAGCATGGGTAGGCAAGAAACTGCTTTTCTGAGGGACATACTCCCCTTCCTGGCCCCGATAAACTCTCTCCATTCATTCTTTTGGAATGAATATTACCTGTGTGATGAAATCCAAATTTTTATGCAAATAAGTAACTAATATTGTTAGGTTTAAATTATTGATTTTAGACTTTTATGTGTATCATGTTGGGTACTTTTCTTTTCCCTTTTCTTCCAAAATCAATTCCTTCTAACATTTTAGCTTGGTATATTAAAAGAAAGTGTATCTCATTAAAACGATCGCCTGCAGGATTGGGTAAGCTATCCCTTGTGATTTCATGACAAAATATTTATTAATATTTATATCATTGGATTGGGCAGAAATATAAAGTTTTTTTTCCTTTTTATATTCTTTCTAGTGCATCTAATTAAAGGAGGAAATTATTGTTAGCAAGGTTAAGAATGCCACACAGAAAAACTATGAAGTGTCAGAAGATTTGACTGAATTAGCCTATTGTTACATATTAGCATACTCCAAATACTCTATTCCTATTGGTCCACAAATACTCAAATCTGATTGGTGTTCTACTCGACAGTGATTGGTCAAAAATAACTAGCCTATGATTGGCTGCCCCAGTAGCGGGAGACTCAAGTAGCCGTCATTGGCCGTGAGCCGCGAGCAGCCTCTCTATAAAAAAGGGCTGCCACAGTTCCTGGTTCAGATGGAATCCAGCAACTAATAAAAGAGCTGAAGTTACACTGATCTCAAGTCTCACTCTTCGCGAACACAACACTGGCAACGAAGGTGGGATTCTGAGACAAGGAGATCAGTTGAGCACGTGGCAATGAGAACCGAGCAGACGAAACGGCCGGAACCAACTCACCACCCGCACCATTCAATCCAGCGACGGAGGACTGGGAATCATACATCAACAGATTCCTCATGTTCCTCAAGAGTAATGACTTACAAGGAATCTCCGACAACAAAAAGAGATCCGTGTTCCTGACGCACTGTGGGCCCACATTCATGATGGCCAAAGCACTGGCCAAACCAGAGGACGTGAAACAGATGGCCTGACCAGATTCGGAAAAATTGCTGAAGGCTCATTACGCACCAACCATCTCCAGCCTTATTCGGAGACATGAGTTCTACAAACGGGACCATAGAGAAGGTGAGAGTATCGCAGACTTCATAGGCGCTCTCAGGGACATTGGAGGGGCATGCGAGTTCCTCAACATGGATGAAGCCATGAGGGATCGCATGGTCCTTGGTCTAAGAGATCGCACTTTGCAGAGCTGACTGCTAACCCAACCAAAAATTACAGTCACTGAGGCCATTGCTGAGGCCACGGTAGCTGAAGCCACTAAAAAATCAGCAGCCAAAATGCAACAAATGAATGCGACAACACAAAAAACACCGGCAGAAGCAAGCCAAGTTCCAGAGAAGAAGCCAGAGAATACACATAAGACCATCACACACCACGAGGATAGCGAATCATTGTCCGAGACAGACGATGAAGAGGAAGAAATCCACAGACTCCAGTCAGAATGAAATAGATGGGAGAGGAAAGGATGTAAGTCAGGGTTCCAGTGCGCCAGGTGCAGAGCAGACCACCCCCGTTCCGAGTGCTGTTTCCTAGACACCATTTGCAGGTACTGCGAGAGACGGGGACACATAGCAAAGGTCTATGGAACCAGAAAAATAACAGCCCCCGAAGTAGAGACAACACCCCATTAAGAATAAAAGAAAGACAGATATTGAGCCATGAGAGTCGAGAAAGCAGAGGCAAACGACTAAACAAAAATTACAGAAAAGAAGAAACACACCAAACTATCACCATTGGCCATTCAAATGCAACCAATAGCCGGAAGGTACATGTGGCAGTCAGCATCGAAGGCCAAAGATGCGAGATGGAGGTGGACTACGGCTCATACTTATCAATGGTATCATGGAATACCATTAAAAGACTGATACCGCACATACGGAGAATGGAATTAGAAAACTAAACACTGATACTAAAAGACTACTAAGGAAACAGGATCCCCATAGTCGGACTTGGACACTTCCAAATCACATTCAAAAAACACACAAAAATCCTGCCTCTAACCATCATAGACCAGAACCGCCCAAGCCTGCTGGGACTCGAGTGGTTCGAACACCTGGGAATCGGAGTGACCGGAATCAACAGCGTCACCGAGACAGACTGGGAGGAGAACCTAATGAGGGAGTTCCAGGACATCTTTGATGGGAAACTAGGCAAGTACCGCGGGTCCCATATCATTTATTTTAAATCCGACAATAGCTCCAATTAGGTTAAAAGCGAGGCGAGTTCCCTTCACATTAAAACCGAAGATTGATGAGGAATTAAATAAACTCATACCACAAGAAATATTGGAATGACCATGCTAAATGGGAAACCCCAATCATAACACCAATTAAGCCAGACGGGTCCATGAGAATCTGTGGTGACTACAAGGCCACCCTAAACCATGCACTACAGCAAAGCACATATCCTGTTCTGGTAGTGCAACACCTGTTACACTCATTGGGGAGAGGCAAGGTTTTCGCAAAGCTCGACCTTGCACAAGCATACCAACAATTGCCAGTCGACCCCGAAACAGCAGAGGCACAAAAGATCGTGACTCATAGGGGAGCATTCAAATGCAAAAGACTGCAATTTGGAGTCAGCGTGGCCCCAAGGGTTTTCCAAAGCCTGATGGAGCGGTTGTTACAAGGCATAAAAGGGGTAGTCCCATACTTTGATGACGTGCTAGTGTCAGCCAGCGACAAGAAACAACTAGAAGCCCATCTCAGAATAGTATTGCAAAGATTCCAAAAGGCGGGACTCAAAGTCAAAAAAGAAAAATGTCAGCTAGCTACCTCGAAAGTCAAATTCCTGGGATATCTAATCGATAAAGATGGCATCCACCCCACAGATAAAAAAAATCAAAGCGATCAAAGAAGCGCCCAGGCCAAAAAACAAAGCAGATTTACAAGCATTCTTGGGACTTATCAATTTTTATGATGTTTTTCTGCCACAGAAGGCAACGACGGCGTAACCACTACATAGTTTACTGGACAAGGCAGCCACCTGGACCTGGGGACGACGAGAGGAGACGGCAAAAAGATCTTAAATCTTTTATTTTATTTCCAGAAAATAAAAGATTTAATAACATCCAAATCTGTATTAATACAATACAGCGAGACACTACCACTGACAGTCACCTGCGACACATCACTGTTCGGCATCGGAGCCGTACTCAGCCACATGCTGCCAGATGGGAGGGAACCGCCCATCGCATTCTACTCCAAAATACTGTCCAAAGCTGAAAGGAACTGTAGCCAGTTGGACAGAGAGGCGTTAGCAGCAATTTCTGGGATCAAACGGTTCCATGAATACCTTTACAGTAGGACCTTTACATTCATTACAGACCACAAAGCCCCTATTGGGAATATTAGCAGGGAACAGGGCCACCCCAAACATACTCTCCCCACAAATGACAAGATGGTCCGAGTTCCTTGTCACATACAGTTACAAATTAATCCACTGACCAGGCAAGGACATTTCACACACCGATGCGTTGAGCCGTACTCCCCTACCTGAACTAGAGAGTGACCTGGCACCAACCACATCCACCCTACAGATTGAGGCACTACCAAACCTACCAATAACTGCAGCAGACATTGCGAAAGAAACCACAAGAGACAAAAAATTGTCACAGGTTTTAAACTGGGTAGGAAAAGGGTGGCTGGAAAATGAGACAGACGTGATTTTTAAACCGTTCAAGAACAGGCAGACTGAACTTTCATTGTTAAAAGGTTGTATTCTATGGGGGGATCGGGTGGTCATACCGGAAGCATTACAAGAGCAAGTACTTAATATTTTACATGAAGCACACTCAGGTATCATCCGAATGAAATCCCTGGCCAGGAGTTATGTATGGTGGCCAGGGATGGATAAGGATATCAGGAGTTGGGTAGAAACCTGCACTAAATGCCAAAGATTCCCGACCTGCACCCACTGCAGCACCTATACTCAACTGGGAAACACCAAGGGGGCTCTGATCAAGAATACACATAGATTTCGCAGGGCCTACAAAAGGACACACATTTTTAATTATAGTAGACGCTTACTCAAATAAGCGTCATGAACTCAACAACTGCAGAAGCAGTTATCAGACAACTGAGGAAACTTTTTGCCACACATGGGTTACCAGACTTATTAGTTTCAGATAACGGGCCACAGTTCACAGCACTGACATTTGAAAAATTCCTCGCTGAACACTGCATAAGGCATGCCTTGACAACGCTAGGCTTGCCGGCTATGAACGGGAGGGCAGAACGCATGGTCCGGTATACCAAAGAAACCAAAGAAAAACTAGACACGGGAGACATACAAGACAAAATTTACAAAATGCTCACCATACAACACATCACACCTAACTCCACCATAAATAGAAGCCCAGCAGAATTATTAATGGGCAGAAAATTAAGATCATATCTGGATAGATTACACCCCACATACAGCCCTGAAAAACCAACAGACTCCTCCAGCAAACTCCCCACATTTTAAACAGGGGACCTAGTCTATACAAAATATCTCACGGGGCACCCATTGTGGGTACCGGCAAAAATAACACAAGTAACAGGACCCCAGTCATGCAGATTAGAAACAGACAATGGAAGAAGCTGGAGGAGACACATAGATCAATTAAGATCAAGAACATTGGAACGAACCACTGACACACCCAGACACAAAGAACAACAACACACTCCAGTAACACAACTACCATTCAACAAAAACAATAATAATCAAACAAGAGAGGGGGGAGACCCCTCTAACACAAATAAGAGGGGAGGAGGAGACCCTCCATCAGAACAAGGAACACCGCAAAATAAAAAAACAACCCACAAACCAAATTATCAAATAAACTCAGAAAGAAACAACTACTTACCTGAAGAAGACTTCAGCGAAGAGGAACAGGAGGCACAAGAATACCAAGAAGCCACTTCGGAAGGGAGCAGCCGAGCCGACTCTACCAGCCTGGGTAGGCCAGGCAGGAGCGACATGGCTGACTCCACCTTCCAGGAGGTTCCACAGAGAAGGACGGGAGAAACAGCGATCCCGTCCGAACCCGCCGAAGACAACAACATGACTAAAATGTGCAGGTCAACTAGACAACATGAAAACCCCGCCTACTTATGTGACTACGTAATGTAGGACCAAACCAAGAGGGGAGGGTTGTTACATATTAGCATACTTCAAATACTCTATTCCCATTGGTCCACAAATACTCGAATCTGATTGGTGTTCTACTCAATGGTGATTGGTCAAAAATAACTAGCCTATGATTGGCCGCCCCAGCAGCAGAAGACTCAAGGAGCCATCATTGGCCACGAACCGCGAGCAGCCTCTCTATAAAAAAGGGCTGCTATGGCTCCTGGTTCAGACGGAATCCACCAACTAATAAAAGAGCTGAAGTTACGCTGGTCTCGAGTGTCATTCTTCGCAAACACAACACCTATTATAAGTTTCTTTTCCTGAAGAAATTTTAGAAGAATTGTTGGTAGTGGTAGAATATATTCTGAAGTTTTACATTTCTTTTATGAAACAAACAAGGACCAGTTGGAAACCTGGGAAGAAAGCCACAAGAAGTCAAGAAAATCCTGCTGGATTAGGCCAAGAGTTATTTCTTATTTCAGCATTTTGTTTCTCATCGTAGTCATCCAGATGCCTCTGACACAAAAGGAGATGGAGACCTCCTCCCCCCCCCCCCAAATAGTCTTTCCACAGTAATTAGTATTTGTGGGCAATTTGATCCAATGTATAGCTAGAATTTCAGAAATATTAATCCCAAAATAAAGTTCCTTCAAAATTTTCCCCATTTGTAGCCTATTAAGACTTCAAGGAGCTTCTTCAAATATTCTGAGCAATCCAAGACTTGCAGTGTCACCATGATACACAAACAGTATTTCATGCAAAAATAATCCATTTCTTGAAAAAATATATCCTTCCAAGTGACAATACATTAAGTATTATATATTCTTACATTCAATACATTCCTTCCAAGTTCACTTCAGGGAATATGGGCAACCATATCATGCATTTGGGGACTTTAATATGATGTAATAGTAGTTAGAAATGATTCATAGTAACAGGTGTTTTGGTGTTTCCACAGGCAAGTGTGAATGTAAAGACCAAGTTCTGCAAAATTTTAAGATCTTTTGCGCCATGAAATATACATATGGTGAGTCAAAATACATACACATATGTTCATATGTTTCACACGTGTGTGTGAATAGCCTAATTAATATAAAATTAATCAAAACTACTGTAATTGGAAAAATAAGGAATAGATAACGCTCCATACCATATGTAGAATTTTCAATGCCTTAGAGTACTAGTTCATTAAAGTTATATATATTTACTCTGCCAGAAAATAAGGACTGTGAAGATGTAGTCCGAGATCCTTGAGTTCCAGCACTAGAAACTCTTTCCCACAGTAGTAAGATATCCAAGGTATGCCCAGCCTACATCATCACCACGTTATCCATTTGCAAAATAACTCAATCTCAACCGTGCAGCTATCTAAACAAATCTTCAGGCTTGATGGTATAAACAGGTCTTGAGGGATGCCAGGAAGATTAAAAGGAAAGGAATTAACCTAATGAGAAATTTTGTCTAATGATCTTTCTCCCTTGAGCTATCTCTTCTTTCTTGCCTTGTACTCATTTTTCTGCTTCAGCATTTAGCACTTTCTACCATAAGGAGATTTCTGGTCTTTTACTTTTTGGCCAAAATACAAAATATTTTGGTTGGCACTTCTTTGCTGCATCTTCTTAAATATCTTCTTTCAGTGAACTGAAAACCAGTCTTTTAGGACAGCAGCTGCATGTAACTCTAATGATTGATGTTCTGCTTTTTTTTCTTTTTCTAGTGAGATGTTTGAATTAATTCATGACATGGAACCCATTAGTATTTGTTTTTTTATCTTTCCATATTATATAATTTAACTTTAATAGAGCAATGGTGCCTTACTCTTTGCAACCCAGCTGATTAATTGGCTAGCTAATATTCTGACATTTTAATTATCCAAAATAGTTGGTGTTCTATTACTTTAGGAACGTGAACAAATACTTTAGATACAAACACTTTAATGTACTTAACATTTAGGTTAGAACCACAGCATAATTCACATGTTGCTGCTTCTCTATCTTTAGCGAGCAATGTATCTGACAAGTTGATAATTTATGCCTGTGTCCCCTCAGTGTTTGCTTGGTAGTCTAGCACCAAGAAGCATATTTCCAAAAATGATTCATTTTTTCTTTTAATTCATCCTCACTTTATAGCTGACTCTATGCTTATAATTTTATTTTCTAAGCAGAAAACACAGGCAGCTTCTGAACTGTATATTGCCAAGTTTCTTTTTCTCAGAGCTAACAGTTCCTTTGCACTTAAGCTGAATGCTGCACTTCTGATGAGGCAAAATTAAATTTTCAAATTCATGTCTACTGTATGGCTAAACAGTTACAGAAATTAGTTTGAAAATATGGGGGGAAATTATGGTGCACATTTAATTATGTAAATCTGAAGCAATATAACATAACAACTTTACCATCTCATGTTGTTTCTAAGCACTAGGCTGTTTGTACTCATTTCTAATAAACAAATTAGAGAAAATTATAAACACTTTTCAATGTCTACTTTTTATTTATAGTTATGCAAGTGGTATATCCTGATATTAAGAAGTTATTAATGTATCATTTTGATTGTTCTATAGATTGGAAAGTGCACAAATTATCAGGTTTTTCTTGGCAGGTTTCTAGTGCATTGAACTGTTGCATTAGGGCCAGCAGTTAATTGGACAAGAATTTTCCTGACAGGGAAATGAAATCAGACAAGTGTTAAGGACAGAGATATTACAAAAAATCAGTTGGCAACCATAGCAGGATTCAAGTACATTTTTTTTTCTTGCAGAAGATTCCTTAGCAGACATTTATTCATTTCAAATTCTTTAATCCTACAAACATGATTCAGAAAAATAAATAGAAATGATTTTATACTGGATAGCTAAGAAGATATCTTGACTTCTACCATGATTTTAAGTATCTTTGTTGTGAACCTTTATCGGGTAGGGTAAGACTTAGCTTGGAGAAACAGTTTGCTTCTTTCAAATAGGAAACTGTATTTGTTCCAACTACATACGTCTTACTTTAAGGAAGCAACTTCTCTTAGTCTGGACTAAGTTGAAAAGCAGTCTGAGGAGAAATCAATAAGAATAAGGTCTATAGATGGGATGCCATTGGTTCGGCCCAGTTCTATAGAACTGGTAGCTCTGGACAGCAAATGCTGCTCCATTTGGCCCATGCGGGTTCTTGGCTGTCCTTTATTTCCTGCTTTTTCAACTTCAGCTGCTTTGCATGGCAGAGCTGAGGTTGAAAAAGCAGGAAAGAAGAGGATTTTCAAACTCTGTGCTCCCTCGCGCAGCGCTTGTCAGCTGTCCAGGTGGCACAACTAAGGTTTTAGGAAATGGTCTACACGGACGTGCAAAATGCACTCTCACCAGGGGTGGGATTCTACCTGATGGAAAACCAGCAAATTGTGCCACTGGCTGGCCCCACCCCAACTCACCCACTCACTCCTTACCTGGCATGCGCACTATCAAACTGTCCTGCTAAGTTGCTATTTTTCCTCCCCCCCCCCACCATCAGCTGTTCTGCTGTGCTGGGAGATTTAGATTAGCTAGAAAGCAGGAAATCGTTGGATTTCTTGCTTTCTAGCTAATCTAAAAGCAGAGCTGAGCCTGAAGCTTCTATTATTCAGTGCAGACTCAGGTAGCAGATGGCAGAAACAAAGATGTCTAAGTGAATCTGTGATTCTGTGAGCAACTCAATCTGCCTGCCTGCTCTGCCCAATTTTGAGTAAAAGTTGTTCTTTTTTTATAAAAAATTCAATATTTACATACATGGTGTGTTGTGAGTTAATTTTGTGAGTTTGCTTGCAAGTGAATTTTATGAGAGAGACTCAGGTATTTGATTGCAGAAAGATAGATATCTGAATGAATCTGTGCTTCTGTGAGCAACTCAATCTGCCTGCCTGATTTCGGATAAAAGTTGCTTTTTTAAAAATAAAAAAAATCAATATTTACATAAATATCTATAATATTTACATACAAGCCATGCCCAGCTAGTCACATGACCACCAAGCCACATCCACAAATTAGGCCACACCCACAGAATCAGCTGTCAAGAAATTTGAATCCCACCCCTGGTCTACAGTCACAAAGATTACTGTGAATTGCTTCAAGGCAAATAACATGCATCTAATTATAGCTTTTTCAGATGCTGCTTTATAGGCAGCATCTGAACAAGTGCAACAGCAATTAAAAAAATCTATGATTGATTTCACAATATTTTCTTTTTTACTGGATGTTAAAGAATAAGGGAGAAGGCAAATGTGTTGTGGTCATGTGAAAAAAACTATAAGCTGCTGTCTGCTGCACTGTTTCAATGGAATAGAGAAGAATCCTTTGATGTGTTAGGTGCACAAAATATACCATCAGCAGCAAATCCTATTGTGATAAAGAAGATATTCTTTTGACAAAAATAGCAGATTGCAGATTTCTCTCTGCTCCTACCAGAAGATCCTATCCTCAGTATAAATCCTGTAGATGTCCCCATATTGCTACAGATATTAGCAGTAAATATGTTAAAATACCAGGGAAAAATGTACATACCCTGTTTCTTCAACAATACGGCCTCCCCCAATAGGAAGTATCAGCATGTTTTAAAGGCATGAAATGAAATTAAGCCACTTCCCTCAAATTAAGGCCTATATTAAAACATGCAAAATGGGGGGGAATTGTGGGGGGGAATTGCCATTAGGAAGTACTTTTGTTACACACTTGGATATGGTGCTGCCTGCGTTGACCCCGATACGAAGTGCCCCACCAACGCTGAGGTCAACATCCAAGCCATCGCCGCCCACCCAAAGATGCAAGGGGGGGGGAATTAAGTCACCCCAGAAAAGACAGCCTAGCCATTTTTTCGGGGCTCAAAAAAAAATAAGACCCGGCCTTATTATATGAGAAACACAGGAATAGTATATATGAAAATAACTATTCCTAATATTAGCAGATCTGGATATTAGTGTGAAATGATTTACTAATTATGCAGACAACATCATTCAAAATGGAAAATTGCTTATGAGGATTACATTTTTCAACTGCTAGGCTACATTATACTCTTTGATTTAAGAATTTCTTTTTAATAAACTGGGGAAGCTACCAAAATATTTTTAGTACTACTTATAGTCTTTCCAACAGATTATCTATTTTACTATTGATATGTGTCCTATTAAAAAGAGATGTTCCATGAAAACAGTATAATTTGATGTATGATATCAATTCTATTCTTCCCTAAAGTACATTACTTTACTTCTGATAATTATTTGTGGTGACAGAACTATTTCTCGGTTTCTAACTTTAATTCTACTCATGTTTCATTGGGGCAAGAAATTAGTAGAAACTCTAAGGTTTTTTCATTTACAAAGATAACTTTAAATGTTTGAATTATCTTGCTTGAAAGAAATCAACTTGTTTTATAATAATATTGAGGAAAAGCATTACTTGGTTTTTTTTGTTTTTATGTAAAAAATCTAAAATGATGAATAAGCCGGAACTCATGGTATTCTAAACAGATAAACAATAATATATAATTCTTAAAATCAGGTCATAGAACAAATCAGTTATACAGGTAGTCCTCAAATTATGACAGATCACTTAGTGATTGTTCACAATTACAACAGACCCTGCCCCCCCCCCCCAAGAGTATTCACAACCTAGTCCCAAAGTTGTGTGTGTTGCAGCACCCCTGTGGTCATTCACCTTTATGATCAACTGTAAAAATGCAGCAAAATGCCCACCTATTCCTCCTCCATCTTGTTCCACAAGGTCCTCACAGGCGTTGGGCCTGCTTTCCACATGCTCTTCCCCACCCCTGTCAACAACCGCTCATTTACCTTTCAAAGATCTCCAGAGCTCAGAGTGCTGGGGTAAGAAAGGAGGACATTGCTGGGCCACATGGCAGAAAAGCAGCCATCTTTTTTTTCAAACATTGGCAAAGGGTTCTCAAACACTGGCACTTTCCTCCTCCTCACCATTAGTTCTGCTAGTCTTACAGTAGTCTTTTGTCACTAAATGCTACCTTTCTCTCTTTCCTGGAACAGAGGTGGTATTTAGCAGGTTCTGACCAGTTCTGGAGAACCAGTAACAGAAATTATGAGTAGTTTGGAGAACCGGCAAATACCACCTCTGACTGGAGATTTTACAGTATCCTTCCTCTGCCATGCCCACCAAGCCATGCCCACAGAACCGGTAGTAAAAAAAATTGAATACCATCACTGCCCTGGAAATAATGGGAGGAGAGGGAAAGCATGCAACCAATGGGAAATCTCACCTTCCTATATGCTTGCCTCCTCCCAGTGAACGCATGCAGCCCACCAACCACATGCTTGCATTCTCATTATCTGCATATGTTCACTGAAAGGAGATAAGCAGATAGGAAGGCGAGATTTCCCATAGTCTTCACACCATTATTTCCAGAGGGGAGAGAAGGCTACTGTTTAGCGACAAAAGGAAAACGGTTTTGCCAGTGTCTGAGAAAAAAATGGCCACTTTTCTGTCACATGGTCCAGCAATGAAGCCACCTCTTTTCCTACTCTGACATCTGAGCGCTGGAGAGCTTTAAAAAGTGACCAATCAGTATCAGGGGATTAGTATGGAGAACTCCCAAATAGCTGTGAGGACCATAAAGGGTGGGAAACAGAGCATGGGTTATCTTAGTGGATGGGAGGAGGCCTTGGGACACCAGAGGCAGGTGATCTTGTTCCTTCATTAGGCCACCCAAGGCCTTTCCCACCCTAAGGTACACTATGCACACTTAATGACCCTGCTTCATTTACTGAACCTCCTCTCAACCCATGACCATGATGGGCAAACTCCATTATAGTTGTAACCTTGTATTAAAGATAGGCTCTCACAGTACTTCAATTGATTTCTGTCTTCTTGTTTCACATATATTTGTATATGTGTATGCATGTGTGTATATGCATTATGCAGTGTACAATGGTGTTCTGTATAAAGAATAGTAGACTCCTAATACAGGATTCTGATTGGCTAAAAAATCTGAATGGGGATTGGTTCAATAGGAACCAATCCACGAAGCTGCCCAAAAGGCGGCAAAACTAAATACCTGTCATTGGCTACAAGCCGGCAGACAAAACCCTATATAAAGGCTGCCGCGACTTGAGCCAATGTTCCGTTTTTCAACTACTGTTAACTAATAAAGACTTTGTTGTTGGAACCCGGTCTACCTCACGTTTTTCCAGACGGAACAAATGGAATATGGAAATACATAAAACATCACTGTCTGGCTTTTAAAAGTAAGTAAAAATAATTCTGAAAGGATCTATTTACACCGCACATGTTGTTTTTAGTCAATATTTATGTTTCATTCCATTCTAGTGGAATAAAAAGAGAAGATATATTCTTCCTTCTGAAATTGTCTTCCCACAGTGGTAAAGGCAAAGATTTTGTCTGCTCATGATAAAGGGTCTCATGCTGAAGTCAATGTGATGATCCAGAAAGTATTGAAATCCACAAAACTGAAGATTTTCCAAGGAAAACAGATTCTTTACCCAGAATCATGGACTAACCGGGGTTGTACCTGCCCAATACTTAATCCTGGTAGGTTATTACATATATTTATTTGTTTATTTCATAAAATCCTAATTATATTCATTGATTGTATAAATTATACAGATAGTTTGTATATTTACATAAATTTAATTTTGTTCCATGTGCTAAAAGCTTTATGCTTCTGAAAATGAAACTGCCATACTGCCAGGGGTGGGATTCTACCAGTTCACACCTATTCGCTAGGACTGGTTGTTAACATTCTATGCATTTCAGAGAACTGGCTGTTAGAAGAAATTACTGGTCTAATCCTGTAAGGAAGGCAGGAAGGAAACATTCTGGTGTTGCTTACAGAAACTGTCTCTCTGTTAACCCTTATTACATTCTTGGCAGGACTAGACTTCCTGTCTCAGGAACTTCTCTGGACTTTTTTTCCCCCTCTTTTGCTGGTACTTTGCTTGTGTGGAATGACAATTCAAAGTTACCATGGCACTGGAAAAAGTGACTTATGACTATTTTTCACACTTATGACTGTTGCAACATCCCCACAGTCATGTGACGCCAGGCGAGGAGATGCATGCCTTGATGTGAGTGATATTGAGTTAGACACGCCCAACATGACCACCCCTGCATATTGCCTATACATTGTTAAATCAGTTTTATATAATACTAAACAATTCCTTCACAGCTTACCCATTATAATATGTATTTTAGCAGTGTGGATCTTCTATACAATTATTTTCCCAGCAAAATTTAACTTAAACCAGAAAAATAGTGCAGATAACTTAATTTTTAGAGAAACAAAAATTGCTCTATAGCTGCTTTAATTAACAAAGTGTTATGCCTTTTCCCATGTAATTTTGCTGAATCCATATAATTAATGAAGTAAACACATTTTATTTAAAAGAGATTTAAATACAATATCTTGTAAATGACAATTGCTACAATAATACTGACATCTTGACAATATCATGCACACAGAAATAACAAAAATATATTGAATAACTGGCAATCAAGCATTGCATTTGTTACAGTAAACATGATGAAAATTATATCTAAAACTACTTTATTTTAATTTTATTTATTAAATTTCCACACAACCTATTTCACTGAAGTGACTCTGGACAATTTACAGCAGTACTCTCATGTACATTATTTCTCCTTTGCTTGTAATTAACTAATTTTTTTAATCTTTCATGAAAAGTAATATTTATCCAATATAAGTTAAGCACAAAAAATTAAGTTATACCATATGTCTATTTTATCGGCAGGATTGAAATATCTTGTGGCTGGATATGAAGATGTTCATACAAACAGACTGATAGTCAATATGAAAAGCTTTGTTCATCAGTGGAAATCAGCTCTGAGGAAAAAGATCTTACAGGTTTTTAAAAAATGTGTCTGAAAAGGATATTTGTTTATGCATAAAAACATACGTGTAAAACTTTATGAACAACCTCTTAGATTAAAACTGGAATGTGAGGGAACAGTGCCAAATGTAGTATAAAAAGAACTTTAATTCATAGCCCATTCACCTTGGCTCAAAACACCTCATTTCAGATTGCAGAAATGGTTGAGCTTTCCTACACAATTCCCTTTTTCTATGCAGTAGGCTGAGAAGTATGAACTAACAATCTACAAGTGAGGTAATAAGGTATGCATCCACATCTGCATTCCTGCAGCTCTAGCATTTTCATTTTATCAACAATCATCAGTTTCACAAAGCATTTTGTGAACAGAATTTCCTCACAGTTTTTTTTCTGAACTGGACCAAGATACTTAAAAGTAAAACCCATTAATTTGGCAGAATTTGCTTTGTCATTAGTTCCTTAAAGTTCTCATATTGATTTAATATCCAATTTAAATGTTTTATTTAAGTCTCACAGAAATGTATGGATAATTTAAAAGTTGAAGCTTTCATTTTCTTCTTTGGAAATATGTATATACATTTGCGATGGATAAAGTAATTGCTGTTATTTGTACTGTTGTAATGAACAAGATTAACCGAATATTACATTAGTTAGTGTATTGCAATCATAAAAGGGAATTTGGTTAGGTTTATATTCAGGTTTCTGTAGATATAAATGGAAATGACCAATGTATTAATAGTCAAATTTATAAAAGCAGTACATAGAATCTTCACTGAAATACAAAAGAATGCTGACTCAAATTGGTTAAATCAATGGCTTTTGGGGGATTGTGCAGGATGTTGCAGTCAAGGGCACTTAAAACAAGTAATAAAAATGGAATCTATCCCTTTAGTAGAATTTTGACTTCAAATATTTTATATATGAAGCACTTTATTGCCTGCCCCTTTCCAGTGTGATCAGTCTAATATTGGGGAACAGGGACAGCATAGGAGAAAGGATGAGGGAACAGAATATTGCTAAACCTACGAGGATAATTGCTTTCCTTCAAGCATAGCAAAAGCCATTTAGAAAAACTAAAGATAACTTGTGAAAAAGAATATATTGTATTTACAGTGGAGCTCCAACTTCAAAGTAATAATTTTATTTGCTTGGTATCAGTTATGATAAGAGTAAACATAAAAAACTAATGGAAGTTTATGAAAAGTGTGATGAACTTGCCTAGCACTATGCTGGCCTTAGTTTTTAGTTTTGTAATATTTAGATTTAAACTGTTTTCTTAAATTGTCATCTTCTGCTTCTACATATGGTGTACATACTCTTCCAAAATTGCATATATTTTATATATCACGAACTTCATCACTGGTATCTACACTGTTCTGTTAAAACAAACACAAGCACCAAAATATCCTATTTATATGAACATACAAAAAATAAAGGCAAAGGCACCATACAATGTAAATAAAACAGTCATCCATGGCTCATCTCTTATTTTTTACTGTGATCCTATGGATTCTTTAAAATGATACTGTTTTAGATGTTGTTTTTCTACTTTATGTATATAATAAATATGTTACAATTCTAAAAATTGTCATGATATGTTTTTGCAATAGCATAACCTGTCAAAATCTTAAATGGAAAATATTTGAAAATTTTATGTGTATTCAAATTGTAATACTGGTCACTAGGATTAGGACAAATGAGATTCTTTCTACACTTGATGGTTACATACAAATATACACCCATTAACAGATAAATTAGTCCTGCTGAGACTCATAGACCTTACACCAAGATCCATGGATACAGGACTGCAGTCTTATTTGTATTGTGGAACTAAAAGTATTATAAGTTCCTGCTTGAAATTAACTGTAATATATGAGGGATAGTGTCACAGTTCTCTTCTTTAATAATTGCTCTTCTATAGTCATTTATAATAATAATTGCTCTTCTATAATCATTTAGATCAGGGGTCCCCAACCACCGGGCCCCAGACTGGTACCGGTCCGTGGATCATTTTGTACTGGGCCGCAAAGAATGAATAATCATGATTAAAATATGTATAAAAATATGTTTTTAGTAAAGAAATAGTAAAGAAGCCCTTTTCTATTGGGGAAGAATTGATTTTGCCGGTCCTTGAAAAAGTGTTTCTGCGTGAAACTGGTCCCTGGTACAAAAAAAGTTGGGGACCACTGATTTAGATGATCTTTCAAATTTTAATCAAGAAAAAAATGTACAAAATTATTTGCAGCAACTTGTTCCTTCTGTGAAAGGTTGGTTTGCTCCTCTCTAGGTTGCAATGAAGTGAAGGATGTTTACCAATTACACTTGTTTGACAATTACCATCTTTCATTCAAGTGACTATGTTTGGGTACATATCTTGGCCTTGCAAATATGCAAGTGCCCAGATAGTTTTCAGTGGAAAATTATATGAACAAGGCTGAATTTTAATATAATTACTTCCGAGGACTATATCTTCCTGTTACTAAAAATGACGGAAAATCTAGTTCTACTACAGTATCTAAATGGAGAGCTAAGATTGCCATAAATAACCAATAGTTTTGGAACAAATCTGCAGCCTATATTTTTAAATATTCAATCAACTACAGTCCAGTGGTTTTTTTAGAATTACCCCCTGCTTTAAAGATCACACTGAAGAGATGAGCAACCATATTTGCTGCTACTCAAAGTTTCTATATTTTCTTACTGGTTTTCTTCAGTTCTGAAATCTAACCTTGCAGAAAGGTCAAGTCTTTTCCCACAATTCAGTAAGGAAATATTTATGACTGTTCCACATTAATGGGAGAGGGGTGGGGAGCCATAGAAAGAAAAACAAGTAGGCAAATATTTCTGGAAATATTCTATACATGGAAAAACTTCAAGATATACTGAAATACTAGTACACTGTAATCTATTGTACAAAGCAAAAGATTAGAAATTAAAATATTTAGCATGCCATGATTTTGAAGCTAAATATGCTGCTACTGTGACTGAAATGCTAGGCTCTTGTTGAAATGTCAAACAAGAAAAAGTACCATCTCCTGCTTACTTTGCTTCCCATTTATCTTATGCTTTGTCCTGAGTCAAAGGCAGTGGTGGGATTCAAAATATTTTACTACCAGTTATGTGGGTCTGGCTTGGTGGGCGTGGCTTGGTAGGTGTAGCAGTGGAAGGATACTGTAAAATCCCCATTCCCTCCCCACCCTACTAACCTGCTTTCCAGATCCATTTTCCTGTGCAGGGCAACCAAAGAAGACACGGCCAATCAGCTGGGATTCGGAGATGGAGAATAGATGGGGGCGAGGCCAGTCAGATTTGCTGGTTCTCTGAACTATTCAAAATTGCTGCAGAACTGGTCAGAATCTGCTGAATACCACCTCTGGCTAAAGGGGTATATACATCTTTCCTTTACCAATATTTTATTGCAATAATTTCCATCCTGATTTTTTTTTTGAACTGTGCAAAAACATAACTTCTTCAATAAATATGAGATAAGTTCAGCCAAAGACCACATTTTTAATAGCCACTGATTTACTCTCTCTCTTAGTTTGTTTGTAAATAACTTTTCTGATTCACTCAGGGCAATTCTTACTTTAAAATAATTGTTTGCAATTTAATATAGAGAAAATGCAAAACAGAAAATAAATTTCTTCCAATTCACCCAATCATTCAAAGAATTAAGATGGATATGCGTTTGTGTATAAACTAGTTAATTATAACTAGTTAATGCATTGTAATCAAGGAGATTATTAATTTTGCATGTAATATATAATACTTCATCAGCAATAGTTATTTTGATATGTATTAGCTGTGATTTAATGCTAGAATTTATCTGACTCTTTTGACAGTGCCTCTTATGTGAATTTAATTATTACCGTACACTGCATATAACCCAATTCTGTACTAGTCTTCACATTGCCTGGATAATTGCAGTTTAACTCTTAGGACAGTATGATTTATGCCACATAATTTGCTTTCAAAATTTATTTCACCTAACTTGAAAAAGATAGGCAGAAACAAGTATCTTGAAAAAGAATTTTGCATACCCTATTAGCTTTGTTAGGATAATAGTTAAATGTTAAAATGTATACATATATTGCACTTCCTTATCTTTGCACTAATATTTGGAAAAAAGCCAAGTTTTAACATTCTCCTGGAAGGCCAAGATTTTCTGTTTTTTAAGCAAAAAGATTAAGTTGGGTTTAGGGATAGCCAATGAGGTTCAGAAATGTTCCCTTATATAAGCCCAGCAGCCAGAAAAACATTTGTGAGGAGAACCACTTAGGAAAGAATTTTTCCCTTTCTGAATCAATTTCAGACAAATAGCACATTTCATTCCTATTCTACAAGTGTTTTAAATAGATAGAGGCTTATAGAAAATCACCTTCGCTAGATCTCTCAGAAAACCAGTTATTTCTCAATAAGTATTCCAGGAATACATATAACATTAAATTGTCAAAGCGGGCAAATACGTATTTTTCTTTTTTGATGTGCGAAAAGTGAAGAAATATATTTAGCATCCCAGAAACAAGAGCAAATCTTGTTGGGCCCAAAAGTCTTTTACTTTCACTGCAAGAATAAGATGTTCTAATATTGATAATCTGGAAAGTTCTCAATTTAAGAGATACAGTTGTATTTAGATTTTAAACAAAATAATTTGGCTTCTTGTGCTTCGTATGCAACATTCACTTCTGAAAAGCTAATTATAATTTTCCACCTTTGGCTCTGCAGGAGGTATGGAACTTGTCCACAGAGCCATGATATTTGCATTTAGAGAATTAATAAAAATTCCTAACTGGTCAAAAGACTTTTATGAACATTATGACCTTGACATTTTTACCACCTTGTATGTGTTTCTCTGCAGCCAAACAACAGACCCAACACATTTTTCCAAACTATACAAACACCATTGCTTTCTTAACTATGAAGTTTGTTTTCTTCACTGTTTCAAGCCTAAATGTTTTCATTTCAATATTTTGTTAGATTTTCTAGAGCATCATACAAAGCAAAATTATTATCTCTTGAGAAAATAGTATGCTGATGGTTTAAGAAATAGCATATTGAGAACTTTTATTCAGTTAATCACCCTTCCTCAAAGCACTGCTCTTTCAATTTATTTGTAGATATTGTACTAAGCTACTTAAGCAGCAATAAGTTGCTGAATTCTCTTGGTTCAGCAAATACATTTAAGTTAGACTTCACATACAAAAAACAATAGGATCTTTTATTTATTATTTAAGCTTAAAAGGTCCATTCATGTGAATGGAACAATTGCCTTGAGTCAACTATTTACATACTGTATATGTATTCCATTCAAATTAACACCATTATTACATAGCATAGATGCAAACCAAGTATCTGAATGTCACCTAAAAATGATTTTAAAAGAGGTGAAAAATGATATTTGGACTTGGTTTCGGGGACTGAAAAAAAAAATCAAGAAATAGCATTACAGAGTTTTCCAAGAGGAAAATAAAAAGGCTCTGCATCTTTTATTACCAGTTCCAAATTGCTGAATGTCTTATTTCCAGCAATTCTACATATTGCTGGTTTTCTCATTTTTTCTTCCATATAGGTAAACAGAGCCATTATATATAATTAATTACAGTATTAGATGGAGTGCCATCTTCTGGTCAATTGCTTACAAGATAATAGGTATAAGTAAAAACATAGTAATGAATACATAGATACATATAAGAAAAATAAAAAAGAAACAATAGGATAGGGACGGTAGGTACATTGGTGTGCTTATGCATGCCCCCTGCAGACCTCTTAGGAAAGGGATGAGGTCAATAGTACAGTCTATGGTTAAAGGTTTTGGGAAAGAAATCAGACTCAGGTAGAGTATTCCAGACATTGACCACTCTGTTGCTGAAGTTGTATTTCCTGCAATCAAGTGTGTATCTATTGTTTGCTCTTGTGTTGTTATGGTTGAAGCTGAAGTATTCATTGACAGGTAGGACATTGCAATGTATTATTTTATATACTATACTTAGATTGGATCGAAAGTGGCATAGTTATAGGTTTTCTAGGTCTAGAATTTCGAGTCTGGTGGCATAAGGTATTCTGCAATGAGTAGAGGAGTGGAGAACTCTTCTTGTGAAATATTTCTGGGCTTTCTCAACTGTGTTAATATCAGACACATACATACATGTGGGTTCCAGACTGATGAGCTGTATTCGAGTATTGGTCTAGCAAATGTTTTGTATGCTCTAGTTAGTAGTGTAATATTACCAGAGAAAAAGCTATGTAAAATTAGGTTAACAACTCTTAATGCCTTTTTGGCTATGTAGTTACAGTGGGCTCTGGCACCTAGATCATTAGAGATGAGTACTCCAAGATCCTTGACAGAGTTTGGATCATCAACAAGGTCTTGACTATTCAACCTGTATTTTATTTTCTGATTTTTTTTTGCCAATATTTAGGACAGAGCATTTATTTGTTGAGATTTGAAGTTGCCATTTGTTTGACCATTCTGGTACATAGTCAAGGTCTTTTTGAAGGATAGCAATATTGTATGTGGTGTTGAATAGCTTTACATCATCAGTGAAGAGAATGCAATTGCTCTTGATGTGATCACAGAGGTCATTTATATAGAATATGAAAAGAGTTGGTCTTAGAACACTGCCTTGGGGGACACCACTACTGACAGGTACAGAATTTGATAGGACACTCCCAATTTTGACCATTTGTTGCCTGTTTGACAGGAATGCTTCCATCCAGTTATGCAGTTGTCCAGAGATACCATAATATTTTAATTTTAGGAGTAGTTTGTCGTGTACCACTGAATCAAAGGCTTTACAGAAGTCTATGTAAATTGCACCTATTATTTGCCTTGATCCAGTTGTGTAATCCATATATTTTTGAAGTGTAAGAGTTGCAGATTACAGGATAGTTTTTTTTTGAAACCAAATTGTTTATCAGAGAGCAGGTTGTTTGTTTCTAAGTGAGGATGATGGATTGGTTAATAATTGATTCGATGACTTTCCAGGTGATGCTGCATAAAGAGATTGGTCTGTAATTTTCAACTAGGCTGGGGTCTCCCTTTTTGAAGATGGGGATGACCATGGCCAGTGACCATAGGTTAGGCAAGGAGCTGGTCCTGAAAGATTTTTAAAGATTATGCTTAGAGGTTCTGCTATGGCAGTGGATAGCTTTTTTAAGAAGTAGGCACATGTTCTGTCCGGTCCAATCGATAGAGATGGTTTTAGATTGTGTAGATCAAAGTTCTCTTTGAAAAATTGCCACAATTTGTTGTGATACACATAATCAAAGGTTTTAGCAGTCAATGAAGCAGAAGTAGATGTTTTTCTGGAACTCTCTAGCTTTCTCCATGATACAGTGTATGTTGGCAATTCGACCTCTAGTTTCTCTGCCTCTTTGAATCCTGCCTGTACTTCTGGTAATTCTCCATGCACATCCTGCTGGAGCCTCGCTTGAAGGATTTTAAGCATAACTTTACTAACATGTGAAATGGGTGCAATGTGCGATAGTTTGAACATTTTTTAACTAAATTAAATTAAACTAAATTAATTCTTTAATGTTAACGAGACTCCACTTTATTTGGCTTAGCAAATTAGCTAAACCAGGCTGTAGTTTACTGAATGAATTTCTACCTCATTCATAACGCCCTCTTTCCCAAATAAAGACTGTAGCTGTGCTTATCAGCCAAAAGGGGACCGGTTAGTTTGCGGCTCGTTTTCCAGTTCTGGATTGTAGTTTCGCTCTGATCCATCGAATCCTGGTAACTGACATGAGTAAACCATAGTTTAGGTACCCAAGATTAACGCAAAGAGGAAACACGACTCGAGAGATTCGGAAGTCTTCTATTGTGACAAGTTCACCAACAGCAGTTCTGCCCACCTCCGCTTCCCTCACGGTCAGCGGCCACTCACACGAGGAATCCCCGCCGCAGAGGAGCTGCCTGAGGGAGCCGCGGCGTGACGGCCGAGGGGGCGGAGCTTCAGAACCCCAGAAGCCTGAGGCGCTTAAGATGGCGGTTCCTGGCGAGGGTTTCTGGCGAGGTCGGCGATTGCGCGAGGGATCGAATAGCTGAGTGGCTTCGGTCACCGACATGGCTTGGGCCAGTCGGGTGAGAACCGGCGGTAGCAGGGATCCCGGGAGGGAGGGGGCAGCCGGGGTGCAAGCGGGGGAGGGAAGGAGGTAGGGGATGCCCGTTGCTTCCCACTGACCTTTGGCCCTCCCCATCTCTCGGGCAGCCCCATCCCGGTCCTCGGTGTTGACCCCGTCGAAGAAGCTGGGCGACCAACATTTATGCCGCTGGCCCTGGAAGCCGCCTTCGCCTGTATTACAGTTTTGCCTCGGAGGTGTTGGAGGAGCAAGGTGAAATCTGGCGGCGCCAGGACTGCCTCGGGAGAGGAGTCCGGAACTTGGAGCGGGTTAATTTTTCTACCTGTCTTCTACGAATCTAACTCTCCTTATTCTCTTTTTCATTTTCACTCTTTTTTCCCTGCTCCCTCCCCCGTCTCAATAATACAGAGGGTGTTTTTAAAAAAAAAAAAAAAAAACATTGTTGAGCTTTATAGGTTAAAGCCTTTTTCGGCTATTGGAAATGGTTGGCTGGCTAGTAAGGAAGTGTTTAAAACTTTCTCATGTGCCTGTATACACTGCTCTGTGTTCTGCAAAGCCAGCAAGTATGAAGTTTATTCAACAACCCATAGTATAACAGGATGAATGAATCCAATCACGGTGCTTTTTATGAATGAATCCAATCTTGCTTGCTTTTTATGGGTTAGCTACATCATACCAGAAAAAGAGACAGTGGGAAAAAAAGGAAGAGTTATGAACCTATTAAGATTTTTGCCGGCAGAATAATAGAAATAAACTTCTGGAGGAAGTAGTTGCTGCAGTTAAAATCTGTTTGTACTGTTGGTAATGTCTGGAAATTAGTCTAGAAAGAATTGTGGTTGGACATTAAATTGGCTGCCTTTTTCCCGGAAAAGCGGATCTTGCTCATGAATCTTTGTTTTGGAAGTTGAGATACTGGTTAAGAAGAACTTCTTTAGTTGATGGCGAACACAGGTGAGATAGATACAAGATTAATAGTCAATATACAATGGAAAATGGAACATTCATTTTCCTGTTCTCAATTAGGATTATATTTGTAAATAGAACAAATGATCTTGAATATCTAAATGCTGTGTTTTTATAATTTTCTACAGATATTTATTAAAATGAATGAACCTTACAAAAGATAAAGATTTATTTTAAGATGAATAGACAAGCTGGATTTGATAATTTATTCTGCATATATCTCATCCAGTAACTGCTCTGAAGTAAACTAACAAATCTAACTGCTTCATGTGAAGTTGCAATTATCTCAGGATGAAATAATATATTTTTAAGTATCTCATTATTTCTGGAATCTGAATGCATTCTGTATTATCCAGCAAAATAGCAGGATTTGGGTAACTAGGGCCCATACCTTCATGACAAAACTGTACCACAGGAAGCTCTCGCGCCCTTAAGCGTCAGAGTCCTGGGATCCTCCAACAGTGCATCTCAAAGCCTCAGCATCCTGGGAAATGCTCCAGCCCAGTCCCAGCTTTACCCACCCTTCCTACCTCCTCTCCAACTCTCCTGCTGCCCCAGCTGACCTTTGATATTTTCTTGCTTCCATTGCTGATGAGACATTCCCATCCTGGCCCTTCACAAGGAAAACCATGTCAGCCATCTTCCTCATGTCTCACCAGGAAACCACCATGCACAACTTTGGAAAGAAAGCCTTGTGGAGCCAGCAACTGTCTTGCTGGGCTGAACCAGGCATGTTTTGTTAGCAGCGGGAACAAGAAGACAGAAAAAGTCAGTTAGGATAACAGGCTGCAGAATGGCTAAAAGAAAGTTCCCTGCAGTTGTAAATGTGGGTAGGCTGCAAAGTGCCTGAATTCCAATCACATGATCACCAGGCAAAAAGGTAGTAAGTCCTTTAGTTCATTGCCTTGTAGCTTTGAATAGTGGCTGAACATGTGATTATAAATCAAGGACTTCTTATATTAAATAGTTTTGATTCTTGGGAATAAATAATGTTTGAATGAAGTCAAGTTTTACTGTGCACTATTGAAGCACCAGTATCAGCAGGCTTAGGAGAATCTTGATATTTCCAAACTTAAAAAAACAAAAACAAAGGCAAAATAGCTACACTGAATAGCTGAATGGAAATTATGAGAAGGGATATAATGGAAAACTGGGCAAGTGGCATGGAATAAACTGGCTGAAATCTGAGCTGAAGCACCGAAACAGTAATGTTTAATTGAAGCTCTTGTTCTCTTAGATTTCTCTGTCAGAGAAAGGGTATTGGTCTGCAGTGTCCCTGCCACTGTGAAATGTAGGCAAAACAGTTTTGTTCATTTTTAACCTTCTCAGAAACCCCATACATGATTGAAAAAGACAATGTGCTAAGATAAAAGTAGGGATATAGCTTTATGAAATTTTAATAATTTGATAGAGGTTGGATATATCTATGGTCATGATGGCCCCTCGTATCAAACTTAGATCCCATATTACAACTTAGGCATGTTGAATGGTTGATGATTTGCTTTTGAATAAATCATAAAACTGGCTTTTTGATTAAGAAAAGATTTTTCTTTAAGAAGAAGAGGGCTAACCTATACTAATATTTTAAAATCTCTTTTAATAGCTGCCATTTCAGGATATAAGCTTGACCTCCAGCATAAGAGCAATAAGGATTTCTAATATGGATAAAAATCAGGCCACAGTATATCAGTCATTATAATAAATATACATTGTGTGTTCTGTTTTGTTTAAAGACAGTTCTAAGTGGAATTGATTTTACTCTTTGTGATTTAGGTCTCTGTATGTGGAACAAAGTGCTGTTTTCACCTCAAAACATTTTCAGAATGGACAATTTTTTTTCACCATAAAACTCGTTCAAATTTGGATGTTTTTACCTAGCTTCCTATATATTATGAGCATACATGCATCTATCTTACTTTCTTTGTGTATTGATCTGAGAGTCTGAATGGTTTCATTTTTGTGGCATGATACTAAAAGCACCTTTTCCCTCCTCATTTTCAGGTGAAAATGCAAAACCTAACAAGCTGTTGGGCTGATGAATTTCTGTAGTATATTCTCAACATTGTGAGATTGACAATGGATAAATGTAAGCATGTAGGCCGACTGCGGCTTGCTCAGGACCATTCAATAGTGAATCCTCACAAATGGCATTGTATGGTATGCAATACTACAGAATCTGTATGGGCCTGTCTCAGTTGCTCACATGTTGCTTGTGGAAGATATATTGAAGAACATGCACTAAAGCACTTTCATGAAAGCAATCATCCAGTAGCATTGGAAGTAAATGAGCTGTACATTTTTTGCTACCTTTGTGATGATTATGTTCTTAATGATAACGCCACTGGTGACATAAAACTTTTACGAAGTATATTAAGTGCAATCAAGAGCCAGAATTATGACTGCACTACTCGGAGTGGTAGGATTTTGCGATCTATGGGCATAAGTGATGATATTTCACATAATAATGCTCAGGCTTTGCTTCAAAGTCAAGACCGTATGTTCACAGCCCTATGGCACAGGAGGTATGCATTAATGGGCAAAGTATTTCGAACTTGGTTTGAATTAACACCAACTGGGAAAAGGATTTTAGAAGAAGATAAGCTGTGTGAACAGGCAGAAGAAAGACGAGTCAATGCGAGGAAGAAAAGAGAAGAGCGAAAGCGCCAATTGAAGGAGGAAATGGAAAAAATACCACCAAGGAAAAGCTTTCGCTTGCAAAAACAAAATGAATCTTCAGTGTGTGTACTAAAAATGCCACAAAATTTGGGCTCTGATATAGAGCTGAAAGTAGCAGCTACCTCAGATGATGTAAAGTTAAAAAAAAATAATGATTCTCCTGCCAAACGAAGACCTACTATGACTCCTGGTGTGACAGGACTACGAAACTTGGGAAATACTTGCTATATGAACTCAATTCTTCAGGTATTGAGTCATTTGTTCATATTTCGGGAATGTTTTTTAAAGCTTGATTTAAACCAAACACAAGAGTTGTTAGCAGTTGCAGCCAGTGGCAAAACAAGATCATCTACAAAGCAGCCTCTATCTGCTAGCTTTGATGTTCAAGAACAGAAAACCTTTGTTAAGGACCTGACATTTACAAGGCGATTTAGTACATCATCAGGTTTAAGTGGTGGTGGATCAAGTAATAGAAATATGGAACTTATTCAGCCCAAGGAACCAAGTTCAAAGTACATTTCACTTTGTCATGAATTACATACTTTGTTTCAAGTTATGTGGTCTGGCAAGTGGGCATTGGTGTCTCCTTTTGCCATGCTCCATTCTGTTTGGAGACTAATCCCAGCCTTCCATGGTTATGCCCAACAAGATGCTCAGGAATTTCTTTGTGAACTTTTGGATAAAGTCCAACAAGAATTGGAGACAGTTAGAGCAAAAAGCCCAGCCCTCATTCCTGCTTCTCAAAGGAAACTCATTAAAAAAGTTTTTAATGTGGTCAACACTATTTTTCATGGACAGCTTTTAAGTCAGGTAAATATTTTCGAATAAGATGATTCAGTGAGTGAGTGATAGAAAATTCAGGGTAGTATAAGATTAAAAACTGAACTTCTTATGCAAAATAAGAATCCAACTTAGTATTGTATTTTGAGTAAGCAGTATTTTGTACTGTTTCAGGCAGGCTTCTATCCCTGCTTACTACATCTTTTATTTCTTAAATTAAGAATTGTCTTCTTTCTTACAGTTTTGCCAGCATATTATGATTGTATAAAAAGGCTTGTGTAAAGACATACCAGTAGTTAGCAGATTCCCATTAATACACAAGCAGAATGTTTTTAAAAAGAAGACATTACTTGTGGCAATACTCTTACACTGAGTCACAAGAAAGTATAACTGGCATCAATCCAGTATTTCTCCTGGTACAAGGACAAAGATTTTAAAATTATTTTAATCTTTTTTGTGTGCATCACTGTCTGAAGGATTTTCTGCTTCTAAAATTGTTATATTTAATAACATAGAACTTAATTTCAACTTTATATTACATAGGGATTCTCTGTAGATGAAACTTTAGAACTACAACTATTCCTCACTTATGACCACAATTGAGCCTAAAATTTCTGTTACTAAATGAGACTGTTGAATGAATTTTGTCCCGTTTTATAGCCTTTCTTGCCACTGTTGTTAAGTGAATCATTGCAGTTCTTAAATTTGTAACACTGTAAAAAGAATCTGGCTTCCCCATTGACTTTGCTTGTCAGAAGGTCACAAAAGGTGATCATATGACCCAGGACATTGCAACTATAATAAATACGAGTCAGTTGCCAAGTGTCTGAATTTTTATCATGTGACCTAAATGAATTGTAAGCTACAATTCATACAGGAATTAGTTACATTAATACAGGATTACCTGTATTTTAACAAATATAAAAAAGACTTGTTCTTTAGTACAGATCTTGAAGTAATTTCAAAAGTGAAATAATGTAAAAATAAGTAGAACATCTAAAAATAAGCAACAGTATCTGCATAATTTAAAACTTGATTAAATGAAAAATTACTTCCACTTAGCTGCAGAATGGGTATTTAACTCTGTTAGAGCTGTTTGTCTATGGTGGTACCATCTTTTCCAACTAAACAATTTTAGCTTCGCTTAGCTTAAGCTTTTGTGAGCTGTAGCTCACATCTAATGAAGTGAATTGCATTTCACAAAATTAACGCATTTTGATAAAAATGTGTTAATTGAAAAAGGTTCTAATAGAGTCATCCTGATTTTTTAAAAATGATATAAGTATGTTCTATTTTTCTTACTTGTTATGTAATGTAACAATGTACATTTCAATGTGCTCCTTTGGATCTATTTCTAAAATACATCTTGTCAAGCTCCCAGCACTTTGATTCATAATACAATTACTCCAAAAGATCTTGACTTTCTTTGATGGAACTGCTCTGGAATTTGAGGTTGGATTCCAATTCAGATAGTTTGTTAGAACTTACTCTGTTGTCCAAATATATTTTACTCTTGAATGTCATTAATGCTTTGTTTGGGGTTAATGTAATTTATCCTTATTTATTAGATTGTTAGATTTAATTAGACTTATTTATTAGATTGTTATCCCATTGCAATTATTTTTTATAAATGACTCAACACAGCAAATAAACATAATACTCCATCCTCCTCCTATTTTCTCCATCACACCCCTGTGAGGTGAGTTGGACAGAGAGAGAGTAATGCCCTATAATGATAGCTATCATTGGATAATTATTTTGTAGTTGGAAAGTTTGCTTTTCAAGGATCTGCGCTAGGTGTGATCTTTATGAGGGAAGAGTTCATTTCATAGTCAGGTGACAGATTCTTTGGTGAACATGGATCTTCATTTACATACTCCTTTGAGCCCAGGTACACAGATCCATAATTGTAAGAATCCCTTACTGTTGATCTGCAAGCAATCTCTTGTCATGATATGCAAATTCTGAGATATTTGCAAGAGTTTGAAAAATAGTATAGTCCACTGAAAGCTGGTGGTATATTTACACAAATTTGGAAACAAGGGTTTTTGATGATATTTGTATGGCGATTCCCCCAGATATTTCCAAGTAACAGCATATGCTGAGCCACCCATCTCTCATTTTGTTATACAAGAAGGACCATGGGATCATGGATGAAGAGACTCGCGAACCACAACTATAACTCTTCACATTTGTAAAGACAAATAACTTATGTGTTAAGCAAAATTGTTTTAGTTGGTGGTCTGCCTAGGCTAAATTACTAAGCAAAATCATTTCTAAAGTCAATAGTTAAAGCTCGGAGTTTGCAGTGTGAGCTCAAAATTAGATTGCTCATCCTCACTTTGTATGCCTTGAATTTTTTATTTGAAGGGAGAAGAGAAATAATTCATAATGCATATGATAGTAAATATATTTAAACTATAGCAACATTCTTTATATTTCCTATAAGATTTTAGTTATATACTATACTTCAGAGAAGAAATGTAAGAGTATTGAGATGTGAAATGGAGCCTGTATTTTGGATCCTGCTTTAGCATCCTTGCTGCATCAATCATTCGTAAAAAGTCATGTCTTTTCTGGGCTTGCACATCTGGGAAATTATGCATTTAAGATGGGGAGATGATGAAAGTGAGCCAACATGTTATTATACTTTACATAAGATCTCAATGTGTTTCCTACGAGTCTATAATGCAGGCTTAGGAAGAAAATAATGTTAAGGAACTGCCATTAGGTAGAATAAAGTGCCCACGCTGGATCTAAAGCAACTTGTTCTCTAGATGCAAATATTTACACTGTACAAATATCCAAATAGTTCAGACTGTACTGTATTCTTTGTCATCTTCATTTCAGTTAATTTGTTCTTCAGTGGTCTTTCCTATATATTTATGCACACTATAGCATTTATTTAGAGATTAAAACTTTTAAATCAATAAGCCTTTGAGGCTGAAAACAAATTATAATGTTTTGTTTTGTGCAAGTTTTCTACAGTGACATACAATTATAATATGCAGTATATCCATCCATAATATCTTTTTTGTACATTTTCTGGGTTTGTTTGAATTGGGAACTTAGTGCAATGTGATGATCCAAATATACTTTGCCCAAATCTGGGCTTTTTCTACAAAGTTTTTTAATTTTAAGATATACAGTTGCATGACATTATATGACTTCTATAAGACTGTACTTTGCCATAATATTACTAACCCTTCCAGGGGTGGGATTCTCCCAGTTCACACCTATTCGCCAGAACCACTTGTTAACATTTTAAGCACTTAGGAAAACCGGTTGTTAGAAGAAATTACTGGCCTAATCCTGTAAGGAAGGCAGGAAGGAAACATTCTGGTGCTTACAGAAACTGCCTCTCTGTTAACCCTTATTACATTCTTGGCAGGACTAGACTTCCTGTCTCAGGATCATCTCTGGAGTTTTTTCCCCCTCCTTTGCTGGTATTTTGCTTGTGTGGAGTGACCAAAGTTAGAATGGCACTGAAAAAAGTGATTTGTGACCATTTTTCATATTTACAACTGTTGCAGCATCCCCACAGTCATGAGAGGCCAGGCGAGGAGATGCGTGCCTTGATGTGAATGATATTGAGTTGGCCATACCCAGCCAATAACATGACCACCAAGCCATGTCCACCCAGTCACTTGACCACCTAAGCCATGCTCACCACCAAAGCCATGCCCACAGAACCGGTTGTTAAAATTTTTGAATCCCACTCCTGAACCCTTTCAAAGATAAACTATTTTGAGGGAAAAGCTAGTTTCCAATTTTTGATTTAATTTTTAAATGGAAGTGGATCCACTTGAAATTAAGGATGAGGATAAGTAATTTCTTTTTGCATCATTTATTCATATATAGTTAGCTGTTTTAAATTCTTTAAACAGAGCTGTAAATTCAAATTAACTGATGGTTTCTATCGACAGGTAACATGCCTTGCATGTGACAACAAATCAAACACTGTAGAGCCTTTCTGGGACTTGTCATTGGAATTTCCTGAAAGATACCACTGCAATGGGAGGGAGACAACCTGTCAGTATCCATGCTTGTTGACAGAGATGTTAGCCAAATTTACAGAAACTGAAGCTTTAGAAGGGAAGATATATGCCTGTAACCAGTGCAACAGTGAGTAACGACTGTATGTACTCATGGATCTGGTTTTAATACATGATGTTAACTATCAAATAGGGTTATTTAAAAAAAGTTACCTATGTAAGATATTTAATGACAGAATGTGAAGCAAACTATGTGCTTACATCATTAGCACAAATGGCTACTCTTTACATTTTGCATGCTTGTATCTTGTGATTGTATCTTGACTGTTCTGCCAATCAAAATGAATTTTATGATAGTTCTAATGTGATTGCTTCTTTCTAATTTAACTTGGTATGCACGAAAAAGTCTGTTCCTGTATTTTGGAATAGTTCTAGAATATCTCATTTGTATTTGTATCCTGTATATTGTGCACATATTAAAGGGTATTAATCTAATTTTATAATGTGATCTGCTATAAATTAGAGGGAGGCTATTTTTCTTACAGCAAAACGAAGAAAATTTTCTTCTAAACCTGTTCTACTCACAGAGGCCCAGAAGCAGCTTCTGGTGTGCCACCTACCTCAGATTCTGCGGTTACACCTTAAGCGATTCAGGTAACTAAACTGTCTTTGTGTAGTTTATTTTTTACTTTTTTTCAATGAATTATTTCTTTAATGGTTAGCAAACTACCCATTCTCTAAATGGCACCATAATTATGTGTTTAAGGAAGCAGTTAAGAAATGTTTTGTAATAATTACAGCTGATATAAAGTGTTTTTAAACATTTTACCCATTCTAAAACAAGTAGATTTATGAGAGAAAGCAAAATTGTTGATTGGACTTAAATTAAGACTTTCCATAAAGTTTGAAGATGAAAGGAATACTGGGTTTTACTGATTAGATAGTTTTGTTGTTGAAGAAATGCTCGTTTCTCCTATATGGAAAAGTAAAAAGTTGAGGCTTAATTTTAATGCCTTATTCTATTGCACCAAAGGGAGCTGGAAATCTACTCTTCTTTTCCCCCTCCTTATCTACACTTCTCTCTTTCTCTTTCCTTCCCTTTTGTTTCGTACTCTAGGTAGTCCTCAAGTTATGAATGTAGTGGGGCCTGCCCATTTCATCCGTGACTTGAGAATTCGTGGGAGTGAATCTCGTACCTTGAACGGATGTCACTCCCTGCTTTTGCTGAAGCATTTGCTAATTTAATGTGTGAATGAATGTGTGGCTCATTAAATGCACATGAGTATCTTGGGGTAGAAAAGGTCGGAGGGAGGTCCTAGTGAGGGAACAAGCCATCTACTTCAGACCACCCAAGGCCATCCCTGACCCTGGGAGATACCTCATTCTCCCTCCTCTGGGGTCCCCACAATTGCTTCTCCCCACATCCTGCCACACTGGGTGACTTACTTTAGGAATATCTGTCTCCTCCAGCCTGTTTCTTTGTCCCCTACTTTCTTGTCAGAAAAAGGCTTGCCGAGGCCTCCAGCGCCAAGAAAGCAGCCCTAAAAGGCTCTGCACAACTTTTCAGGGTTGCTTTCTTGCCCCAAATTAGTTTGATGAGGCCTCGGGCACCAAAAAATAAGCCCTGAAAGGCCACACACAGCCTTTCAGGGCTGCCTTCTCATTAGCAAAGCACTTGAGGATTGTGTCCCTGTAGGCTTTGTCAGCCCTTTGCAAAAAGCTTTTGCTGGTAGGACCAGGGCTTTGGAGAGACGTGCCTGCTCCTTCCAAGCTCTGCTATGCCAATGAAGGCATTTTGCAAAGGGCTGCTGAAGCCTACAAGAATGCAATCTCCCTGCAGACTTCGGCAAGGAAACGGCAAATGGAGGGAAGGCCTGAAGGACTAAAACCTTACCTCCTTTTGGAAAAGTCCAGGCCTCAATTTGCAGAGAATAGAGGCCTAAAGTGCAAGATTACACAAGATCTTGCACTACTGATCATGCGGCACGTTAGGCCTCTGTTCTCTGCGAATGCAGGCAAAGAAATGGGGAATAGGGTGGGTGATGTTGCAGAGCTTCTGCAGTTATTGGTAAGGGTGAACAAGTGCCGTGGTGCTGCAATAATCATAATTTCAGGATTCGTAAATATTACGGAGTGCTTTATGTGTAACGTCGAACATTTGCTAACAGAACACTCATAACCTGTATTTGCTTTTGTATTTTATATAACAAGCTAATAAAACTGTTAAAACATGAAAGAAAATGAAAAAAATACTATGCAACTCACTGGGAACCTCAGTGGGAATTCTTGGGGTGGAGTCCATATACAGGTAGTTCTTGTTTAGCAATGACAATTGAGGCTGGCACCTCAGTCATGAAGCAAAGCAGTTAAGTGAAACAACTGTGCTTTGAATTTATTTCAGCTTTGCTTTATCAAAGGTTACAAATGCAAGAACTGGTTTTGAAATTATGTTTTCATCACTGTTATAACGGATCATTCATCGATGCAGTAATTAAACAAAGGACTACCTGTAAGAATAGTGAATCACAAAAGCAATATACAAAAAATTAACTCAAAATAAAGTCCAGTATATTTTTCCACAACTAATAAGATTGAAACCTACACAACTGGTGAGATTCTTCCATAAAATGCCTATAAGGCCTTTTAGAATCTGTAGTTGGAACCCTGTGGAACCAATGACAATGCAGAATTATTGATTTAAGTGTGACAGATTAAGAGGAATTTGAACTAATCACCCAAATATACTATAAGAGACAAATTCCAGTAGCAGGCATTAAATAGTATTAATAGACAGAGGAGATAAAATGAATTTGGGATTCTAAATTCAAAAGAAAACATATAAGAGCAAATCTTTTGTGGTTAAATTACAGGGTATTTTAAATAAGAACATTTTGAAGGTGAAGTCAAATTAAATAGCAAGATTGTTGGAGAATATTTGCTGGTATTAGAGATCTTCAATTAGAGGCTTGTTAGCGATGTTACAGCTGTCTAATGCTGATTTTCCTGCGTTGAACAGATAATATGATGATAACCCAGTTTGGATTCATTGCTATGGTAGTGAACAAAAGTGATACTCCTGTGTACAGTGTTTTTAGATATGTTATTATAAAATAATTTATAAAAATGAAATAAATAACATTATTTCAGAACAAGAAAAGTAACCCTAAGTTTCATTTTTCTTCCTGTAGATGGTCAGGACGCAATCATCGTGAAAAGATTGGTGTGCATGTCAACTTTGATGAGATTCTAAACATGGAACCCTATTGTTGCAGAAAATCTCTAAAATCCTTTATGGCAGATTACTTTATCTATGATTTGTCTGCTGTTGTGATGCATCATGGGAAAGGATTTGGTTCAGGACACTACACTGCCTATTGCTATAATTCAGATGGAGGTAATTTGTTTGAAAGTGCAGATTATTGGATTTATATCATAAATGCAATTAATAAAGCTATCTTTTAATGGCAATACTTTTTGGAGATTTTATGTTATAAACAATGTTTACATTCTTGAGATTCATAATTTGGAAATCTGGAAAAATTATAGCATATCACATTGAAAGATAAGGCAGCTGTACTGCCTTGCATGAAATCCCATTTCCCCTGAATATTAAAAACTGTTTCATATACTGCAATTATTTCAGTTGTTTCTGTATTGGACAGCTTTGAAAGGTATGTGTGTGTGTGTGTGTTTTGATTACACTAGGAATGTTGCCTTTGTTTGCCTCTAATTACAAATCACTACACAGTGAATGAAAATGTAATTTGGTTGTGGCCTTCATAGGGAAATGGTTGTTACTATGGCAGTGCAGTGCTGCATTAGTTAAATATTTGGTCTGATTATATACTTAATAAACTGTAGTATCTTAAATTATAAAATATCAATTCTGTGCTTTTAGAAGAAAACATCAACACTACCATTTTTATTACTCTTATTTTTGTTGTTCTAGGGTTCTGGGTACACTGCAATGATTCCAAGCTCACCATGTGCACTATGGAAGAAGTATGCAAGGCCCAGGCGTATATTTTATTTTATACCCAACGAGTTACTCTAATGAATGGACATTGGAGAATGTCAGGTCTTGATTCACCATCTGGAAAACAGGCAAATACCGAAGTTAATGGCTCCAATACGAAAAGTGACAGCTAATTCAGAACCAAATTGCTATGTACAGAATAAGTCTGAATTGCGCAATAATGTACTAAATCTGCCTTCTGGAGCCAAACCTTATTACATGTTCAGATCTTTTGTACCTTTTAAACTCATTCATGACCGTAACTTCCCAAGTTATTAACATATATATCTCA
Source organism: Laticauda colubrina (assembly GCA_015471245.1). NCBI lineage: Eukaryota > Metazoa > Chordata > Lepidosauria > Squamata > Elapidae > Laticauda > Laticauda colubrina. Next base: position 37,505,676 of record BLBF01000022.1, on the reverse strand, counting down.
ATTGTTAAGAGAAAATTTTCCATTTGAATCTTTAAATTTTACCTCAAGCTGTTTTTCAGCATTTTAATATTTTGAAATAGGAAATTTAGATGAGGAATATGGGCAGGCAAACTCTGGACTATTTTTAAATTAAAAGCTGTGTTTTATACTACTTCTAGCAATACTGTGGATGTTGTCTACAGGAATCTGTCTTGCTTCCATGATTAAAAGATGTGATGGTAACAAATGCGTTTTAAGTTTTCTTCTGGCCATGTGAAAATGTTCTTTCTCTTCTGTAAGCAAAGAATTTTCTGTAAGCAAAGACTTCTCACATTTATATTATAAAAGCACTAAATCACTAGAAAGGTAGTAAGAACATTAAAATATTATTTCCATAGCCTATTTATTGCTTCACTCAAGTATTCTGCTGAACTAAATGGAAACCTGTGAGGAATGCTGTGTAAAATGACTGCTAATTGCAAAAACTTTCTGCCCCAGGTTCTGTATCTAATCTAGTATACAGGTAGTCCTTGACTTATGATCGGTCACTTAAGAGATTGAAGTTATGACAGACCCCTCCCCCCAACAGCATGATTGCATTTGGGAAACCCAGAAACAGGCGTTTTCTTCTGGCTCTGTAAAAATACCCATTGTGGATAGTGGATTTGTTTAATGACCATGGTAATTTGCTTAATTATCACCACAAAATATAAAATCATGTGATGGCCCACTGAATAACCACCATGACTTATATTTTAATTCCAGGGTCAGATAATTAAAAAACTGCTTTTTTTGCTATTCACATAATATCTGGAAACATGGTTTTTTTTATTACTAAGGTTTTACAGCACATGTGTCAGTCAGATTGCCTTATTTTTTCCTAAATACTGTTTGTAGTTTCTACTGGAAAACAAAATTCAAAATATTGCTCTATACACATAAATGATTTTTTATCTAGCGTGTCCCTTTCTAAATGTAAAGGTCTTTGTGGTCTTTTTTTTTTAAGCACTTCAATTTCAGCTGCTTGTTATGTTCATTTATCCAATAGATAACTGCAGCATAGGCTAGCTTTGGCAATTAAGTGGGTCATTCAGAGCAAATTGGAGGGAAATTTACATTATGACTAGATTGTAATACTGTTCAATGTTCATACTACTGCATCAATGAGGCTCAAATAAAAATTCTACAGAACATAAAAAAAACAAAACCAAAATTGCCTTTAACTTTTTATCCTACTGATCTAAATATGAAGGTATCTAAACTACAGTTCTCTCACATTGTGGTATTCAAAAAAATTTCTCCATGGTTTGGAGAAACCATTCTTATCTGTTGTGAAATATCCTGTGCAAGTTTCTCAATGGCAAGAAAGGCTAATACCATACTGTCTCATAGGAACATTCATGTGGAAAATAAACACTTGTGCCTTCTCACCATTTATTTTGAAAACAGGTTTGCAAAAATGACTTTAGATATAGCTGAATTTACATAGAAATCTATTTTAATTCTCTTCATAGGAAACTTTTAAGAATCAAGTTAGCACTCTTGAATAATTGATTTCTTGCCACAGAATAGATTCACAGAAAGCCAAACCAGGAAGTGTAATACAGAGGTCTTTGTCCAAGTTACAATAATTACATTGAATCTCATTCTTAAAGCATTTAAAATACTTGCTTCAGATATCTTATGGTGGTTAATTATGATTTTCATTTACAACAAAACTTGCCTTCCTCTGCATGTTTCATATTAATGGCTATTATTTGCAAGGCAAGCCTACTCAGCAGATACTTTTCCATGTATTTTCTGCATCACACGAGGTAGCAAAAGATATAATAGTTCAGTCTTGAGAACACAATGGAGGCAGATAACATTACAAATTTAGAGGGCACAAACTCTGTTTTTACCACTTTAAAAGATGTACATTATCTGTAAATAAAACTACGTGACAGGAACAGAACTAGATGAAAAATGATTAAGAAATTAAAAGGACTGAGGAAAATCTCAATGAGAATAATGAACTTGAATTACAATGCATCAGATTTCATTTCCATGCTGAATTTGTATTCTATGACACAGATTTAATCCTTTAAAAGAAGCCCCAGTGTCTACAATCAGTTCAGGTAGTTCTTAGCCTGTGCTTTAACATTTAGGTTATCATAAATCCCAAATGTAAAACCTTGATTTTTTTTTATATGTTTGCCAAGACAGAGTTTCACCTATCCTTTATCCTTTAAGTAATACCATTAGCGACAAAAGATATTTTAATTTCAAAAACCTCCTTGGTTTCTCTTGCAAAGAAAAAATAAGCCAGGACAGTGGTCTCCAAACTTAGCAACTTTTAAGACTTGTGGACTTCAACTCCCAGAATTCTGGGAGTTGAAGTCCACAAGTCTTAAAAGTTGCTAAGTTTGGAGGCCTGTGCTACGGTGTGAAGGAAAGGCTTCAGCTTTATTTCATAAAAAGTCAAAAATAGCATGCTTATTGTTTATACTTTGTTTTTCAAAAGTATTAAACATAGTGGTAATTGTTCAGCTATTTTCAGTTCTATTGTCTTTGTAATATATATAATATATATTTGTTTTCTGAGGTTTTCACGGGTATTTGTATGTGTATCTTTGGTTATTCGGGTTTTCTCCTGCGTAAAATTGGAAGTATTTTGGCGATGTTTCGCCGAAATCTCATTCATCATCTTCAGGCTTGTGTCTTCGGCTTTGAGAAAAAGAATAACCAAAGTTCAAATATAAAATAAAAAAATAACCAATTTTTTTCAGGAAACCCAAATAACCAAAGATCCATGCATGTATGTATGTATGTATATTTATGTGTGTGTGTATGTATGTGTGTGTGTGTGTGTATATATATATATATCTGCATATTAAAACTCCATTTCAACACAGAAGGCCAAAACTGAACTTTAAGAGTACAAATCTTTAAGAGACTCTTCATTCTAAACTACATTTATCTCCTCCTCTTGTCTTTATTGTCCTGGCCTCCTCTTGTCTTTATTTTTCTTTCTCCCCTTGTTTTACCTTTTCCCTAGGACCTAGGGAAATTCCCTAGGATCCCGTGATGGTGAACCTATGCCACACGTGTCGGAAGTGGCAGGCAGAGCCATCTCTCTTAGGCATGCCAGCAGTCTTCGCACATGCAGGAGTACCGGAAACTGGAAGAGCAGCTGCCTGGTGCGCATGCATGCATCAGCCAGCTGGTCTTTGCACATAAATGCGCATTAGAAACCGGAAGACCAGGTGGCCAGCGTGCATGTGTGCACTGGGAAGCTAAGCTTCTGGTTTCTGGTGCTCCTGCATCTGCACACCGGGGAACTGCTCTTCTGCTTTTTGGGTATGCACGCGTGCACTCCCGTTTCAGCACTCGGTGCCAAAAAAGTTCGCCACCACTGCCCTAGGAATTATACTTGATTTCTCATCAGTTCTCTGCAAGGTTTGTGAAACTATTTACACAATAAGCCATATCCCAGCAGCCTGCAGATTACAACTTGCTTGCAGCTTTTTACATGTATACTTTTTCTAACACCAATAATAAGAGCTCAATATTTAAAATATTTTAGTATCTATAAAAACATGGAAAGTTATTAAAACTGAAATATTCCTTCTAGCTTCTTAAGAATCCAGCATTGTGTATTTTTAATTGCAATAGCCAAGATTATAGATTGGCAAAGCTATATTTAACAGCTTCAATCTTTCCAAGTTAAATAGTACTGCAAATAAGAAACCTCTTAGTTTATACAATATCTTAATGAGCTCTACAATTACGACATAGTAGCTCCACCAAAATATTTTAACAATTTTAACCTCTGGACCTACTATTTTATGTTCCATTAATCCTGGTTTGAATAGAACAAAAAACACTACGGTTCAAACTTTTTGTATGTTAAGAACAGAATGATTCTGTGTGATTTTGATTGGCTTCAACTGTACTGCATAGGAGATGAACTCCTTGTATCAAGCTTTTATAAGGAAAATTTTCTAATAAATTAAAAATATAGAAGCTCACACTGTAGTTAGTAGAAATAGCCTGTTATAAGACAGGCTTTGATAAACACTAGCTAGTGTTTATCATACAGGAATGGCAGAGAAAAACATACTAGCCTATTTCAGTGGTAGCCTCCAGAATTCACCAAGTGGGTAGATCCCACACTTGGAATTTGAGAGGGTTGCAACAACACTGTACTTTTTAATAAGTAATACAGTGCCAAAAAAGTAAAATGGCCTTTGAGTTGATTCCACATGACTTCATGGATATACCACTGCAATTTTCTAAAAATAGCATAGAAGTATTTACATTGGGTTTTTTTTTAATTCTAAGTCTACAATACAGTCTTGGGTTTACCATATGTTGCCCCTTAAGTGCTGCTTAATTAATTTTACAACCAGATCAAGCAGCTTCAAAATTCCCTCAAATTCTATGCCAGCCCATCATGATTCACCATTTACTTCTCTTAAAGCCCTTGTAAGGTTAAAAAAATGCAGCATTTCACTGCAAGAAAAATGGCTAGTCCTAGTCCACTCTATTATAAAGCATATCAGAAAGAAAACCCAGTAATTTGATTCAAAGCAAAATAATGAAGCAAAATAAAAATGTACACAATGCAGTTAAAATTAAAGCATACTTTGTATTTGCTTGCTGTGCTTACACTGGAAACTTTCTATCAAAAGGTGGGTTAATGGGAGAGACTTTCCAGTGTGTTACTGCCTTGGATTGTGACACTTTTAAAAACTATTTGAATTTGTGATTTATTTATTTATTTACGAAATGCATTCCAGGCAGTTTAAAAGGCAACAGCAAAGATAGCTTAGGTGCAGAAATCATTTGTGATCATTCAAAGCATTCAAGTAAGAATATGATAATATATATACCTGAAAAGCATTTTATCAGAAATATTTCAAACAATATGTATAACTCATTCCAAACTAAAAATAACACTTTGTAGTATATTTCTCACGAAAGAAAAATATAGAAGTAATCTGAAATATTCTAGAAGCCCCAGTAGCTGTTTTTTTTTCCTTAGTTACATTAGAGAACTTGCCTTTGATTAAATTCTTTTCTTCTGAACATGGAAAGTTATCACATTGAGTTGACTGTTAAAACAGACTGCAAATTTATTCTGGCATAACATGTTCCAACAGAGTACATAAGTGAGGTAATGGCTTTGAAATTTCAATAGTCATCTCCTCTACTGACAACTTCTTTGCACATTGGACGTAATAATATGGTGTGCTCAAACTGTGCTGTGTATGAGCCTTTAATATCACATAGGGGAGGATATGGGTCCACTATACCCAAGTCACATAGGTTCTTCAGTGCCATTAGATATTTACTTTCTCCCAGACGATCTAACCATCTACGGCAAAAGGCAAGAGTACCAAAATTTTCATTGATAACATTCAGCAAGTGTTTTGCTCTTGGAAGCCTAAAAGAAAGAGAATAATAAATGTATACATTTAAAGCAGGTATTAATGAAAATTGAAATAATTATAGAATCATATCAGACATTCAATATTTGATTCTTCATCAGTTACTCTGGGCAGCCTATCAGTATGTGGTTTTCAATAACGGGAGAACAATTTATGAAAAAAAAAAAAGAAATGAATGCAAAAGTAGAGTGAATGAAAATAATGAAATGTCCCCATAGAATAGAAATAGATGCAATGAAAAAAGACATGAAAGATGCTTGGAATAATTAAAACAATTGTTTTACAGAATCATATGGAACTACACAAATGGTAAGTATGAACAAGGGTGCTTGGGGGAATGATAGTTTGCAGATAAGAAAAATTATATAAGGAGTCCTGCAAAAAAATTAACATGAGAGATTACATAGATGTGGGTTTCTTTTAGTGACTGGGCAAATTCTTTGTGTGTGAAAACTTGCTTAACAACTGGAAAGAATGCCAATACTGTTCACTTATACAAAGGGAAAGTTAGTAAGAGTGTATGCAAAAATTATAGCAAGATTAGCCGGTTAAAACTGCCTGGGAAAATGTTTTACATGATTGTGATCAAGGAATATGGTAATAAGCACATTTAGGAAGTGCAGTACAGCTTTATTTGGTTTATTGGCTTTATTTCCGTGCAGAAAAACAACTATTAATCATGGTGAATTTTCATTCTTTAGTGAAGAGACACATTCCTTTGGATTTGGGAGTCTTTTCAATAAGCATCCCATCCTTAATATGCAACTAACTGAAATCCTTACTGCCCACAACATGAATTGTCCTTATTACTTCATATGTGTTAGTACCATTGTTTTATTATTGTGATGACATGTCAATATGATTCCTTTATGAGATGAAAATTAACTATCCAGAATCTGTCAGGTTAAGTATAATAAAAATGCTAGATAATAAACAACTGAAGCCATTCATGACATTAAAATAACTTGAAGGCACAAAATTAGGGCACTAATTTAATTGGACTGCAGATATTACATTGGTACACCAATTTCTAATTTGTCCAAATCTAATTTTCCCTCATCAATAGATCCAAGCCCCCAAATGGTAAAGTGCCAGATGAACTCACCATTTTCAGAGCAAGGCCCAAACCATGCCAAAGAAGCGAGGTGTAACTTTGAAATATGACCTCCAAATTCATCTTCAAAGATTGCTTATACCATTTTTTTGCTTGTTTCATTTGGCAGAGATGTCTGCTTTAATATGCCAATGCCAGTAAAGCAGTTTTTAATAATTTGCCTACTTTTTATTATTTAATTTTGCCTACTTTTTATTATTTTGTTGTTATTGTTATGTTTTTTATTATCTGCTCCCATTTGCTCAGAGAAATAAACACAACTTATATTTTTGGATGTTTCACAAGAGGAACTAAAACTATGTTTCATATAAGCACTATGTTCTTACCACCCTTTCCAAGTTTTGAATCTTTTCCCCCCATAACGTAAGAATACTTAAAATTACATTTTCATATAATGCAGTAAAATCAGCACTAACCTTATAGGCACATGTCCAACATCAAAGTTCTTCATATAATGAGAACATTCCATATCATCATGAACAACCCCCTTTCCTGTGCTACCAAAGGTTTCTATAGCATATACTTCTCCTTCCTATTAAAAACAAACATATATGAATTTAGCATATGTATTTAGTTTCTCCAAAATTATGAATCTGAACTGGGCTACTCGCTCCAAAATTAATCTGGTCATAATGCTGTTTACACGTTATACACCAATTTTTTTTATTAAGAAGAAACGTAATCATTTCATTCCTCGTGTCAGGAAGATTGGCTGAATTAACCAGTAAGTCTTTGTTCATATGTTTAGCATTCTCATTTCTTTTAAATACAGTTGTAAGATTGATTCTAAGCAATTCTAATTTTGCATTATGTCTGTACCAGGACCACTACCTATTCTTCAAAAAGCTGTGATTTAACTGTAGCAGAATTTCTGAAAATTGTATATATTATCTGCAGAACAGTATATGTGCAAATATATTTAGAGTGAAGTGATTTACTTCCTGCAAATTAGCAGTTCTCAAAGGGAATGTATATTTTTATTCTAACAAAGTTCCTAATGGAGCATCCATTTAGCAGTAAAAGGTCCTTTCTTGTGAAGACCATAAGGCACCTTTTTATTCAATGTTTACATGAAGTTATCAGTGAAGGCTATCCATCTGCAAAATGGCAAGTATCAATGCACTGTACTAAAACTGTATGGTATATTTATTAGATTTTTAATCTACATCACAACATCTTAATTTTGATGAGCAACCACATTAAATCATATGAACAGTTAATTTGGAATTATTTTTAAACAGCAATTATTGTACAGATAACAAAAGATCAGTGGTACAAGAACATAATTGTTTTGACATCCCACTGACCAGAATTTTTGTATAACCCAGTCCATCCATATTTGGTTTCCTTAATTTGCTTTTCTACACTATGTGTTGTGACTGATTACACTACTTGGCATCCAGTTTGCATTCCAATTGCATTTTGTAATTGCATCCATGACATTTTTACAAAATCCCAAAATGCTCCTGCTGGTCAAAACATTTAGTGGAAGTTAAAAATATTGAAATCAGTGGTACCTCCAAGTAAGCATGAGTATGATCAGACTGTATCTATACTTACTTCCATTCTTGTTGCTTCCCCTCCTTTCACAATGGGAACAGTTTTGCCTGCGTGTATCCTGTATGGCCCAATAGAGTGTCCATTCAAATTCCGAATAGGTTTCACTACAGAAAATGAAAAATATTAAGATAAATAGATGCATGTAAGTAAGAGGGCAGTGTAAAACATCACAGGAAATGTGAGATTTAATGGACTTAGTGCATTTTCATAAGATTTGAGTTTCACAAATGCAACTTGAACCTTAAGTTAGCATTGGCTAATTTGCATATATTTAATAACTAGAAAAATTATACCTTCTGAACTAAGCAATTTTAAAAACTCAATATTCAGAGTTTAGAAAAATATATTGATGTTTTAAAAATCAGCTTCAAAATATTTTATTGTAGATATTATATAAGCAAACTCTTCAGTTTTTATCAGGATAACCATACATATTAGTTGGAACATAAATCACCTTGATAGGTTTTACCATCAATTTCCACTTCATAAGATTCCATGACTTCCTGGATAGCCTCACCAACATCACAGAGGCGAACATCTATTCCAGCACACTATTTATATACAAGAGAAAATGAAAATTATTTTTATCTTCACTTTTACAGTATAGATAAGGACAGAATTGTACTATTTCAGAGTATACCTTTATTCCAGTATTAGTTGCATCTTTTACAGCTTGTAAGAGCCTGTCATATTTTGGATTGAATGTAACAGTAAAAGCACAGTCAATGATACGACCTGAAATTAGATACAAAGGAGATAAAGTAACTTGCTTCCAACTAAATTATATGATTATGTTTTAAGAAAGAGGAACGCACCATTAATATGTGTTCCAAAATCTATCTTGCAGATATCATCATACTGCAAAACAGTTGGATCTCCAGCATTGGGGGTATAGTGGGCTGCACAATTATTCAGAGAACACCCCGTGGGAAATGCAAGCCCAGCATTTAAGCCATTTTCTCGTATCAACTTCCGTGAACAATCTTCTAGTTTTTCACTAAAAAAAGTAAACAAAAAGGTTTGTTTCCACAGGTTTACTTAGCTGTATAGAAGGCATGTTTCAGCTGTTTCTAGTTATCCATTATATCCAGGCATACCACTGACATTACATAGTACTGTGTAAGACCAACATTTTGTTTCAGAAGCATAAATTCTATGGAAATTTTGATTTGGTATGCAAACCTAGAGATATTTCACAGTATTTTAAACAGTTTTGCATAATACTAGGGCACTACTGATAACCTTATATATCTATATTTAATTATTCAAAACAAATGAAGAACAATTTTCATTGCTTTATAGAATTGTTATGCTAAGCTTCCACATTCAAGGTTTGTACAGAGAAAAAAATTAAAAGTTAAACCTACAAAAATGTAATCTACCATGCTATCTTTTTTTAAGTTAAAATGTTAGACTTTCATTATCTTTTTTAAAAAGTTACTATATTTTATTATTACCAAATTTCGATCATGGTCATTCCAGGCTTGATCCAGCTCATAACGTATTTCCTCACTTGTCTATGTGCTTCAGCAGCCTCTCTGAAATCATTCCAGATCTCTTCACTTGCTTGATCTAGTGCTCTCTTTTCATCACTTGTAGTCCTCCAAGCAGCCGTTCTCCTTTAATATTGAAAAGAAAAGTCAGATATTTGTCATCATAATGTGAAATCCAAACCAAGTATTAGATGAATTTCAATTTAGGGGTGGGAGGGTGTAAAGAGTGGTAGGGGAGTCCACTAAAAAAAAAGGTAACTTTTCAAAATATTAATTTTCATCTAAACTCCAAGTTGACATTGATATTTTTGCCATATGATTCTACAAAAATGCCAAATAATTCTTTAAACTGTCAAGTAATTACAGCTATCTCTTTAAACATCAAAAAATTGCATTCACATCATGACTGAGTTCGCAGAACAAGCAGAATCATGGTTTACTGACATCACAACTAGCCTTCACATCATGACTGAGTTCGCAGAACAAGCAGAATCATGGTTTACTGACATCACAACTAGCCTTCCTTCACATTGCCCAAGCCATTTGTCTACAGATCTTGGATCTTGGACAAGCTATCTATAATTGAACAAACTATGATTTGCATAGTATGTGAACCCTGTTTATACAAGAAAAAATATTGGAATAAAATCTTGGAAGTTTTACTTTTATAAATGAAGAATTTGAAGAATTCTATGAAGAATACATAATTTTCCAATTCTTGACTTTGAAAATGTAACAATCAGCTACATAGATCTGCCAAATTATATGCTGAGATTTAAAAAAAGAGATTTGGGTACCAGTATACATTATCCATAATTATCAGCCTTACTCTGCAATGGCTATATTCCATTTTCTCAGGATGCTCAGGACACTATTAAAGATCTGGCTATTTTCCCAATCTTTGGGGTAGTGCAAAACCTAAGGTCCTATGGATGGGTTTTCCTTGGTTATACACTGTTTCTGAGGCCAATTGTGATACGTAAATACACACATACACATACATACATACCTACTGCTGCCATTATTAGAAATTGCTGATATGCTATAAGTCACACAAATGCATGCCAAACCTATTTCTTGCCCAGATATATTATGTGCAAAATAAAATATTTGAAGTGTAGATGAGTCTTCAAAAGTAATATCCTATCAATTAAATTATCAGTGTCTTGAACCCTAAATTGAAAAAGACATATCAAGACACGTACCCATCTTGTGTTGCTGGATACTCGCATTCCTCGCCTTTTGGAAATATCCCACTGGGAAACAAGTCACATATTGGAATAGATGGTGGGTCTGTCTGCAGCTTTGCTGTTAGAGAAAGAAACTTAGTCTGTCTTAGAATAAAAAAATCATTGTCAACAGATATTTCTTTTTAAAATAATCCTTACTTATTGCCCGAGTTTTAGTCAAAAACCGAGTACATATTAAATAAACAATTCTCAGAATGCTCAAAATTCTCTCCAAAGATTTTCCTGGCCAGATAAATTGCTTTGTCTTATAGATACCATGTGCATTTCTTTAAAACAATATTAACATAAATATTCACATGACTTTCACATGACTCTAGGGTAGAATCTACACTACTATAAATCATTAAGGCTATCTTTTGTTAAAAATAAAATAGTTGTGTATTATCTGTATATTTATCTATGCACACAGACACTACAGTTCCTTAGTTTTTAGTCCCTTTAGTCTTACATTTGTATTTCATTGAGAAAAAATGGCTTATCTTTGTAAGGATCATTGTTGGAGAACTCTCCTTCACAAAATACTTGCATGCTGCATAATGCTATATAGGTAGAATTCACTTAATAGTAATTTGGAGCAGTAATTCCATCACTTAAGTGAATGTCTACAGAGGTTTCAGTCATCCAGGTCATGGTTGTCCCAAAGGTGTTTTTTCAAAATGCAACGATTTTGCTTGAAGACATTTTGCTTCTCCAGTTCTAACTGAATGGTGGAGAAGGATTTCTGCTAGGAATATAAATCCTTCCATTCTCCGCCATTCAGTCAAAACTGGAGGAATTTATTGGATGAGAAGCAAAATGTCTTCAAGCAAAACAAAGAAAGTCCAGTTGCCTTTTGAAAAAGCACCTTCGGGACATCACTAAGTGAAGTCATAAAGCATGACATCATATGACCAAACTGACTTATGACGGTAGTTGCAGCAGTTCTAGTTGCAGTTTTTAGGCAAATCCCACACAGCTGAAGCACTGAAGGTCACATGATCAGCATTTGTAACTTCCTGCTGGCTTCCTATTGATTTGCTTGCCAGAGCGAAGGTTACAAATGTGACAGAGGGACACTGCAACCATTAATTGTAAACTGGTGGCCAAGACCCCGAATTGTAATCATGTGTACACAGGATGCTGCAACAGCTACAACTATGAGAAACAATTATAAATCATCTTTCAGTACGTTCGTAACTTTAAAGTCACTGAATGAGGATTACCTGTGGTCATTTTCTGTCTGTACATATATTGATTTATTTTATAAACATTTTAAAGCATCAATTAAATCCTTTGTCTCACAGATATTGATAGTATTTTACTTCTACCAGGAAAAAAAAACAATTAAGTACCTGATAGTATGTTTAATCTCAGAATCCAAATTTGTGCAAGCATCCATAGAAGTCCAAATCAAGATACTAATTGTGTTGATATTACATTTTAATCAGAATGGAAGATCAGCATTCTTTCACTGATCAACAAGGGCAAATCCAATACTTAAGAATGTTGCTCAGGAGTTTGCCAATGCTATATGGCAGCCAACTAGGTAATGAATCATTGTTTTTATTCAGAATAAAGTAGTATTTCACAAACATTTCATGGAAATAAGACAAACGGAATTATGGTCAATGTTTAACTGACACCTACGTCCTTTCTTTTTCTTCTTTTTCTTCTTTTTCTTTCCTGCTGCACTGTCACCGTCTCCTTCACCATCTACACAAATCAGATAAAATATTAAATACTGAAAATGTCCCAAAAGAATAACATTTAGACATCCAGTTTTCTTCCAGAACATTAATTTGATGATAAAGTCATAGCAATTTTTTATCACAAATACTGCTGATATTGTGCACTAGATCACATACAATCATAGTTTATTTTTACCCCAGCTTTTTTTGAACAAATTGGAAAAAAGGCACAATGAGCTCCCACTTCCCATTTTTTTCCCACCAAAAAAATGATCTGTAAACTATGATTCATTTTGTTCATCTTTCTGTTGCCTTCCTAGATTTTTTAAAACATCTCTTTGAAAGGTGTGTAAATATGGTTTATCCTCATGTGTTTACCCAGGGCTGATTTGGCTAAATGCCAAGCTTCCAGAAATTCCCTAGCATTTTTAGATTTGACTTAGTTTAAGATTAGACAGAGAACACATCGTCTCCAGCAGCCAACACTGCAATAAGCAGAGATCAACACCAGAAAAACAATCAAGCAGAAAACAATGTTCTAATCAAGGAACTACACAGGAGAAAATCACATTCCAAACAAAATTGAGGGCAAGATATTGCATATATAAACAGGCAGCAAATCCCAGTCAGTCACACTGATTATGTTATCTAGTTTATTTATTCATTACATTTCTATACTATCAATCTCTTCTAAATGACTCTGGGCAACTAGTTGAATAATGAAACTTATGCAAACAACCAAGTTCAAGCAATAAAAGAACTCTACAAAATAACATTAACGATGTGTATGCAAGCTTACTGTGGATAGCAGAGTATTTGAATTGATGAAACTGTTTAAACTTACATGTCATCCACCCTTTCAGGTAGCGTTTACATTATATCTTTAAAATAATATACTGTTTAATTGTTGTGCGTGATCAAAGTAACTGGTAGACTTATGGTCAAATAATATCTTTTAACTCTGGTGATCCTATCCTTAAGGAGGAATTAGAATCAGAAGGATATGTCTGCCATTGGTTTACGTATTTACAATTGAAAGATTTAAAGCAGATAAAAAGAGTTATGGCTTTGATTCTGTGAAAAAATGACTTAGAGATCCTACTGTGTGGTAGTCATGAACATATTGCTAAAGTTTATAAACTGTTATTGACTTTGAATTTGAAGAATGAATATATAATGCACTGCATGATTCAGTGGACAAGGAATTTTAGATATAATGTCATGCTTGAACAATGGGACAATATGTGGATGAAAGGTTTAAAATTTACATTAAATTATAACTTAAAAGAAAAATTTTATAAAATGATGTTTCAGTGGCATTTAACACCGGGTAAGTTTTCAAGAATGCATAAATGTATTTCAAAAGAATGTTGGAAATGTAAAAGTAAAGAAGGGACCTTTTATCTTCTTTTATCAGAAGATTCTCAAGGTAAATATAAAGATAAAACCAGAAACCTTTCTTTTGCATTTAATGGAAGAAGACTTGGGGAAAAATCTGGAATGTGATGCTATGTTATATGCTATATGTTGATGGCAGCAAGATTATTTTATGCACAAAAATGGAGGGACACTTTTGATTCCCACAATGGATGAATAGCTGCAGAAGTTGATGGAGTTAGCAGAGGTGGCTAAACTGACTGCTTTGATTAAAGACAAAAATACAACTATTTTTGTTTCTACTTGGAAGCCGATTCTGGACTTTGTGGTTGAGGTGGAAAAAAACAAAACTTTGATTTTGCTTTTTAACAATTACATAGCTTTATACTGTACTATATTTATAGCTTATACTGTTATGTAAAAGTAAGTTTTGATGTTACTTCAACTGCACCAAAGGAAATTGAAAGTTGCCTTTTTTTCTTTTTTCCCCCTTTTCCCCACACTTTTCCCTACCCTAACTTCCCTACTATTTTCTTTTGTATTTCTGTATCTTATAGTATTAACACATAAAGAAATAAAATTTTGGTTAAAAATATGCTGTGCACCATCCAGAGACATTAAGTTTAATATATTATTATGCTCCATGTAACAGGCTGAAAACAAATATGATATACATATATAGTCTGTTTCTTCCAATCATCCATAATTTTATATATAACCTTTTAATCAAAGAGATAGCACAGTGTCATATGCATGCAGCATGGCTTCTTTGCTTTTGATAATCTATCAATCTACAAGATCTGTAAATCAGAATTAGATGACACTTCAACCTATTTATTTTTGGCATTTCTAACCTACTGCAATCCAAAGACCTTTGGCAACATTATTTATTCAATAAACATAATTAAATATCAACTGCTAAAGACTATGTGAACCAAACCATATTTACTATAATCTATGTAAGACTGTTTCAACATGAATTTCAGTTCTCCATTCTATAAATTCTTATTCTACAAATACTTCTAGCACAAAGTCACATGAATATTTACCTTCATCATCATCATCTTTTTCCTTTTCTTCCAGTGTTTGTTTATCTAGTTGGTTTGCTACCTCATCTAGTGTTGTCTCTAACTCTTTTTCAGCCTCTTGTTGTCCTATGTGTAAAATGAACAAATAAGTTAACAGAATTTCAAACTCCCAGATATCAGTGATAAATTCTTCACAATAAATAAAAAACTACACATTTTAGAAAGCATAGCTATACATTCTAATCTATTGTTCACTTGGGCTAAACTCTTCTACTGAAAATTTAAACCCATTTACACTTTCTATCTCCACAATCAGGTTATATTCTTATATCTTATTTTTCTAAACTATGACAATCACATAGCTTAGTGCCATTTTGCAACAATTTTATTTTATCCTGACTGCTCAACCTATTTAGACATTCATCTAAAAGATCAGTCACCTCCTGAAAATATCGTATTAAATAATGTATTAATTGTGAATTCTGTTAAATACAATTTCTCCTCATCTATATAAGTACTGTGCTTAAATTTTTAATAAAATCTCTCCCTCAATCCAGTTCACAAGCCCTGTTTCTTTACAGAACACTGGAAATATGCCCTTCTTAAGACAAGATTTCTTATGCGAGAAATCCTCCTTAATGCAGCGCACTAAATTTAACTTTCATATATCGCAGTATTCCCACCATTAATAGCAAAATGACTTATGTTCCCCGCCACCACTTCCCGAAAACATTTTTAAAATTCTCCAGCAGCAGCGGTAGGGCACCAGGGAACAAGGAGATCGTCCGGTATCATTCAAACGCCTTTCCACGGGAACCAAAGGGTTGGGGTCCACTGTTGTTCCACTCGAACGCAAACTTAAATATGGCCAACACCTTCGTTCCCCCTTATACGCTTCCCCATATTCAGGCAACTATTCCGCCTTGCTTTCGGAAAAGTTGCTTCCTCGGCCACCCCAACCTTTCCTTTCCCTGTGGCGGCCGGGCCTCTCCACCCTAGCTTGCCTTGCCCGGCCCAGGTCCCTTCATACCGACAGTGCCTCCTTTGCTTTTCTTTTTCTTCTTGCGTTTTTTCTTGGCGTTTTCATCGGCGGCAACCCCACCGGTGCTTTCTCTTTCCTCGGGCTCCAAAAGCAGCTCTCCGTTCAGGTGTTTTTCCTCCACGGGGATGGCCTCTTGCTCCACGCCCGCCATGTTGAGCGCTCGCCGACGTTCCCAAGACTGCCACTAACAGAAGGGGCCAGATATCGGAAAGGGCTGCCGCTCGTGCTCCGGCTACTCTATGGTGCAAGGAGCGAGGCACGCCGGGAAAGTGGGGAACTCGGCAACAAGGCGGTTGTAGGCACGTGCGCTTGGAAGGTTCCGCGAGGTTTGAGTTGCGAACCGCTCTGTGGCTCTTCGTTGGGATTTAATTGTTGTTTATATAGAGTTAGTAGGTCTCCGTCTTTCCCACCAAACTATAACATGGTTTTGAGTTTTACAGATTTATCTTGCAGGAAATAACACGACGAGTGATAAAAGCCGGATTCAGTTGGAAATAAGCCCCGCTGAACTGAATGAAACTAGTTCCCAGCTAAGCATCAACGGAATCACAAGGCCAGTTATTGCAGCAAAAGTTTTTATGCTGAAGTCTGCTTCAGATGAAAACTTTCATGAAAACTGTGGCTACTTTGTGTGTTTAAAAGTTTACGATGACAACCCTAGGAAAAAAAGATTTGGACAGTTTTCAATCTGAAAATAACATTTAATACAGCACAGTATTTAAGCAAAATGGTTCAGTTGAGATCTGCATATGTGGGACTGATTGGGGTAGATTGCAGGGGTGACACTGAAATATAACTATATCATATTTTATAGGTTAAATTATTGTATTATTCCAATTTCATTTTAGACTATATTTTCCTCCAATTTCACTTTAAATCGTATTTTATTCCAATTTCATTTTAAATTGTATTTTATCCAATTCCATTTTAAATTGCTTTTATCAAATTTTAGTTATAATTTGTTTCTGGAACTTTGCACTTTGATATGGCCCAAGGGCTAATAAATAATTGAACACTGCACTATAAGGTGGTACAGAATTCTGTGGCTTAGTTTAAAGCTTTTAAAAGAAACATGAAATTGGGAAATTGGATCTCATGCCTGTAAATAGCCTGTTACAAATCAACATATTCCTGATATACAATTTACAATACCTTGAAAAGCAGCCTTGATTTTTTAGTACCTAAGTATATCAAAAGAAGAAATGTAGACAAGTGTCTAAGCTGGATCCTCATTGTTCTGCGGCTAAGCTGCATTCTGTTTTGACCATAGTCTGTTGAATAAATTATAAAGCATAAGTTAGCACATGTAAAATTATAATCTATTGTGTTGTAAATTAAAACCAATTGGGTTTGTACCCAATTTGTGTGTGTGTGCATATGCAGATCTTGGCGTGTTTGGGTCTTTTCCCGTGTAAGATTGAGAGTATCTTGGCAACGTTTCGACAAGGTCCCACTCGCTATTTTCAGGCTAGTGCTTTCGATGGTGAAGATGGTGAGTGGGACCTCGTTGAAACGCTGCCATGATACTCTCAATTTTACACGGGAAAAGACCCAAACACACCAAGATCTGCATAACTGTACCCATACCTGTAACCAAAAGCACCAGCCTGAGAATGGCGAGTGGGACTTCGCCGAAACATCGCCAAGATACTCTTAAACTTACACAGGAAAAGACCCAAACACACCTAGACCTACATATATACATATACATATATATATATAATCCTATCCACTAAGAGATAGCTATAGATTCTATTTAATATGCAGTTAATTTAATTGATGTTTACAGCTTTTTCTATGAAAGGAGATGTTTCTAGTTAGATGTAGGATGCATGAGATGACTTATTTAAGTTACAAAATGATTTTAACGTAATTTAATTTGATAAAAGTAAAATATATGTGCCAAGTACCTACAAAGCTTTTTCCAAGCCAAGAAAGTGTCATATGCCAAGGTAATTAGTGCTTTCGCAGCTAGCGAACAAATATAGGAGAGAGGGAGGGGCTTGTGACCATAGCCAATTTGGGCAAGAAAGAATAAAGCAGAATATTACTTTTTTTCTCCTATTCAGAATATTAGATGAAAATTTTTCAGGCAGAAGGAAGTTTATATTTCACAGAACACTGAAAGATATGTTTAATATATATCACGAAGTGTTATACCTAATGTTTTATGATGAATGTATTTTTACAGTGATTATGATAATGGTATATCACTATTGTATGTACACTGGGAGTTTATGCACCAGAGACAAATTCCTTGTGTCTAATCACGCTTGGTCAATAAAAAAATTCTAATGTGGTGATGAGGATGGTGTTTTAATAATGGCTCAAAATTATTAATGTGAATGCACTTATATGTAAATCAAGTATTGTTTTCTAAACTAATAAAGTTTGGATTCACTGGAGATTTTCTGTTTCAGAGGTAAAAGTTAGCAGCGTCAATCTTTATTATGGTCTTTGATCAGCGTGCACACACACATACATAAAATATACATTAAATGGCAATTAAGAGAGGTTATATGAATGAAGAAATGAAGGGAAAATATTAAAGGTATCAAAAAATGCAATGTTGTGAGCAGTATTCATTGCCTCACTCTTATAGCAGCAAGGTAAAATTTGGCGATGTTATGGGTAATAGTATGGGTAACATTCTTCTTAAATACTGGAGTGTACCATTGCTCATATTTTTTTGTTGAATGACTTTATGAGTAGCTGAATTAATACTTAATGCAATTTCAAACTGAAATTTCAATACAACAGGATATGCTAAACATCATAATTGGTGTGGGAGTCAAGGGGCAAAGTTGTTTCTGTGAATGTTTTTGGTATTTACCAGCAGATTGAAGTGAGTGTATTGAATTTAGGCTTTGAATGAATGAATGAGAATATGTCAGAATTCTTCAATAAGCAAGCAAAAAAGTGAGAAGATCAGAGGACTGAAAAAGTAGCTAGTGCTCAATTAGTGTTGGGACCATTACATTCTTATCTAGGATGAAGGAGACTCAACTTGCAGTTTTGAGTCTAGATTGAGGAAGGGTCAGGAAATTCCTCCTTATTTACTGGTTGACTTTCCCTCTGATGAGCTTCCATCCATTGCTTCTTGTCTTGTCCTCCGGCTATGGAGAATAAATTGATACCTGCTTCCCTGGAACAGCCCTTCAAGTATTGAAAGACTGCTATTATGTCTTCCCTGAACCTTCTCTTAATTAGACTAAACATACCTAGTTCCCTTAGCCTTTCATTGTATGATTTAACCTTGAGATTCTTTTATTTTTGTTGCTCTTTGTACTCTCTCTAGGGCCTCAGCATTTTCACTGTCATTGAAACAAAGACAAAAAGAGAGTATAAGCTTGGGTTATCAGTTTAAATTTTAGATCAGAACTAAGGCTATTGGGGAGATAAAACATTTTATAACCCATATGTGTTCATGAACAAGAAAATATGAAAGATACATGATAACCTTGTTAAAACCACACTTGGAATAGTTTTGGATGCCAAAAACTTGGATGTAAAAAATGTTGAGATTCTAGAAAGAGTATAGAGAAGAGCAATAAAGATGATAAGGGAACTGGAGGCTAAAACATAAAAGAATGGTTGCTGGAATTGGATATATCTAGGCCTAAGGTCTCCAAACTTGGCAACTTTTAAGACTTCTGGACTTCAACTCCCAGAATTCTACATTTATGCTGGCTGGAGAATTCTGGGAATTGAAGTCCACAAGTCTTAAAATTGCCAAGTTTAGGGATCCCTGATCTACGCCTTTTCATTAAAGGGCTCAGGGTGACATGATAGCAGTGTTCCAATATCTAAGGCAGGGATCTTCAAACTTGGCAGCTTTAAGACTTGTGCACTTCAACTCCCAGAATTCCTTCTCCAGTCAATTTGGGAATTATTGGAGTTGAAGTCCACAAGTCTTAAACTTGCCAAGTTTGAAGACCCTTAAGGGGTTGCACAAGAAGAGAGTCAACTGATTCACCAAAGCACCTGAAGGCAGGACAAGAAGCAATTGATAGAAATCAAGTAGAGAAGCAACCTAATACTCAGGAGAAATTTCCTGACAGAACAATCAGTGGAACAACTTGCCTCCAGAAATTGTGAATGCTCCAACACTGGAAATTTTAAAGAAGAGATTGGATAACCATTTGTCTGAAATGGTATAGAGCTTCCTGCCTGAGCAGGGAGTTGGACTAGAAGATCTCTAAGGTTCCTTCCAACTCTGTTAACTTGCTAGTATACTTGGAGGTGAATGTGTGTATTTGCCCCACATGTCATATACAAAAGGCACATTTGTTATATTTATTACAAGTTATCTGAATTTGATTATCAACTATTTGAATAGTCAACCATTAAGCACTTTTTATTTGCTATTATTTATAGTAGGTGTGTGCATTCTGTACATCATATTCCCAAACTAGCTGTAATTGCACAAGATAGGCTGCATCCAAGGAAATGACTGAAAGTTGCCTTTTTATTCCACATCACAATGTAAACAGGGCTTTTGTTTCCCAGTTGTTAGAGCTGGGAAACTCTTAAAATGATACTTTACACCCAGTGCCTCAGCCTGTAATCCTGAAAGGTAAAGAACCAAGACTGAGAAAGAAAACACTTGATTGAGGATTTCCAAGGGCAAATTTTACTTCAACCACAACTATGCTAATTTTGATGTTCTTGACTGTTATTAAGTCATATAATAAGAGGGTGAAGTGCTTCGGGTTTGAATGGAAAAAGGAATTCTTTTAGAACTTATCACCTCAGTTGGCACATATACCTAGCGCTAAAATCTTGGTCTTCATTTTGTAATGTATTTGACTGATCATTGCCAAGTTACTTTGCCAACACTATTGAGCTTGAGTCAGTATTATTAAGTGCCTGTTTTAATTTGGTCGGCAAAAAGGTGTCCTGTGTACTTCAGTCGTAATGGCTTGATATTGGCTTGATAATATCAGAGCAATTTTTCTTAACTCCTTAACTTTCTTTCACTTAAATACTATAGGCATCTATAATGATTTGCTACGTTGTGATGTATAATTAATAGTCTGCATGTTTTACTTTGATTAACTTTATTACTTGATGTAATACGGACTAAAATAAATTATGGGGAAACTGAAATAAAACTGTTATATGCCATATTTTTCCACTAAATATGATGAATTACAAGGTATAATAAACCATGCCTTTATATCTTAACTGAAATGGCACAAGTAGTGGCTTGTATAGATACTTGTCAAAAGTTGTGACCTTGAAGGAAATTCCATTACTGCACTCCTTTATCCTTTCAATTGTCTGTTAGGAAGCTCTTCGTACAGCTGTTACAGTATTCTTAAGGACTTTGCCATTGACAATGATAGGTGGATTCTTTTAGGAAAGAGAAAGCAATTGCTGGCTTAGTATTTATTTATTTAAATGTATTGGATGTCCAAAAGTATTAATATAAAACAGATAAGGCTTCAATATTTTAGATAAATATTTTAGATAAATAGAAGAATATTGTCTTGTTGGTGCTAATTGCAGTGCTTTTTTTACAAAAATTAATCAAAAAGGCATTGTAGTATTTAAGACTTCTATTTATAAGAATTGGTTGCATAGTATTATATAACTTGATGCCTTTCAAATGTGCTGGGGCTAAAACTTTCAGAATATTCAGCTAATGTAGTTACTGAGAGGTGAAATTACATATAACAAAAAGGCACTAGGTTGAGGAAAACATTTACAGAAAAAAGAAATAGTTATTAAAGTTACCAGAGTTATTTGTTTGCAAAAAGCTTGTTTTTGTCATTCATACAGACTGATAATTTGACAAAAATACATAACCACCTAAAATAAAATTGAAGAACTAGGCAAAATTAGGTATGTTGGATATGCTGCCTTGCGTTATTTGTAAGCATAATAAAGGTTTGAATACAAAAAAATAAAAAATTCAAACTATTCATTAAAGAACACTCACTTTTCAGGGTGAGAGAGAAAAAAAAGTATGTCTATATTTCAAAAAGGGAACAAAAGTGAATACCCTGAGTATTTGTTATCCTTAGATATTAGCCATTGAAATTATTGTTTAAATTATTAAATGTATTGCTGTACAGTATTGCAGAGGAGCAGAGCTGTCATGGCTGTATCTTTTCATTTCTGTTCTTTCATCTCCAAAATCAGCAATAAGGAAATGAGCCATGTTTTTCAACTGGTTTCTCAAAGCCATCAAAACAGAGATAATATATGTTTGAATTTTAACAAACCTGTTATTCTTTCCCATTAAAGCAACATTACAAAGTAAATCTTTGCAATAAACATTAATAGGTGGACTAGTCTGTCATCTTCATGTGCCTTATTTACTAAAGAACAAGCAGACTCAGCCAGCCTTTTAAGAACTGCACTATGGATTGATTGATTGATAGTTTAATATCATTTGATCTCATCAAATAAAAGGCATCTGATCATGTGATAATAGGAAATGCTTTTAACATAAGTAAAATTATAAATCTTAAATACATTTATCAGAAAGTAAGCCTACTTGCACTGGCTTTGCTTTTTGAATAAACATTATTATAGTTAAATTTCAGGTCACTTCAAAAAAAGCTTACAAAGAATGCATAACCTCTTTAAGCAGTTTCCAAGTAGCTTACAATTACAAACTTTTATCTCAGGCTGTTTGGAAAAACAAGTACAGATTTGCTTTGTCTTGAATTTAAAAACTGTTACATTCTTATATGATCTATGAATATGGGTAAAGGAAAAAATTGCTAAAAGCATTCAAACAGGAAAAAGAATTATCTGAACAAAACAATTTCGGTAGATCATACCATAATTGGATAAGCCACTGATAATATAACCCAAATTTTAAAATCAGTTCTATATATGTTAGTGTGAGTTTTTGTAGACTATGCTCCTTTTTTATCAGATGCAGGAAGCATGATAGCGAGATAAGAGTTTATATGAATGATGATGGAGTGATTATTCAAGAAAAAAATATTATGAAATGGGTAGCAGCTCTTCATACAACAGCAAATGACAAAGTCTTTGATGAATTGAACTAATTAAAGCTTGATATAAAAACATATCTCTGTGGGGGATGAGTCTGCCTTCCGAGATGAGGTGGACCAGTTGCTTTCGTGGTGTGGAGACAATAACTTGGTCCTGAACACTAATAAGACCAAGGAGCTTATAATTGACTATAAAAGGAACAGTTCAAACATCCAGGCTGTCAGGTTTCCAAGAGATGAAATGCATTTAAAAAGAAAAGAACAAAGTCCATCTTCCAAAACAGTTCCTTTTATTTAGGAAAGCCCTTGCTTATCAATGGAGACCTAGTGGAGCAAGTGGCCATTTTTAAGTTTCTGGGTGTTATCATAAAAGAGAACCTGTACCTGGGATGCTCACATTGCAGCACTAGTCAAAAGGGCCCAGTAGAGATTATATTATCTGAGACTTCTCAGAAAACAACTGGATGAAAAACTTCTGGTGACCTTCTACCGCTGCACCATAGAGAGTATATTAACTTACTGCACCTTTATGGTTTGCCAATTGCACAGTGGCAGATAGGAAAGCACTCCAGGGGGTTAATGTCATTGCCCAGAAGATCATTGGTTGCCCTCTTCCCTTTTTGGAATAGCTTTATAGCTCCCACTGCCTTAAGAAAGTTCAAAACATTCTCAAAAATCCATCTCATCCTGGGAACCCTTTTTTTGAACTATTACCATATGGCAGACGGTACAGAATAAAAAACAAGGACAAATAGGCTAAAAAACAGCTTCTATCCCAGGGCAGTAGCTCTTTTGAATTCTACTGTATAGTGCAGTGTTGGTGCAGTGTTGGTGGTTTTTGGTTCAATGTGTGGAGTGTGAAGGATGTGTATTTGTGTTTATTTTCATGGTCATGATGTGCACTGAAGATGGTGTTTGATTTCGTTGTATGAAGTGCAATCACAATAAAGTAAACTAAGCGTTGCTAAACTAAACTAATATTTTTCTCTGTTCTGTAAAATGGTTGAACATCTTGATGAATTATTGTTTAGCTATTGTTCAGTGAAACAACTCTAGTTATCACAGATGCTTTTGGATTGTATGCTTGATATGTTACTGAAATATGTTTTAAACAATGCTTTTTTGCCAACGTTTTCCCCCCATTATAGAGAAGTTGACTACTGTTCATTTTGTACTTTTATAGCACAATAAAATATTGCATGGATTTTAGTCAAACATTTGCAAAGCTTCAACAAAAGAAATAAAATGTCAGTCTGGTGAATGGTTTTTATTTTAAAAAAATAATAGTTTTTATTTTTTTAGTTATTAATCTATTTGTCTCCTTTTAAATATAGCAATATATGCTGTACTAACCAAAGTTTCCAAGCTAACTGAAAATACTGGCAAGACTAGTTTAATGGTACAGAATATCTTTCTTCAAGCTGGTAAATTCCAGGTAAACATGCCTATATTCTCTACAAAGTAACACTAGTTCATTTAAGTCTGCAAGATACCAGACTGAGAAGGGCTGATGACAAAATGGAATGAAAACAACTATATACAGACTTTTACAATGATCAACATTCAAAATTTACGGCATGCCCAACTTCAGAGTGAATTATGAAAGTGACTGAAATCTGTAGACCAGGTGATTGTGTGGCATAGAGTAATATAAATTTGGATAGAAAGAGTGATTATGTCACAACTTGCTATGTAGACACATCACTCATTTGTCTTTTTTCTCTACCTGTTTGTCCCTTGTACAATTCAGGTATAACTACTGCTAATGAAGAAAAACACTGGGTGTAAAGACTTCATTGGTTCTAAGAGAAGATGCAGAATACAAAAAATTATATTCTCAACCCTTTCTATGATTCTGGAGACCATGTAAGAGCATGGCCATCTCACAGAACTTTTGAAGGATATGGAGGTTGTATGAGAACACATCCTATTCTCATGCAGCCTTTGCAACCTTCCCAAATCATGAAAAAATGGGGTATACTTTAAAGCAAGAGTGTCAAACTCACAATGACACGTCACGTTATGTTATCACAACTTTTTTCCTCTTCACTAAGCTGAGGGTGGGTGTGGCCAATGTGTGACGTATCCGGCCTACGGCTCATGAATTTAGAGACCCCTGCTTTAGAGAATAGTTATTTTCAGGTGTTGGAGAACACTGATGTATCACCCAAAATGTTATGGTTGACACCTTTGACATGCATGTCATTAGTGTTGTAGGGCATGTAACGGCAAAAGTTCTTTTTTTAAACATTTATCTTCCCTTGGCGAAAGGGAAAATATATTTACAATGAAAAAAATTAAAAGTAAATATTTCCATGAATATTGTTTGTAGATTAAAGTCAAAGCAACTGATATTTGGAATATGCTTTGGATAAAAGTACAACAAAATATATAATACATATCAGTGAAATGCACTTGGAATAAAGGCTTACAAAATCAGTCTCCTTGAACTTTTCAAACAATTGCACATTTTATAGTTATACTTCCCATTGTAAAGCAATTTAATGATTCCATATTTATTTACTTATTTCTGAATAGCTTGTGCAGTCATATTTGTCATACACACCAGTCTTGAATACTGTGTCAAAAAATATGATGAAATTATTAAAATGTAAGTAGGCTAATTAAAAGATAAAAATTGAGTCCTGAATTACTGTGCTTTTCTGAATTGTACCAAGAAAAACTGGTTTTGGATTCCTGCAACCACAGCATTGCTATTTAATCAGGAAGGAGGCATGGTGACTAATGAAAATGGAGCCATCCTTCTTCACCAGTGTAAATGGTAGGGAGTAGGAAATCTTGATGACTCAGTTAATACGTAAGTCACATTAGTTTTTTTTATTTTTTTCCTGGGGGAAAAAATTGTAAAGTTATGATTGCAAAGCTTGCTTTTGAAGTAATAGTTTATTACTTGAAAGACAGACTAGATTTTGTTTTCTTCTTCTTTTCATGAAAGAAGTGCAGCCTCCAATGATCGAGTCCTGGAGTCAGAGGCTAACAGTTTGTCACCTACTTGACTTTATGGTGAAAAGTCCCTTCCTATCATGAAACATTGAAGATAATTTTTACCACATGAAATGGCAGCCAAACCCATTCAGACATGTCAGGTAAAATTAGTAGTGTACAATTCCTGCAATATCTGATACATGGCACAGAATTACTGAGGCATGATTTTGTTGTATAGTCAAATATTATTTGCAAATAGAAAATATTGAAGGAAGTGGCAGAATATTGTGCTACCTGATCCACATAGAAGAAAGTAAGAAGTTCTTCATGCTAGTATATAGTTGTGAAAGGGCTATTGCAGTGGGGCTGTACTTCTGCATTAAAAAACAATCTCATTAAAAAACAATCCTAGCCAAGGACCTTCCATGGTGATGTCCAAGTATTTGTTGGAGATTGAGTTGCTTGTTTGTTCCTACCTAGTGGTAACCTTCAATATGATGGAGATGGAGAAATAAAAAAATGTGTAAGTTTCAAAAGAAAAGATATTGTAATTTTTCAAACAATTGCCAGAAATAATTTCCTTGTTTTGTTTACTTATTCCTTTGGGATCAGTATCTGGCACTACTGTATCTGTTTTGTAATAATATTGGAGTTGGGCAGCCAGTAACTTCTGATTCATTTGGCAGAGACACATCTAGTTAATTTTCATTGAGGTGGCATGTTGGCCCATTCAATATAAGACAAAGTTGAACCTATTTATTTTAAACCTATTGATTGCTGGAGAAATACATGTACTTGTCCTTGAGCTACAACAGAATTTGCACTGCTAACTAATCCAGTTGTAAAGCATGATGTCGATGATTGCATCACTTAGTGATAGCAACTGCATCATTAGTGGTAGCAGCTTCCATTGCCATCTTTAAATGAGAATTGTTAAGTGAGGAGCTCATGTTACTATCATTTTCAACTTCTTGCCAGTTTCTTATAAACAAAGTCAATGGGGAAACCAGCAGGAAATTGGAAACTCTAGTTACAAGGCTTTCCTTAGGCAACTTCCAGGGAAGGTGCTGCATCCAGTAATGTGGATGGTGCTAGTGTGCAAGTATAGCAGAGTGTGCAGGTGGGTGCTATAGCATGACATGAGTGCTCCTGGATACATGGGTGAATGCTGCAACATGGTGTGAATGCGGCTGAGTGGGTAGCTGGCCCAGCTACCCACAGCCTAGATTCCCCTAGCCACCCAGGCATTTTATGGAAGATAAAACAGCAAGAGCAAGAATGACTTGCCAAAGTAACTTGCAACCTTCTGCTGGCTTCCCCACTGACCTTGCTTGTGGCAAGCTAGCAGGCAAGCTCCAAATGGAAGTCATGTGACATGGGGCTCTATAACCATTTAAAATCCAATGAGTTTCCCACCACTTGAATTACTACATGATCATGGGGATAGTGAAATAGCAGGAACTTCAAGTACCACTTGCAAGTCTCTCTCATTCAGCACTGTTGTAACTTTCAACAGTTGCTAAATGAGTCATCATAACTCAAGGAATACTTGTAAACATTAGCAATAAGATCCTGTGCTTGTCTACAAATCTTTGCATATTTGTACGTAAACTGTATCCTATTGATTGGACAGCTATTCTCAGGGTTTTCATCACTTCCTTCCACTCTCATTTCAGTTTTCTTCTGACTCTATATACTTTATAGTATATATCTCTATACTTCAGATATTTTACCTGACTAATTTTCTCTCCAAAATTATCCCGACATTATTTCCTAAATAAAAGTTTTACACACACACACACACACACATACACACAAAAGTTTTGTTTCCACAATTCCTTTCCATTATCTCATGCTTGGATAAAATAGACAGGACTTTGATCATGGAGTTTGTGGCTGCCATCTAGGTTTTAAACCTCATTCTGCAAATCCCCGATATCCAGCATGAGGTTCACTGTATAATGTTCTTTCAGTGTTAGCTTTACAACTGGTCATAGTAAGAAAGAAAAAGAAAGAAAGAAAGGAAGGAAGGAAGGAAGGAAGGAAAGAAAGAAAGAAAGAAAGAAAGAAAGAAAGAAAGAAAGAAAGAAAGAAAGAAAGAAAGAAAGAAAGAAAGAAAGAAAGAAA
>BLBF01000022.1:37466901-37477677 GCA_015471245.1 Laticauda colubrina | reverse complement strand
AAAGAAAGAAAGAAAGAAAGAAAGAAAGAAAGAAAGAAAGAAAGAAAAGAATTGGAGACTGATGTGAACTATTCTATCCCCACGCTGGAAGTGGCTATTTGGCTATATAAATATATGGCTATGGTTAGTTCACTAATGTGAACTATTCTATCCCCACACTAGAAAGTAGAAGTACAGTTTGTTCTCTGGATCAGCTGCCACACAGCTAAGATTTTAGCAGTTGACATATATCTATGTCAACTCGTATATCTCCAATCTTTTTCATGATTCCAGTTCCTTATCCATTGCTTTCTGCCAAGCAGCCTTATCCTTAGCAGGATACAGTTTTAATTCATTATAATTACTTGGAACTGTATTCACTTGGCATACAACACTAGTCTGATATCTATCAGGTGGTCGTGTTACTTGGGTTGAACGTCTTGGTAATACAGGGCTTGCTGGTGGACTTTCCTGTGCCACCTGCTCCTGTTCTTCTACTTCTTCCTGTGCTTGTTCTACTACTTCCTCCTGTCCTTCCTCTTTAATGGCTATTTGGGGTGTACTAATTTTATTCTTAGGGACTATTTGGGTGTCAATAATAATATCATTGCTGAATTCCTGTTCCAGTTTATCCCACCCAACATACTCAAGAAATTTTGCACTAGCACTACAATAAACATGAGCTGTGCCTTGATACCAAAATCTAAATGATCTGTGGTTGGCTTCATAACCCACAAAATATAATTTCTTAGCTCTATG
Organism: Laticauda colubrina; assembly: GCA_015471245.1. Taxonomy (NCBI): domain Eukaryota; kingdom Metazoa; phylum Chordata; class Lepidosauria; order Squamata; family Elapidae; genus Laticauda; species Laticauda colubrina. Next base: position 37,476,939 of record BLBF01000022.1, on the reverse strand, counting down.
TTGCCCTTTCAGTCTTACTTGTGAGGGAATATGCACCCATGCTGGAGCTCCAAATGTGTGTAAATAACTTAAATTTGGTTTTCTGCCATGCCAACAAATGAATGGCAATTCACCAGTTGTTGTATTTACTACATTGTTTAAAACATGGTTACTACACATTATGGCCTCACCCCACAGTGTTTCAGGTAAACCTGAATCAGATAACATAGTGTGAGCCATGGCTTGTAATGTTTGCCCTCTTTGTTCTATAAAGGAGTTATGTTGTGGTCTGTAAGGTGCAGAACGTTTATGCTCCACACCAGCCAATTTTAACATATTTTGGAATTTTTTGTAAATAAACTCAGTCCCATTATCAGTTACTAAAGTAATTACTTTACTTTTCATTTTTCTCTCAGCAAACCGTAGCCAATTAAAGAAATGTTGGAATGTTTCTGTTTTGTTCTTCATAAGATAGCAGAAACCGTATCTTGAGTAATGTGCCCTAGACATCTATGTAGTAAATGTATACATTCATCATGTGGCTTAACATTGTTATAAACTGAGTTAGCCATCTTCAACTGATCATCATGTACTACATATAAATCATTTTTTAAAGTAGCAGTAACCCTTTTACCCTCTTTCTCCATTATACAGCTATCTCCCCTAAAGGTTACTACATAACCAAGATTAACTAAGGCCTTTACTGATAGCAAATTAAATTTCAGTTTAGGTACATATAACATCGTTAAATGTTCATTTATACAAGAACAATATGCAGTACCTTCACCTGATGCTTTCATCTTCCATCCATTTGCCAATGATACATGTTGTTTACTCGTGGACATCTTTACAAACCCTTTTCTATCTTTAGTAATGCACTATGATGCTCCACTATCAACAACCCACAAATTATTGTTTACAGTTGAATTGCTAGACAAAGCTAAACTAACATTCTTTTTGGCCTTCTGGTGTTTGCCAGTATTCTGTTGTTTTCTCTTTTTACACAATTTAGCTGTATGTCCCCAAGCCCCACAAGAAAAACATTTCCTAACAGTATAGGCAGTTGAAGATAAATTCTCTTCTTGTGGTTGTTCCTTTCTCAGTTGGTCTCTATCTTGCCGTCTTCTTGCTTCTTCTAACAACCTTCCAGTTATGTCAGTCAATGTCAGTTTATCTCTGGGCAGGACTTCCAGTGAAGATACATAGTCATCATAACTTTCATCCAATGAGGAAAGAATGATGTAAACTTGATGCAGCTCTGAAAATATTAGTTCTTTTTCATGTATCTCTTGAAAGGTTCTTTTCATGAAGTTTAAATGAGCTAGCATATCTCCACCTTTCAGAAGACGTGCTCTAAACAGTTTACGTGTAAGATGTATGTGTGCACCTACACTGTCACAAACATAAATCCTCTTCAAATTCTGCCAACACTTAGCAGCAGACTCTTCTCCACGAATATGGACTAATTGCTGGTCAGTCAGTGTTAGTCCAATTATACAAAGAGCTCGTTTGTTGTTCTGTATAAAGTCAGCAATCTTCTTGGCATCATCCTCATTATCTGGATCCCAAGCATTTACCTCTGGTGGATTTTGAACTACATTTCATAAACCTTCTTTACGCAGAAGTAGACTGCATTTCATAGACCAGGAAACATAATTTATTGCATCCAACCGGGTTATCAGTGATGAATTTGTTGAAGTGTCTTATGCAATCTTTACCAGGATAGTAAACCACAATTAAAAAGTAAACAGCTGTCTGTATACAGTACTGTGCATTCACACTAACTCTCAATTATCTGAGCCTGGAATGGCCTGGGCCCATAACCAGTGTTGAGGTAATTCCCCGTTAGGAGAATGAGTGCATACAGGGAGACGCATAGAGAATAGTGTTGGAATAAGACACACTCAGTACACAGATACACTGTACAGTTAATGTAGGTTTTTACTTCCAGAAAGGTTTAAGCAAAGTCCAAAATAAACAGTCCAAAAGTCATTCACAGGTTAATCAGTCAGTTTTTCAATCGAGGGATATTCCAGTAACAAAGTCCAGTGTCAAAAACAGTTAAGTATCAGACTTACATTAAATCCAGTAATATTAGTCAATTAGGAAAAATGGAGCAATGGCAATACTTTCCAACAGAAGGAAACAAAGATACACACTCTTCTCTTCTGAGACTCAGACTAAGACAAACCAGGTTTCTGGCTCCATCTTATGGCCCTTTGAGAAACCTCGCCCAATTGCATGCTCTTGCATTCCCTTAAAGAGATAGTTCTAAAAGGTTTATCCTGGTTTATCTATTTCTAACCCAAATGCCTGTTAGGTTTTTCATATTCCTAACAATACCTGTTCCCAAAAGCAGACAGGAAACAAAAAAAAATGCATAGGTTCTCCTGCTTTTTAAACACTCAAGGAAGTTTTGAAAAATATAAAATGTATAATATATACATTAGTTTTCCAGGTTTGATATGGGAATTAGTCTTCAATAATTTTACTAACCAAAAATGAGAACGAGCACATTTATCATAAACCCATTTATTATTTTAATAAACCCATTTATTATTTTAATAAAAGTGAATATTTGCCAGTTGCTGACTTTACTCAATATTGATACAAGCCTAATTCATCCTTACTTGCTTTTTAAGATATGCAATCTAATTCATAAAAGCATGTAGTTTTAGGCCCTCACCTTATGTTTGGCAAAATAATGTAATGTTATTTAATGACAATCAATAGTGTTAAATAATTACCAATCTGAAATATTCAGACTAAAAATAAAATAAATCGAGTTACCTGAATAGAGAATAACTGATATAGATCAGATATGTACACTATTACAATCAAGTATCAGAATGTTTATAGAAGAAACAACATTGCTTTTATTCATCAAAGAAATTAACAGAAGGAGCAAAGAGGAAGATTGGTTCAAAATTTGTTTAATTTTTCTCATGTACAAATAGGGAGCTGAATAGTTATAATGAATAGGCTAGAAATTTAGTAGAAATAAATGTTGCAAATACATGATAAATTCAAATTATTTTTTCCAGTCAGAAGTGAAGATCGGCAAATGATTTAATTCTTTGCTATCATACATCAATAATGGATGTGATTTTTTATTTCAATAGGATACTTCTTAGCATGGAACCATGATGAAGTAACAGATCAACAAAACCTAGTGATATAAAGCAGAATCAATAGAAGAAATAAAGCTGGTATGAGAACCACAAGAAACTGTTAATAATTTCAAGTATTTTTATTTAAATTAATGTTGCTATTAGGGAAACAACAAATAATTTTCTATTAGAAAAAAACCCTCATAATATAAATAAATAAAATATTAATAAAAACACTCTGTCACCTCTGGCAGCAATAGGAATTGTACTGTACATCTTGAGCCTGGCTTGTATTTGCATTTGTATACATTTCAAAAGAGTAGTAAATAATATGAGTTTAATAACAATAGATATATATATCCCCTGTCATCCATTGCTAAATTCTGATTTTCTTTTGCCCTTATCTTGCTTTCAAGTCAGCAAAGCAAATTTAAAATGAGCTTTAAAATATGTCATTTTCAGTCATGTATTTTCTGTTTTTTCAAAAATGTTCTCATTCTCCTGAATCTCCATTGCTTCCTCTTCTTCTCCAAACATCTGTTCTTTCATGGTTCTAAATGTGAGGGATTTGGCAGCAACCTGTGCTGCTAGACCTGATGTGAAATTAAAATCTGTGGATATATGGAGTTCAGCCAACCTTTGTTTGACAGAAGACTGTTTATTTTCAGATGATTCTGTCATATTTACTCTATCGACAGCACTTTGTTTAGATTCCTCATCTTCACCGTTGCACTGGAAACATGTTCTTTTTTCAACTTCTGGTGAGGCAGCAATAGCAACATCATGTTCATTCATTCCACGGCCATCAAATAAATATTCAATCGTTTCTTTTTCATTTTTGGGAACTTTCATTTTATGGTCAGAAATGGTTTCTTCTAGATTTTCACTTTTGCTACAATCCTGCATGTGTCTGTCTGAATTTTTAAGTGATTCCAAATTTGGTACACAGTTCTCTGAAGTAGAAGTGTTCATTGCAGCTTGGTAAAGAGAAAAATAAAATGAATACTCTAAGTAACCAATACACACAAAGTTTTTGCTTTAATTTTTAAAAAAGAATAAAATTTGTATTTTACACAGATGTAAGACTGTAAATGCTGTAAATCATATTTCCTCTTGAGAAATAATAGAATATAACATAATAAATTGTATATAATTTTTTGTATATACTCATTACATCATTCAGAAATCTTCTGATGAACAGAAATTAATTTTCAAAATACAAATTCAGAGAAGTTGGAACAATTGGAATAATTTGCTTTATAAATGAAGATTGCAAATACATCATGATTTATCATGTTCTATATTAAAAATAGTTATTATTATCATTATTATCTACCTTGATCACTAAATAGCAGTTGTTTCCACTTTTGTCTTTCTGCCTCTGAAGCTTTAAATCCCAACACAGATTTCAGTTCCTGTAGCACTCTCTTAGATTCTTCTCTTTCACGTTTTTGTCTCTGTCTGTCTTCCAGAGAAAAGTAATAAAAATCATCTTTCTTACACTCGTCCATATCTATATCATCAACATATGCTTCAAGTTCCTGAAGAAAAGTCAACAAATACTTGGTTTCAGTTATATATTACCATATCCTGCAAATTTTTAGCATTTTTGATCATCTATTAATTTATATTTGAAAGAAGCAGATTTCAAATGGAGTTAAAATTCCAAAGGAATTTTCTGAAATACTTATTTCTAGAATTTATTTATCACTTATTCTACAAGGAGTGCAGGCAATGTACACCATTTAGGTGAGGAAAGAAATACCAGCAAATGTCTAATATAATATATATTATCCTGGAATTAATGGTTCCACAGTGATTAATCTTTAGTGATCTTCTAGAAAAGCCAAGGGATTTAGATAACCATACAAGGTTTTATAGGAAATAATCAGCACTTTTAAATTCTACTCAGAAACACATCAGTAATCAATGGAAGTTCTAAGAATGCCTGGTGTATTTTTGAACCAGCTGCAGTTTTCAGATAATCTTTAAGAACATCTCATGCAGAGCAAGTTACAGCCATCCAGTTGTAAGAGACAAGGGCATGAAAGTCTATCCTCAGTGCATCCTGTTCCCTGTAAGGCTGCAATTAGTGTACCAAATGAAGTTGGGTAAGGCCCCTTATTGCCATGGCTCCTCCAGCAGGATCTGAGTCTAGAAGAATCTCCAAGTGATTGGTCTATCCCTCCAGGTCAGAGGTCGCCAACTGGTGGTCCGCAGCCCACGTGAGAAAATTTTGGTGGGCCGCAGAGAAATCTCACCCCCAGAGCACTCCCCCAAAGCAATTAATCCAGGCTGCGCAGAAACACAAGGCTGCACCGCCCACATGGCCCACGGGAACCCTCCTCGCCCACTCACTCTTACCCAGTAAACTTGCCTGCTAAAATTGCTATTTTTCCTTTTTCCAACCATCATCTGTTCTGCTGTGCCAGGAGATTTAGATTAGTTAGGAAGCAGGAAATGGTTGCTTTCTGGCTAGTCTTTAGATCTTCGGCTCTACTTTTAAGTATGGCCAAACCTTCCTTTGGACTGAAGGTTTGCTTGCAAGCAAATTCAGTGCAGACTCACTGCAAGCAAATCTGAGAGACTGAGCGAGCCGACTGCAGATAGATAGATCATTGAATTATTCTGTGAGCAACTCAATCTGCCTGCTTTGCCTGATTTTGTGTAAAAGTTGTTCTTTTTTAAAATAAAAAATTCAATATTTACATGCATGGTGTGTTGTGAGTTAATTTTGTGAGTTTGCCTGCAAGCAAATTTTATGTGACAGACTGAGCTAGCCAATGGCAGATAGATTGATTTATGAATTAATCTGTGATTCTGTAACTCAATTTGCCTGCTTGCTTTGCCTGATTTTAGGTAAAAGTTGCTCTTTTTAAATAAAAAAATATCAATATTTATATAAATATTGATAATATTTACATACAAGCCATGCCCAGCCAGTCACATGACCACCAAGCCACACCCATGATTTAGGCCACACCCACATAACCAGTTAGTGGTCCCTGGGACTACAGGGGACTACAATCTGAGAGTCAAAATTGATATTATCTTTTCTGGAATTAGTAAGCTTCTGAATTAAGTGTCACTCTGTCTGGTTTGGATTGAGTCCAATTCTGAACTGGATTCTCTTGATTCATTTAAGCCACCAAGGACTGGATAAAGACTTCTGCCATAAACCCTATTTAGCCCAGGGTGAAATATATACCTGAAAATCATCTGTATACTAATAATACCTGATCCCAAACTGGCACATTACTCAACCCGAGCAAGATGGTACTCAAGACATACGAAATTCAGTTCAGTTATCTCTGATTACATTTTTATAATGTAGATACACAGATGCAGACTGCAGAATTTCTAATGACTGAAATAATAAAACTACTCAAAAATTGCTATTTTCAATTCTTTATATTTATTATGTTCCTATTACTATTACTTTCCTATTACTATCACAATTGACATTTTTTTTAATGCCCAATCTTAATTTTTTCCTTTAACCCTGGGAATAAACTCTTTTCAGCCAAGTAATAAGTTTAACTGGCATTAATATTATAATTTAAACTATAATATAATTCTTTTAAAACACTATTTAGTGATAGTAAGCAGGAACAGTTATTTCCTTTGCTAATATATAGCAACAGGAGGATATAAAATGGATTTGGTAACTATTTCTGTCCTGTTAATAGATACAGATAGTCCTCAATTACAATCACAATTGTAACCAGCAACTTTGTTGCTAAGCGAAGCAGTCACTAAGTGAAACTGCAACTATGCTTACGATCTTACTTCAGCTTTTTTTAATTGCGTGAACACGTGAAGTAGAGTGCAGCATGAAGTAGCACCACTGAAACACATATTTAAGGAGTGCAATTTTGCATATTTGAAGTGCAACATATATTTTTAAATTCCATAGCAGAAAACTAGCAATATTTGTTGAATATATTTGTAAATAGTGCAAAATAAAATGTTAAGTTTTGTCTCTTTTCCACACAAAATATGATCTTTTATCTGCTCTAGACTCCAAATAGGAAGTTATTTCTTTCACAAAAGATGGAAAATTCTGGGTGTTGATAGGTTGCACAATACCGTTTCTGAATTGAATAGAACGATAGGATGCAAACTGACAAATATGCACTCTATTGATAACACACTTAATTCCTCCTCCCCTAAAAAACAAAGAATTTATTGCAAAAAATTGTAGCAGTTATTAATAATGATTTTCCTATCTGAATGCATGAAGAATAATCTCTACATTTTATTTTGTGAATAAAACCTTTCTAAAGTTCTATACTATGATTACCTGTTCTTCAGGGACAGGGTCTTTGTCTTCTATATGCACAGTCGCTTGCATTAAAGGTACAGTAGGGCAATGCTTGTTTTCACAAAATGGTTCAGGTTTACCTGGGGGTAAAAAGGTATGTCATAAGTTTGGAATATTTGGAATAATCATGTAGAAAGATTTTCTTAAGGAGATATTATGATCAGTTTTATTCATATTGGTTCATCAGTTTTGTTTATTACAATCTGTAAAACAATACTGTTTTATTCCAGTTTTTCAATGTAATCAGAATTAGAACCTTTTAGTTAGATTTGGTCCAGATACTATACATAAAGCCAGGAAAGCTTTTTCAAATGGCTGTATTATATTTAATATTCCAGTTTGGTTTTAAATTGGTCTTCCTGGCTGAATTGTGATTCAAGTGAAGAGAATAATGGGCTCCATACATGATCAAATATTTGTGTGTATTATGTTTTAGTAACTTTCAGTTAAGAACAGCCTAATTCACAACAGCCTATTACTGCAGGAGTATGGTAAATGCAAGATTCATATTTATTTATTGGTACAGAAATATTAATAAATTGGTTTGGAAAGTAGCAAAATACCATTCAAATTGACATCTGTAGCAAATGTCAATTTAACTTTGTCATCTGAGCTGACCAGAGTACAAATATTCAATTGAACTTAAAATTAATCAATCAGAACTCTATGCATTCCCTCAGATTAAACCTTATTGAATTATAGCCCAATTGCTGCAAAACAAATTTTAGCTAGGATTAGACCATTAGTAGATGACTACTACTGTTTTAAAGTTTTATCTGCATAGAAAATTCGCTATGAATGCCTTTAATTATATCCTAATGTCAGATGATCCATTTTGTACACATACATGTGCACGTACATCAGAAATGAGGACCTTTCCTTTTAGATCTAACCCAAACAATGTGGCTTTACAGATTCCTCTGTCCTAAATCTTCAGTTTTTGTTATATGCATTTTCATACCCCATGAAAATGGCATACCTTTTTTATCAGAATTTCTTCGAATCATTTTTTCCACCTGAGAAATAGCCTCTTCCCAACAACTATTGCTCGCATGCATGTGAGGCTGAATCAATTTAAATTTTTGATCTGCAATTTGGTAGGCCTCCCAAGTTAATTCTGGGCTTTCCTTGGAATTCATAACCTTCTCAAGTTCATCCTCAAGAATTATCATTCTGTAAAAACAAAAAATAAAATCTCAGACAAGTATTTCAGAAAAAATAGGGAGAAAATTACAGTTGGGATATAACACTTAGCAGATGCCTAATGGTTTTGATCAGTAAACCAAGGTTAAGGTAAAGGTTCCCCTCGCACATATGTGCTAGTAATTTCCGGCTCTAGGAGACTGTCTCATCTCTGTTACAAAGTCAAAGAGCGCTATCTGAAGATGTCTCCATGGTCATGTGGCTGGCATGACTAAATGTCAGAGGTGCATGGAACACTGTTACCTTCCCACTTAAGTGGTCCCTATTTTTCTACTTGCATTTTTACATGCTTTCGAACTGCTAAATTCGCAGAAGCTGGGACAAGTAACAGGAGCTCACTCTGTTATGCGGTACTAGGGATTTGAACCACCGACTTTTCTGATTGACAAACTTAGACACTTCTTAGACAATGAGCCACCGTGTCCCTACAAAACCTAGATTATTAGCCTATTTAAGGAAAAAACGGAATGCAAACACAGAAAAAAGAACCAGAACATCAAAGAACAGAGAATCTCATGACTTAAAGTCTTTCTTTACATAGAACTGAAGAATCTACACTGATAAATTCAAATAATTGCAAGGCTGAAGAGAATAGATAGACAGATAAATATAGAGAGAGAGGAGAGAGGGGGAGGGAGGGAAGGGAGGGAGATGTTAATATAAAAAAAGTCATGAAGGAACAAGCAGTAAAGAAACACACATACTAGCATTTGATAGAGCAGCCACGAAGGCTTTGGAAAAAATATTCAGATTTGACAAATATCTGAACAGTACAAACAATGGTATTCCATGTGACACTATGAAAGTGAAAGTTAAATTTTGAGGAGACATGTAGGTACTTTTTTGAACTTTGCTGTTAGGGAAGATTCTGAGAATACTGTGGACAGCCAAGAAAACTAAACAATGGCTCATCAAACAAATTAACCCAGAGTTTTCACTTGAGGCACAAATAATGATGCTCAAATTATCCCACCCTATTAAGCAAATATCTAGACCTCTGGTGAAGTTCTAATAGTGAGAAAAGTGGAAGGCAAAAGTAGAACAACCAACAGCAAGGTGAATGGACTTAGTTAAAGTGGCAGTGGGTACTTTACTGAAAGACACGAAAGGCAAACTTAGGGTTAGATTGTCATGAATAAAATCTATCTACATGATTGCTAAGAATTAACAATAATGTGATGGAACATAATAACAAAAGTACTTGGAAGGTTCAAAAAATGAAAATTATTGAAAGTAGCAAGTTTTGCTCTTCATCTGATTATGACCTAGGTTTTCCAGAAAATTTAAAGATAAGTCCTTACATTCCTAATAAAATTAAGATCTCTCTTTCTCTTGCCCTCCCTGCCTCTCTCTCTCTCTCTCTCTCTCCATACACAGAGAGAGAGAGAGAGAGAGAGAGAGAGAGAGAGAGAGAGAGAGAGA
>BLBF01000022.1:37413252-37462568 GCA_015471245.1 Laticauda colubrina | reverse complement strand
CCTTTCCCTTCCTGTTTTTCCTTTCCTTTCCTTCTTTCCTTTCCTTCCTTCCTCCTTTCCTTTCCCTTTCTGTTTTTCCTTTCCTTTCCTTCTTTCCTCCTTTCCCTTCCTTCTTTCTTTTCCTTTCTTTTTTTCTGTCCTCCTTTCCCTTCCTTACTTTCCCTTCCCTTTCTCCTTTCCTTTCCTGTCCGTCTTTCCTCCTTTCCTTTCCTTCCTTTCTTTTCCTTTCCTTTCTCTGTTCCATTGCTGCATCCTTTTATAGAGTCGCTGATGCAACTTGGAGGTTTGTCTGTATTCTCAGGTGGTGCAATTGGCCGTGAAGTTACTAGGGTAATAGCAACTGGCAGTTGGAACAGATTTCTTTTCCGGTGGGGAAGGGAAGTGGAACTCCTTAGCATCAGGGTGTGTAAATAATAATATACGAAATACTAATGCTCTGGTGGTCATTTGGATAATTCCTTTCTTAATGAGCACCTAGAAGCCAAATTTCCAGTTTGTAGGCTTTACAGTTCTGGAGATTTCATGATGCTATGTGAGTGGTATTTCATTTTTATATATATAGGTAGAAGATATAAACAGGAATGCCATATTCAAACTAATTGCAATAGTTTAAAAATATTATTTCATAGACTTATGAAATACCTACCTTGCAGTATTTATATATTGTATGAAAATATAGCAAGCAAATACCATATTGTTCGATAACAATTGCTTGCAATCTATTTCTCTCTTAAACTATCATGCACAATATTATTTTCTAGATTTTTATATGAAACAAAATAAAGGGCTTCTATTGCTTAAATTTCATGATATTTGAGTCTTAAAATTTAAAATATATGCATCAACTTATGACATTTTTTTCTTCCTAGCAGTTTTTTTTTTCAAGTGCAGGGTCCACTTTTTTCGGATCAAATAAATGTTGATCCATTGGTTGTGACAGGAACTGATTGAGTTGGCTTGTCACCCTAATCTTACATTGTGAGTTAAGAAAGTGTGATTGGCCCAAAGTCATCTTGCTGGCTTACATACTTAAGGCAGAACTAGAACTCAGTCTTCTAGTTTCTATCTCGGTGCCTCAAACACTAGACCAAACTGGCTTTCAGTTTTACTCAGGTTAACGTACATGTCTCTTCTTATGGTATTCCCACAATAATTTTCAATGACAACAAAGAAGAATCTCTTTCATATTGCAGCTATACTTTTTGAAACCTCATGTTAACAGTGATGTTAACATTTTTAATTGTACATTTATTTTATCAGGAATGGACCTAGGCAGTCTTAAACAAGCCTGAATATTTAAAAAGAGAAAGTGTATTTGGTAAGTGCAACGCAGATTTATTATCCATGATTTGGGAACTGAAGACATCTACAATTTTTAAACAAAGTTATTTGAACTGGCAAACAACAGTTTATTGTCTACATGTGCTTTAAAATAAGTGATCAAATATGTATGAAGTGTATAAGAATTTGACAAATTAGAACTGTTGTTTTGAACCATTCAATTTAAACTTGAATTTCACAGGCTAATTTTTCCATTTAATTAGAATGCATTGTGGGAAACCTGTTGTAAAACTGAATTCCCAAAAATTGGGAGGGGAGGGATAGAGAAATACTCATAGATGATTCAATGTGTCAAATAATTTATAATAATCAATTATCAAAAATGTACATTTCCATTTTTGTGTGCTAATATAAAAACAAATTAGCATGTATTCATACATGGAAAACATCTGTAGTTAAGCCTAGTCTATTAAAACTTCATAATAGGTAGTTAGATGCTGTACTATAAATTTTAGGAAGAGGCATACATATAATTTTATATGCATATTGCATTTGGTATTCACATTTCAGTAGTCAAAGAATTTACTCTTCCTTGCCTCTCTCAGTTATGATCCAACAAATACTAATTCAAGTCTCCTTGACTGAAATGTTTACACTGTTTAGTAAAAAGTTAAGATGCCAAACAAATTTGCCCTTGTTACAAAACTGTATCAACTTTCTATACATACAGTATGTATGATAAGAGGGCCAGGAATTCACTTGTTATATCAGATAAAACTGCATACATTTTAAAAATCTGAGACTGATTTTGAAAGGAAAATTTTCTTCACCATTCATTAACTTAAGATTTAAAAAATGGGTACAAATCAATTCAGACTCACAGAGTAAATCCCCTGGAAATTACTTCAGTTTCTTGAATGAGTCGCAATGCTTTCCTCACAAGGTTAGTGAAGATGCGGCAATTAACCACTATATCTTCTAGTTGGAGATGGCATTTTTTAAGAGACATTTGCAACTTTGCCATCCTTGTTATGTCCAAACCTCGCAAAGTTATGTAAACCAAGAAAACTACTCCCAAAATGGACCCAAGGAATCCACTCCATAAAGAAGGAATCATCACCAGTGTGCTGATGAAGAGAAATAATAATGAAATATCCCTGCAAAAAAAACAACACAAGACATATCTAATAAGTATGGTTTGATTTTCAAAGTTCTGATGCTATTTTTATAATTAGTGATCCAAGATTGTATTTTAAAGCAAATTCACACATAGAAACATAAGATCTGAAGATATTATATTCTGCTCAATGTTTCTATTTTGTCTTTTTGTGCAACACATATTCCTTTTCAAAATCTTTAAAAATTGTTTCCTGAATACCAATATTCAGTTATCTGAATATTGTTATCTAGAATATTATCTGAATATTGTTATCTTAGTTATCTAGATTGGTAGAGTTATTGACTAAATGTGAGCAGCTAACAACTTTCTTGAAATGGAAGCTTTTATTAATGTTTCAGCTTAAAGGTGGTTTTGAAACCAGCTGGATTTCAGGCTAACTTTTCCACACAGAGTGTTTTTTAAGTGCAGATATAACTCTCATTTTAAATTGAAGCAAAATCAACTGGGCTTATCTGCAAGTAGATGTATTTCAATTTTAATAATAAAAAATGAGAATATCCATGTGAAATAAAAGTTGAATTCAGATTATTAAATTTTAATTATATGTGAAATATTTTGTCTGGGCTTACAGAATAGTACAATTGTACTACCTCTAACCATTTCTATCACTAGCACAGACTGAAAACTTGATTGCAAATTTCTACAAACACATATAGGGAAATACACTTTATTCTGAATTTGATCTGTATTTTTTTTCAGTACATTTCTCAACTAATTAATCATCTGCAGCGTGTTTTCTTGTTCTTAAATTATCTTAATTTATTAACTAAAGCTTTTTCTAATAACACTTCTGATGAAGATTAACAATAACAAGATACAGACAATTTAAAATGTGTTTAAAATACGTTTACTGTACAAATGTATACTTTCAAGTGTATGATATAAAGAGCATTGTTCAGAAAGAAAGCTAATAAATGTACAGCTTTCCAAGTTCTATATACAAGAGAAAAGTGGGACTATATGTAGAGAGCTCTCTCTCTCCATCCATAGAAGAAACTGTTAACAAAGGAGTCTGCAGAATCAGGGTCCCCATTCACATAAAGAGATAAGCCACTTACCCCCCACAGAGGAAACTAAAGTAGAATGAAACAGCATTATCAGCAAAGGACTTACTCTGAACAAATTACTTGAGAGTAAGATATATTAAAATAGTGAGCATCCAGATTTCCTTGTGTTTCCAGCTCAGCAGAAGTGTTATGATCTATTTTATAAGCAAAGGTTAAAAAACTGTTCAGCACTCCTGAAGATTTCTTCCAAAGTTTGCACTTCATTTTACACTTGATAAATAGTGCTAAACAATCCTTCACCAGCACAGAAGCAATTTCTTCACTTTTACCTAAGAATAAGGGCTATTTAAGTCAATGTACCTAACTAAAAAGATGAATATGCTTACATGTTCATGCAAAAAGTTCTCTGTGAGAGCCTTAATCTTTATTCAATTCGCAATATTTTTTTGCCAAACTCTTTTTTGGAATGAAACTTTTGGGTAGAACACATATACACGTACATGTTTAAATGTGTCATTTACATGCTGCTGGGAAAAAAACATTCTTCAGGAATTAGGAAGCACAAAAAGAGAAAAGTTAAGTGGTAATTGGAATTTTAATGTTTCTAATTTTTTTTCAGGGAAAGATGTCTAAACTTCAGATCCTGTTGGGAAAATATGATAAAGCAAAACATATTCCTGAAAATTAAGAGATGTAGCCAATACCAAAATCATGAGCTATAAAACAAAGAAAGAAAACAAACTAAATAATACTTCTATTCACTCGGAGGTCATGTATGCAAATATACTTCCTCTAGCAATATATATAATATATTCACATAACATGTATGTAGCTCAAGTCAATACCAAATATTAGGAGTTGCTAGGGAGCATAATGTTGGAAGATGTCCATATTCCTGCTGTTTGAGCTGTCCTGCAGACAGGATACTAGGATCAAATAGTTCAATCAGTTCAACATCCTCCTGTAGCAGAACTTCCTGTTGCAGGATGGTGCAGAGTGCCTCTGAACGAAAACCAACATCCTTAAAGCCGAGGGAAGAGAAAAACATATCAACCCATCATGTTCATGCACAAAAGCAAGCATTAAACTTAAATCATTTGTAATTCTGTTTTTATTACATACTACCAATGCCACCAATGTATGTTTAATTTAGCCATCACTCATAATCTTCTCCTAGAGTGCTTATAACTTTAAATTTGCACAGAAAAATGGGAGGAAAGAAGAAAAAGTAAGCAACATGCAGCTGTCTGTGTTGAGGAAAATTGAAAGACTCATGAGTCTTTCAAATATTTGAAGTCTCTGACTGACCAGTTAAAGATAGAATTTGGGTGCTAGAAAGAAAAATGCCAGTTTGGTACACCTCCTGCTTTTAGGCTCTGCCCTTAGTGTTGTAATACTGTATCAGAAGCCACAAATATTTGTGCCAAAGATTATAGCAGCTCTGGATCTACTCAGCCTGTCTGATGGGTTTTTCATTTGTTCAAATGAATGAAACAAACAGATACTTATTTTCAAGGATCTAGTCTTCAAAAGAAATGCACAGACTATGGACCCAGCAGTAACCCTATAGCATTTGTTTTAGCAGTGCTTGTCTCCTTGGAATGGTAACATTCCAGAGTGGGAAAGAATAACTGAGGCAAGAGATAGCAATATGTGTAGGAGTGATTATTTGAAATAGGACTGAGAACCAATTGCCAGCAAGCTACTCTTCTAACATCAATTTTTTGATTAAATTTAATTCGCAAGATTTTTACATGAAGATCTGTTTTTAGTATTAATGTCATATTTATTTTGAAAACAAAAATAAAAACTACAAAAAATTAAAAGATATACTTATTATATAATTCATTTGTATATTATATAATTCAGTTTCATTTGTATGAGTACTTATGTTCCCAACACATATAAAAATAATGATTCCTAAACAGTTAAAGCGGTTTAAGTTCCCTCATATCTAGATTACCTTCTATTTAGATTTAAACACCAAACATTTCAGTTTGAATACTATGTAATATGATCAACAAATGCTTTATAAAATGAGAAAATATTTCATAAGGAAATTAAATATAAAAATATTAAGGAAAATGGATGAATTGTTTGACAGGAAAGTGACCTGGTAATAACAGGTGCTTACCAACTGATGAAGCATTTCATGCCTTTTCTTATATAGGGAAAAAGGAAGCCAGCTTTTTAATCTCTCAAGTAGGTTTGACAGGATGTCTTTCTGTAAAGAATTAAAAACTGTCTGAAGTCTTAAATATATAAACATTATTTTCATTCAAACCAAGTTCAAAGAAACCATACTCTAAAGCAAGCAGGGCATAACATATTAGAGATCAGTTTATGGATTGTTGGCAGCACACCAAGTTAACGTATAGCAAGTCAAGTAGTTTTTAAAATCATAAACAGTACTGAATGTGGTGTTCATAAAATCGTACATTAAAAAAAAATCTAATATATTATCTATACACTTTAATAACTCTGTTTTATAATTCAGTAAGATTACCCAGCATTTTAATGCATAAAATCTTATTCTAGAATGATGTGTCAACTAGTTAGCACTTGAAAATAAACCAAGCCAATATTCTGTCAATATGTACCAATAATGATTACCCCCTTATTAAGTTATTTATGTATCTTGGAATGACATCCTTAGTTATAATTAAAATTAAAAGGATAATGACAAGTATTCTATTTATGCATACACAAAGATACATGGATCATGTCTCCCAATCATACTGTTTTGGAAAAGAATACCTCTTGTCTTCTGCGTGAGACAAGTTGCACTCATGCACATAAATTGTGTATTTATTTTATGGAGAGCTTGTCCATACTATACATAAATGTCCTTGTTAGAATCACCGCCACCACACTTCTGAAGGACTTATTCTCAACACTCATCACAAAATATTCCAAACCTTTGCAAATCATCACAAGTCATAACAGGTTTGTGCAACTTTGTATTCTGTAATGGTCTTTAGAAAACACTGACCACAGATTCACAATCTTCACCATCAAGGGGCCAGGTAACAACATCTTAGAGTGCCCAAGATGCAAAACTGCGGGCCTCAAACCTACATCATCATCTCTCAGTAAGTGCATTGTTCAATTTTGGCTGCTAAATTTGTATGTAGATATGCTGCTGAAAAGGGAGAAACAGACCTTGATCCCTCTCATCAGTTCTATGATTCCACTATCAATCCTAGAGCCTAGATTCCCAAAATACCCAATGTCAGATACAAAATTAATCCATCTAAAGGAATTTATCAATGAGAGTCTACAGAAAAGTTTCATCTGTCCCACTACTTCCCCTGCTGTGGAGTTGTAATTGCAGGAATGTTCCAATCTTGGATGGCAAACCTCAGATAAAGAATGTTTCCAAGCAAATACAACTCAGGCAAACAAAGTCACTAATCTAAAGGAGGATTAGAGAGGGGAAGTAAACATATGTTAGACTTGAACTAGAGATAATGAATTGTATGGATTACTGTGCTGAACAGTAATGAAAGTTAAGCAGTAACCAAAGTTAACCAATGATGGAGGATAACTAAAAATGTGTATAAATGCAAGACTATACTCCAATAAAGATCATCATGATTCAGTTGTTCATGATCAAACAACTCGACTGCCTCGTCATTACAACAAGTGGCGCAAGAACAGGGACCCTCTTACTTCGTCCGGCAAGGATTTGGTGCACCTTCCACCCTTTGTGGTTTCTTCAACCTTTTGGTTTCTGTAAGTATGGGGTCTTCGCTTTCTGAGGAACAAAGGAAGCATGTAGATGAATTAGGCTATTTGTTGAAGAAGAAGAATACTGAGGTACCACAGAGAAATCTCTTAAGGCTGCTCCAGGAGTTTGCAGCTCAGTGCCTATGGTACCCAGAAAAGGGCTCTTTAATATTAACTGACTGGGAACGTATTGGGAAAACATTGCATACTGAACCTCGAGCAAAAACAGAAGTATTGCAGGTATGGCATTTATGTAGGCATGCAATTGAAAAATTTGGTCACAATGAACTTTCTCTTTTAACACCTTCACCTTCACGTTATACTAATGCTGTCATTTGTCCCCCTTCTTCACCTGAATATATGTCTTCAATTCCCTCAGCTCCTACAGATACAGGGCAAAAGCCTCCTGACTCTATTGTTCAGTCTTCTTTTCAGAAAATGGTAGAGACTTGTAAAAAGGATGCCTCTGTCTCAGGAACAGAGCTTGCAGAATTACTGTCTGTTTGTCCATTACAATATCGTCCTAGTCAGGGGCCACAGCTTGGACTGCAAGTAGCAGAATGGGAGGGTCTGCCTTATCAGATCTTAAGAGAGTTAAAAAAGGCAGTTACAGGCTATGGGATTAGTGGTAATTTTACAAGAGGACTTGTAGAAGGAATAAAAAATGGTTATACAATGATTCCTGAAGATTGGAAGCAAATATTTCGCATGATTTTAACATCCATGCAATATGTGGTTCGGGAGAGTGAATATATGAGACATGCTCAAGCTGCTGCTTTAGGAGGGGGAGGAGCATATACAGTTGAGCAGCTATTTGGTTCTGGATCATTTGGTACAATTCCTACTCAAGTTGTTCTTCCTCCAGCTACATTAACTATTGTTTCTGAATGTGCTTTTTGTGCTTTTCTTAAGGTACCCCAAGCTGGAGAACCTAGAGCAAATTTTCAAACATTCAACAGAATGCCAATGAACCTTATGCTGACTTTGTTGAGCGACTGTCCAAAGCAATTAGACAGCAGTTTGATCATCAGGAAGCTGCTGGTGAACTTCTTTGCCAGTTAGCTATTGAAAATGCTAATGCAGATTGTAAAAGAGCTTTACACCCGTTAAAGGCTACTGCTCATTACACTCTGGCAGATATGCTGCGAGTCTGCCAGGATATTGGATCACAAACTTATAAAATGCATATGTTAGCAGCTGCTATTCAGAAGGACAGCAACCAATTGCTAACTGTTTTAAGTGTAAGAAGCCTGGCCACTTTCAGAAGGACTGTCGTTCTACACCTTCTATGCCTCAGAATCGTCCTTCTAAGAAGTACCCTATTTGCAAAAAGGGATTTCATTGAGCCAATCAATGTCTGTTTCGGTGGGAAAACTTGCCAATGGATGTGGCACCCACCCAGAATCCAAAGCGTGCCTTTCTCATCACTCTGACTCCTCCAGCAGTCTCTCTCACTCCTCCCCAGCCACAGCCAGTAGTGCTGGGATCGATTTAATCACTCAAGAGGAAATTGAGTTTAAATTTCCCATGGAAGTTAAAATAGTTCCATCTCAATTTAAAGGTCCTTTTCCTTCAGGATTAGTTGGCTGAATTTTGCCTTGTTCTTCTGCACAAAAAAAGGGCTGTTTTGTTGTGCCTGGGATAATAGATTCAGATTACACTGGTGTCCTCATGATTCAGATTTGGGTGAATCTTCCTCAAGTTCTTCCTTGTAATTCTTGTGTTGCTCAATTGCTTCTTCCATATGAAATTCCATCTCCTGGTATAGGTAATCATGGGGATGCAGGATTTGGATCAACTTCTTTATCTGTAGGCTTACTTCATCAGTTAAACTCCTCTCATCCTTTGTTAACACTTTTCCTTAATAAACAACCATTTCAAGGGTTCTTGGATACTGGAGCCAATGTTACTGTCATCTCCTCTTTACAGTGGCCAATACAGTGGCCAAAAATGACAGGTTCTTCATTGTGGGGAATAGGAGGTTCTACAGCTGCTTGGCAGAATGTTCAAGAAATTAATGTTACAACATCTGCTGGTAACATCTTCCCATAGCCATACATTCTAGATATTTATACTAATATTTGAGGCAGTGATATCCTTTATCTTCTTAATGCCCATCTGATTCTTGATGATGGCTCTTCCTCTTAAATGGCTCTGTTCTACACCGGTTTGGGTGGAACAATGGCCATTATCAAGGGAAAAACTCGCTACTTTACAAGAATTGGTTCCAGAACAATTGGCTGCTGGTCATATAGAACCTTCTACTAGCCCTTGGAATACTCCTGTTTTTGTTATAAAAAAGAAAAATGGGAAATGGCGTTTCCTTCATGATCTAAATGTATCCAACCCATGGGGCCTTTACAATGTGGTCTACAAATCCTAACTTAATTCCTAATTTTTATAAATTATTGGTAGTTGATCTTACAGACTGCTTTTTTACTATAACTTTGCAGCCTCAAGACAAAGAAAAATTTGCATTGACTGTCCCAGTTTTTAATAATAGCATGTCCACAAAACGATATCATTTGCGAGTGTTGCCTCAGGAAATGCTTAATTCCCCTACACTTTGTCAATATTTCGTGGATAATGCCCTTCAACCCTTTCGGAATAAATTTCCTTCCTATTTAGTCTATCATTATATGGATGATATATTGATAGCAGCCCTGGATTTTGATGAATCTAAGTTGTTAAAAGAGTTAACAGATATTGTGGCACAACAGGGATTGTATATAGCCTCAGACAAAATTCAATATACCTACTTAGGACATAGAATGTTGCACAATTCCTCCATTCCAATTCTTCCTGAATTACAAGTACAGAAATCATATACATTAGTACAATGGCAAAAATTACTTGGCATTATTAATTGGGCACACCCATTCTTCTACATTACAACTGGTGATATGTTGCCCTTATTTCAGTCTTTGAAGGGAGCACAATCACCAGGAGATCGAGTTGTATTAACTAATCTTCAAAAAATGTGCCTTCAAGAAATATTGAATAAGTTTTAGCATCGATATGTGGACAGGATAACATCCTTAACAATAGGACTTTGCTTAGCTATTCTTCCCACTACACCCTTACCCACGGGATGTCTTTATTCTAATGCATCCCCGCAAGCGGTCAACATTCATGAATGGATTAATTTGTCAGCTACTCTGCCTAGAAACATTTATCTTTATCAATCAGCATTAGAGGATTTGATTGTTAAAGGTCGTAAACGAGCCTTACATCTTACAGGACAGGATCTCATTAGCATAACTTTCACTCGTACAAAAGTTGAACATGAGCATTTGATGATGATTTCAGAGTCATATCAGATAGCCTTTTCTCAATATGTGGGAAACTTGTTGTATTCTTTACCCAAGGATCCTAGAATAGTGGTTACTACTACTTTAAATCCGGCCTTTTCTTCCATTTTTGTGTGAAATCCTATTTCTAAAGCTCTTACAATCTTTACTGATGGATCACCTGGAGTCGCGGTTACACTGCCGTGGAAGATCCTTCTACTCGACAAGCAGTGTGGCAGCACACTGTGTTCATCCGTATCATGGCATGGATTCAGGGCTTTCACAACCCGATTCCGGATTTCAATCTTCATCTGAACATGGAAGTCCGTCTTCCAAGGTTGACGCGCCCGCAACACATCACTTGGGGCCAGGTTAAATCTACTACATATCAAGCTCAACAACAACTGCAGCAGGCCTCATTACCTCAGACTCCTGAAAATCTTGTTGCTGCTGTTTTTGCTATTATTACTGCTAACTCTGTTACCATTTTACTTTGTATTTTCTTGTTTATGGGTTAATGGTGTTTCTGCTCAAAATGACACTTCTGTGGTTTGTCTTAACCCTAACTTGTGGGTTCGTCATGCCCAATACATGTTTATGACCCATGGCACAAATATTACTTTATACTATGAGCCCCCAATGGCATTTGGTCAAATTTCTTTTACCCCTAAGTTGATCATATCTTCTACATTTATTGTCTCACAACTATAATATATTTCACACTCCTGGCTATTTTCTATACCCCCTCTCTTAACCCTCTTCAATTGCCATACATTCATAAATCTTTGAATCCTCCATTTAAAATAAAAATGAGGATATGTAGAGTTGTAATTGCAGGAATGTTCCAATCTTGAATGGCAAATCTGAGATAAAGAATGTTTCTAAGCAAATACAACTCAGGCAAACAAAGTCACTAATCTAAAGGAGGATTAGAGAGGGGAAGTAAACATATGTTAGACTTTAACTGGAGATAATTAATTGTATGGATTACTGTGCCAAACAGTAATGAAAGTTAAGCAGTAACCAAAGTTAACCAATAATGAAGGATAACTAAAAATGTGTATAAATGCAAGACTATACTCCAATAAAGATCATCATGATTCAGTTGTTCATGACAACTCGACTGCCTTGTCATTACAACACATGCTAGTACTTTTACCTTTATGGTCAATCAACAGGATGGCCTATGTGCAATATATGATTTATTAGACTTATATCCCGCCTTTTGCTCAAGAGATCATGGCAGCCTACATTTCATTCTTAATCCATTTTTTTTGCTCGTAACAAATGAGTTAGGTTGGGCTATGAGATAGTATCTAGTCCAACAAGTAGAATCCATTCCTCCTTAGCCATCTTCCATTGGGAGGCTTTGACAATTGTTTTTAAAAACAATTCTGAACTTTGCTACTCTAACCATAACCAACAGATTTTATAAAGAAGCGATGTGATAATATGTAGTTGCCCATGACTTTTGCAACTTATCCAACCAACCAGAAATATTGTGCTTTCGACTGTTAATAAATCCCAAGAGTAGATAGATAACAAGGTTTTTATAACTTCCTATAGGAAGCTAAGTCACTTTTAACTTAAAGAAAATAAAATAGAAGAGAAGATGTAATGACTACCAGACCAACAAAGCTGTTGAATATTTATTGTTTCCAGGGGGAATGTCTCTTTAACTGATTGTGAATGGAAAGAGATTTAAAGTAGCATCGAAGGAACAAAAGTACAGCCATGGAAAAATCTACCCAATGCAGATAGCTTTGAAAAAGCTGAAGAAAGAAAGGAAATGATCATATATGGCTAGCCCAGAGGAGTAAATTCCACCCGAGAATGCCAGCTTAACTAACTCTATTATCTACAGTATAATTAGGAACTAAATATGTTAGCATAATTCAATATTAGGTTAAACTGCTTAAATGAAACACTATATCAGAGCATATATCAAGACCTTTTTTGCCATAAATGTTGCCATATAATTCTATAAACAAACAACCTAGTGAAAAGAAGCCTAAAAAAGAGGGGAGAGGAGTGAAACCTAGTTCCACATAAGGAAAGAAGGAAATGAATAGCTGGGCAAATCTAGCAATCACCCAAAAAATGAGGGAAGTTCAGGAAAAGAACTTGATGCTTTTAGATAAAGAATGGAGAAGAAACTGAAAATTGTGACTGACCTATAGTTCGTCAAGTGGATTTTAAGCTTAAGATGGGATCAGATCTCAGTTTCTACTTGGAATCTTAACCACTAAACTGAATTGATTCTCTTCTTTTTCATGCAATCCATCAGAATTTTCATCATCTCATCTTATCTCTACTAAAATAAACAGACCTTGTTTTTACTCCAAATATATACTGTATTTTAAAATGAAAGCCTTCAGACTGAACTTGATGTAAACAATGAGCTTATTTTTAACTACAGGAAAATAACAGGGAATTAGATTCCAGATTTCTGATCTACAGTCTCACAAGATAAGTATAGTTGCTATTTTGCTTAAAACAAAAGCAGCAACCTGCAGGGGTTATATTATCCATGGGAACTTCTGTTTTGAAACTGTAATGCTAGAACCCAGGAAAAAATACCTGAAATTAAGAACCAGTAATTTTGTGGGTAATTTTGTACCATGAAGATACCTTAGCTACGTGGTAAACTCATGCAGATTTCATTTCTTCCTGCACTGTACTGCATCACCAACCAGAGAATAAATACAAATTGCAAACAAAGCTTAGGATTCATGAATTCCAATATAAACATATAGGAGACTACCCCTGATCAATCACTCTCAAAAAAGCAATTACATCAAGGAACCTAATTATCAAGAGTTCTTTAGAACATTCAGTTGGAGTTTCTACATTTTTTCTTTTCCAGAAACATCATTTCCTTTTCCTCATTCTACACACATGCATTCCAGTCCAATTAATGATTCCAATCTGATTTAATAAGACTTTGGTACCTGAGATTTCTAATTTTCCATCCATCCATCCATCCATCCATCCATCCATCCATCCATCCATCCATCCATCCATCCATCCTTTCTTTTATTTTTGGACTCTGGGCCTTAAGGCAATGAAAAAAGCACAATAGTCAAATTGGAACAGAAAATTATGAAAACTGTTAGAGCTGCTTATTATTTCATAATAGTCCATATTTCTCTTTTGTCCATAAAATGCATCCTTTGGGGTTCAAATCACTGATCTCTCATGTTTTGGCTTCTGCCAAAGAAGAAAACACACTTTAACTCTATCTCCTAGATGAGACAGAACTCTTGGAACAACTGAAAACAGAAACACAATATTAAGGTCTAATAACATGGATAAGACAAGAAAAAGTAGCAAGTGTCTTCCGAATTACTGCAACTACCCCAAAACACAGCAGGCAAAAATACAATGTCTATTACTTGACTTTAATAGCTCCTTAAAACCTAAAATTCTGAACAACTGGCAAAACAGATCCAAAAGCAAAGGCATTAGCCAACAAATAAACAATGTCACCAAAGGTGACATTCAAACATAGGGCAAGTTATGTAAAGACAATGCAGTTTTAAACAGATACTTGTTATCAAATTTTTCACAGCAGATTTTATATATAGTGTATAACACTACCTACCTACCTCCTGAATGACACTTACATCCATATCTTTTGGTCCCTCTTTGGATGTGCATTCTTCTGACTTCTGCAACAATGGTGAGCATATTTCAAAATCAGTATGTCCCAGATCCTGTAAGTACTGATAAAGCGGTGAATTCTAAAATGAAATTAAAAAAGAAAAAAGAAATAAGTAGTTTGTTTGTAAAGAAGACCTAGAAATTATAGTTTACTGAAATATTACAAAACATTACATGGAACACATCGGATGCACTGGTTGCATGGAACCAAAAATTTCAAGAAATGACATTGGTGAGGCTACTTTAAAAGCCAACTGCATGTTTTGCAAAAACATAAAGGGAATCCAGCTTAAGTATAAGAAAACCTATTCTTTATTGGAACTACAGGTCGTCCACAATTTATGACCACAATTAGGACCAGAACATCCATCACAAAGCAATGTAGTTGTTAAGTGTGATGCACCCAGTTTTCCCCCAAAGTCATTAAGCGACCCCATGGATCCAGTTTCTCCCATGATTTTGTTTGTTGGAAGACTCTGGAAAGGTCTCAAATGGCAGTCACATGACCCTGAGATGCTGCAACTGTTGTAAATATATTATGGTTGTCAGGTGCCTCAATTTTGATGATGTGACTGGAAATGTTGCAGTGGACCAGTTATAACTTTTGAATGGTCACAAGTTGAGGACTTACTTGTAGGCCTATTCCTGGAAGGAATTCCTCTGATGAGATTTAGAAGTGCATAGAACTTTGGAAAGGCTTTCTTAAGTACAAAAGTGAAAAAAATTAGGCAGGCATTTATGACTTTGTCAGCCTGTTCAGGTAATCCAAACATGACTACCATCTTTCTCACAAAATAAGGCAGGGCCTTATTTTTTTTTTGAGCCCCCAAAAAACAGCCAGGATGTTTTTTTGGTGGTGAATTAATTTCTCCCCTCCCCGCATACCAGCGCCGTCTCCAACAACAGCATCTGAGTCACTCCTGCATTTCCCCTGTCCCTGTAACAACAGGAAAAAAAAGATTTTGAGGTACCTGTGAGTGCCGTGTGCTGTGTTTTGGTTTAATCCCGAGCAGCTGGGTGGATGTGAGAAGAGCCGAGCGAGCATCTCTGCTGCTGCTACCCTTGGTGCTCTAGCCTCAGGCTCTGCAAGTTTGCAAAAGTCCTGGTGCGCAGCCCGTTCCTGCATTCCAAGAGCCCAGGCTGAACTGTAGCTGTCCCTCTCTCGCCAGTGCCTTCTCCAATAACAGCAGGAACTGTGAAAGTTACGGAGGCGGCTCCCCCACCCAAGAAGCGGCTGAAACGCTTCTAATGGCAAGTTCCCCCTGCCTCCCCCCCAAAAATTTTGCATGCTTTAAACTAGGCCTAAATTTGGGGGGAAGGGCTTAATTTCATTTTATGCCTAGAAAACATGCTGGCTATTGGGGGGGGGGGCGTATTATTGGAGAAACATGGTAGATGAGTTAAATCTACTTTATTGTAAAGCTGCAATTAACAGAATCTTGCAAGTCTAAAAGTACAAAATTTCCCATTGCCACATTTAACTGCTTGATCCATTAGGGCAGGTCATTTCTAATTTTTTTTCTTTAACCATTAAGCCATTGGAGGCTCATGGTCTCTTGTCTGTTTCCCAGGCAGCATCTTTTTCCTCATTTCTCCAAGTTCATTTCCATAGTCCATTTTTCTAGCTACAAACAGCTGATCTTAAAAGTACATATACCATATACTTTAGTTACTGCCTTTCGTATATTTCATCACGGTAACAGGATAATGGATAACTGACAAAGCTCACAGTTAGCATTTCATTTTATACACCACTGAATTAGTCTAACAATGGAATAGTCATTAAATATACAAGATAAAAAGTTATAAAATATTTTTATACTTAAGATGCTGTAGCCAATTGTTTTGTTTTAGATTTGTTATACTATATTACAATATCATGAATAAAGACTAAATGCTTCCTAAATACACAGAAATAATCATTCAACTACAATGCAAAAATAAAAGTTAGCAGGTAGGAAAGAATAAGCACACAAAATATTATGAAAAAGTTAAAGTAAAACAAAGTTTACTATTGCTTTTTTTAGATTAACATCCTTTTAATTAACATACTGAATGCATCCTATAAAAATAAACTTTAAAAAAATAATAATTTGAAACTAAGATATATATATACACATGAATAGTGATCAAATGCATTATCATAACTGCCTATATTGATGGCATACTGAGAACATTTCTGCTGATGCAAG
Organism: Laticauda colubrina; assembly: GCA_015471245.1. Lineage (NCBI taxonomy): Eukaryota > Metazoa > Chordata > Lepidosauria > Squamata > Elapidae > Laticauda > Laticauda colubrina. The sequence goes on along the minus strand of BLBF01000022.1, from coordinate 37,446,226 downwards.
GTAAAGGAAATGACTAAGACTTTCTCCATTAGGTCCTCCCTACTCCACCCTAATTTATCTCCTGTATACCAAACCTTTTTATTAATGCTTAATTACATAAATTTACAAACTGCTACATATTAAAAGACCATTCTATCCTTGTTTAAAGCCACAGTAAAGATGGATCAAAAGTTAGAAGTTAAGGAATACTCTTCAAGAATTACCTTCACCTGTCTTGTGAGACAAATTTTTAATTGCTAAAATAAATGCAGCTGAAAGTTCATGCTAAAACATATGTCCAGAAAACTTACAGGCAAAATGAATCTTGTCTTCTGGAAAATATGATTCCATCTTTCTCTTAAATACACTTCCAGTGCATCTGAGAGAATTTCTTCCACCTCCCCATTTCTTTCTACTTGTCTCTCCAGGGTGACTGGAGCAGAAAATCTGAAGTATAAATCAAAGCAACTGCACCTCTACTTTCATCCAAGTACATTTTTGTGGCATAGCAGCCAGAAGCAGCTCACTAAGATGTTTCTTCTGTTCCTGTGCAATAGGAGGAACCCAGCATCAGCTGATAAAGATATGAAAGGCTTTTAGAAAGCTGATGCTTAAATGAAATGATGCACATCAATAAAATCTTTTGCAGATCTTGGCAAGCAATTTTATTTAAAAGTCTTAGTCATACGTTCTTGGAGCATAATCATCTTGGTTTACTTATCAATCATTAAAATCTCATTTCAGGTAAGTATGGGAGAGCGATACTGGACATGTATATGTTACCATCAATGTGTGAAATTAAGCATTTTATAGAATGCCTAGGAAAAATACCAAAAATGGGAAAGTATCAAAATATAAAATGCTTAATATTTCACACATTTCTTAGGCATTCTAAGCAATGCCAAAAGGCAAACAAGTGTAAAATACTACTGCTTAAATGCCATTCGAGCCTTCCTTGTTGCAACAAGTAGGTCAATCCTTTTTCTTTTTAAGTAAGAAAGTCCTTTATTTTGCATTTCTTCTTTCATATTCATATATGTTTTTTCAAGAAAGGGTGAGAAACTCAAACCCTTTTCATGACTCTCTTTTCATTACTTTGCCCAAATAGATCTTGCCATTCTGCATAATGCCTACAATGCTTAGAAAAATTATATATTAAAATAATACAAACTTCATATTTTGTCTAAAACATCACATTCTATAGACCTCCTAGGCATTCCATACAATGTCAGCTTTTCACATTTTGCCGGAAACATATATACAGTATGATCTAGGCAGTTCTAAAATTTTTCTACCTATGAGTTCTGTTGTTTTTATATTAGAGCCTTTTTCATAAGATTCACCTGAAGAAACATTCAAAACCTCATTTTCAAGTTAACACAATTAAATACAAGATTTCAAGAACAAAAAACACACTAATCTCCTCTCAAAACTGCTTAATAACTGTGCTCCAATAAATGATCTTGGAATTTAAAATTATCCTGATAATTTTATGGACCTTATGGACCTTGGAATTTAAAATTATCCTGATAGATTGCCTTAATCATTTTGATAAACCTTTCCCCCAAACCTATTTCTTCCATTTGCACCAACATAAATTGCCAGTTCTGTGCGTCTAAAAATACCAACGCCATCTGCTTTTCTGGATGTGCTTCATAGTATTCCAGTGTATTCAATATTGTCCTCATGTTATTTTTGTCCTCATGTTATCTTGTCTCTTACGCAAAAAGCCATTTTGGCCCATGTATAAAATGATTTAATCTTTAATCTTTCTGCCATTATTGAAATAAATATTTTATAATCCGCATTCAACAAGGATATCGGTCTGTAGTTTTTTGTCTGTTGTAAGTCAGAGTCTTCTTTCAGTACAAGAGTAATGTAAGCCTCCATCCATGAATTAGGTACTTTGGCTTTTATATGTATTTCATTTAATACCTCTAACATTATATTGCAAAGAGAATCTTGTAATATTTTATATAGTTCTGCTGGTAGCCCAGCCAGGCCAGGAGCCTTCCCATTGTTTTGTCTGTTTAATGCTTCTGTTAATTCCATTCCATATCTTTTCTTCTAACATTAATTTAATTTCTTCTGATATTTTAGGTAATTCTGCTTCCTTCAAATATTGTTTAACTTTATCTTCTGTAATTGTCTCTTGACAATTTCAAGAACAAAAAACACACTAATTTCCCCTCAAAACTGCTCAATAACTGTGCTCCAGAAATGATCTTAGAATTTAAAATTATCCTCAACAAATGAACAGAATCATACAGATATTGAAAACATACATAAAGAATATTGTCACAAACCATGTTCTATTATGAAGGCCTAAGCATTTCAATTACATGATTGTCCTGATTGAAGTCATAAATGGGGGTGATAAGGACTGAGATAGGAACAAGCTTCTCAGGTATCTATTATCTCCTTCCACTAGCATCACAATAGACCAACAATTTAACTAAACTGCAGACCTCAAGTTAGTTATCGTGAGTTAGCCATATATAGTCAAATATAAACAAATAAATATTTATAATACTGGCAATATATTGCTCCAATATGAGAACCACTTTGGCCACATGATGAACCAACTACCCCGGCACGTGGGACAAACTGCCCCACAACTGAGAGTCCCCATATGTTGCAATCCTGCTGCTGGAGCAGCCATGGGCTTCAGAATCCACATTCATTTATGCCACAACAAAATCACTTTTGATTGTCTAGAATGCAAAACTAAGTCTGCAAGAGCTTACATTTCCATCTTTTAACACTTGTCTGCAAGTATAACTTTCAATCCTGCCTGCCAAGTACACAAAGGAGGCTGATGTATTTGGAAAAGAGAAAGCCAAGAGACCTTGCCTGCCCATCAGATCTGTGCCTGCAGCCTTGAGAATAATTCAAAATGACCCATTTTGGGGGGGAGGGAACTTTTGGCAGCCTTGCATTAGAGATGTCAAGGCCTGTATCTTTTTCTTGTCATGCTTTTTTTCCATGCCAATTTCTCATCAGCATGCTATCTGGACTGCTCTATCATTTCCCCTGGGGAGGTTTATTTTGGGCATTACATGTGACCTTCACAATGCTATTTTGTTGGTAGATGGTCTGTTCTGCTTTTTCGTACGCTTCTGAAATAGCTTGTTGGTCATTGAGCAAATTTTCCAAAATTACAGCTTGGCCAATCCAATCTTCATGGAAGATTTTAAAACTGCATTTCTACAACTGGATGTAAAACTTTAGTTGCCTTCTACCCATCACCCATAGTCAGATGTAGAAGTGCAGAGGACAAATACAAATTTAGAACAATAGTTTCACTGCTTCATTGTAATCTAGCAGCAAGACAATGGGCATGACCTTTCTCTATGGATGGGTTTGTTATATAATAATTCAGTTCATTCTCCACTTGAATGAAGTAATTTCAGGCCAACTATGATTGCCACCTGCACTTTTTGATAAACAGTTCTAGGCCTTTTCTTCTTTCAGATAATTGTTTTGTCTAAGAATTATCAGGTTTCTCTGTGCCTTCTTAAAGATCAATCAAATCATGCCAAGGACTTCCATAATTCTTCTGATTTCATATCAGAAAGATCCTCCCTGATTATTGTTGGGGATCATGTCACTCTTTGTACTGGATTTCAGCTTTCTACCCAACTGGCTATGAAACTGAATGTCTAGTTTATTACCCCGCTCTAACAGCACAAATCTAAAATATAGTTCTTCACTGTTCTCCTGGTCCTGGAACACAATCTTCCATTCAAATGGGCAGGGGAAAATAATTCAGTGTAGAAGGCATTTTTGTCTGTCAATATAGGATGGGTGGATTTGAATACTTGATCCACTGTAAAAATTATCCAGAAACTGAATATACTTGAGATATGGCAGATGATACGCAAGTAACACATCTTCTTTAACAGTTCCATTTGAAACATATAAGTTCAAATTATCTGACTGGCAAACAAGGTCTTTGTAGCTGCCAGAAGTTTTTAATGCTGAGGAATTAAAAGTTAGAAACATCTTCCGTGTCATAAAATGGAGGGATTGAAAGGGGGTAAATTTTTTCAGATCCAGACAAAAGAGAAATGAAAATGGAAGAGGTGGCACAGTATCCTCCAGCTACTCATTACCAGAAATAGGGATGTGAGAAGCATGTGACACATCCAGAGTCATAGAGGAAGGGAAAATAGGAAAAGTATTAAGGTTGAAACTCACAAAGAACAATTGGTTCCTAGACTAGAACCATTATACAAACTTATCTCAATTGCCTTTCATGTCCATTAAGAGACCTAGCAGAATATTCATTCGCTCAGAAGGGCAGAAGAAGAGGATTAGAATATTCTAACCTAGCCAAATTGTATCTGAGAGTCTTCCGCAGTGAAGCTGAATAAGATTTGGAGACTTATGATTTATTATCAGCTGGTGTGAAGCTTCATCTTATAAATTTAAGGCCTGTTCATTAGCAATGTTATAAGCAACAATCCTAGCAATGGTATTCTTCAAAAACAAAAAATATGCATTTTGAAAAAAAATCCGATAACACTGAGGATTGTTTGAAAAACCATCAAATGTGTTTTGCTTTTTATTCTACATGTCAGTAGGGACCATTTCAAGCTTTCACATTTTTGCTCTCATCCTCAATAATTCCCTTCTCCATTTAACTACAGTCTACTTTCATATTCTGTTTTGGATTCTGGGACCAGATCTTCTGAGGGAAATATTCTTATCAGGTAAGTTTTTCCAAAATGAAACTAAGCAATTATAGTTGGATATGCAGACCCATAGTAGGCAGGTATCATTTGGATATTTGGGCTGTATTCACAATTCACTTTAAAAAGCCCAATAGTTTTAGATGACTATCAGTTTAATATCTGAATAGTACTATCAAATAATGATGGCTTGTTAAATCTATAAACCATTCAAATTGACATTAGAAGTTTCCAATGCCTTTCTTATAGCTATTTTTTCATGAATATGGGAAGAGCAAAGCAGAAAGCTAAGTAACAATACTGTACCTTGGTATTAAGTATTCAGTTTAAGACAGAAACACTAAATTTAGCCTTGGATTCAAAATTTAAACAAGCTCTTACATCCACATTTCAAATCATAGCTAACACTGATATATCTTTTTCTCCTTAAAGGTCTAATTATCTAAACATTAGTGTTAATAGTCTCTAATCAATACTGTATAAATACTACTATCAAAATAATAAATATATAATAATGTAATGGATTACTTATGCCTTAAGCTACATTATCATTAACTACTTAACAGCAGCCATTTTAACATGCTGCAGACTTGTGCTTTATCCAACTGTAGCCCAGCCAGCAGCCAGTTACACTACCTTATTTTTATTGCAGCTGATCACTAATACTGTAATACTGTATATACTGTAATACTGCCTCCTTCCTTTCTTTGCATTATGTATTTTGAATTGTAAAGTTTAGAAAGGGATCATCTCACGAATAACTTAAAGCCAATCTAGGCTTCTGCAGCATTAGTATATATCAAAACTGTTCACATACTTATATAGTACTTGTTGCATGAATTCTAATAAATAGAGATGATGTTTAATTTTTTGATTATTCTGTTCACGTGCAATTTACAATCGGTAGTATTTTCAAAGCAGAATTCAATTACATTCTTCTAGTGAGCCATGGGAGACAACAGTAGAAAAACTTTTGGCCTTATTACTAACATTTTTCCAAAACAAATTCATATGGTATGTCATAGGGAATTTTTATATACAGAGATTAGAATTTATAAACTAATTCAAATAATCATCTTTGTTTTTATCAATTCTATCACTTCTATCCCACTGATTAGATTTGGGTAGATCAGGCCAAAGATTCCCCTAATGTTTTCTAGCAAACCAATTAATTAGTGTTAGTTTTTGTTAATGTAGTTGCATGTGTTATTTTGGTTCCAGATTACAAGCCATCTTGAGTCCCAGATAGCAGACAATACACAAAAGTTGTATACAAATAAACGAAGGGATATAAACGTGGTAATTCATACATCTTGAAGAAAAACCAGTTCACCGAAATGTGTCGTAATAAAATGCTTAGCACTTATCCTTCTCGAGGATACTGCTTTGCTGAAAGCAAGTAGTATTACCTCGCTGCAAATACGCTTTATTTCTGGGAGATGTGGTGTGTAATTTCCTCAATTATTCTTCGGTTGCGACGGTACGTTCCTACTGTACTTAGTGGCACTTACTTCGAACTAGGCATGAATAATCTGCCAGTCACACTTTGGTTCACACCCAACTTCTCCAACTCCACTTACAGCACTGTTCCTTCCCTTCAGAGGAGAGTTTCACGACCAGAGACGCGGCTGGATTCAACCGCCCTGGGAAATGCTCCTTCGAGGGCCCTACAAAGAGCTCCACCTGCCTTGGGCACACGCCCGTTCTACGGCGTCACCTCGTTTCGCCAACGGCAGCGTGAGAGAGAGAGAGAGAGAAAGAGAGAAAAAAAGCTAGCCTCGCCATCTCTCAGGCACCCCAAATCTCTCCACCGACCCCTTTCGCTACGCTACGCACCTCAAACACCACTTCGTCGTCAAACTCCGGTGTCATCCTTCTCCGCCATCCGTTCCCCTCTCCTCAGGCACCATGGGAAAGCGAGTCCACCGAGCCCGGCGTTCTAATGCCCTCCCACCCACTCACAAAGCCCCACCGCGTCGGGCCGACAACGATGGCTACCCAATGGCCACTGCGGGAAGAAGGGGAGGAGAAGAATCTGTGGTGTTGCTGCGCAGATTGAACGGGCAGACGAGGTCTAGCGAAGCGGGGTGGGGGGGGGGGGCGCGCCTGCATTGATGGCGTCTGGCCTGCAGAGGTCTCTATGTTGCCACTCGCGCGGGGTAAACCAGGGAACTTCGCTTAGACGGCAAAGACCGTCAGAGCCCGTCGGGTCAGTCGCGCTCTTCCTCTCTTCGCTGCGGGAATGTTAGACAGGAACCGGAGCGTCGGGCTGCGCTTTTCGGTGGATTTTACCCTTCTATGCAGCCACCGTGAGGGATCGTTATGCTTTAAAGAAGGACAAGGAGCGGAGTGAGGCAAAGCGCATGGAAGGGACGCACCATGAGTTCAGCGGGTGAGTGCTCGACGCGAGGAGCGGGGAGGGCGAAGTAAAAGCGCTAGAAACTTTTCTGGCGACCGCCACCGCGACAGATGTGGCGGGTCAAAGTGCAGATTTAAAAAATGCCCCACAGCCAGCTGAACGAGAGGGACATAATAGGAGGAAATGGCTTCTCCTCTACAGAGCCCTCTCCGCTCCTTGTCCTTGTGCCTGAAAACACCAACAGAGATGGGAGGTGGCTTTAGGGTCTACTTGTGAGAAACTCCTCAGGGTTGGAAGGACAGATCTTTTTCCCTGTCTGGAAAAAGACTGTCTGTTCTGAGGTCTTTGTTTCGTTCGCCAAACTAGGTAACTTCATCAGTTACCTAGTTTGAGGAATGAAACGCCTGCAAGAAAACAACCAAACTCGGGGAGCACCAAGGACCCCGGAGCTCTTTGTTTTCTTTTCTTTCCTGAGTGAGGGAGAAGCGGGGGAAGACCAACTGCCCTCGAAATAAAAGGTCTCCAGGACTTCCATGCCCTCCACGTTTACTTTATTTCTCAACCCCTGTTCTTATCTGTGAGGTCTGTGTTATTAAGTTTTCCTAGCCCGTGTTCTTTTGAGCGACAGCAGAGAGTGAAAAAGTAACTCTTCCTGAACTGTTAAATATTGTCTAATAAAGTTTTTTTTTCCTCTCTCGTTCTAAATGAATTGGGAGAACTGAACTGCACTTTCCTTCGTTGTTGCCAGGATTGAGGAGACCTGTAGGCTAACACATCTGGAGGAAAACTGGAATAAACAAACGCTCAATTTCCTGCTTTCTGTAGTTGGAAAAGAATCCATTTTTGCCCTGTGTTTTCTTTTTCTTTTCCCACCCTTTTTGGGTGTGTGGAGATCACCTTAAATAGACCTGGGAAGTCGTGTATGAAATAAAGAATAAGCTTTTTCAAGGCAAGATTTAAGGATTAAAAACATTTTATAGGATTTGTGTTTTATGTCTAAGAATTTCCATCAGTCTTGCTGTATTTTGTGCAGATACGTAAGGGAATGATTGAAGGGATCCTTTGTTGAAAAGTTACACAAGTATGTTGAGGCAATTGTGAAGGGCATTTTGTAATTAATACTTTTTGTTGACATTTTGAATACGGAATATGAAAGTTACTCTAAAGCTGTTAATTACAAATAAGTGTTCAGGAATAGACTTGAAATACCATAGTAAGAGTTTTCTGATTTAAACTGCTGTGCCATTCAAAAATATAATTGTTTTCTTATCTGTGCCTAAGTCATTGGCACGGTTTTTGCTATCTGTTACTTTCATGTGAATGCCATTGCTCTTCTCAGAGAAAACATTATACATTATTTCTGTTTCAGATGTGGGAATTCACACATTAAATGGTCTGCAGTGTGTTTTTAAATAGTGTATTTTGAGAGTAAATCAAAGTTTTTTTTAATGACCTATTGATTTACTTATAGAACAAATACATGTATATTCAAAAAGAAATTCCAGGGGAAACAGTGGAGCTTAAAGGGTGCCTTCTCTTGACAAACTAAATGGCAGACTACCCAATTACATTTAAATAACATATTTTAATAAACGCAGCCTGCTAAATTAGTTTATGATCACTGTGTTTTGAAAACAGCTATTTCTTGGGAGCATGTAAAATTGAACTTAATCAGAAAACTAGACACTGGTTGACATATAATTATGATAGAAAGCTTCATTTTAGATACTACTTTTGCCCAATCTTTTGTTTGCATCATACTTAATTGCAAACAAATGAATTTACAGTTTTCTTCTTTTTGGATTTCATTGTTTTCTTGTAAATGCATATAGAATTGAAGCCATGGCTAGAAATGTATAGTGTGTTTCACTCTGAGTCTGGAGACTGGCCTAATAAAATATATGGTATGGCAGTAATTGTGATATTTTGTTCTCTGGGTTTCTCATAGGAGCTGTCAGTACTAAAGTGCTCTGAATAATAGTGCTTTACTGGAAAATATACTGTAAATTCACTGGCAGTGAAGTAAACAATTGGATAAAAAATAGTTGTTAAGCAACTTCATAATAAAGTGTGTCTATAATTACCTCCATGTCATTCTAATGTGATAAAGAAATGGAACAGGAAATGGTTCATCTGGATACAGATTTTTTTAGTCTGTTTCTGTAAACATGTATATATACTTCTTGTTCTTGTATTCTGCATTTTATTAGTATATAAAGTTATACATTACTATTTATGAACTTATTTTTCTTTGAACTAACCAGAATTGCGTGATTATGCAGCTTCTTTTTTTCTATGAGGAATAAATAATATTTCTATATTAGGAATGAGCGCACTCATACTAGCTAATGATAGACATGAAAAGTGGCATGGAAAAGAATCAATACAGACATGGTAGTCTAGAAATTTATGAGCCTTTGGAATTTAAGTGCATACTGAAAGCACCACTAGATTTTTGATAGTGATTGTTGTCTACAGGATTAAATCTGTATAGGAGTAAAGCTCAAATTCTTATCTGTTATCCAGATAATGTGAGATGCAATGCTGAACACATATATTTACCATTAATAGTTAATATTTCTTAATGCTATTTTGCTTTAGGTGCCTTGATATTTAATGCAACTTTCATTGTAATCTTTTTTACTTTTTAAGTATATAACCTACCTTAATCAAGATCAGGATGGCCAAGGCATCAGATCTAAATTTCTTTTAAATTATCTAATCATTTGCAATAAATTGATACATTTACTACAAATCATTTGATATCTTGAAAGAAATTGTGGCAAAACCCCATCCCCTATCCTTCCAAGTAGGCTGCTCTAAGGAAGCTTATTTGGAGATTATCAGATGTTACTTTTTGTTTGCTGGGGCCTGATAAGTCTGATTATAATTCTGATAAAATTTTGATTTAGCCTTGTATTTGAAAGCATTCAGTTCCTTAGTAATGTCTACCCACTGATTTTAATTATTGAACTTTGAATTTCCAGGAAAATGAATTATGAATACATATCCCATCAAGTTAAAATAAGACTCAAAACATTCATGAAAAATACTTTTTTTGACCAACACTCATGATTTAGCTTTGTTGATAATTTTCAATTTAGAAATCTAAAGGAAAGCCATATTTTTTTAAAAAAAGTATGTTAATCATTGTACTTATTTTTTTCAGATTTATCCATTTTCTTTTAATTTTCTCTAGCTTAGTTATCATATTTTGTCTATATAAATAACACTGAAAATAAATTCTTCATTGAATCAAAGCATGATAATAAAACATATAAATTAGCTCCTTTGAGGTGACTTTGAAGTAGCAATAGTAAACTATTACTGTAAAATAGTAAACTATAACTGTAAAGGACTAATTAGTAATTGTAATGTTTGATGAAGCCCATATCTCTTACTTGTATTCCTTGCTTTGTAGTTGATCCATAGTTGTCGATAGGTATATCTTACAATATTGTTAAGTTTCTTCATTTTGATTAATTTTTTTACAGATTCATAACTGTCATATAAATTGTAGAAAGAGTTGTTTTTCTTTTAATAATGTTATATATTTTCCTAAAACAATATTGGTGATAGAAGTAAAAAAGAAAGAAATGCTACTAAACAGCTGTTTTTAATAAATGCAGGTAGTCATCTATTTGCAACCATTGGCTTAGTGACCTTTTGAAGTTACAATAACACTGGAAAACTGACAATCAATACTCATACTTACAACCATCACAGCATCCCTATGGTCATAGAATCAAAATTTGTGTGGTTGACATTTGGAATTTATTATGATTGCGGAATCCCAGGGCTTCCAAAAGCAAAATCAATGGAGAAAGTCAGATACCAACCTTGGAAGGATAGAAGGCTGAGTCAGGAGTGCAGAATTAGCCTTCAATGCTGCATTCTAACCAGGGGTGGGATCCGACAGGGTTAACTACTGGTTCAGTGATTTATGAGGTTCAGTGATTTACTATGTGCTTCTCTGTACGCTCAGCATACGCGCCTGTAAATCGTCATCAGCATGCTGCATGCTGATAAGCAGCCTTTCAAAAAGCACTTTTTTTCCTGCTTTTTAAACTGCAGCTGTGCCTTGCACAGCAGCTGAAGTTGAAAAAGCAGGAAATAAAGGTCAGGTAAGAGCCCAGGCGGGCAGTGGGCAAAAACATCAGCAGACATAGAACTGGTTCTGTCTGCTGCTCTTCAGAGCTACCGGTTCTACAGAGGTGGATAGAACCGGTAGAAACCCACCCCTGATTCTAACCACTGTACCACCATGGCTCCTGGTAGAAAGGGTAGAGAAGCTGATCAAGATAAAACTAGCATTGTTCTGGGCTTGCAAATCAGCTTAAAGTCTTGATTTTAAAGTTGTTTGAAAGCTAGGCAGATAACATTGACATAGCAAGAACATAGCAAGAACTGAGTTAACATCTGTTCCTACTTTTAATTCTCATTAATTGAAGAAAAGTGTTGTTTTCAGTGTGTTTTTGAGGAGTGTTGACATCTTCTAGACTATGACTGTCATTGAGAAGCAAAAGACATGATTATGAAAAGAACATTAAAAGTCTGTCCAAATTTCCTTTTATAAAAAGCTACTCTTAGTTGAGCACTATAACTCATATGACTGTTCGCAGGTACAATAAATTGGAAGAAAATCTAGTTGAACGCAGTTGGCTTAATTCTTGTAAACATTGCATAAAGGTTGCACTCTCACAATTTTTATGATTATAGAATTTCTTTCTTTTTTTTTTCAGATTGTGTTAAGTTAGAGTTCCTGTTAGCTTTGTCGTTAGGTTAACCATATGTTTTCTAGGATTTGCGGAATCAGTTGAAAGGATTTGTTTATTTTTTAAAAACGCTAGTTAGTAGTTTTAGCAATAGTGAAATTTGAATGAACCAGTGGATGTTTTTTTTCCTACCTGAAACACAATAAATGTTTTGTTTAGAATAAATATTATTGTTGAAGTATTTCAGTATAGAGATAGGTTCCAACATTACATGGTAACTATCTTTTCTCCCTTTCTTCGTTCCTTAAAGTTCTAAACAACACCTTCAGGATTTTGTGAGTGATTTCCTTTTATGTTTACACTTTCAAGCACCTGAAAGATATCACAGTCATCGTACAAACAGCATCAATTATTTTTAAGTTTGCATCAAACTGGAAGAAGAATTATGTATTTTTGTTGTGCATAATGCTAATAGCTATTATGGAAGAGCAGTGGTAAGGAAACATTTAAATAAATTAAGAAAGAAAGTAAACTTATGACTGAATAAAAGGAGATATTAAATAATGAAGCTTGAAGAATACTGCTTCATTAGCAAAAGTCAAGGGAAGTATTTGTTGAAATTGCCTTTGTGTATAAGAAATTTGCTTTTGTTCTGAGATTTTACAGATAGTTTTACATTTCAAAGCAACCACTGACAGATTATTTGCTATCATGATTGAACAAAGAAGTCTGAAGCATTTTGAAGGAAAAATGAATTACAAAATGCCGTTGACTGTCATTCATACTTGATAAAACTTTTTGTAGGATATATACATGATTATGAAAATCAAAAGGCAAGTTTCAACCTGTGGTAAAATGAACAATATAGGAGTCGTGCATTAATTAAAACTGTGGCTGCTAAACAATTTGGGGACTTTCCTGTGAAAAATATTATTTTATGAGATCACTGATAACTCTTCACCTTAATTTGTAGAACCCAAATTGGTGTAATGGAATCATGACATAGAGTAAAATTGAGAGTATAAATATTTATTGAAAATACAACTTGAGACAATGGAAACAGTGGGCTATAACTTCTAAGAATACAAAATTTCATTTTGAATGCATATATAAAAATGGTTAGAATTAAAGTAGGTATATTTAGGATTAGGGTTAAAAGGATATTTTTCCTTTAAAATAAGGTGGATTGCTTGGAAGAAAATTTTTAGTCATCAGCTTCAGAGTAGTTATTATTTGCAGAAAAAAATAGCAGGCTTTCTGTTGAGTATTGTAGAAAAAATGATCTAAATTTAGTTTTAAAGGTTACATGTGGATTGATAGACCAATTGTCCATAATATCTGGGGTCACTGACAGAATGTATCTTGCACCAGAGCATATACAATCCAGATAATATAATATGTGACAAATCTAGAGAAAGGAGGGTTTGTTTATCTTTGAAAGTAGATATAAAGTAGATATAAAAGCAAGGACACTATTTGTATATGACAGGTTTATTCAGAAACATTTTTTTCCAAGAATCTACTTTCTACATTTAATGTGTGATATCAGGAAAATATGTGTCTGGTGTAAGGTATCTAGACAGGTGCTATAATTAAAGCACCATATATCCCAGAACCCTTCTTTGCTTTTGAATATAAAGTGCTATATAACTCTTGAATGAAAGAGCCTTTAGTCTTGTTGGTTTGTTAAATGTGGATGTTACTGCTTAAGTTTCACTAAAGTGGATAATTCTCTAAAAGCTTCTGAATTAAATGTACTGTCTTACTCTCAGCTACTAAGAGACTTGGGGTTTTTGAGACTTGTATTACTTCTGTAAAACCTGTACAGAGTTCAAAATGATAAAACCTATATAGGATAGTTTTTCTTGTTATAGTTACACAGTTACATTTCAGATTTCTTCTGAAAATTTGAAGTGGTATATATGAAGGTCTGTCCTTATTCTCACTACAATTTTCTGGGGTAATTTGAACTGAGATAGTGATTACTCAAAAGTAATCTTATGATCATTCCACAATAAAATATTAATGAATTCAACTCTTCCCAACACTATAGGTCTCCAAATAGGTCTGTGGTCCATTACATTATTTATATGTGTTTTATGATTAAGAAAGAATAAGTTTGGAAGTTAAAAAGATAGTGTTTGATTATTATGACAGAACTTGTTTGGAAAATGAGACTGATATTTAAAATTGGAGAAGATGCATTGTCTTCAGGTTTGTTCAGTAGCCGAGATATTTTAGTCTTCAGAAAAAAGAAGGAATCTTCGGTTGCCAACTGGAGAATATAGTATCAGTATATGCACAAAGCTTTCTATAGAAAGGTGGAATTTTGATTTCAAACTAAAAGCCTAATAACAATTTTTGAAACTTCTTTTATTATTGCCAAATTGAAATCACTTGTTTGACATAGCTAGCGCATTAAAATCAAATATGATAGAAAATAATGCAGAAGAAAATACTCTGCCAGTTGTGTATGGTAAGCTGCTGGGATTTGTAGTTCAACAACATCTGGTAGGTCACGGGTTCCTTAAACTGATTACAACCTTTAGAGAAGTGAAGTCAACCAATTGGTAAATTCACATATTAGCTGAGCTTGCATATCACAATTAGTTATGCTATGGCCTGTTTCGTGTATTTTTAGCAATTTGGTTTCTTCCAAATTTCTTTGGTTTCTTTGGTTGAGAACTTAGCTTGTTGTATGAACCAGCCACTTGTGGTACATATGCTTAGTAATAGATAATGATTAAGCAAATAATGTGTAAGTATAATGTAAATCAGGGAGTCATAAAATAGAAGTGGGAGTGGATGTAATAATACTTAGTTGTTTAAAATGTTCTGAAATTGATATCTTTTCTCAGATTTGGCTGTCTATTTCAGAAAAACTAATTATACTAGTAAGTCAGTTGCCAGGTGTGTTAGAAAAATATATTGGCACATGGAGACATGAAAATCTTCCATATCCTTGAAGGTTTTGATTTGTTGAATATTTGGTGAGTATTTGTGGATGATGAGAATCCAGAGGGAAAAAGATTCAAATTTTAACTTTCAAAGTATTTTTTAAAAAAACTAATTGCAGATATAAACCCTGAAAACTGCATTCACAGCCAAACATAAATTGTGACAACTAGGTTCTACAATATAAACTTTGGCCATTTGGGGGAAATTGCAACAGAAGTTTACAGACCAAATAATTTATCATTAGAGAGGAGATCAAGTGTCATGGCCCTGTTGGAGACTGACTCTAAGGGAGAGGAGGAACAGCTGATGGGGAATGGAAGTGTGGCTCATGGGGAATGGAAGTGTGGCTCTGGAAGTTGTGGAGGAGGCTGGGGAAGGGCAGAGGCAGGCTGGGCAGTCAGAGGAAGATCCAGGCCCACTCCCTCTCCATCCTAGGGCACGCAGGGAGTAGAGGATAAGGGAGAGATGTGAATGGCGTGGTCTATGGGAGAGGAAAGGGCCTTGATCCTCTTCCTGGGTTACAGCTGTGAGAACTGGTTAAAAGGACTGACATGAGTATGGACCAGTGCTGGAAACAAGGCATGGAAATATCTCTCGTCAGTTGTTCCCCTCTGAGTTTGGCATCCTTTCCAGTGTGTGTTCTGATATCTGTAGATGTCTTCAAGTCCTTATCTTGCCTGGTTCCCTTAATTGCTTCAATGTGGTTTATGTTATTTTTCCTCTTTATAATTTATAGGCATTTTTAGTTTAAATGGCATTTCCTCCTTTTTGTAACTGCCTGTGGCGGGAGTTTTTTGTCTCCAGTCAAGGATATTTGGAGCTTTGAACCAAAGTGAAAGAATAAAAGGAGCTTCACCCGTTTTTGTGACTATGTTTATTTTGTATCCCATCCTGGGTCATCATACCAATCCCTGAAGAATGATAGGTCATTGTAGGAGTATATTTGTGATATATGTTGGTCTACTTACCAACTGATTACTCGCTAATCATAAGCATTCTTGGTGAGGGATTTGTAAATCTCTTTTTCAATAAAACTGAAGGCAAGCTGCGTAGGTGAGCCAGTGTAAGTTCTGTGGCACAAGGATAGATGAGGTTAAACGTGAATTCATTACAACAAAGGTGTACAGCGTTAGATCTATCCTTTTGCACATCAAGATCTACAGTTCTCTGCTTAAAATGCTCCAGGTTTGCTCCATGGTAAAATATTTTTCAGTAAAACTTTATCCCATAGATAAAGACCAGGGTAAGCTCACAATGAACCAGATTAGATAAAGTTTGATTCTTCCACAGAAAAAATTATCTGTCTATAAATACAAAGAGGGCTAAAATGTTGACCCTACTTATTTGTTTGAGCCAGTACTTTATCTAGTAGAGCCTCAAATGGATTTCCATGGAGACTTATCCAGGCTCTAATCAGATATTTCCATTTACAACTGAACAAAGAGATTGGAGCATAGATCCCAAGAATGAAAATTAGATGTTAGAAACAGTGTAACACAAGGCTATCCTTATATATTTTCATTTGTTAAATCTGGTTCTTAATTTTCCAGACATGGGGGTTGATTGGTGTACCATTTAGTAAATAAAAGCACCTTTGTTTTATATGGCTGATTTCCTCTATTTTGATCTGTTAGACTAATGTGATGCATTAGTCTTTGTCTCAGTCCTACTTAGGATACAGGAAGGATAACAATATGATCAGTGCATAATGATATTTATTTCTTAAATTATAAGGCCCCCCAACTCCATAAGACTGTGTGATGTATAACATTACTGTAGTAAAAAAAAAAAAAAAGCAAAAGAACACTGTATGTCTCAAAATAAAATGGCTACTAACAGATAAAATCCAGAAGGGCCTTGACACACTCCATAACCCAGGCTCTGCAGAACTGGTCAGCTTTTCAAGGACTTGTCAGGGTGGGCACCATATAGATCTCTATGAGAATACAATTCCAGATGATGATACTGTGACAGAATAGGAGTGATTCCTGAGTCCCAATAGACATTGTTTAATTGCTGGAACCTGGAGCATGCCCATTCAGCCTGATACAAGATGGCAGAAAGTATTTGAGACAGGCAAATCTTTCAGATAACTAGCCCTTATGCTACAAATAGATATTAAGTACAGTTAGATGTTAACTGTACTTAACTGTCCAATAACTTGGAATCCAACTGGTGATCAGTGCAGATGGTAGTAGTGAAGGAGCATCACATGTATGTACTGAGGCTGGTTTGAAATGCTCCACCTTTTTATTCTGAATCGGCTACACCTTCTGGATGATCTTCCAGGACAGCACATGTGTTTTTTATTAGTCCATACATGACTTCTAGAGCAGGGTTGTAAAAATGGATTTCTTCGAGGGCCAGATCAGCATTGTAATTCTCTGCAGGATACCATACAAATTCTGACTTTGCCAGATGTTCCTTACAAATGTAATCAATGGTGCCCACTGCCCCAATCAAACCCTACTGAAATGGGTCCAGATAATATGGAAACTGAATTATGAACCAAAGACAAGACAATAAAATTTGGCTTTGGTAAAGGCCTGCACAATGCAATTAATATAGAAATTACATGGTAGAGGGCTCTAGTTTGCTTCTGCGTCCAATTCAAAGTGCTGGTTATTATTTTTAAAACCCTACATGGTATGGGACCAGGTTATCTGAGGAAATGTCTCATATCCATTATGTCTAGGGAAAATATATTACGGACATTGGTTAAAAAAATTTAACCAACAGCATCCAAGAAGAGGGCCTTCTTTACCATGACTCAGTCCCTCTGGAATATTTTTCTTGTAGCAATGAGGCAGGCCCCCACTCTCCTGGCCTTTTGTTGGAGTTTGAAGACCTGGCTCTGCTAAATGGGGATCAATGAGCAGAATGCTATCCTGAAGATGGTTGGTGCCTTGATGGCCATCCCTCAACCTTTTAATACATTTTATTATTGCTTTTATCTGGATTTTTTGAGGTATTGTATTTTATATGGTTGTTATGATTTTATGTTTTAATTGTACATCACCCAAAGTCAATCCATGAGTGAGATGGGTGATATCTAAATTTGACAAATAAATAAATAAATAAATAAATAAATTTCTCTGTGTTCTTTGGAGATTGGATATGTGTAGCAAATCCACTATCAATTATACATCTAACCTTCATTGTTGCATTCTTGTGCAGCCTCATTATTAGAGAAGGCACCAACTGATGGAAATGACTGCCATTTTTTGCCATAACTTCTGTAAAAGTAATATGCAGATTCATCGATTTAAAAGCTTAGCTTTAACTAGGTGTATGTCCTGCTGAATGATTGCTGAGGTTAGATAAGAAAGTCATAGATGATAAATAATCCTTATTCTGAGCCAAATTCAGGCCAATTTTTCCAGAATTCTGATTCCCGTCTTCCATATTTTATTAATATTGCAGACAGTCCTCAACTTATGATCACACTTTGGACCAGGATTTTCATTGTAAGTCATTGTGATTGTAAGTCAAATGAGACCTGATTTTACAACAATATTGACAGTGGTAGTTAAGTAATCACATGGATGTTAACTGAATCCAACTTGGCCAATGGGCATTTTTTGCAGAAATTGGCAAGAAAGGTTGCAAACCAGAACCACAATTGCTGCAATGGGTCAAAAATGTTAGTTGGTTCGCACCAAAATTGCAATCATGTGAGGTGGGTGCAGTGATAGTAAGTGAAGTCGTAAGTTATGTTTTCCAAGGCTGTCATACCTTTGAACCATTGTTAAACAAAGAGTTGTAAGTTGAGGACTATTCATAAATATTTCATAATTCTAGTGATTATAGAATAATCAGGGGTGGGATTCTACCGGTTCTGTCCACCTCTGTAGAACTGGTAGTTCTAAAAAGCAGCAGACAGAGAGCATATATAGAACTGGTTCTATGTCTGCTGCTGTTTTGGCCCACCTGCCTGCCCAGGCTCTTACCTGACTTTTATTTCCTGCTTTTTCAACCGCAGCTGCTTTGTACGACACAGCTGCAGTTGAAAAAGCAGGAAAAAAAGGGCTTTTCCAATTGCTGCGCACTTGCACGCAGCACTGCTCAGCTGTCCAGGCAGCTCAGCAGGTCATAAATTGCACTCACGTAACTTGCACACATGCGCGTGTGACGCAGAGCAACAGAACCGTTTGGATCCCATTCCTGAGAATAATCTCTACTGGTTTGTTCATAAAGCCAAACAGATGATCGTTTTTTGGGGGAGTAAAAATGTAGGTCAAAAGAGGTTATTAGGGTAAAATTTAGTCATGAAGTACAAGGGAACTGGAGAGAAATGGAAGATCATCTGATTATTCCAATTACAGTTTTGGAGCTTCAGGATACATTTAGATGTATTAGTCTCTATATTTTTTTGTAACCTGCTGAAGGTTAAAGTGAGGGTAGGCTACTTCATCTCAGTGTGGAGAGAATCTCACTTTATTTTTAAAAATTATGTTTGTCTCTAGTTGTTCAGGACAAGTGTCTGCTGTGAATAGGAGAGGGGATTCTATTTTGAAGTGCAAAAATGTGTTTCTTAACTTATTCCTCCTGTTTTGTATCCTTTTTAGCTTACATGTTCTTTGCAAAACTACATAAATATTCAGAATGGTGCCCAGGTTTTTTTTTTTAAAAAAATATCAAATTTGGGCTACAGTATAGGATGGTCATTGTGTTTTAAATGAGCTCATATCCTAATAGCTCTAATACATTAGTTATGCTGTCCTCTGATTCCACAGTAATTGTATGTGAAGGGATTATAGATTGATAACAAATATTCACAGAGATTCTCAATGTAGCAAGAAAAGGTGACCTATCAGTGTTGGGGGGGAACTGTTTTCTTTAAAGGATGTGGGAAAGGGAGTTACCTTAAATTGTCTAGTGTGTAAGTGGCCAAGAATTATTGACAAAGTTGCATGGAAAATAGGTTGTTTTCTGTTCCGAATGTATTATATTGATTTTCAAGTTTTCACAGGGTCTCTTAAAGTAGGCTTGCAAATAGCCAGGTCATCTATGATGAATGAATGATGAATTTACAAACAAATGAGAGCAAAACTGAAACTTTATTTACAGAAATAATATTCTAAAATAGATTCATTTCATTTCCTGTTTCCCACAGAAAGAAAACAAACCCCACACAGTTCTCTTTGAAGTTATTACATTCCTGGTTTGTTTGTTTTTTATCTTGTCTCATTCCTCAGAGCGTCATTACTATTTTTCTTGTTGGTGCATGCTCCTGACGAGCTTCTTACTTTTCAGGGCAAAGAGATTAAAGTCAGAAACTGCAGAATTGCCTAAAGCCAGCTGTTTAACTGGTACTTTTTTTCCAGGCAGACAATTTCAAATGTTTGTGGGCTAGGAATCATGATTTTGGTATCCTGATAGGAACATTTAGGCAAGTATTTTAGTGGAAAAAAATAAATATAGTCAATGTATAATGCTGGATCCAGTCATTGCTTGATTGGAAAGGGGAGGGGCAAAGGATTACTCCCCAGCACCCTCCTGTTTGGGGTGCCATAAAGTCATGCTCTCTTCCCCCCTCCTCCAACAATCTCTATATGAAATTTTGTTTGCCTTTGGTGTCATCAGTGTGTTGATGATGCCCAATTATATATTTCAAATCTGGAATGGCTAATTAAAGGTGGCAAGATTCTATCCCAGGGCCTGGAAGCTGTGCAGGTTTGAATGGGGAGGAACCATCTCTGACTCAATCCTACCAAGACCGAGTGGTTGTGGGTGATAGAATCATACAGATATGAGTATACTGATATTCCATCTTTGATGTTGGATTAGGTAGCACTTCCCTTTCAAGATTGGTACACAATCTAAGGGTCTTCCTGGACAGGCAGCTCCTACTTGAAGAACAGGTGACAGCTGTGGCCAGGAAGGCTTTTGGACAACTTCATCTGAAATTCCAACTTTTTTTTTATTGTGAGCCCTTCAGATAGTAACCCATGCTCTAGTCATTACCCTTGACTACTGCAACATACTTTATAGTAGGCTGCTGTTGAAGACAACTAAAAACTTCAATGGTCCAGAATGCAAAGCCATGAGCAGTAATGGACACATGCCTTGATATGTGCATGTTATAGCCCTGCTTCATAAATCGTATTGGTTGCCAGTTTGCTTCTGTGTATAATTGAAGGTGCTGATCATTACCTATAAATCCCTACATGGCATGGGACCAAGTTATTTGAGATAGTGTCTATCCATCCATTTTGATTTTGAAGGGTTGGTGCACTCTGAGTTCCTTAAATTAAAGAATGCCATCTACTAGGACACTGGAAACTTCCTTTCTGTAACTATGCCTTCTCCCTGGAATGAGGTAAATCCAGATGACTCCCACTCGGTTGTTGCTCAGAAGAGCCAATCTTGGCAGACAAACATTTAGAGTCACTCAGGATAGTGAGATGGGTGGTGTATCAATTTATTAAATAAATAAAGACAATTAAATGATGACTCATTAGCACTAACCTTTCTTCTCATCTATTGTTGAAGCTTTTCATTCAAGAGAGAGATCTATTTCCATAAACTACAAAGGCTTGCATTTTATACCTTGCATAATAATATTCTGACCAACCTAATATTTCTCTTTTTTCCTCCTAGAAACTAAGAAGCCACCAGTGGCCCCAAAACCAAGACTGGTGATAGGACACAAAATAGTGCCACCACCTGTAGCACCAAAACCAGAAGTTGTGGCGGTGGATGTTTTGCAGTCCTCAAGAAAAACAAAGCCAGCAATAGCACCAAAACCAAAGGTGCTTAAATGCTTGACTGTTCCTGAAGTTAAAACTGTCCCTGTTTCCATAAGGAGAAATTTAGAAGATCACAAAAAAGACTCATCTGAATACTTGGTTCATCTGAATTATAAAAATGGGATTCCAATAGACAATTCGTCTTATATTATATCACTGTGTTCTTGCAATTTTGAATGCGTTCATAAATGTGGAAATCAGGAGGATATCCACAAAAATGCAACCATTTTTGAACAGTTAGAAAACCTAGAAAACGTTAATATAGATGAACAACCATCATCATCTCTAAAGTGTGGGACAATATTTGAAAGCAGTAATGAAAATTTAAATAACTATAAGGTTGTCTTAAAGGCTAACGATCTAGATGAAAAACTTGAAGATGTTATGATAAAAAATGTTTACCCTAATAATGGCCATT
The DNA here is from genome assembly GCA_015471245.1 of Laticauda colubrina. Taxonomy (NCBI): domain Eukaryota; kingdom Metazoa; phylum Chordata; class Lepidosauria; order Squamata; family Elapidae; genus Laticauda; species Laticauda colubrina. Next base: position 37,424,351 of record BLBF01000022.1, on the reverse strand, counting down.
TGAAGCAAAATCATTTAAGTAAATTTCAAACAGTTAATACAGTTAATTCTAACAAAAATTTTAAAATGGAATTTTCAGACTTTTCCCCATCTATATTCAATGTAGAAGAACTTAAGGAGAGTTCAAGTAATGATGCAAGGTTAATTGCTGTTGAATCTGAAATGTTAGAAGTTCCTCTTTTGACCGAAAACAACAATAATTGTTTCTCTTTGAGTAACCCAGCACATGTGGAAAAAATGGATGTGGATAATATATCTATGATATCTTGCACAAAAGACATTGACAAACTTTCCTTTGGAACCAACTCGGTGATATCAACTAAACCTTTTCCAGTTCCAAAACCAAGAAAGCTACACACTCCCTCTCTAGTTCGTCAAGATGGCATAGATGCTTCAGGAGAGGATGAATGTGATAGTTCTGGGATTCATGAGTTTGCTGTTAAGAATACAGCAAAAATTAACGTTCTAGTTCAAAGTGTTTCCTATAAGAATCAAGTACATCAAACTGCAGTGCATAAATCTGAAGTTGCTTCATATTCTGTAAGAAAAGTACATCCAACATCAGAATCTACTGATACCAAAGAACTGATTCCACAAAGCCAGTCATCTGAAATTGTACATGAACACTGTCACTTCTTAGAAAATATTGGGCATTCTTCAGACCCTAATTCAATAAAACCTTCCATTAACATAATGGAAGATAACAGTTTGTTGGCAACTGATGCTAAAGAGACTGGCTTTGTAAGGTGTAGTAACCTATCGATGAGTTTGCCTAAACAAATAAAATTATCATGCAATCAACCTTTACCTGACTTGGTGACCCTTGATGACTCTGCACAAAAGAAGGAAGCTAAAGATGTTTACTTAAAGGGTGAATGTTCATCTCGATTCATTCCGAAGAAACCTCAAAGACATGGCATTGCTGGGCTTTTGAAAAAATCTGCATCAGAGGAACTATTAGACACAAGTGCTTACTGTTCTAGTGAAAATAAAACTTTAGAGGCTCCTTTGGGGAGGACTCGGACAAGGCATTTCTCAGGCAAAGAACAAAATGCAGTCCTATTGTGTGATACTCCAACATCATCTTTGGAAAAACCAATTTGGAAATTACCTCATCCTATTCTTCCATTTTCAGGAAACCCAGAAACCTTTAAAAACACAAAAAATGCAAAAAAAGTAGAAAACTTCAGTGTTGTAACAAAACCTAGAGCCAAATCCTTGTCTTCTGTAGATATGGACAGAATACACAAGCCTCCAAAAGAACTTCAAAAGAAAAGTTCACTAAAAAAATTCCTAAATATGAAATGGTCTGTTTGGATGTTGAAAAGTGACTTCCAGAAATTTCTGGCAAAGGGAACACAGTCTACAGATTATGTTAATGGGGATATTCCTAGTGGAGAGGGGTCTGGCAAAAATAGGAATGCGACTGCCATGGCAAATGGAAGAAAAGCTAAACCAGCAAAGGCACATTCAACAGAAATAGGTAGCTTTTTCTCACAAAAGGGAAAACAAAAAAACAGAGCTCAGAATGAAATTAAAATCAATCAAAGATCAAAGTCTTTAGATGAACAGACTTTCTCATTACAGGGACACTTGAGTTCTCTTACTCAAGACAACATACATGAATATGAAAATGTGAGCCATTATGAAGAAATCCCAGAATATGAGAATTTGTCTTTTGCAACTGATAAAAACTTACATTTTGATAGGCAAAATTCTAGCATTGTTGAAAACCAGGATGCTAATATGTATGAGGTGGAAGAACTGTATGAACCTACAGGAAGCTGTTTAGAGTTTGGCAGGTAAGGTGCTAAAATGGAAAATGTGTATGTGTATGTATGGGTGTGGTTTTCCCATAGCATCAATCTATAGAGTTGCTTTTTATGGCATAGCATTATGCATGAAAGCATACTTTTTAAAACTACAGTCAGCATGATGTGTGAAACATTTTATTATTGCTGACATCTCTATGCTCCAAAAATAGCTTTTAACTTATGCAGAAGCATAGTGCATTTGGTCTCTATATATGTCATAATCACTTTTGTTATTTTACTGATACATGGTTTGTAAGAGAACTTTTATTGGTTGCTGTTTTAGAACAGGCTACTTTCCCATTTTTATATTTTGTTTAAATACATACTTTTCTTGGGATGTTTTCGATGGATAAAGGCTTGATTTTGTCTGAAGGCAGTTTGTGGCATAATAATTTGACTTTTTGAATTTACCATATTTTTCAGAGTATAAGATGCTCCAAAGTATAATGGCAATAGCACTTAGACTTATATATTGCTTTATAGTGCTTTTCATCACTAAGCTGTTTACAATGTCAGAATATTGCCTCCAACAATTTGGGTCCTCGTTTTACCCACCTCAGAAGGATGGAAGGCTTGAGTCAACCTTGAGCCTGGTGAGATTCGATTTGCCAAATTGCAGGCAGATGGCTGTCAGCAGAGGTAGCTGCTGACAGCTACTGTATAATACTGTACTCTAACCACTCTAACCACTGCACCACCAAAGCTCTTATAAGACGCAACAAGAAAAAAAATCTGCCTCTTTCTCCCAGCAATTTGCCTCCTTATAGCAAATAGCAAACAGCCTGGTCAGCTTTAGCACAGCCCGATTAGCACAAGTAGCCGATTGTTGGTTGGATTGGCCTCCTAACGATCAGCTATTTCAGGCTTCAGGGATTGCCATCACTTATTGCCCCCTCTGCTTGTCCCATTCTTGGCCTCCGCATCCTATTTACAGCTTCTGTGCGCCCCATTTTTACCCTGTTCTGGGCAGCAGGGATCGAAACGGGTGGACAATGGAGTGCATGGAGGCCAAAAATAGGGTGCACAGAGGTGGCAATAGGTGATGGCAATCCCTGCAGCCTGAAACAACTGATAGTTGGGAGGACAATCCTACCAACAATCAGCTGCTTAGCCTAATCGGGCTGTGCTGAAACTGACCAGGCTGTTTGCTGTTTGTTGTAAGGAGGCAAATTGCTAGGAGGCAGAGGCCAAAGGGTGGAGGCCATTGGGTGGGCAGGACTTCGGCAACCTGTAAAAGACACACAGACATTTCCACCCACTTTTGGGGGTGGAAAAAGTGCATCTTATACTGTGAAAATATGGTACCTCTTATCCCAATTCACTAGCAAATGTCCTTAAGCAAATACAATGAACAACTGCAAACCTGAGCTAAATTTGATGAAATGATTGCAAACTTGCACACAAATCTCATTTATGACATCACTGGAGTTTGAAGATGATAAAAATAGATATTATTGATTCATTGCCCTCCCCAATCACAGGTTACTTCTGACAGCTTACAGCATTAAAAATCCACAACATATAAACCTATACTTGTTAGAATTATAAAATGGTCTAGTTTTTAATACGTTTCAAAACAGAAATAGCTACATTCATTTGGTAGTTGTTGAACTTGTCTATATTGCAGTATTATATTGCAATATTATAAGATAAGCTGGCAAGCCTGTTTCAAAATTATATACTGTATGTCAGACTACATGTCAGAGACTGCAAGATCTAAATCTTTTTCCAGGAGAAAAACACACCCTGCATTCCCTGGACATATAGAGAATAATTCAAATAGCCAGCTTTCTCCATGACAAGCTTATATCGGAAACATTGAATTCATACTCCTCTATTCTTGAAGCCTGAAGTTGCAAAACATAAAAGCAATTATGTGTTGTAGTAAGAGTATTTCTCTAAAGATCCTTATGGCAGCAATCAGGGCTATTCTTATCTGTATTTAAGCAAAGAAAAATAATTCCTTCATAATGTGAAGCTCATTAGTACTGATGAACAGGTTCCCAGCATAAGCATAAGTTGACAGCATACCATTAATTAACATGAAGGAATACCAGTGATGGGCTTTTCCTGGCAAGAATAGCATAGTATCTGTAGAATACAATGGCAACATTTGAAAAGGTATAGAAGTCCTATCTTGAAGTAGTATGCATTGCTGATGTTTTTATATTGTGCTTAAAAAAAAAAATCATGTTGTTTTGAACAATAAAATAACTTGGAAATCATTTTGTCATGTTTGCTCCTGAATTGCTTCTATGATCTGTGTAGATATAAATATGCAGAACTTTCATTTGGTATTATCTGCATTACAAAAAATATTTTTACTTTTGATGGAACATCACATTACTATGAAACTTTCTATTTTCTGCATTTTTGCACTGGTTGTCTCAGTAGACAGATAGGGAAGCAAACTAGTATAAAATAAAGATAACTCAGCATTTGAATTGAGAAATGATGTCATATAAAACTTGAACAAATGTTAAGAAATTGCACTAAAATTAGGAGTCATCGGACAGAATGCAAAAATATGAAATGGTGTAAATGTTAAATTATAGTTCCTTTTTTGGGACATAAAGAGCTAAAGATTTAAATTTAGAAAGATGACTGTTTAAGAAAGCAAAGATAATGTAATTTATTTTACAAACTACAGAATATATACTGTGTTTCTCCAAAAATATGCCCCCCCCCATAGGAAGACCCAGCATGTTTTCTAGGCATAAAATGAAATTAAGCCCCTTCCCCCAAATTTAGGCCTGGTTTAAAACATGCAAAATTGGGGGAGAGGCAGGGGGAACTTGCCATTAGGAGTGCCCTGTGGGCAGCTATGCCTCACCATCAGCCTCTCCTAACACCATGGTGGCATATGGAGGGCTCCTTTACTTCTTCCTTACCTGGGTCAACAGGTGGGCAGCGTCGGCATGGATGTCCGGTAGCGTTTCAGCTGCTTTTCAGGCCTCTGTAGCTTCCATGGTTCCCATCGGTGCTGGTGCCTCTCTTGCCAGTGCCATCTCCAACAACAGCGCTTGAGTCTCTCCCGCTTTTCCCCCATCCCCATAACAACAGGAAAAAAAAGATTTTGAGATACCTGGGAGTGCCAGCGCTGCATTTTGGTTTAATTCTGAGCAGCTGGGTGGGCGTGAGAAGAGCCAAACGAGCATCTCTGCTGCTGCTACCCTTGGTGCTCCAGTCTCGGGCTCTGCAAGTTTGCAAAAGTCCTGGTGTGCAGCCTGTTCCTGCATTCCAAGCGCTCAGGCCAAGCTGCAGCTGTCCCTTTCTCACCAGCGCCGTCTCCAATAACAGCGGCAGCAGCAGCAGGAACTGTGGAAGTTACGGAGGTGGTTCCCCCACCCGAGAAGCAGCTGAAACGCTTTCATGGTTCCCGCCACTGCTGCCGCTGTTATTGGTGACCGCACTGGCGAGAGAGGGACAGGTGCAGCTGGGCCTGGGCGCTTGGAATGCAGGAATGGGCTGTGCACCAGGACTTTTGCAAACTTGCAGAGCCTGATGCTGGAGCACCAAGGGTAGCAGCAGCAGAGACGCTCGCTCAGCTCTTCTCACACCCATCAAGCCGCTAGGGATTAAATCAAAACGCAGCACGCAGCGCTCATAGGTACCTCAAAATCATTATTTTCCTCTTGTTACGGGGACGGGGGAAAAGTGGTAGTGACTCAGACACTGTTGTTGGAGACAGTGCTGGTGTGCAGGGGGGAAAGAAATTAATTCACCCCCGAAAAGACATCCTAGCCATTTTTGGGGGGCTCAAAAAAAAAAAAAAAGACCCGGCCTTATTTTGTGAGAAACACGGTATCTGAATTGACATAAAATGTGTTTTAATGTTTAATTTTTGGAAGTGTACATTTGGAAGTTTTTAGATACTATTTTATTCATGCTTTACAAATTCAGCGCACTTATAATTTTATTGTGTAGGATGGGACTTATTCCATCTTTTTAATCTTTTGTCCTTTTTTCCTTTAATTTTCTGCTAAACATGGCACCTAATGAAATAAGTGTAATAAATTGCACTATATGTAATTGCATATAATTGCATTAGATGGTGCCATGTTAAAACTATTGCTTTAAAAAAAAAAAGTGACATAGCCTTAACTTTTTTGATACCTCAGGAATTGTTTGTCAACTGGAAATGTATATATAGCCTGTGAGAATTTGTTTGATAATCAGATACTGCTTGACTGTAAATTTGAGGCCAGCTCTCAAAGTAAAAGGTTTTTTTTTTTTTAGTATAAACTATTGACAAAATATAATCAAATCTATTTATGGGATACAGCTAGAATACATCTATATCTACTTTAAATCCATAGTTAAGAAAAAGTGGTAAAATCAAATCTACTTCAATATTTTTTCTGTCTCCAGAAAATGACAAATATACTTTTGAGAGTATATTAGTATACTCTAATAAAAGGGAGTATACACTCTATAAGTATATAAAAGAGAGTATATACTCTCTTTTGAGAGTTATTATGTTATGTTATGTTATGTTATGTTATGTTATGTTATGTTATGTTATGTTATATTATACACTCTCAGTATACTTTTGAGAGATTATATCGAACAATCCAAATTCCATAGAAACATATATGGTAAAAAATATCAGTTAAAATCAAATTGTGTAGAATTATTTAGTGAGGACAGGAAACTGTCATTCAAGCAACAGAAAATGTGTAGTGATGCAAAAGTCTCCTTCTTTTCTGGCATAGAATTTGTAGCTGAAAATGTTTAAAAAACATTTTAAACTTTTAACTGATCTAAATAAGGTATTGTTTCTAGAGAGTGTTTGCTTTGGCCAATAGAAGTGCTACTGCTTTTTACAGATAAATTATAAATTAATTCTAGAAAACATAAACTGTATGATAACACTAATCAGATATTTATAAAATACACTGCTCAGAAAAATAAAGGGAACACAAAAATAAGACATCCTAAATCTGAATGAATGAAATATTTTGATTAAATACTTTGTTCAAAGACTTTGGATTTGGAGTTACACTCAAAATTAAAGTGGAAAAAAACACTACAGGCTGATCCAACTTTGATGTAATGTCCTTCAAACAAGTCAAAATGAGGCTTAGTAGTGTGTGTGGCCTCCATGTGCCTGTATGACCTTCCTACAACACCTGGGCATGCTCCTGATGAAGTGGCGGATGGTCTCCTAAGGGATCTCCTCCCACATCTGGACTAAAGCATCCCCCAACTCCTAGACATTCTGTGGTGCAACGTGGCGTTGGTGAATGGAGCGAGACATGATGTCTCAGATGTGCTCAATTGGATTCAGGTCTGGGGAACGGGTGGGCCAGTCCATGGCATCAATGCCTCCTTCTTGCAGGAACTACTGACACACTCCAGCCACATGAGGTCTAGCATTGTCTTGCATTCGGAGGAACCCAGGGCCAACCGCACCAGCATATGGTCTCACAAGGGGTCTGAGGATCTCATCTCGGTACCTAATGGCAGTCAGGCTACCTCTGGCGGGCACATGAAGGGCTGTGCAGCCCTCTAAAGAAATGCCACCCCACACCATTACTGACCCACTGCCAAACCAGTCATGCTGGAGGATGTTGCAAGTTCTCCACGGTGTCTCCAGATCCTGTCACGTCTGTCACATGTGCTCAGTGTGAACCTGCTTTCATCTGTGAAGAGCACAGGGTGCCAATGGCGAATTTGCCAATCTTGGTGTTCTCTGGCAAATACCAAACATCCTGCACAGTACTGGGCTGTAAGCACAACCCCCACCTGTGGATGTTGGGCCCTCATACCACCTTCATGGAGTCTGTTTCTGACTGTTTGAGCAGCCACATGCACATTTGTGGCCCGCTGGAGGTCATTTTGCAGGGCTCTGGCAGTGCTCCTCCTGTCCCTCCTTGCACAAAGGCGGAGGTAGAGATCTTGATGCTGGGTTGTTGCCCTCCTATGGCCTCCTCCACGTCTCCTGATGTACTAGCCTGTCTCTTGGTAGTGCCTCCATGCTCTGGACACTACACTGACAGACACAGCAAACCTTGCCACAGCTCGCATTGATGTGCCATCCTGGATGAGCTGCACTACCTGAGCCACTTGTGTGGATTGTAGACTCCGTCTCATGCTACCACTAGAGTGAAAGCACTGCCAGCATTCAAAAGTGACCAAACCATCAGCCAGAAAGCATAGGAACTGAGAAGTGGTCTGTGGTCACCACCTGCAGAACCATTCCTTTATTGGGGATGTCTTGCTAACTGCCTTTGCTTTCTACCTGTTGTCTATTCCATTTGCACAACAGCATGTGAAATTGATTGTCATTCAGTGTTGCTACCTAAGTAGACAGTTTGATTTCACAGAAGTGTGATTGCCTTGGAGTTACATTGTGCTTTTTGAGTGTTCCCTTTATTTTTTTGAGCAGTGTAGTACCTTGAACATATCCAGTTCAGTAAAAAATGATCAACATCAATTTTCTCTGAAATATACATATATTTAAATTTTTGTTTTCAGAATTTATAATTTAATAGATTTGATGCAAAAATGGATTTGAAAAGAAGGAAAAATTGTTTGTTTTAATGAACTTACCATGCTCTTTTTTGTTATATACCATGATCAAAACAACTTATGGTTTTATAACTATGTCCCCTTAAATATTAAAGAACAAAATCTGTAAAAAGTAGATTTAGCCCATGTTTCAAAACAATGTATTGCCTGAATAATGTGTGAATTTAAATATCTGAAATTAAGTACAGTTGACAGCAGAGAAGAGAATGATAGTTTTATTATCTTCTGTTCTAAAACAGATAAAAATGGTGAAGCAAAGAGAAAATTAATCCAAAGAACTAAATTAATAACAAAAACATATGACATCTTGGAGGATGATGCCATACCATGATGAGAAAAATCATGAAAATGAAAAATATTATCTTCCAGTGGTTGTGAAAACTGGACAATAAGAAAAAGTGAGAGAAATTAGACTACAGGTAGTCCTCGACTTGCGACCATAGGGAAGCCCAAAATTACATTGCTAAGCTAGATGGTTGTTAAGTGAATATGGCCCCATTTTATGACCTATTTTGTCACAGTTGGTTAAATGAATCACTGCAGCTATTAAGTGAGTAACACAGTTGTTAAGTGAATCTGGCTTTCCCGTTGAGTTTGCTTGTCAAAAGTTCGTAAAAGGTGATCATATGCAACCCAAGCACTACAACTGCCATAAATATGAATCAGTTGCCAAGCATATGAATTTTGATCATGTGACCATGGGGATGCTGCCACAGTTGTAAGTGTGAAAAATAGTCACATTGAATTTTTCAATGCCATTGTAACTTTGAACGCTAACTAAATTAATTCTTCTAAGTTGAGGCCTACCTATACCGTCAGTCCTTTGAAGAAGGCAAGGACACATAGAACAGCAAGAATATCAGCAATCTCTTTTTTGTTGAAAGGTAGCATAGCAAAATCTTCAAAGATACCAGTTTCACTCCACCACATTTTTTGAGCAACAAAATCAAGGTGGGGCTATTATGAGTTTTTCTCCAAGGCTTTTCCTTTTTCCCAGGGCTGGCTAATACTCTTCCCTCCCTTATTGGTTCATAGCTCCCATCTTCCTACTCAAACCAGATCTACATACTTTTACATCTGCTTTGAATTATTGATTTTGAAATAGAATAAGTGTATTGTGGACTGCAAGAACAAACAAACACATATGCAAGACAAAACTTGCATATTTGGACCATCTGGCTGGATAATAAATTATGTGAGCCAGGTTGAGGAAATAGAAGAAAGGGAATTTAACAGATAAATTTGGATAGATGGGATCGGTTAGATTATTGGGATTCTATAGAAAAGCTATACATTATTATCAGAAGCAGATCAAGACAAAGAGCATCTGTCTCGACAGTCACTGGAATGAAATTGTCTTCTGAAGTTAACATGGCAAAAATCTTGTGCAGTATTCTTTTATTTAATTGAGTTAATTTGCTTGAAAGTAAAATCAAGTAAAATCACATTCAGCAAACCAGAATGCTTCCTCTAGGTATATGAGAAGACGTGTTGGTTTACAAGCTGTGACAAGCCATTTTTTTCATCAAAGAACAGTGTAATGACTCAGTAGTGATTTATTTCACATGACTGCTTATGCAGAAGTTTCTCTTTCCAAAAAAACTCCCAAAACCCAGAAACCTTACTGTGTGGTAATCCTTAACATGACAATGTGGGAGTATTTTAATTGAACCTAGTATGCTTATATTTTTAGCTTCCATATTGAAATTCAGAATTATCCTTTTTTGATGGGTCCTCTCTTGAAATCAGTATGTGAGAAATTGAGTAATCATGAATCTGGCCTTTCTGGGTGTTTGACATTTGCGCATTCTGCTCTGCTTTCCAATATAGCTGCATATGTCTAATATTTTTATTTTATGGCAGGGGTTCTCAGACTTTGAGTTATCACAATTCTCTGAAATGAATTTTATAACTCTTTATGAATAAAACTAATGAAATATACTACTTTGATTTTATTTATGTATATGCATATGCCAAAAATAATTCTTTATAATATGAATAATAATTTTAAAAGTACAGATTGTTGATCATTTAAATTTCTTTATGCATGAAGCAGATATAAAACTCATAATTTATTAATTCTCAGAAGCCTAAGATCAATTATAGTTCCTGAGGCACTTTTGATACTTTCAGTTATGTCTGCAGTTGGAAAATCTATGATTTATGCCATTTGAGCTGTAGCTTAGGGCCATTCCTTAGGCAAATAACCATCAATTGTCTCAGTTCTCACAACACCCTAAATTAGAATGAAACCACATTTTACTTAAGCTTCTTATCGTCTACATAATGTGTTCCAGAATCATCATGCCACGTAACACATCCACTCTGTACCTGAATATTTCAGACTAGAACCTGGAATATTAGAGCTTGTTTAATTCTAAAACAACTTCGGGCAATTAATTTCAATTTTCATATTTTATTTTCAGCAGCATAGCTGTGCTTTGCACAAGGCAAAAGTAAACACTGTCTGCTAGGGGTGTTGATGTTGTTAAACTAGTTTATACAATTTTATTCTTAATTCAGAATATAATGCCATGCCATATTTTTGATATTTAGAGCAGATAACATTAACATTTGGATAACATATTTTAACTATGCCTTCAGAAAATATCAGTATTTGAATATCAATATGCTTTTGTTTGAAAGTGAGTATGGGTAAACATAATTTTGAAGTCATCAGAAAATAATAAAAAACATATCTCTCATTGTGGGACAGAAAAATGAATGATATCGTGAGAAATGTTTTTACCAG